>JARUPZ010000002.1:7612829-8212829 GCA_031213475.1 Nereocystis luetkeana | reverse complement strand
GAGTCGTCGAAGAAGTCCTCTTTCCTATGGGCGTGCTGCCGCCGTCTGGACCACCGCCGGCTTCGTTTTTTGGCGACATGAATGTTTCGTCTTTGTTGCCATATGCAGCGTTGTTGCGTGCTCTGGCTGGGGGGCTCGCCGTCGATTCGACCCGCATATCCCCCTGTTGCGACGGCGAATTCGGAAAGTCCACTCTCTTCCCACCTGGAGACTGCGCAATAATTGTCGCCGGGGGAGCACCGTTTGCGGGGGAAAGCAATGGGGGAGTCGGGGCTAGACCAACACACTCTATGAGGAAAAAAACTTGCGCGGGATATCATGGAGTACTCGGGAGGAGCATATATGTCAGTGTTATTGTGCGATGTACGTTGCACACCGACCGGCAGTAGGACAGAAGGTACAAGGGCCGATGTTTTTTTTTCAAAAAGGAGCTCGTTTTAGCTAAAGGGGTTGTGATGCAATCACCAGCCCTGACTGCGAAGTTTGAAGTGGAAGGAAATGAGCCTTTGAAACCCCTCCGTCCCTGCGGGTATCTTATGCCATATCTTCTGGTGCATATGTGCTTTTATTGTGAGAAACGTTACATAACTTTGTGTTGGACGTTTCTCAGCACGGAAACAAACCATTGCCCCTAATGATATCGGCCCCCACCAAAACGTTACGAGCTCGACCTCCCTACGTTCCTGAGCGGAGAGCCGAGGACCCGTACTAAAAAAAAGCGCGCCATACGCGACAATTTATCGCGGCTCGAAGTTGGCCAGAATCCTGGCGCATGAAATTGTTATCTGCCCAGATTTTGCAGGGCGGATCGACAACGCGTCACTGATGCGTAGTGACTGCATCGCGCATGGCGGAGAATCTTCCCGTGATAATAATAGCGTGTAAGGACATCTATGGTGCACGACCTGACAGCTCTTCTTATATTTGCTCCCTCTGTGCCTTCGTGAGTATTAGTGTGCGTGTGTCTGGAGGACTGACTGCCTGTGACCTCTTCCATTGCCTGATTCGCGTCGCTGAACCCTCAGTAGTCCTGCACATCTCTCTCTTTTTTGTGTTTATCGCTTGCTGCTGCGGGCTCACTCCTTCTAGGTGCTTGAGTGTTGTGACCGTGACGGTGATATGGGTTTTCGGACCATCGGTTAGAAGGCACCGACGATGTTGCTTTTCCGTGTGCCAGGTCGCGACATTTGCTGCCTTGTTGATAAACTGCGACTTGAGTTTGTTATTAGCATCCCGGCTTTGCCCGTGATACGATATGAGCTCATTTTCCCCAGACTTAGATCGGTGATGTTTTTCAGATCGATGTTGTCTTTAAATCAATCTTGCAAGCTTGCATGCAGTGGGAACCAGATAACGCTGCGTTGTCATGGGATTCTCTTCGTTGGTGGGATGAACCACTGAGCTACCCGGTCAGCGCTGACTGGATCGCTAACTGGTTCACCCTTTTGGCAAACAAGCAGCATGATTAATTTTGGCTCCAACTCGCCTTCCCATCGAAAACACTCTCCGGGTTCAATCAAGCCCCTAGTCAACGTCTGGCTTTTCCTTTTTCAGGTTCAACCGTTTATAGTCGTCGGGGTCTGTATCTCCACCCCTGCATTAACGACACCAAATAATCCGGCTAAAACTTCCGTCAGCTGTCCAACCCTTAGCATTGCCTTTCTCTCCTGGGCCTCAACTGTTCAAAAACAAGTCAATCTTTCGGGTCACGCCTCAACCCCTTCTCCCCCTTTTGATGATATGTCTGGGTAAAGGCTGATTACCGGATGACAAAAGGGGCAATATGGGGCAGGCCCGACTACTGCTTTAATGCAGGTCGAGCTAGACGTGTGTACTCACTCACAGAGATTGATGTCTTATCTTGATGATTCCCACTTTCCTGGCTCTCAGAGAGTTCTGAGAGCAGGAGGGTTTTGTATAAATTAGTAGCTTGACGCCTTTCATCAGAAACACGCCTCCTCGACAATAAAGGGGAAACGGGATCATGAATACCATGACATAAGCCCACCTTGAAGGGCTGTATGTGCAGATGCATAGAAATCAGGTGGGGAAAAAATCCATCCAGAAAATTCTGAGAAATGGATCGAGGATACGGCGCTTCACAAACCACTCCCACACCTCTGTAACTTGCTAGGCGGAAGCCGATTAAACCACAATAAATATGCATTCTACAGTAGGAAGCAGGTTTGCCCGAAAGGGACGGGAGGAATCTAAAGATAGGCGGCATGCAACGTGGCAAGAAAAAGGGTCGCGACGGGATCATGAATACCATGGCACCCTCCCAGGGCCTCCGAATGCCGGCACCTATGATATGTGGAGCCTTTGTAGAATACTGTATTGCAAACACGATACGATTTCGTACATACGTAGAGCTGTGAGTTTTTTCGGCCGAATTGCTTCGTCCATGTTGAGGTTTGCGACCCGCGGCATACGTTGGTCGTACATACGTGCTCCACGTTCCTCGTAAAGGATACCAGGTAAAAGTTTAGTCGGCGATGGTAATTGATCAACAAGACGATTTCGCAGAATGGCGAATCTCGTGGCAATTACAAGATCACTTTCTGCAAAAAATGTGCAGCAGCACCGGCACACGGCCAATAAATGGGAAACCTCAAGCTCCTTCATGTCTGCCATACGAGTGGGGAAAGGATTGTGTGATGCACTCACGACTACTCTACGACTACTGCTATACTACAAGAAGAGCGCGTACGATGCACGTACGCCTATCATCCTATCATAGGGCTCTTGCGGACAAATATATCACTCGATCAGCTCCCTCTCTCACCGCCCGATTGGTCGGACTACTGACACCAGCAGCAGCAGCAGCAGCAGCAGCAGCAGCAGCCGCACAGCGGCGCCTTCTCCTCGCAGTCCAGTCCTGCTGATCTCTCCCTTCCGCACGCATCACCTCCTGGACGGAAGCCACAAAACTGCAACGCCCGATGAAGTGTGGGGGGTCACACATACATGCCAATCCGAAAAAACGCTCGTTGAATGAGGAGAGGGAAGCAAGAAGTCGTACCAGCACTCGTATCCAGTAAATACAACACGTACGATGCGTAATGAAGCGTCGAAGCATCTCAGCCGTACTGCCATACCAGGTACCTGGTACGAAGCAGGGGAGTTTAAATTTGAATTTGAAGGTGGTCAAGTTTCTATTATTGCGGAAACTAGGCTGTCCGCCTGCTGCGCGCGCGTCGCTATCTCCGCCAAGATGTGCTACTCTGCGGTATTTGTGGGCAGGGCAAGGCCCAGTTCTAGAGCATGGGGGGGGGGTCAGCGTCAGGGGGTCAAACCGCGGTGTCCTGCGTACTACCGTACGGGTACGAGCATCTTCGATTCCCACCGTGCGTCCGCCACATGCTTTTCCTCCCGCAGCGAGCTCTTCCTGTCGAAATACGCCACCAAAGGAGCCAGTGTCTTTCGCTGGGCTTCCGATGCAACCGTCATAGTCCACCGAACCTGCGCTCGCTACTACCCTGTGCTCTGCACTATAACCCTGTGATATGTGCTACCCTGAGCTCTGTGCTCTGTCCTAGGCGCTCTGTCCTCTGTCCTCTGTCCTCTGTCTGTACTCTGTGTTGCGGCTTGGAGCTGCGAGATTTCGTAAGTTGGCGGGGAGACATGTTGCGATTCGATTGGAATAGGTTACGTTTCGAGGGAAGAATGTTCCTCTTCGACGAAATCTACCGTTTCGCGGGTTCTCCCACCGTTAATCGTTTTCAGATATCCGTAGAACCTTAATATCTTGGTGATCTTTCATTGGATATCAGACGCCAGGCAAGCAGACAAAGTTACGTAGGACATGACTGCGCGACAGTTGCGGCGATGTACACTACGGCGGTAGTGCTGCTGTACACTTATCGCTCGTACCTGGTACCACTTTACTATTTTTAGTCGGAAGGAAGGTACTCTGATTGATCTGGACCGTGTTCGAGGGGTTCGAGTCAAGGGCGTCCGGCATGCACCCGCGCCCATGCCATGAGCATGAGCGTGGGGTGTTCGGACTACTAGTCCCATTTGGTGCACGCACGAGGAGAGAAGAGTTGGGTGAAGCTACTATATAGCAAAGGCATCCTGCTGACGCATCTCCAAACACAAACGCAGACCCAGCTAAACGCCATTGATTGGCCGTCGGCCGTCCGGCCATCGCACCCGAGTGTCCCCGCGACGAACCACGGAGAGAGAGACTCCCGATGGCCCTGCTATTGATGGTACGAGCAGGACACTTGTAGCGGCAATGAAGAGGCTGGACTTGGCCGGGTTAGTGAAGGCTCGTAGTGGCTGGTCAGAAGAAGCGCATAATGGTGTGGAACTGCAGCAGCAGAAGCAGCAGTCACGGCCGTTTTCCCTGTCGAGCCCGCGAACGCCGCATCCTGGTCAGCACCTCGCCGAACAAGTGAGCCGTCTCGCCGCACAACTTGGGTGGAATAAAGATCACAAGCAGCAGCAAGAGTTTTAACATTCCGCCCCCCGTATTTCGTGTTTTGTGCGACGACGTGTGCCCTACACGAGTACTGTACGAGTGTACGAGTATCTACAGCAACTTCTATTACGGGGGACCATAGTTAATAGGGCCAAATATTGTTAGTAAAAATTGTTAAATATATGGGTTTTTATGTATACCATAGGTCCTATGAAATATGGTCCCCCGTAATAATATCCCTGGGATCTACTGTAGTGCGTGGTCACAACACCGGCTACCTACTCGTACCGTAGACGGAAATCGTCTCAATGTAAGAAACACACACAAGTACAAAACATACGCGCATCTCAGTACCTACTCGTACTCGTTCGCAAGGAAACACTCGCACGTGTATACATGCAAGAACCCAAGTCCTTTGTCCGCGATATGTCGGGGCAAGAGTCTCAAAACGTACCTGGTACTATAATCATGAACGGTATGTTTCATTTTTTTTTCCAGGCAAAGAAGCAGTGTTCTACTCGTACGAAGGATATACTTTGAAGTCTGCCTGGTAATCATCGTCGAGGTAATGAAACGCAGCGGGTAGGCCAGCGTACAGACGTATATGGTTCCCACGCCCCAAAGATCCCGGGGGGGAGAATGTTACAAGGATTACCCTGGGCTGTGGGTAATCGATCGATATTTTACCCCTAATACCATCACACGATTCTTTGTACTTATAGTAAACCACTTTGAATACACGCACTTTTTTATTTATTTATTGTCTTCGCCCTTTGTGAAGGTGTTATATTACCTACTGAGCTATAGGGGTTAAAGATCGATCAATTACCCAGCCCAAGGCCATCCTTATAACACTCTCCCCCCCTCTGAACGGCGGGATCTTTGGGGCGTCGGAACCGTATACGTCCGAACGCTGACCTACCCGCTTCGTTTCATTACCTGGGGAACCAGGGAGATGTGTTTTTTTGGTGCACGCGCAAGCGTTTCTGTAAAAGAAACGTTCGAAGTGAGGTTCGAACCCGTGACCTGGACGACGTCAAATGTGAAGGTGTTACCTACTGAGCTATAGGGGTCAAAGATCGATCGATTACCCAACCCAGGGTGATCCTTGTAACACCTTCTCGTCTCTCTCTCTCTCTCTCTCTCTCTTGTCGCCGTAACTCAGATCTGGGGTCACATATCCTACAGGCGTTTTTATCCCCCCCTACCCTCCCCACTACGTTCCGTGCCTTACATATTTATCGCGACAAAACTTCAGCCCTTTGTTACCCTCGTCGGCTCACCTCGATTTGCGCCCACCCACGCCATATATACGCGCTTTGGGCAGTTGATTCCTTTTTTTTGTTCTTATTTCATATATTCGCAACCTCAACACCGCGCGTTTTGAGCTCACAACATCAACGCCAGCAGCGTTCGAGGGCAACCACTATTACGGGGGACCATTGTAAATATAACCGAATACTGTTAGTAAAAATAGGGAAATGTACGGGTTTTAGTTTGTACCGTAGGTTCTATTTTAATATGGTCCCCCGTGATAGACCACCGGAACGACCGCTCTGTATATAGTACTATTTTATTTAACACAACATGCGTTTATCGCTGCGGTATCTCTTCTGTGCCACGGTTTTGCCCTTTGTTGTTGCCACTCTGTGCTGCTGTCGCTGACAGAAAGACCGCGACGCCACTCGGTACGAATTGGAGCGGCTCCTCAGCACGGCAGGAACCGACGACAAAAAGAAAAAGGTCATTCTCGCCTTGGACCATCTCGAGGTAAACCTCTCGGCCGCTACTCGTAGTGCTATTGATACAGTAGTACTTTTGTGGTAGCTTGCGCGCGCCCTGTTGGAAATGAACGGCCGGTCTTGATGATCGTGTTCAATGCTGTAGTCGCCAATTATCTGCTCCTTTTCCAGCGACCAAACACGAAACACACGTCCGTACCGTGATGTCCAGGAAATCAACAAACGTCGCACTTGACCGGTCGGTACAGTAGTTACGTATCAAATGCTAAAAAAGGTTGGATCAACGTGACATGCACGCAGCATATTTCGTTCACACACCCCCTGCCTTGATGTTGTGCTAATACATCGTCTCTGATTAAATAAAAAACAGGTAGGTAATTCACACTGCTCTAACTCAAGTAATTTATTAATCAAGTTCCTCCATCCAAAAATCCCGTATGATATATTTATGCGAGTACATACTCTGTTGTCGATCGTATCGAGCTTTCGCGTCCTCTATTGATGGTGATGGTGATGGTGGGTGCTAACCCTGCCGAGCTTTCGTGCCCAACGAACGCCTTTTAAAACGGCGTCGACAAAACAAAACCAGGAGTCATGCCGAGGAACGGCGTTGGCGGTTGTCGTCAACGAAGCAGTTGCAACGGCGTCCGCGACGGTAGCGGGGGCTCCGAAGCGCCGCGACAGCTTCACAACCCAGGAGCACGCGAGAGCCGGCACGGACATGTTGAGAAGGCTCAGCAGGGACAACTGCGAGCCGTGGATGATCTCGGACCGAAATAGCGGGCTAGCAAAAGCCAAAGCGGCACCGCCCGATTCCAACGAAGCCTATCCTGCGAGGCCGGGAGGGGTCGCCGGCTCTCTGGCAGGTAAGTCACCCCCCCCACCGCCGCCGCCGCCCGCGGGCTCCCTGATCTTTGATGGTTTACCCTATTACTGCTGCAACAATGATTATTTATCGACACTACTTTAGTTTTAAATGGTCTGTCTGTCCTGGAAACGTGGGCGCCGTTTTTTTTAAGGGGATACATGCCTTCCAGGTAGCATAGAGTTGTTGGTCCACAGCATGGGGTCGGGATATTGTCAGAACAGCAGTATCAGGTAATGCTACATACCTTGTATGTACCTGGGGGGGGGGGGGGGTTGGTGAAGGAACGGCCAACACGCCGACAGCCAGCTGACGTTGAAGAATCTCATTGTTGTAACCTCTTTGGAGACCACGCGCTGCGCAAATGGTTGTAATACGTATGTTCGTACGAATGTACCTGGAATACAGTAGTGTTGGCCCACTTTACGCTGAAGTTCGTTGCCGAAGAACAAAACGTCCGTGGGACGATCGAGTCGAAGCAGTAACTCTCCACTATTTATGTTCGCCCCTCCGCCCACCCGAACGCCGACAGATAGATCTCGTCGCTCCAATATCAGCACCGTGCACTCACCTTTGACTCCCTTGGCACAAAAAACAAATGATTGCTTCCTGCGGTTTCTTTTCACCATCCATCATCGCGGTTCGTCAACTTCTTTTTCACGTTTATGAAAAATAGCGCGTCTTCACTTTATTTCCAAGAGAAAGCCACGAGCGTAAATCGTACCAGTATACAGCACGAGACACGACGCCGAGAAAAATATGCCATATATATATGTATATTTATATATGTTTCACGATGCCTCTTTGTCTCAAACGCGCATGTCGGGGGGGGGGGGGGGTGGCAGGAGGACGAAATAATGAGGCGTGGTCGGCGGCCAGTCGACCCGACAGCGCCCGCCGCTTCACCGTTCCGCTGCTCGCTTCTATACCGGAGAACCGGGTTCCGGGTCGGCGAGTAGTCGTCAAGGAGGTGCGTAGGTAGTGGCAAGCGGAATTTCGGGTGTTGGCGGTTGGAGCGGTTTCGCCCGGTTGGACCTCTGCTCCGATTTTGTTTTACGGGGTGAGGGGAACAACGTACCTGTGAAAAATGACCTGTTGAACTCTTGCAGTTTTTTTTTTTTTCATGTGTTTGGTGCCCGAGCGGTGTGCGCTAGGCTATGCACACGCCTCTATCAAATTCAAACGAGGCCTTTTCCGACGCAGTTTTTGGTGTTACATACTCCCTTAACCCTTTTAAAATCGCGGTCCCGATAAACTACTTGAAATTTGACTGGTTTCTTTCGGAAACGGGACTGCGGTTCTCACAGAAAAAAAATGAAATAGTAGAATACACTTCTTTTTCATAGGCTACTGTCAAAACCCTCTCGCTCTTCGCCCGAGTACTGTTTGCAACGATCCCAGTTTCGGCGAAGCCTCGAACCCTCACACTCCACTGCTCTCTATCTCTCTCTCTCTCTCTTGGCAAACACGTTACCCTCCTCGTCGCGTACACACCGAGACATTCTTGTTTTTTTCATTCCAGAAATCTGACAAGACCGTGTCTTAAACCCAACCTTCCTCCGCGTGGGCGACCCCTGCAGGTGTCCGGCGAAAACGAGGGGACGAAGGGGGGGGGGGGGGAGACGATCCCTGATGGAACACGCCGAGGCAGCGATGTAGATAGCTGTGCGTTGAACGAGGAATCGACAGGGGAGCGGGGATTGCCGGGACTGGGGTCGTTGGTAATATTGCCCTGTCGAGGGGAAGTGGCAAACGTCCCGCTGGCGCTTCTTGGGTTAGTGCCGGGACGTATCATACGATCTTGTGTTTTCTCTCTCGGTGTTGTGTACTTGACGAAATATTCAACCCTCATACGATTTGTGTGTGTTTCGGCTAGCTTTCTGAAATCGCCAAAACGTTCAATCCTCATACAGTTTCTATTTGTCGTTTCGCTTTTTGAAGTCGACATAAAGTTCACCCCGCCCAACGTTCGGGTGGCTGTTCACGCCTGAATTCGATATTTTTCTTTGGAGAGTCCGTGGTAGGCCGTTATATGCAAGTTTTTTTTTCGCATCTCGTGGAAAGGCAAAGCAAGCTGACACTAACCTGCCCCGTTCGATTGGAAACGTGTACGATCAACCGGGAAAACAGTTCAGGATGTCCTGCTGCCATGCATTTCGTCGCCCAGCGTATGGCTAAGACCATGGCGGAGGCGTTTTACGATAGAGATTCACCCTATATTTTTTGCGGCTCCTCACCCAAGGTGTTCCATACCTCACCCGAAAACTGAATTCAGCAAAAATCAAACTGCATCGCGATGGATGATCGCTTGGCCCAAGTATACGAAAACGTCATTTTTCGAAACAAGATTGGCATCCCGACGATTTTGGGTTAAGGAACCCTGTCGTCCAGAAAAAAAAAAAACGGGAAGTGCTATTAATACCTCTATCGTAGAACACGTCGGCGGCGAAGTGCCCACCTTTTTTAACGAGAGGCGGAAGGCGGGAGGAGCCTGCACCATTCTTCCCCGTGTTTTCGATCTGGCCGTTTTTCAATCGTTTCCAATATTCTTGGACGCCGACAAGCTGAGGATGCACACGCCAACCTGGGGTCCGATGACTTTTTGTACTTCGAGGAGATAATTGGATGAGAGATGCGCTGGCCCCATACAGACGACACCTTGTTGAACAGCCTGATGTTCTGTGGCTGGCTTCCTTAACGCTGTATTTTCCGTTTTCATGTCCGGGTGCAACTTGCGACCCGACCCATCAGAGATGCGACTAGCACGGGCGTGGACCCTCTGCACCCACCATGGGCAGCCGTGGACGGAGCGCTGGCGTCTTTCTGGCTGTCGACGGGGCTCTTCCCGCAAACCCTGACGATTCGGCTGCAGAGACCGGTGGTAGTGTACGAGGTAAGATACCGTAACGCGGTGTACATAGGTAGCTATATTAAAAAGCCTGGGCACCCCGTCTTTCAAATGTATGTATGTATATATATATGCCTCTCTGTCTCCCCCCGAAAAGGAAATGTTTGCGTACTATTTTTTCAATCCGAACCGAGAGGGTGGTACACCACAGTCCAATGGGTGGCATTTTTTCCTTCGAGGGTGGGTGCAAGTTGCAATGCAGTACCAGTACATAGTATGAGATTGACGAGCTCAAGAGTTACGAAAACAAGAAAAAAAATATAACAACCAACATCAGCAGTAGTATTACGGGGGACCATAGTAAATAGGACCAAATATTAATAGTAAAAATACGGAAATATATAGGTTTTTTGTGTGTGTACCATTATGGGTCCTATTAACTATGGTCCCCCGTAATAGTGAGGTGGTGAATTACCTACCTGGTACTCAATTGCAAGCATGCGTACCTCGTATTGGCCAGTCTTTTCGCCGTTTTTTCAAAGGCGCAGTACGTAGCTCGATGCGGGCGGTAAAGGTTGTTCGTATGTATCGCTTGCCTCTCATTTGGATTGCGACCCGGTATAATGTAATATATATATTTTTTTTTTGTTGTTCTCACATTAACTCACAATTCAATGCAGTCCGTGGTCGCAGGACAGGCTCCAATAACTCTGGAGTGGAAGAAATGTCACGTACTGTCTCTGGTGTGTGGGCTGGGCCGGGGCGGGATCGCAGATGGGCACTATCATACATGGGCACTCGTGATGCAGGGACTCCATGTATAATATATATATATATATATATATATATATATATATATATATATATTGTTACGTCTTGTTCGTGAAGAAGCGCCTCGTGGGCACAGGTGATGCTGGAAAGCAACACATCTAAACATCCCTGTACTCTTTACGTATTCCACCGCACCGTTACCTAAATATCTCGACACCGAGCACACGACGAGTACACTCAGCAGCCCCCGTGCTCGGTGGGCGGGGTGATAAGCATTGCCCACATAGTTAAGATCAGAAGTCGGGACACTTTGTAGCCCTGTACAGGTTTGCCTATTTAGTCGGTACTCGTTGATACTCACGTGTGTTGTATGCTTAGAGATAGAAGAAGAGCAGCTTTATTCCTTTCGTGCACGGTGGAGACTGAGAGCCAAGCTCGTGCCCGCTGGGAATAACCCTGGTTTGCCATCTAAGATACGCCTCCCAAGTCCTACAAATACGATCCCAACACTTGGACCCAGGTAATTACCGGGCTTTCAACCTCATTCAAGGCAGTATCATAACACTAACCCCCTCTGATGAGCAGTATATGCAGAATTATGAGAAACTCATGGAAACCCCGATTACACGAACTAGAACATGAGTCGAAGATGCGGCTCCTCAAAATCCACTCCCACACCTCTTAATGGCGAGGCAACGAAGCCGGCAAGGTACTTCAAACAAAAAAAAAGATCGAAATGAAGGCCTAACCGTAAGGGACTGGAAGAAAACGTCAACGAAAGTCTTCGCGATGCCACCCGCAACGGGGGGGGGGCGAGGAAGGTGCATGGAAAAGCGAAAAGTAGATACCAAAAAAGGAGAAGAAATGTAACACGGAGTACGCCAAGAATCACCTGAACCCAGCCCACAACTCTGGAAACGCGTCCCGTGCCACAAATGAGTGGCCCGATTACCCAGACCAGGGCAGCATCGTAACAAATACCAGGGCAGAGTGACTCAAGACCGAGTAATCAATACCCAAAACCAAGATATCAAGCCTCAAATGTCAAGCCCGAAAATTCAAACAAACAAAAAACAGAAGTTCGATCCTCAAAACTTAGCCTTCAGAGTTTTAATGCCCAAAAACCAGGATTTTGCTAATCTTACCTGAAAAAAAAAAAAAAAAAAACTTGAAAATAAACAGAATCTCAACCCTTATAAAATCTTTGCATAAAAATATAATCCCGAATCTCAAGTCTCAAATAAAAAATATTGCTTGCATAGTCCGCCCGGTGATGAACATAATGCCGCCGAAACTACAGCAGCAGTAGTAGAGCATATTTATTGCCCAGTAGTCAATCGAACATCGTCGTCGTGAATTAGTATGGACAGGTAATAATGCGCTATTAATAACGGTCAGCAACATTTGTATTCTGTTATTAGGATTACCCTGGGCGGGGTAATCGATCGGTCTTGTACCCCTATAACTCAGTAGGTGATACCTTCACATTTGACGTCGTCCAGGTCACGGGTTCGAACCTCACTTCGAACGTTTCTTTTACAGAAACGCTTGTGCGTGCCAACCTAAAAAACACATCTCCCTGGTTCCCCAGGTAATGAAAACGAAGCGGGTAGGTCAGCATACGGACGTATACGGTTCCGACGCCCCAAAGATCCCGCCGTTCAGAGGGGGGGGGAGAGTGTTATAAGGATTACCTTGGGCTGGGTAATCGATCGATATTTTACCCCTATAGCTCAGTAGGTAATATAACACCTTCACAATTCCCAAATATCAGAAACCAACAACCAGACGCGCTTGACGTAAACATCAGAATCGGAGACAAAGCAACGCAATTACTGCTGTAGTACTGGGAAAAAATAGATGGTAATTTCAGTACAGGGTACCGAAACTCAGAACGAACTCTCAATCTCAACCAACCCGAAGACAACTTCCCTCCCAAGTTTAAACTCTCCATTTCAACGAAGCGCCAGTACAGCCGGTCGTAGCTTCCCTACGCACATACGGGGAGCACACCAAATACATCCAGTCAATCGTCATCAAGAAACCAGAATTCCCTGTCCCTGTGAAGTAACTAATGTGCCACGTACAACCTTTTCCAGTTCCTTTCCGCAGGCCACGTACGTACGTATTCCTGTCACACTTGAAATATTCCAAGAAACCCATTAGTCAGACCCTGCTATGAATGCAAGGCATGGGATACAGAGTATCACCCACCAACCACAATGAATGAAAGAAGCCCAACATGAGCATAGGTGTAAGCACAATAACACATACACGGCCTGCTTACCCGAACGAAGTTGGCATCGCAAACAGCAAGGCCGGAAGGGGGGGGGGGGGGGGGGTCCGAAAAAAGAAATCCAAACAAAATCCAGTTAAACTACGTGGAAAATATCGAACAGTTTCCAACGCACCAAACACGTGTGAAGCCCAGGCAAAACCTGCATCATGACGGTGGGGGGGGGTGTACTCGATATCATGAATTGCTGTAGTCATATGGCCATAGACCCTATCGCACCCCTATAATGCCGGGACGGAGCACGTCGGGTTTTCACCGACCAGGCAGACAGACATTGCTTGCATCAAGCGCGTAGTGCCGTGAGGTGTCCGGCGAGTCGCGTGAAGGGCTAACACTACGTGATACGATCATTCCCCCTGTGTGGAGTAGAGGTTCTCGACCCCGCACAAATTATCCAACTATTATAGCTCGACCACCAGCTGTGACCGACCGCCAAAAAAAAGAAAAGAAAAGAAAACGGTACCACCCTGGTTGTCTAGCTTACATGTAGTGAGCGGCATGTTTCACAGCAGCGTCGTTGCCAACTGACGCCAACCCGATCCATGTATAATACAAACGTGCAGAGATGTATAGTATTAATAGTGTCGGGGGGAGGACGGTGGGGGGGGGGGAGTGTACTCGATATGAGAGATGTACTCGATCTCATGCATGGCCGTAGTCGCATGACCATAGACTGTAGACCCTCGCATATCCCTACAATGCAATGCCAGGACGGAGCACACGTACGTCGGGTTTTCACCGACCAGGCAGACATTGCTTGCACCAAGCGCGAAGCGCCGTGAGGCGTCCGACGAGTCGCATGTAGGGTGCGCTGCATCGTACTATTAATAAGAACCGCTTGTGACGCGGACTTGCATACGGGTGACAGTTTCGACGGATTAATTTAATTTCATGTGTAGCCACTTCCAGAGACAGCAATGGGAGTACTGCTGTAAGCAATTATGATATATACAACTGAAACACAAATTAATATTTCTGCACAGCACTGCAGTACATACTACAAAAAGACCACACCAGTACCAGTTACGTACGTCTGATCAGACTACTACTACTGCTGTACGTAACTTTACCTGGTTTCATTGTTGTTGTTGTTCTCACATTAACTCTCTGACGAAGGAGTCCGTGGTCACACAAAAGGTGCTGGAGCCCTAGGAAGATCCGAAAAACGAAAAAAACGAAAATTCGGCTGCCTCAAAATACAAGAGACGAAAAAAGCGCACACAAGATAAAACCAATGTGCAAACTGAACCAACATGGCCACGGGTTTATCCTCTCAACTATAACATAGAGTACCCCCGTTCCCACCACTAACCAACTCGTGGCTGCTGACTACAGCGGATGCTGTCTGAAGTGCTGCCTGCACCGTACGAAACGCACGGTAGTCGTGAAAACGAAAGAGGAACACACCTGCCTGCTATCTGGAGTGCTGTCAGAGTGAAGACTCGCGGATATGCAGTGAAAAAAAGAGCAATCGAACCTTACTACCACCCGAATATCAACGATCGCTATCTCTTCCTGGATTGTCTGACACAAAAAGGTGCAGCACAGTTATGATACCACGTCCCCGATAATTGCGTAGGTTATTCCCCATGAAGGGTATACAACTCGTTAAACTACAAAGACCAGTGACGACGTTAATAACAAGTGCCGGTAGATACTATTCTGCCTCGTGAAAAACAAATCATACCAGGTACCTGGTATCAGGTACCAGGTACCAGGTACCAGGTACCTGGTATACATATAAGACCTGTGGTACGTACTGGGTAACTTGTACGTATTGTGTGTGTGTTCTTCACATTAAACCGTTCTTTCTACCCGTCGACATCCAGCACAACCAGTGTCCTTGCCAATTCTTCAATCTTAGAAGATATACAAGTTCTGTGGTCACAAAGCTACGCCACAGAAGGATCGAACTGACTGCAACAACTATAGAGGGATTTCGCTTGTTGCCCACGCAGGCAAAGTGTTGTTGAAAATCGTCGCGTCCCGCCTCAGCAACTACTGCGAGCAGCGACCGAGGAACTACTCCCCGAGGAACAGTGCGGCTTCCGCCCCGCACGATCAACGATTGATATGTTGTTCGTCGTGCGCCGGCTGCAAGAGCTCGGACGACAGAGGAAAATCCCCTTATACGTGTGCTTCATCGATCTGCAGAAAGCGTACGACTCTGTCGACCGAGAGCTGTTATGGAAGGTACTCACACGCTTTGGCGTACCAACCAAGATGCTGAGAATTATCCGTAATTTCCACGATGGCATGCGGGCTCGCGTGCGTACGGATGACGGCGAGCTCTCGGAATGGTTTGATGTCACGCAGGGGCTGCGGCAAGGCTGTGTACTATCACCGTTACTGTTCAACGTGTACTTCGCTGCTGCGTTACACGTCGTACTAGTACGCTTCAGCCAAGACGAAGCCATTGTAAGGGATTTGGTCCAACTCTGTGAAGCTGGAGTAGTTCGAACAGGGAAGGAGGAGCCGTTGGCGTGCGTGCGAAGGTCTGTATGGGGCATGTTGTACGCCGACGATGCAGGAATTGTCTCGAAGTCGGCTGAAGGGCTCGCAAAAATGATGACAGTCATCGTGACTGTCTTCGAAGCAGCAGGCCTCACGGTGTCGGAAAAGAAGACTGAGACAATGGTCCTACAAACACCAGACCGGACAACCCTCGCACCACCGCTCGTCATCGAAGCGGCAGGTCAGAGGTATAAGCAGACGACCCAGTTCTTATACCTAGGCGGCGTTATCCACGAAAACGCTGCGCTCTCGCTCGAAATCGACCGACGGATCCGCCTCATGCGAGCATGCCTCAAACGGTTCGGCCCGGAGTTGTATGATAGGACGACCGCCCCCCTTAGCCTTAAAGTCCGAATGCTGAAGGCCGAGGTGATTGAGACCCTGCTGTACGGGTGTGTGACGTGGACCCTCAGAGCGGAACACTTTGCCAAGCTTCGAACGGCTCACCACCAAGTCCTGTTGCGAGTCATTGGCTTCCAGCGCCGACTTCATACTGACCATGCCACCCTCTCGTACGCGAAGGCCCTCAAGATGACACGTTGCGAGAGCATTGAAACGACCATTCGTAAACGGCGGCTCTTCTTTGCGGGGGGCGTGCCACGGCAAAGCAAGGAGCGATTACGCAGTCGGGTAATGTTCGGGACGATAGCTGGTGGGGAGAACCCGAGACCAGGCGGACAGTGTAAGACTTGGCATAGATGCATAGTCGAAGACCTTAGGGAGTTCCGAGCCACCGAAGGGTCAACGGAAGTTGCCCCCTTGGTGTTTGGAGTTGAGACCGCGTTGTGGTCCACTGCAGCCAAAAAGGTGGGGAAGTGGTACCGGGGGATCCTTGAAGCAGCCGAACGGTTCATGGTGAGGTGGCACGAGGCTGAGGCTGAGATGAGTAGGCAGCGCCGCGCATCCGCCGTGGATGGTGCCCAAGGGAACGGGGGGGGAGGGGGCAACAGGAGAAGTGGCAGAAAGCCCGACCGAGGGAATGCGGAGAGGGGGGGGTACAGGAGGGGTAGAAGGGAAACGGCGGTAGACGAAAGTAGGAAGAAGATGGCAGACAGGGTAGCAAGGCACCGAGTCGACTAGAAAGTAGAACATGACCATACTACTATTAATAGTGCTACCAACCGGTGCAGCTGGTTCGAACGTGGTCTTCCCTTGTCTTCTCTTCTTGTTTTTGTTTTTTTTTCTTTCTTGCGCTGACTCTCCGTGATTTTCATATATTTTTTTTCTCTTCCTCTTCCTTTTCTGATTGATAAGCCGTACTGAAGGAGCCGTGTGGCGTGGTTGGAAGACGAACCTGCTCTGCTCGTTTCGTATTGTCTGACGCCAAGGGGCTGGGCATAGTTGACGAACGCAGGGCGGAGACGGCAGTCTGGGTAGCAAGGTACCAGGCGGATCAGCAGGGAGGACCTGGCTATACTACTCGTACCACAAGCTGCTGCCGCCACCTGGAAGGTGCTTTGGGCTTTGGTGTGCCTGTTATTTCCCCTTTGTTATTTTTCCTTGTTACTTTCTCCTTGGTTCTTTGTCTTACTCTGTTCACAAGCAGTGGTGTTTTTTGTTATTTCTTCTTTTTTCCAGCTCGTTCTTTTTCAAGTGTTGGCCACCTCGCCTGCGGGGGGGGGGCACGACAGATTGTTTCTCTTAGATTTTGGTTTCATTTTTCTTCTTGTTCTCTTTCGATTTGTCTACTTTGTTTTTGTTTTCTCTTTGATTGTTTCTTTTCGTTTCACTATTTCATAAATTGCGTATGTCGTGCCTGTCGTATCTAGTATGATGACATGGCTTTGCATTGCCCACTGCAGTGCACACTGCACACGTGACAACGTAGTATCTCTGTGGCGTAGCTTTGTGACCACATAACTTGTATCTCTTCTAGGATTGAAGAATCGGCACGGACACTGGTTGTGCTGGATGTCGACGGGTAGAAAGGACGGTTTAATGTGAAGAACACACACACAGAGATACTACGTGGCCACGTATGCAGTAAGCACTGCAGTGGGCAATGCAATGCCATGTCATCATACCTGGTACTATTAATAGATACGACATGTCTGCCTGCTTCGGCCTGCCCCGTCCTTGGGGTGGCCCGAGGAAGTCTGCCAGGACCTGCAGCGGTCTAGCGACAGTCACACGAACATCGAGCTTCGGACTACGTAGGTAGGGAACCTTGCGCGGTCCGGCTGGTGGCCTGCTCGCTTTAAGGAACGCGTGGGGTGGTGGTGATGTTTATTCTTCTTAACCCCGACGCCGAGGAGTTCATCCCTCAGGCGGAACGGGTACATCACCACAGCAGAGAGCGCTACGTGGGCAGCCGGTGGAGTGGAGAGTCTGGCCACAGCGTGGGTATGCATGCGCGACAGGAAGGATGGGATTGTCGGCGTGGGTTGGGACGGCTGCACCCAGCCAACGGAAACCAAGGCGCGTACCGGGCTACGAAACGGAGAGCCACTTTCGCCATAGAGAAAAAAAAGAAACAAAAAAAGAAAAAAAGAAGGCGGGGACGAGCCTCACGTCGGCTGGCAAAGAAAGCAGCACGCGAGGCTCGTAAGAGACAGAAGGAGGCACTTGTGACGGTAGCGACCTACAATGTGCGCACCCTGGCTGTAAAGGGGAAGAACGGGTACGGACATGACGAGCGGGTACTGGCGAAGGGACGGCAACTCGGCTGTGACTTCATTGGCCTGCAAGAAACTCGGAGGTCCGGCAGCACGACGTTCCGTGCGGCAGGGTATCGTGTTTTCTGTTCAGGACAGGAAACAACAGCCACCAGGCAAGGGCTGTACGGAGTAGGCCTAGCTGTCAAGGAATCGTTGTGCAGTAAGTCTGTGTATACTCATCAGTTCGTTGACGAGCGGCTAATGTCTATGCGCTTTGAGCTGACTGGCAAATGCGAGGCAGTCAATTTCGTCGTTGCGTATGCTCCAACTGATTGTACCAAGGACGCCGAACTGAAACGTATTTTCTGGCAGAAGCTGGAGTACTTGGTGGAAAAAATCCCGACGAAAGAGTGTCTGTTTGTACTGATGGATGCCAACGCGCGAACTGGACAGAGGAAGGAAGGGTGCGGTGATGATGAAAGCAGAGTGCTGGGAGCGTATGGACGTGATGTTCGTAACGATAATGGCAGACGGCTCCTGTCGTTCGCCACCAATTGCAAGTTGGCTCTCACCAACACGTTTTTCAGCACGCGCAAGGGTGGGATATCGCATACTTACAACGGCACCGGCCCAAATGACCGTAAGCGGATTGACTACATCCTAACCCGTCAAGTCCATCGACCTAGAGTACAAGATGCGAAAGTCGTCCCACAGCCTCCTGCCCCAGCTAAGGCTGACTCAGACCACAGCATCTTGTATATCAAAGTCCGACTCGGTGGTCATTTTGCGCCCAACAGACAAATACGTAGACCGACGAAACGCCGAGAGTTCGACAGGCAGCTTTTTATGTCCGATGGAATTTGTCGTGAACGAGTAGTCTCCAGGATCATCTCCACTCTCAACCAGCCTATCCAGCCCCGTAATACGTCTGGTATGGTTGAGATTTTCACTACGGCTGTTATTGATGCGGTCGAAAAAGAGGTACCACCCCCTGCACGTCGCCACCGCAGACATGGATGGTGTGAGTCTGCCGAAACCTTGGCCGCATTCATGCCAGCATGGACAGCGAGGGAGGATGCACGACAATTCTTGCGTGCCCACCCCCGGGACAGAACCGCGTGGAAGACACTGAGATCTGCGTGTGCGAACCTGCAGAAGGTGATTGCCGCAGGACTGCATGCGTACTTCGAAGCGTACCTTGCCGAAACCGAACGACTCCTAGCGAACAACGACCAAAGAGGCTTTTACAAGCACCTTAAGAGTACGGTAGGATTGGAAGGGACTAAAGCGAGGAGCGAACAGTTCATTAGGGACGAGGATGGCACGATCCTACGGGATAAGGTGCGAATTCGTGAACGATGGGCGGGGTTTTACCACAAACTCTTGAACACGAAGTCGCTGAAACTCGATCCCACGATCATCGACCTCTTGCCACCGCGACCGCCTAAACTGTCGCTTGAAGATGAACCATCCATAGACGAGATGACCGAAGCACTTAAGGGGATGTCGAATTGGAAAGCTGTCGGGCCAGATGGTCTCCCGGTCGAACTCCTAAAAATCGACCACCCGGCATTCGCCCAGCACTTTCACAACATCCTTGTCAATGTTTGGTTAACAGGCGAAGTCCCTGAGCAATGGAAAGATGCGATCATCAAGGTCCTTCACAAAAAGAAGGATCGAACTGACTGCAACAACTATAGAGGGATTTCGCTTGTTGCCCACGCAGGCAAAGTGTTGTTGAAAATCGTCGCGTCCCACCTCAGCAACTACTGCGAGACCGAGGAACTACTCCCCGAGGAACAGTGCGGCTTCCGCCCCGCACGATCAACGATTGATATGTTGTTCGTCGTGCGCCGGCTGCAAGAGCTCGGACGACAGAGGAAAATCCCCTTGTACGTGTGCTTCATCGATCTGCAGAAAGCGTACGACTCTGTCGACCGAGAGCTGTTATGGAAGGTACTCACACGCTTTGGCGTACCAACCAAGATGCTGAGAATTATCCGTAATTTCCACGATGGCATGCGGGCTCGCGTGCGTACTGATGACGGCGAGCTCTCGGAATGGTTTGATGTCACGCAGGGGCTGCGGCAAGGCTGTGTACTATCACCGTTACTGTTCAACGTGTTCTTCGCTGCTGCGTTACACGTCGTACTAGTACGCTTCAGCCAAGACGAAGCCATTGTAAGGGATTTGGTCCAACTCTGTGAAGCTGGAGTAGTTCGAACAGGGAAGGAGGAGCCATTGGCGTACGTGCGAAGGTCTGTATGGGGCATGTTGTACGCCGACGATGCAGGAATTGTCTCGAAGTCGGCTGAAGGGCTCGCAAAAATGATGACAGTCATCGTGACTGTCTTCGAAGCAGCAGGCCTCACGGTGTCGGAAAAGACGACAGAGACAATGGTCCTACAAACACCAGACCGGACAACCCTCGCACCACCGCTCGTCATCGAAGCGGCAGGTCAGAGGTATAAGCAGACGACCCAGTTCTTATACCTAGGCGGCGTTATCCACGAAAACGCTGACCTCTCGCTCGAAATCGACCGACGGATCCGCCCCATGCGAGCATGCCTCAAACGGTTCGGCCCGGAGTTGTATGATAGGACGACCGCCCCCCTTAGCCTTAAAGTCCGAATGCTGAAGGCCGAGGTGATTGAGACCCTGCTGTACGGGTGTGTGACGTGGACCCTCAGAGCGGAACACTTTGCCAAGCTTCGAACGGCTCACCACCAAGTCCTGTTGCGAGTCATTGGCTTCCAGCGCCGACTTCATACTGACCATGCCACCCTCTCGTACGCGAAGGCCCTCAAGATGACACGTTGCGAGAGCATCGAAACGACCATTCGTAAACGGCGGCTCTTCTTTGCGGGGGGCGTGCCACGGCAAAGCAAGGAGCGATTACCCAATCGGGTAATGCTCGGGACGATAGCTGGTGGGGAGAACCCGAGACCAGGCGGACAGTGTAAGACTTGGCATAGATGCATAGTCGAAGACCTTAGGGAGTTCCGAGCCACCGAAGGGTCAACGGAAGTTGCCCCCTTGGTGTTTGGAGTTGAGACCGCGTTGTGGTCCACTGCAGCCAAAAAGGTGGGGAAGTGGTTCCGGGGGATTCTTGAAGCAGCCGAACGGCTCATGGTGAGGTGGCACGAGGCTGAGGCTGAGATGAGTAGACAGCGCCACGCATCCGCCGTGGATGGTGCCCAAGGGAACGGGGGGGGAGGGGGCAACAGGAGAAGTGGCAGAAAGCCCGACCGAGGGAATGCGGAGAGGGGGGGGAACAGGAGGGGTAGAAGGGAAACGGCTTTCGTAGGAAGGAGATGGCAGACAGGGTAGCAAGGCACCAAGTCGACTAGGAAGTAGAATATGACCATACTACTAGTGCTACCAACTGGTGCAGCTGGCTCGAACGTGGTCTTCCCTTGTCTTCTCTTTTAGTTTTTTTTTTTTTTCTTTTCTTTTTTGCGCTGACTCTCCGTGATTGTCATTTCATTTTTTCTCTTCCTCTTCCTTTTCTGATTGATAAGCCGTACTCAAGGAGCCGTGTGGCGTGGTTGGAAGACGAACCTGCTCTGCTCGTTTCGTATTGTCTGACGCCAAGGGGCTGGGCATAGTTGACGAACGCAGGGCGGAGACGGCAGTCTGGGTAGCAAGGTACCAGGCGGATTAGCGGGGAGAACCTGGCTATACTACTCGTACCACAAGCTGCTGCCGCCACCTGGAAGGTGCTTTGGGCTTTGGTCTGCCTGTTATTTCCCCTTTGTTATTTTTCCTTGTTACTTTCTCCTTGGTTCTTTGTCTTACTCTGTTCACAAGCAGTGGTGTTTTTTGTTATTTCTTCTTTTTTCCAGCTCGTTCTTTTTCAAGTGTTGGCCACCTCGCCTGCGGGGGGGGGGGCACGACAGATTGTTTCTCTTAGATTTTGGTTTCATTTTTCTTCTTTTTCTTTTGCGATTTGTCTACCTTGTTTTTGTTTTCTCTTTGATTGTTTCTTTTCGTTTCACTATTTCATAAATTGCGTATGTCGTGCCTGTCGTATCTATTATAGTATGATGACATGGCTTTGCATTGCCCACTGCAGTTCACACTGCACACGTGGCAACGTAGCATCTCTGTGGCGTAGCTTTGTGACCACAGAACTTGTATCTCTTCTAGGATTGAAGAATCGGCACGGACACTGGTTGTGCTGGATGTCGACGGGTAGAAAGAACGGTTTAATGTGAAGAACACACACACACAGGCACGATATACACATTCTATGAAATAGGGAGACGAAAAGAAACAATCAAACAAAGAGAAAACAGAAACAAAGTAGACAAATCGAAAGAGAAAAAAAAAGAGAGGAAAAAACAAAAAAATGAAAGCAAAAACTAGGAGAAACAATCTGTCGCCCCCCCCCCCCCCCCGCAGGCGATGTGGCCAACACTTGAAAAAGAACGAGCTGGTAGAAAAAAAATAAATAACAGAAACACCACTGCTTGTAAACAGAGTAAGACAAAGAACCAAGGAAAAAAAAAATAACAAAGGGAAAATAACAGGCAGACCAAAGCCCAAAGCACCCTCCAGGTGGCGGCAGCAGCTTGTGGTACGAGTAGTATAGCCAGGTTCCCCCTGCTAATCCGCCTGGTACCTTGCTACCCAGACTGCCGTCTCCGCCCTGCGTTCGTCAACTATGCCCAGCCCCTTGGCGTCAGACAATACAAAACGAGCAGAGCAGGTTCGTCTCCAACCACGCCACGCGGCTCCTTCAGTACGGCTTATCAATCAGAAAAGGAAGAGAAAAAAATAAAATGAAAATCACGGACAGTCAGCGCAAGAAAGAAAAAAACAAAACAAAAAGAGAAGACAAGGGAAGACCACGTTCGAACCAGCTGCACCAGTTGGTGGCACTTATAAGAGTGGTCGTGTTCCACTTCCTACGTAGTCGGCCTGGTATTTCTATCAAATAGCCTTCCCACGCGTACCTAGTGACTGAAAAAATATAGTGAGTGTTGCGATTTTTTTTTTTTTTACTTTTACTTCTCCAAAAATTCTCCCGAGGTAACTTTTTGAGGTAAATTTCTGAAAAAAACGCGAAAAAGTACTTCAGCGAAGTCAGGATTTCATCAAAAGTTACGGTAACTTTTGGCTCTCTGTCTCATTGGCCTACACGCACCGAGCATCATCCCGACGCAAAACGCATCATCTCAAATCTCGAAGGATCAAAACACCGAGCATCTTCCATGCCACCATGCTGCTTGCTGTACGCATCACGACAACCGCTGGGAGCACAGAGGCTCGAGAGGTGTAGCTTGAGTACCGCGCGCACGAGCGGCGTTGGATTGTGCCAGCGGGCCGCCGCCGCTGCTACGTAGGGTACTCGCTTTCGCCTACTTGGTGACGACGTGGAGGATGCTTCGTTCCAAAAAAGGACTCGCATCACACTCGTACTCGTACTCGTGCTCGCACAGAGCGCGACAGCTCGTGTATCATTTCGATTCCACCACACAGCAGCAGCAGCAGCAGCAGCAGCAGCAGCGGCGGCAGCAGTGGCCGCGATAGTGGCGGCGGAGCGGAGCCCGCCGGCGCTGTGGCGTGCGTAGGCTGAGCGCAGCAGCAGCAGCAGCAGCAGCAGCAGCAGCAGCAGGCAATAATCCAAAAAGGGAAGCTGGCTGGTGCTGGTGCTGGTACTTGCTGGTGCTGGTGATGACGCTGCTTATTTTTGTTGCTCAAGCTGCCTCTAGCTGCGGCCAGCGCTTGCTAGCTGCCGCTTGCTGTGCTGCTGCTTGCAGTCGTGGGCTGGCAGTGGTGGCACCGCTGTCAACTCTGCCGCCGAAACGTTGCTGGGCCGCCGTTGCTACTCCCAAGCTGTTTTTTAGTTTTTCGTTCTTTTTTTTTGGCGCGTTTGCCTCACTTCCCCCCTTCCCTTATTTTCGGAGGCGTCGCCTGCAGGATTTGATTTACCTCACTCGCAAACACACCGAAATCAGGAAGGGAAGGAAATTCACTTTTTTTAGCGCAAGTAAAGTTTTTTTTTTTTTACCTCTATCGCAAACACTCTCGTCCGGAAATTAACATTAAAAACTTAAACTTACCAGGTACCAGGTATACGCTTCGTACTACAGATAAAACCTGGCAAGATTAGTACCAGGTAGGTACGGTACGTACCACGGCGGTATCACTTTTCTGTCTGTCGGCAGCATACGAAGTGCAACATAACCTCCAATCGCGCAGCTGCTGCAACGGCGAACCTCAAAAAATGTAGTCAGCTTGGTTTTCAATGCGGATACTTGTTGTTGTTGTTGTTCTCACATTAACTCACAATTCAATGCAGTCCGTGGTCGCAGGACAGGCTCCAATAACTCTGGAGTGGAAGAAATATCTCAAGTAAAAACAGAGGCAAAAAACAAAAAACAAGCATACGCACTCCACCACTGCGGACACCAGGGAAGCAAAAAGGAGACTATTAATAGCAGACCAAAACCTAAAAAAAAAGAAGATGAAGCTTAGCAAAAGAAAAACAAAAACAAAACTAAAACAGAAGCAGATAGCAAAACGCAAAAAAAAAAGCAAAACGGACCATACTAACAAAGACACAAAGAGGTACAAACGGGAATGAAAGAAAAATGAAACGGACAAAAAAGCGATAATATACAACAACCGCTCACTGAATCAGAGCTTTCCGCGAGTATTCGTTCGCCCAAAGCCTCGTTGAGAGCTGCGGATGTACGTAGCATACTGGTATTTTTTTTAATAAAAAATATTATATGTCATAGTCTGCTCCTCCTGCTGCTCCAGCATCAGTATCTGATGTTGCTGCTGTGCCAGCTGTTGCTGCTGGCCCACGGAATCCAGCTGCGAGCACCACAAGAAGAGCAGGTGCTAAGGCTACAGCAGGGAGGTAAGGAGCAGCCACAGCAGTATTCCGAACAGCACGATCAGCACCAACATGAGGAACAGGTGCAATTTTGATTCCGCCGCATTTTCTTCCGCGTGAGCCGCCTTTTCCGCCGCGCGAGCAACCTTTTCCGCCGCGTGAGCGGCCTTCTCCGTCGCGTGAACTTCCGTTGTATCTTCGAGCCTTGTTGCTATCAGCTGGGCGGATGTTTCGCTCTGCACCGAAGGCCCGGTCTGCGACCCTGCACCGATTGCCTCGTTCGAGGTCCGGGTGCTGGCGGTCTCGATCGCCACGGCCTCCGTCCTAGCCTCAGTTGCGAGGCCCTCCTCGAGGCTCCCCGCGAGGCCAGCTGCGGTGGTATCGCTCACCCGCAGCTCGCTTTCCAGCCCTTCCATGATGTGTCCCCACTCCCCTAGAACCCAAGAACCTAGTACCAGCTATTTGGTACGAGAATCAGTCTACCGGCGTCAGCTCCTGAGCAGAACGTCCTTTATCATGTGATCGTTCGCTATAGTTTGTCTTGTGATGTCTCTGGTGTGTGGGCTGGGCCGGGCCGGGGCCGTAGATCGTAGATATTGACACTCATCATGTAATTTCTCCGCTATTTATAGTGGGTGGGCACCCACGGACACAGGTGTCAAGAGACACATGTCAAGCAACACAAAACGTTCGCTGTCAAGGGCGTAGGGCCGAGCGTTTCACACTAAAAACCTACCAGTAGTAGGTTGGTGTCAGTCCAGACATGTCATGGCAAACTTGATGTATGTCAAGGGCTGAAAGTGCTGTCTCCTGGCACCTTTCTTTGCGCACAGGTGATGCTGGAATTTCATCACATACCTGGTACCAGGTACCAGGTATAATATAACGAGGTCCCACAACAATCTGGGAGATAGAGCATTTCATAATTTGATTAAAAAGTACCAGGTATACTCGTACCAGGTATCTATAAATATATTCCTCACATTTTATTATAACTATTTTGGTCTTCCTCTGTCTCACAGTCTGTGACCACAAAATCAGTATCTCTCTAGGATAGGGAATCAGGACGGACACTGGGTGTACTGATGAAGCTGGGTAGAAAGGACGATTTATTGTGAAGACAACAACAACAACAACAACAACAACATATGATATATCTCAACATTCAGTCAATATTTTCAAGGATAGGTTCTGTAGAGTTTGTGGATTTAGGTTTAGGGTATGGGTGTCTAACAGAACTTACAGAAGTTCCGGGTTAGGGTATAAAACCCTTCCAGAACTCACAGAAGTTCCGGGTATTGTGGCCCGGGTGTACAAAACTCACTGAAGTTTCCGGTCAGATATAAAAACGTTGTACCGGTACCCCGGGTATTGTGGCTCGGTCGCACAGAACTTACACAAGTTCCGGGTACGGGTATGAAGGTCGCACAGAACTCGCAGAAGTTCTGGGTATTGTGACACGGGCGTACATAACTCACAGGAGTTCCGGGTATTTATCGTGGAACGGGCGTACAGAACTCTCACAGAAGCTCCGATTGTGGCCCGGGTGTGCAGAGCTCACAGAAGTTCAGATTGTGGCCCGGGCGTGAAGAACTCACAGAAGTTCCAATTGTGGCACGGGCGTACAGAACTTACTTACAGAAGTTCCGGATACTACCCTGGTAAATACCCACCTCAAGGGGGCGAAAAAACAACGAATTTACTGGTCGAACAAATACCTAAAATGCATTTCGAAATACTGCGATTGGTGTACTGCAAACACGACACACTATACCGGTAATAACGCGTATATAATACCATGCACGTACCATTGTAGCTCATTTCTGTTATAGCCGTCCTTCACGATTTTCACGGTAAGGACGTAAGGACCGTTCCAACTTCATGGGAACGACTTCCGCGGTCATATAGATTTACCTAACTGACTGCAACAACTACCGAGGGATTTCGCTTGTTGCCCACGCAGGCAAAGTTTAGTTGAAAATCGTCGCGTCCCACCTCAGCAACTGCTACCGCGAGACCGAGGAACTACTCCCTGAGGAACAGTGTGGCTTCCGCCCCGCACGATCAACGATTGATATGCTGTTCGTCGTGCGCCGGTTGCAAGAGCTCGGACGACAGAGGAAAATCCCCTTGTACGTGTGCTTCATCGATCTGCAAAAAGCGTACGACTCTGTCGACCGAGAGCTGTTATGGAAGGTACTCACACGCTTTGGCGTACCAGCTAAGATGCTGAGAATTATCCGGAATTTCCACGATGGCATGCGGGCTCGCGTGCGTACTGATGACGGCGAGCACTCGGAATGGTTTGATGTCACGCAGGGGCTGTGGCAAGGCTGTGTACTATCACCGTTACTGTTCAACGTCTTAGCTGCTGCGTTACACGTCGTACTAGTAAGCTTCAGCCAAGGCGAAGCCATCGTGAGGGATTTGGTCCAACTCAGTGATGCTGGAGTAGTTCGAACAGAGAAGCAGGAGCCGTTGGCGTGCGTGCGAAGGGCTGTATGGGGCATGTTGTACGCCGATGACGTAGGAATTGTCTCGAAGTCGGCTGAAGGGCTCGCGAAAATAGTAACAGTCATCGTGACTGTCTTCGAAGCAGCAGGCCTCACGGTGTCGGAAAAGAAGACAGAGACAATACTCCTACGAACACCAGAAGTTTATGAGGCTTAGATTGGGTAGGCGATCGGTTAACCTTTTACCTTTAGCCCAACGGACTAAGACCTTCACAAATGGCGTCGTCAGCAGGACATGAGTCGTTGGTCATGAGTTCGAATCTCACGTCCACCATGAAATAGCTTTTTAAAGAAAAGCGAGTTTCCTCATGTCAAGAATCTGAAAAATGCTTCTGGGTCCCCAGAAATTGGAACCGCGTGTGGTGGCGCGTCGACCCGTAAAATCCGGTCCGTTCCAGGGTGGGAGAGTGTTATGAGGCTTAGATTGGGTAGGCGATCGGTTAACCTTTTACCTTTAGCCCAACGGACTAAGATGGGTGGTGCCGTATGGGGATAATCTTTTAACTTTAGCCCAACGGACTAAGACCCTCACAAATGGCGTCGTCGGCAGGACATGGGTCGTTGGTCGTGGGTTCGAATCTCACGTCCACCATGAAATCGCTTTTTAAAGAAAAGTGAGTTTCCTCATGTCAAGAATCTGAAAAATGCTTCTGGATCCCCAGAAATTGGAACCGCGTGTGGTGGCGCGTCGACCCGTAAAATCCTGTCCGTTCCAGGGAGGGAGATTGTTATGAGGCTTAGATTGTGTAGGCGATTGATTAACTTTTTACCTTTAGCCCAACGGACTAAGAGACCCTCACACAGATCAGACAACCCTCCCACCGCCGCTCGTCATCAAAGCGGCAGGCCAGAGGTATATGCAGACGACCCAGTTCTTAGACCTAGGCGGCACTATCCACGAAAACGCTGTCCTCTCGCTCGAAATCGACCGACGGATCCGCCTCATGCGAGCATATGCCTCAAACGGTTCGGCCCGGAGTTGTATGATAGGACGACCTCCCCCCTTAGCCTTAAAGTCCGAATGCTGAAGGCCGAGGTGATTGAGACCCTGCTGCACGGGTGTGTGACGTGGACCCTCAGAGCGGAACACTTTGCCAAGCTTCGAACGGCTCACCACCAAGTCCTGTTGCGAGTCATTGGTTTCTAGCGCCGACTTTGTACTGACCATGCCACCCTCTCGTACGCGAAGGCCCTCAAGATGACACGTTGCGAGAGCATCGAAACGACCATTCGTAAACGGCGGCTCTTCTTTGCGGGGGGCGTGCCACGGCAAAGCAAGGAGCGATTACCCAGTCGGGTAATGTTCGGGACGATGGCTGGTGGGGAAAACCCGAGACCAGGCGGACCGTGTGAGACTTGGCATAGATGCATAATCGAAAACCTTCGGACAGTCTAAGACTTGGCATAGATGCATAGTCGAAGACCTTAGGGAGTTCCGAGCCACCGAAGGGTCGAAGGAAGTTGCCCCCTTGGTGTTTGGAGTTGAGACCGCGTTGTGGCCCACTGAAGCAAAAAAGGCGGGGAAGTGGTACTACGGGATCCTTGAAGCAGCCGAACGGTTCATGGTGAGGTGGCACGATGATGAGGCTGAGATGAGTAGGCAGCGCCGCGCATCCATCGTGGATGGTGTCCAAGGGAATGGAGGGGGGGGGGCAACAAGGAGAATTGGCAGAAAACCCGACCAAGGGAATGCGGAGAGGGGGGGGAACAGGAGGAGTAGAAGGGACTGCGGTGGACGAAAGTAGAGGAAGGAGATGGCAGACAGGGTAGCAAGGCACCAGGCCGACTAGGAAGTAGAACATGATTATACTACTAGTGCCACCAACTGGTGCAGCTAGTTCGAACGTGGTCTTCCCTTGTCCTATCTTCTTTTTGTTTTGTCTTTCTTGCGCTGATTCTCGGGTGATTTTCATTTTATTTATTTCTCTTCCTTTTTTCGATTAATAAGCCGTAGTGAGGGAGTCGTGTGGCGGGGGTGGATGACGAGCCTGCTCTGCTCGTTTCGTATTGTCTGACGCCAAGGGGCTGGGCATAGTTGATGAACGCTGGGCGGAGACGGCAGTCAGGGTAGCAAGGTACCAGGCGGACTAGCAGGAATAACCTGGCTATACTACTCGTACCACAAACTGCTGCCGCTACGTGGAAGGTGCTTTGTGCTTTGGTTTGCCTGTAATTTTCCCTTTGTTATTTTTTCCTTGGTTCTTTGTCTCACTTTGTTTACAAGCAGTGGTGTTTTTGTTATTTTTTTATTTTTTCCAGCTCGTTCTTTTCAAGTGTTTGCCACATCGCCTGCGGGGGGGGGCACGACAGTTTGTTTCTTCTATTTTTTGTTATTTTTTACTTTTGTTCTTTTCTTTCGAATTATCTTCTTTGCTTTTGTTTTTGTTTTTGTTTTTTTTTTCGCTTTGCTTGTTTCCTTTCGTTTCTCTATTTCATAGGATGTGCATGTGTGTGTTCTTCACATTAAACCGTTCTTTCTACCCGTCGACATGCAGCACAACCAGTGTCCGTGCCGATTCTTCAATCCTAGAGGAGATACAAGTTCTGTGGTCACAAAGCTACGCCACAGAGATACTACGTTGCCACGTACCGTTATGCAGCAAGCACAGCAGTGGGCAATGCAATGCCATGTCATCATACTATAATAATAGATACGACAGACACGGCATACACATTCTATGAAATAGAGAAACGAAAGGAAACAATCAAAGAGAAAACAAAAACTAAGAAGACAAACCAAAAGAGAAGAAGAAAAAAGAATGAAAGCAAAAACTAGAAGAAACAATCTGTCGTGCCCCCCCCGGCAGGCGAGGTGGCCAACACTTGAAAAAGAACGAGCTGGAAAAAAAGAAAAATTAACAAAAAACACCACTGCTTGTAAGACCTATGCCAATGGTACAGCGAAGTTGCAATAAAAAGTTTGAATTTCAAAGATACCCGCCAAAACATTTCAGAACACGCTTCCTATGGGCCACCTAAAAAAAAAAGTTCCTAACTTTTGGAAAAGCCCGAAAAAAACAAATCTGGGGCCGATGTTGGGCCAACATCGGCCTGAGAAAAACTCAGGCCGATCTTTGGTTCGAAGCGGCGAGATTCCGAGTCCTCGACAGACATCGATCAACAAAACCAACGATTGCGTCACGAATTCTGAACGGAGTGCGCTCGTTAGGGGCTCCGACCCACCCTAGTCACCGTCTTCACACCATGGCCGGTGTCATGTGGCGGGAGCTGACCAGGCGTGTGATAAAAAACATTTGGCCGCTGGTTTGCACAAAACAGAAGACAAAACTTCTCCATCCATCTCGAATGGCAAAAAATAGTCTTTTTTTCAGGTTAGGGAGGATACCGTACGACGCCGCCGGCAAGCTCTCGCCCCCTAGACCATGGATCCGCCTGATATCTTCGAGGCCGTCATCTATACTCGTTGGGCTTGCCAGATACCGAGTGGGTTGGCCGTGGGCTGAGTCTATGTCGAGATCGAGGGTCGATCGTCGCACGAGCTGGTTTCGATCACCGTGTTGACAATTTGCGACCAGAAAAACACAAATGGCGCCGCCTCCAGCCGTTGGGGAAAAAAGAAGAAAAAATCGAACATTTTTCTCTTTTTTTCCCACAGCGGCGGTACGAGAATTTTTTCGGCTGTTTTTTTAAAGCCATATATTTGAAAAAAAACTTTTCAACTTCGCGTTTCCATTGGCATAGGTCTAAACAGAGTAAGACAAAGAACCAAGGAAGGAATAACAAAGGGAAAATAACAGGCAGACCAAAGCCCAAAGCACCCTCCAGGTGGCGGCAGCAGCTTGTGGTACGAGTAGTATAGCTAGGTTCTCCCTGCTAATCCACCTGGTACTTTCCTACCCAGACTGCCGTCTCCGCCCTGCGTTCGTCAACTATGCCCAGCCCCTTGGCGTCAGACAATACGAAACGAGCAGAGCAGGCTCGTCATCCAACCACGCCACACTACTCCTTCAGTACGGCTTATCAATCAGAAAAAGAAGAGAAATAAATCAAATGAAAAATACCCGAGAATCAGCGCAAGAAAGAAAAAAACAAACAAAAAGAAAGACAAGGGAAGACCACGTTCGAACCAGCTGCACCGGTTGGTGGTACTAGTAGTATGGTCATGTTCTACTTCCTAGTCGGCCTGGTGCCTTGCTACCCTGTCTGCCATCTCCTTCCTACATTCGTCTACCACAGTTTCCCTTCTACTCCTCCTGTTCCCCCCCCTCTCCGCATTCCCTTGGTCGGGTTTTCTGCTAATTCTCCTGTTGCCCCCTCCCCCCCCATTCACTTGGATAGTGGCGGATGTACGGCACTGCCTACTCATCTCAGCCTCAGCCTCGTGCCACCTCACCATGAACCGTTCGGCTGCTTCAAGGATCCCGTAGTACCACTTCCCCGCCTTTTTGGCTGCAGTGGACCACAACGCGGTCTCAACTCCAAACACCAAGGGGGTAACTTCCGTTGACCCTTCGGTGGCTCGGAACTCCCTAAGGTCTTCGATTATGCATCTATGCCAAGTCTTAGACTGTCCGCCTGGTCTCGGGTTCTCCCCACCAGCTATCGTCCCGAACATTACCCGACTGGGTAATCGCTCCTTGCTTTGCCGTGGCACGCCCCCCGCAAAGAATAGCCGCCGTTTACGAATGGTCGTTTCGATGCTCTCGCAACGTGTCATCTTGAGGGCCTTCGCGTACGAGAGGGCGGCATGGTCAGTACAAAGTCGGCGCTAGAAGCCAATGACTCGCAACAGGACTTGGTGGTGAGCCGTTCGAAACTTGGCAAAGTGTTCCGCTCTGAGGGTCCACGTCACACACCCGTGCAGCAGGGTCTCAATCACCTCGGCCTTCAGCATTCGGACTTTAAGGCTAAGGAGGGCGGTCGTCCTATCATACAACTCAGGGCCGAACCGTTTGAGGCATATGCTCACATGAGGCGGATCCGTCGGTCGATTTCGAGCGAGAGCGCAGCGTTTTCGTGGATAATGCCGCCTAGGTCTAAGAACTGGGTCGTCTGCTTATACCTCTGACCTGCCGCTTCGATGACGAGCGGTGGTGCGAGGGTTGTCTGGTCTGGTGTTTGTAGGAGCATTGTCTCTGTCGTCTTTTCCGACACCGTGAGGCCTGCTGCTTCGAAGACAGTCACGACGACTGTTATCATTTTCGCGAGCCCGTCAGCCGACTTCGAGACAATTCCTGCATCATCGGCGTACAACATGCACCATACAGCCCTTCGCACGCACGCCAACGGCTCCTGCTTCTCTGTTCGAACTACTCCAGCATCACTGAGTTGGACCAAATCCCTCACGATGGCTTCGCCTTGGCTGAAGCGTACTAGTACGACGTGTAACGCAGCAGCTAAGACGTTGAACAGTAACGGTGATAGTACACAGCCTTGCCGCAGCCCCTGCGTGACATCAAACCATTCCGAGTGCTCGCCGTCATCAGTACGCACGCGAGCCCGCATGCCATCGTGGAAATTCCGGATAATTCTCAGCATCTTGGTTGGTACGCCAAAGCGTGTGAGTACCTTCCATAACAGCTCTCGGTCGACAGAGTCGTACGCTTTCTGCAGGTCGATGAAGCACACGTACAAGGGGATTTTCCTCTGTCGTCCGAGCTCTTGCAACCGGCGCACGACGAACAGCATATCAACCGTTGATCGTGCGGGGCGGAAGCCACATTGTTCCTCAGGGAGTAGTTCCTCGGTCTCGCGGTAGCAGTTGCTGAGGTGGGACGCGACGATTTTCAACTAAACTTTGCCTGCGTGGGCAACAAGCGAAATCCCTCGGTAGTTGTTGCAGTCAGTTCGGTCCTTCTTTTTGGCGAAGGACCTTGATGATCGCATCTTTCCATTGCTGGGGTACTTCTCCTGTTACCCAAACATTGACAAGGATGTTGTGAAAGCACTGAGCGAATGCCGGGTGGTCGATTTTCAGGAGTTCGGCCGGGAGACCATCTGGCCCGACAGCTTTCCAATTTAACATCCTTCTGTCATCTCGTCCATGGATGGTTCATCTTCAAGCGACAGTTTTGGCGGTCGCGGTGGCAAGAGGTCGATGATCGTGGGATCGAGTTTCAGCGACTTCGTGTTCAAGAGTTTGTGGCAAAACCCCGCCCATCGATCACGAATTCGCACCTTATCCCGTAAGAAGAGCGTGCCATCCCCGTCCGTAATGAACTGTTCGCTCCTCGCTGTAGTCCCTTCCAATCCTACCGTACTCTTAAGGTGCTTGTAAAAGCCTCTCTGGTCGTTATTCGCTAGGAGTCGTTCGGTTTCGGCAAGGTACGCTTCGAAGTACGCATGCCGTCCTGCGGCAATCACCTAGGTTCGCACACGCAGATCTCAGTGTCTTCCACGCGGTTCTATCCCGGAGGTGGGCACGCAAGAATTGTCGTGCATCCTCCCTCGCTGTCCATGCTGGTATGAATGCGGCCAAGGTTTCGGCTGAATCACACCATCCATGTCTGCGGTGGCGACGTGCAGGGGGTGGTACCTCTTTTTCGACCGCATCAATAATAGCCGTAGTGAAAACCTCAACCATACCAGACGTATTACGGCCTGGATAGGCTGGTTGAGAGTGGAAATGACCCTGACGACTACTCGCTCACGACACTTTCCATCGGACATAAAAAGCTGCCTGTCGAACTCTCGGCGTTTCGTCGGTCTACGTATTTGTCTGTTGGGCGCAAAGTGACCACCGAGTCGGAATTTGATATACAAGATGTTGTGGTCTGAGTCAGCCTTAGCTGGGGCAGGAGGCTGTGGGACGACTTTCGCATCTTGTACTCTAGGTCGATGGACTTGACGGGTTAGGATGTAGTCGATCCGCTTACGGTCATTCGGGCTGGTGCCGTTGTGTGTATGCGATACCCCACCCTTGCGCATGCTGAAAAACGTGTTGGTGAGAGCTAGCTTGCAATTGGTGGCGAACGACAGGAGCCGTCTGCCATGATCGTTACGGTCATCACGTCCATACGCTCCCAGCACTCTACTTTCATCATCACCGCACCCTTCCTTCCTTCCTCTGTCCAGTTCGCGCGTTGGTATCCATCAGTACAAACAGACACTCTTTCGTCGGGATTTTTCCACCAAGTCCTCCAGCTTCTGCCAGAAAATACGTTTCAGTTCGGCGTCCTTGGTACAATCAGTGGGAGCATACGCAACGACGAAATTGACTGTCTCGCATTTGCTAGCCAGCTCATGGTAGACATTAGTCGCTCGTCAACGAACTGATGGGTGTACACAGACTTGCTGCACAACGATTCCTTGACAGCTAGGCCTACTCCGTACAGCCCTTGCCTGGTAGCTGTTTTTTCCTGTCCCGAACAGAAAACACGATACCCTGCCGCACGGAACGTCGTGCTGCCGGACCTCCGAGTTTCCTGCAGGCCAATGAAGTCTCAGCCGAGTTGTCGCCCCTTCGCCGGTACACGCTCGTCATGTCCGTACCCGTTCTTCCCCTTTACAGCCAGGGTGCGCACATTGTAGGTCGCTACCGCCTCAAGTGCCTCCTTCTGTCTCTTACGAGCCTCGCGTGCTGCTTTCTTTGCGAGCCGACGTGAGGCTTGTCCCCGCCTCCTTTTTTTCTTCTTTTGTTTCTTTTTTTTCTCTATGGCGAAAGTGGCTCTCCGTTTCGTAGCCCGGTACGCGCCTTGGTTTCCGTTGGCTGGGCGCAGCCGTCCCAACCCACGCCGACAATCCCATCCTTCCTGTCGTGCATGCATACCCACGCTGTGGCCAGCCGTTCCACTCCACCGGCTGCCCACGTAGCGCTCTCTGCTGTGGTGATGTACCCGTTCCGCCTGAGGGATGAACTCCTCGGCGTCGGGGTTAAGAAGAAAAAACACCACCACCTCACGCGGTCCTTATAGCGAGCAGGCCACCAGCCGGACCGCACAAGGTTCCCCCCCTACCTAGTCCGAAGCTCGATGTTCGTGTGACTGTCGCTAGACCGCTGCAGGTCCTGGCGGACTTCCTCGGCCTACCCTAAGGACGGGGCAGGCCGAAGAGGGGGTAGGTCCAATGTCGTGCCCATTGTATCTAGTATGATGACATGGCATTGCATCGCCCACTGCTGTGCTTACTGCATACCTGGTACGTGGCAACGTAGTATCTCTGTGGCGTAGCTTTGTGACCACAGAACTTGCATCTCTTCTAGGATTGAAGAATCGGCACGGACACTGGTTGTGCTGGATGTCGACGGGTAGAAGGAACGATTTAATGTGAAGGAAACACACATAACTTACAGAAGTTCCGGGTTAGGGTATAAAACCCTCACAGAACTCACAGAAGTTCTGGGTATTGTGGCACGGGCGTACAGAACTCACAGAAGTTCCGGGCAGGTACAAAAACGCTGTATCGGTACCCCGGGTATTGTGAAACGGGGCGTACAGAACTTACAGAAGTTCCGGGTGCGGGTATGAAGGTCGTACAAAACTTCCAGAAATTCCGGGTACGGGTATAAATGTCTTAAAGAACTTACAGAAGTTCTCTGTGGGGTACTTCCCGGGTAAATACCCCGGGTATTGTTCTGCAGGTACCCTACAGAACCTAACCATATTTTCGTGAACTTGGTCCGAAAACATTTCAACATGTTGCAACGTGATATATACAGCAGTATCACACATACCCTGGACAACAGTGTAGGAGAACCCCGAGTATCGTGGTAAGGGAATGGAATGTAGATACTATCGGAACTGGCTAGGGAGGCAGGTTTCTCTTGTCCAGGATACGTCTTGTGTTGTTGTCGTAATATTCCTCATGATAGAGAAGGGAGCTGTTGAGAGAGTGAGTCGATAGGGGCTTGATTCAAGGCATCAAGCCCATTCTGCTCTCCTTTTCTGTTAACCCGCTATTAATAGACGGGCAAAGACACGTGTCCGAGGAAGTTTCCTCGGGCACTTGTCTACTCTTCATTAGGTATGGCGATTGGCGTGTGCACCAGCTCGTATGATAGCTGGTGTGTACGCCTAGACTCGATTGCCGATGGCCAGTCACTACACAGTCAGTCTAAATGCTCGAGGCTAACGTATAGTCACTGTCAGTTGACTTGTACGAGAAGCTTCAATAGAAGAGAAGAAGAAGAAGAAGATGGTGTGGTGACCCCAAGCCAAAGTGTTGATTGATTTGCTCAGCTGGAAGCTGACGATGATGAGCAAAAGTAGAGTGAGCTCAAAGGGGGGGGCGGTGCGCGTGTGCGCCCGCAGCTCGCAACAAAGGACGACCCCTACATTTCGTTCAACGTATGTGACGAGTTTTAAGTGTGTACCCCAAGAGATATCGATCGTTGCAGTAAGACCGGGGTCTCGCGTTGTTTTTATTCGAACTGACGTCAAGATTATTTCCCTATTTTGTTTTTACCTACAGTAATACAATTGATTTGGGTGATTTGTATGAATTGGACTTGTCAGGGCAACTGCTTTTTCGGGAGGCCGTCCATTAATTGGAATTGTCCGGACGATTGGTTTCGGAAGCAATCTATCAATTGGAACTGTCGTGACTGTTGAGTTTAAGAGGGCTCTGTTATTTGAAAGCTGGGAGCTAATTGTAGAACTACAGTTGGGTTGGTCCGTATTCAATAATACCATGCATGCTAGTATTCCCTCTACAACAGGATCGGAAACATCCCTAAATTGGATTTGTCTGAACAATTGATTTCGGCTGCGGCTTATCAAATGGAATTGTCCAAACGGACTTCGGCGATTGGAAAGTATAGTTGGAATTGTCCGCACAATTCATTTCAGATGCCGCCCAGAAGACATAATTTTCTCGATAAATGTCATGGCCGTGTACCTATTTATTGTACCATTATTATAACAGACAACCCCCATTGAATTGATACTACTCGTAATATGGCACATTAAATCACCCTGCGAACGAATGGGTATACAGGGAACAACATATTCGCCTGATTGAGAGCGAAGTATCTGATTGAGAGCGAGAGCCAAATAAATTGAAATTCCGGGTCCAGACGCCTCTTGCCATTTCTTGGTAAGTAGGGGACGGGCTATTCCAAGAAGCGGCGCAAATTGAAGGTCTCGTCAGCAGCGTCACGAGCATATGCGTGTCATCGTCATCGGATGCTGCAGCTAGGAGCTAGACAAGTTGCTAGATTTCCCCAGATTGGCTATTATTCCTGCCTCAAACTGTTTCGCCTCGGGCGGTGGGCTCTACTGTAGCTTCTGCTCCCGACTGTAGCTCCACAACGAGAGACTCCCACACGATGACCAGGGTAGCGGCTTGAAGCTACGGGCTAGCCCTTCAATTCAAGCTACACAGCAAGCTCCACCTCTCAGCGGTAGTCCGGCTACAGCGTATCGCGCAATCTCGCTCTCAATCAGATACTACGCTCTCAATCAGGCGAAAATGTTGTTCGAAGTCAATTGCATGGGCAATTCCAAATAATAGACAGCAGTTTGTTGCTAAAACCAATGGTAACGACAAATTCAATTGACACACAGTCTCCTGAATCAACTGATGTAGGCACAGCAGCAGACTATTGAAATAGTAATTGTCCAGGATGTGAGTATGCATTACTCTCCCTTTTTCGGGTTATTATATACTCGTAGTGCGCAGGATTATTACGAAATTTGTCCTGTTGACCCGGGTAGCATCCAGGGGAGTCACTGAACTATATCCCTAACAAAAGGGATAAAATACAGAATACATGGTACAGATGTATCACGCAGCTTCCAAAATTGAATACCAACTATTCAGCCAGTCGAACTCACAGCTGACGTCTTATTGATTAAAAATAAATATACGTGGAACAGTTCGAGGGCAACCAAAACGTGAGCTCGGAGGTACAGTACCAGGTATAATAGAGGATGGTGTTTTTCTTTTCGGTTGGTTGTGTTTGATGGGGAAGAGCTTTGACGAGAGAGAATATACTTCAGGAATGTTTTGAGTGATCAACGCTGAAGCTCATGCTGCACCTTGTCGGGTGGCAAGCATAATAATAATATACTTGATATCGAGCCGGCCGAAAGTGAGCCCCCGATGTATAGCAAGCCATTCCTCGTCGTACATATCGCATGTATGTATAGCAAGCCATTCCTCGTCGTACATATCGCATGTATAGGAAGTTGCCGCGCATGCCAGCGTATCGTTAGCTCTCGCGATTTCCGGTTGCTGCTGTGTGGCTCTTGGACCAGGTGGTGGTTGCTTGTGGTGGGGTCAACGCAGTTGGTGTTCAGCTCGGCAACAGCAACGCCAGCGGTGCCAGCGGCACTAGTGCCGGTGCCGGCAGCACCAGCCCCCCCAGCAGCAGCAGCAGGAGCAGAGGCAATGGTGTCGGGGGCCGAGGTCGCGACCGGGGTATAGAAATGTTTCCCTATCGGCGGCTCGAGTACAGCCTCGAGCTTGTGGGGGAAGAGCGAAGGTATGAAACACTCGTAAGGCGGGGGGGGGGCGAGTGACTGGGTGAGTGGGAAGGGTGAAGTGAAGCATAGCTTGAAAAAGTTGTGTGGGGTGTAGAGCGGATTCATGGAGAACGAACATCAAGGAAACGGGACGGTAGTAGGCAGATGTTCAAAGTGTGTTGCCGACGCGTGTGCTGCTCTACCGTTCGTTCGTCGAGGAAGACAAATTATCAATACAGTAGTAGGCTTCCACAACATGTTTTTCAACATGTTCATAACGGTCTGATCCTAATCTCGCGCCGCCGGTGCGCGGCCGATATTGTAGTATTCAAGCTCGCCGGCGCGCAAAACGAACATCAGGTAGCTGGCTTTGCGTGTGCCCTGATATAGCACATTAAATCGCTCAACGCTCCCATGGTACTACTGCTGTACAGTATACGATATACGAACGAAGCCCTTCTTATAGACATCGGTAACTCATTAAGAAGGACGAGAGCCTTAAAAGCTTTCCTCGTAGTGCATGTGCTTGTGCACGGCAGTATTATTAAGATTAACAGTATCAACATTGAAGCTCGCGCTGCACATTGTCGGATAAGCATAACAATAATAACAATATTGACAGTATTGTTCGCGAAAAGAGCCGAAGAAAAGTCGACAAAAATAGAAACGACTCTCCCCCCACTTCCAGCTTCTGCCTTCCCACCATCATCGCAGTTCCATACGTTTCATCTACCCGACAACGCAGTAATAGACAAGGGTTGATAGCGAATCTTCCTCATGGTAGCAATTTTGGCACTCTGATTGACGAGTAGGGGTGCACTATTGTATATGCGGCCGAATCAACCTGGGATATTTCCGCAGCCACAGCATTCCGAGCCGACCGAATCACCCTGCCGTAGAGCGTTTTCAAGCGCAGCATCCAAGCCGGCCGAGTCAACCTAGAGTCTTGCCGAGCACATCATACAAACACTGATCACTGGCATAGGGTTTGGGCTCGGGTCGGAAGGTTGGCTTTGGGCGCCAAGCACACAACCTCCGTGAGGATTCACTATCAAGGTGTGACCACGTCTCCGACATCGTCGCTTGCCCCACCAACAGGCGGCCATCTGCCGGCGATGAAGATGGCGATGTGTACGGCGCGGAGGGGGGTAGGGGACCCGAGACGACGACGTCCTTCGCAAACATGTTGTTCCGCGTCCCGCGGGGGGAGCGGTTGGAAGAAGCGGATCGGCTCTCCCTCGTCGTCACAAGCGGCCTGGAACCGTTTTGCCTGGTCAAGAGTGTCGCGATTCGCGGTCAGTTCGGGGATACCGAGGAGGACGGCAACGAGGAGGAGCGATCGACGGACTCGGAGTGACGGTCCTGGCTTTGGAGCTTAGATCAATAGGGGGTGTGGGCAGGGTATGAACACGAGGGTAGTACTACGGCAGCGGTGTGGTCCTGGCGTATTGAGCTTGATGACGGGGGCGGGCAGGGTATAGTACAAGAGACCTTGTACGAGTACGTTTTAATAGGACATGGAAAATACGATGATGGCATTGCTGTCTGGAGGAGGTGTGCGTCGAGTGTGCGTCGAGATGTGTAGGTTTTCGTGGCGACTCATCGCCCTATGATGTGATGCTTGTGTGCTGCGCAAGTGCATATCGTATTATGCCCAGTGAATAGTAAAGCTGAAAAATCCAGGGCCCAGTGGAAGGAGGAGGGGGGGAGGGGGGGGGGAGGGGGGGGGGCGTACTCATTTGTTGCTTGCCTTAGTCATTTGACCATTGACCACGCATCCCTTTCGAGACGGAGCACCGTTCCTGCTCCTAAGGGTCGACCTTAACGACACGTATTGTATTTCATTTTTCCTGAAATTTCGGCATTTCACCAAATTCAGCGAGGGTTGAATCTTATCGAGTAAGTGCCTCCGTTGGCTCGGGAAATAATCGTCCACCCGGCACAGAACCGTCCCCACAGCAGCTGCGCTCGCGGAACCCATGCGTGCGGTGGCCCCACAGTCATCGGCCTGACTCGTAGGCAGGTGTCGGTGCCTTGGGGAGTGAAATCCATCACCAACTCGTCACGCAACAACGCCCAACGCTTGCCCAAAGCGACAAAGTCTCAGCTATTGCCGTCACCGAGCTCAGTCGGTCGGCCACCTCGGTGCGGTCACCTTGTGAACTCGGCCACGAGAGCCCAGAAAGCTAATGCGCCTTCTGCGTTCGGCCATGACTTGCGAATGACCTTAGGAACGACCCCTGTCAGCTCTGTGCGCTCGCGAGTGGTGGCACAGCTCGAGCGGTGGGGTTGCCCGATCCTCTACGGCCTTGTACCTAAATTTCCTGAAAAACCCTAAAAACTTTGAGACGACTTTTTGGGGGGGTGAAGTTTTTCGGCTTTTCCCGAAATACCGAAATTTCGGGAAAATACCGAACAAAACTGAAAAACACTCGTCGTTAAGATCGACCCTAATAGAGACACCTCCAACAATTGGGCGCTCATTACGTTGTTTCCATATATTACATAGAAACTTTTTGAGGGGGGGGGGGTGTAGGTCATGACAAGATGGTGGTGAACAGGTTGTTTTTTTTTCGTGACGCACGGCATGTGCACAGCTGTAGTGATACAATGATATACCGGTAGTGATGCTATAGAGCACAGCTGTAAAGATAGCGTGGCAACACACGTGGCGGGCGCACCATGCTTCTGTTCTTCATCGGTGAAGCTGGGCGCACACTGCATGTTCAGAATCTATCTGTACAAAAATGAAAGACTGCGAAGCTGGTATATCAAGTGTAACTTACGCGGGGAAGGCCACGCAACGTCTCAAATGTTCTGCTGCGGCAAAAAAATATTTTAGATCTTCTCGCGCCTGCAGGCCCATAAACAATGCCAGGTACCAGGTACCCGGTAGTTACACCTACGACAAAAAGACCGCCAGCGCCGGCTCGTCGACTACAAACATACCTCTGCACAAACTCCCGCGGGTAAAATCACAACACACGTATTGAAAAACGTCAAGCAACCGACCCATATACTGCGACCAGTAATAGCTAAAGCTTGGAGACCCTCAATACATTCTGAGTCCTTCAGCCTCTAAAACCACACGACACAATTACCAACCCTACAGTACCCTACCCAGCAACGTTAACAGAGTACAACAACTAGAACTGAAGAACTACATTACGTACTTCGTATAGTACCAATAGTACTCGCACAGGCTAGGGCAGACCACCAACACGTATAGGCCAATAGAAACGCCTTCGTTGATAGAGAGCAATTGACATTTTTTTCCTACAGTACGTAGGGACGCACGGACACACGAACGTGCTGCCTTTGTAAAAACAAAAAAGAGTCTCTCGACCCTTATCTCGCCCCCGTCCCGCGCGCCTCCGCGTGGCTGCCACCGCTGCCCTCGGCCACATGACACACCCCGACGCGCGCGCCGCCCCGGTGCAAGATGCGCAGCCAAGCCGTCTGCCGGTCGGAGAGGCGGTCGGTGGGGCCCTTCACCTATTTCGAACAAATTATTGGTTCGATTTCCACGCAAATGTCAAGACCGAGGTCAAGACCGAGGCCAAGACGGAGGGACGCCAAGAGGAGGGAGGCCAAGAGGGAGGACAAGAACGGAGGAACGGAGGGCAGTGACGATTCAGTTCAGCGTGACCGGCGGGGGGGGGGGGGGGAGGGGGCGTACTCATTTGTTGCTTGCCTTAGTCATTTGACCATAGACCACGCATCCCTTTCGAGACGTAGCACCGTTCCCACTCCTAATAGAGACACCTCCAACAATTGGGCGCTCAATACGTTTTTTTTTTTTTCAACATCACTTTTACTTTCCAGCCTTGCTCGTGGGAGGTTTTACCCTCAACGAGCTTCTGGACACGCCGTGGTCACAGGTGTCCACCCTTCTCCCCCCCGGTACGTGCCTTTTTTATTTTTTGTCGCGCATAGGGTTCAGCATTCCCACTGCTCGTCGATTTTCATCGAATGTAGCTAACTCACGCTCTCGCGCTTTCCGCTAATCAATTTATTTTTTGCAAGAAAAAGTCCCCATGAGCATGCACTCGGTGAGCATGCACTCGGTGAGACTTGAACCCACGAAATTCATATTGATAGGCACGCGTACCACCTACCAAGCCACCGGGGACGCCGGCTTTTATTGTTTCCATATACCTGGTATTACATAGAAACTTTTTGCTAATCTTATCCCCTTCCTGTTTGGCCGCCTGTGGCCACCATCTATCTCCTAGGATAGCGACCGTTTTCTCGCTGCTATCTAGTGTGTCAAACTCCTCCATGTCACATTCTTCTATTTCCCTCATCTCCTCTTCGAACACATCCCGTTCCTCCTGGTGTATTTCACATTATCCTACTATGTGAGTTCTACTCTCTTTTGCTTTGCCACACGGGCACATCTGTGCATCTATTTCCTCCTCCTCCCGACTACTGGTATGCCTCTTTCTTCTTTCTGACAGGTCCAGGTCACCTACACGAAAGCGCAGTTCCAGCGTTTTCGCGAAGTCCATTGGGCCGTGCAGATACGTTTTCATTCCTATTACTTCCCTCAATCTCCCGTATATCTCTAGGTGTTTTTCCGATTCCACCTTGTTTCGTAGCGCTAGCCCTTCCCTTCGTTTTACCCTTTCTTTTATTTCTGCCTTGTACTTCCCAAACTGACCGGCGGGAGGGGAGAAAGACATCTACACGGGGAGCGAGGGGAGCGGCGTAACAATTTGCACCCCCCCACCCACCCCTCGCTTCCCGTGTAAAGGTATATTTCTTCTCTCCCGCGGGTCAAGCTGGACTCACGTGGGTCTGCAACCCGGAATGCAATGGGGGGCAGGAAACGCCGAAGTAAAGCCGGACGTGATTCCTTCCGGGCATGTCTTGCACCATACAAACACTACATAAAAATCACCACCCCTGATGTTCGTATCTCTCAACGGTTGTAGTTGCTATTTATCGACGCTGAAAAGAGCCGACGACGTATACGCCCCCCCCTTCTCCCCTCTGTGTGTACAACATTGTAGCCTTAAAGCTGTGCGTGGTGTGATTAATGCAAGCTTTGTTGATACCGCCTTTCCCCCCTTTTTTCAAGTAGGAGTTGCATCCTGCAAAGTCAATTTTACCAGAAAGAAGAGCAAGGCCGGTCAACTATCTGACCGCGACGACCATGCCCTGCAAAGGCGAAGACCTGCCTTTCCCCCCCCTCCTCCCTCCCCTCAAAACGCCTTGAACTCTACAAAAAAATGTATCCAAGAAATCTATAATAGTACTTACGTTATACTCGTACATGTAAGAATTTTCAGCTGTATCGTAGCAACCATTGTAACCGTGTGCAAAACATTCGGGGACGCTCACTTCAAGCAGCCAGCTTTCCACCCGGAAGGCTTCCATATCTGCCGCCTCGAGCGGGGGAAGAGGGATATCAGCCTTCCTCTCGCCGCCGTCGCCGCTGCCAATCGGCGAGCCGTCCACGTCAAAAGCGCCCGAATCCATCCCAAGCCAGGACACGAATGATTGGGGCTGGTGTTGCCCACATAGCACAGGCAGCAGCAGCAGCAGCAGCAGCAGCAGCAGCAGCGTGCGCGCGCGTGCAGCAAGCAAAATTTGCCAAACAGGCAAAACGCAGCATTCCGCAGAACAGACGGGGAATAATGAAGCGGGAGCGGGAAACGGGCGGGCGGGCGGCTCACAGCAAGGCTATCGGCGGTGGTGCTCAGTACCTTCTGCCGGCGTGTAACTTGTCGCTGTAGTAATGGTTGCACTCTAGGGAAGATCATGATATTTCATCATCTAGATCCTAAACCTGTTGTTCTGGGGTGCTGCGCAGGATCTGTACAGTACAGATCATGCATATAAGTACATAGGGCTACGCCCGGTAACGTAAGCTAGATCATACAGATCATACAGATCATACAGATCACTGATGTATATGTCCTGAAGCATCGAGGCCAACAAGTGGGAATCGATGGTCTGCCGGACGTGTGAATGGTTACTATTCATTACTGCAATACGGTAAATGGTCTTTATATATAACAAGAAAAGATGTTTACGTTCACGCGTTTTGGGCGAAGTGGTGGGTGAGTTCGCCGACAGATTATGGAGAAACTACAACGAACAAAAAAGCGAGCGCGCCCCCGCTCCGCCGACCAGACGAGAGGATGGCCCACAAAAGAAGCGCCGAGCGGCCCCGCTCCCACCCCTCGAGGGCAAGACCCTTCGAGGGCAAGGACACGGCTGCGGTGAGTGGTACACCATCGTCTCCGCCATTATTTCACCGAAACCAGGCGCCAAGCAAGCGCAACGAACGGCAGCGGACGGGGGTTAATACGCCGAACCCCCTCGACGGCTCGAAAACAAAATATAAACCACCCGGGCTCAATGCATAGCTTCTTACCCGAACAAAGGAATGTTACGGCCACATCAACAGTACACCACTCTGTGAGTGAATGTAAGGACCACCTAGTCTTCATAATAATGTCTATACCTTCCCTACACTTCCGCCCAGAGTGCTATCTCGTATAGCACAAACATGGCGCTGCCGTCTTAACACGCGCCAACCCCCCCCCCACCCCCCCCCACCACATAATATCGAATACACCCCACCCCTCCTACCCCACCCGATCGTATGACGTAGTGTGTATATGGTAGAGCACCCACGAGGTAGTTATATAGTACTCTCATTGCTGCCTCTGGAAGTGGCCACACCACAAAATAATTCAATTCATTGGTGTTGTCATCCATATGCAAGAAAAACCGCCTCAAAATTGTTTCTCAGTAGGATGCAGCTCACCCTTCACGCGACTCGCCGAACACCACACGGCACTTCCCTCGCGCTAGAGGCAAGCAATGCCTGCCTGGTCGGTGAAAACCCGCCTGCCCCGTCCCGGCATTGTAGGGATGTGAGGGTCTGTGGTAATACGACTACGGCCATGCATAACAATGAGTACATACCACCCCCCCACCCCCGCGGACCCCTCCCCCCCGAGAAAAACGTTCCCGGCGTTAGTTCCACCCACCGTTGATACCTCCGTCTCCACGAGAACGGGTTCGACCGTCCCATCCGGAATTCCATCCCCCGTCGCGTCTTTGCTGCCGCTGCCGCCGCCGCGTATCCGCACTGCTCGCATCAGCAGGAGGTCCGGCAAGCCGCCCCCGAAGTGCTTGTAGTTGAGACAAAGCGCCGCTAAAATTGCGGCTAGCGCAACCCCCCCGATCCCCGCAGCAATGGCCTGGGAGAAGCCACACACACAAGCACAAACGCGTACACACATGGGAGGGATAAGTAAGGTCTGTGCATGCCTTACACGCATGGGTCAACAACGAACCGGACTCGCACGCCGCGACTCCTGGAAACGCTTCAGACATCCGTAAATTTATGCTTCGGTTTCGACAGATTCTTCGTTGTCATTCGAGGCTGTTCAGGCTGGGAGGTGACTTCGAAATCCGAAATCAAAGCAGGGAGCCGCAGTCACGCAGGGAGTGTCCCAGCGTGTTACAACACCGGCCTTCCCAGAAAGGGCCGTTTCCATCGTAGCGGGTAACGTGAAGTCGAGGCACTCCGTATACAGCAACGAGAAAAGGAAAATACGGTATGGCTTGCGGCTTGGCTTGCACGCCGCAGCTCAAGCTCTCCGTGACCCTCCCCCCCGCCCCCCACCGCGCTCTAAAACCTTGCCGCGATGAAAACGCCCCACGCCCCACACCCCACCAGGGCCGACGGGCATGGACGCACGAAATTAACGCAAACGTACGGGCGCGGGGTTCAACTCAATTCGCCCTGAGAGAGGCGAGGGGTTCGAAGCGCTCAGACACGCCTACAGCAGGGGGGAAACTCTGCGCTGCATTCGCGACTGTCTCACCTGAAGGTGACGCACAGAGGCTCTCGCCCAGTTCAGGCCGCGGCAAACGATGTTTTCGTGCGCCCGCCAAGCGTCTCCGACCAGCGCGACCAGCTTGCACGGCGAGGCGGCTCGGATCTCTGCGAGGCGCGCGTCCACAGGCCCGCGGCGGTTGAGATAGAAAAGAGGGCAGTAGTCCAGGTCCAGGGGGGCGTCCTGGTACGGCGTCTGTTTGCGCGATGGAAACGGACGCGGGCGCAGGCGCACCGGGTTCTCTGACCAAGCGCGGAATTGGACAGATCATTATGCTCCTAGGTGCCAACGTAGCATACAGCGCTGATTTGGCAAGGCCACAAGACTGGTACAGCAGCGGAGGAGGCGGCGGCGGCGGAGGCGGTATATACGTGCTTCGTCGTTGTTGCCAAATGGGTCTACCCTCCTCATCATATTAACATTCCCTTCGCATTATTCCTGCCTTAATACAGTGATTCAATTTCCACCCCAAACCAGGTGCCGCACAATCGCACCAAAACAACTCAGCACCGAGCGAGTGCCCATTCGCGTCGTGCCCGATCCGGACGCATTTTTTTTCACCTGGAACACCTCGGGAACGTCCATGAAGAGAACGTCCCACATGAGCAGCGCCCACAGCCCACGCACCGGCGACCCTTCGCAGTGCCACCCCGCCCAGCTCCCTTCCTCAACCTGCGAGAGGTGTTGCAAGACGAGGCCCTCCACCGTGCATGCCGCGCCGTCGCCGTAACCGACGAAGCGGCTTTTCACGCCGATCTGTATCACGCGGGCGCGATCGATCGAATCCGTCGGTGTTCGCATGAATCGGAGAGCATGGGCAGGACAGACTTGGAAAGAGCGTAAGTAGTTGAGGTGATGTGTGTGAGGGGATAACGGCGGGGGGGGGGGGGGAGGGGAAACGTATCGCCCAAGACCTCTGGAGCGTTCACCTTGCTTGCCCTTTCTACCATACTTATCCAAGCGCCGGCTTTCGTACCACCGTTCCAGAAGAACAAGCCGATTATTCTCCTTCAGTGGCTTGCCGACAGAGGAACGCAACGCAAGAAAGCCATGAAGAGCTCCACTACTGATTTACAGGCTGCCCCTTGCCGCAAAAAACCCCCCCATGAAATTCGAGGCAACTCCGCCTGCCTCCAACGAAAAGCCACCGAAATGTTTACACACTCTCCGCCTCACAACAGCCACAACAAAACTACTGGAGTCTCGTAGAAGACAGCAAAGCGGACAGTCATCCTCTTCGACACGACAGGGGATGGATCCTCTCCCTCCCCGACCGTTTGTCCATGTGTCCTATTCCGAAAAGGAAGCCGTACTGCCCCTGACCGTTCCGTACGCTACTGCAGGGTTGCAAAAAGCGCCCGCACCTCCTTGTTTAGCCGCCTTCCCGCGATACTCATTTCTGGGACGCCGGCTTCGCCCTGTCCCACATCTCCCCCCTCCCCTCCCACCACCGCCGCCGCCAAAACCACCGCCCCGATGCTTTCATCATTCAAGAGATCCGGCACCTGCGACAGCTCCACCAGCCCTTCGCATGTTGCCGTCCCAGCGACGGTAGAAGCAGAAGCAGCGGCAGCAGCGGCCGTGGCAGATGCGGCGGACGCTTTCACGGAGGCCGGTCCAGCGGGTGGAAGACGCTCGCCCTCACCGAGAATGCTAACACCCTCGTCTATCTGAACGTCACCGGCGCCGTCTCGCGAGTCTACAGTCGTTGGCGTCCTCACGGAAGGCCCTGAAGCAGGCTCATCGCCCAGTTTCTTGGCCGAACTGATGCGACTGCTGCTCGCACAGCCATCGCTGTCCTCGCCCTCAACGTCCGCCGAGCTCCCGACCATGCCTCCCTGTTGCTGTTGCTGCTGTTGCTGCTGCTCCTGCTGCTGCGGCGGCTGTCGCTGCAGGCGACGTTTCTTTTTCTGTCGCCGACGGATGTGTTTCCGCCGCCTCTCTCGCTCAACGGCCGGGTCTTCAAAGACATCGTCTTCGTCGTCGTCGGCATTGACGTTGTCATCGTCACCGTCGTCGCTCCGGCGATCCCTATCGGGCACTGCTGTTGTCACCGCCGCTGCTGCGTTGTGGTATTCCGAAGAGAAGGAGGAAGGGGAGAAGGAGGAGGAGGAAGCGGCCGTGGCCGGTCGGACGATAGGCGTCGGCGGTGCGGGCTCTCGCGAGATAGCCTTGAGGATTCTGTTGGAGGCCCTGAAAGAAACGAAAGTAGCACAAAGTGGAAAAATAAACAACGACGAAGCTGCTGTTTTTGCCGCAACAATTGAGCTGGTTCTTCGTCGGATGCAGCCAGCGTAACTAAAAGGCAAGAAAAGCGCGGCAGGGCAACAGGAGCTCGGACAAGACTCAACGCTCCAACACCGACCGGCTATGAGCAACAAAATACGGCAGCCGCACGCAAGCTGCTACCTCCCAGAAAAAACGTCAGACGGTTGCAAATCGCACGACTTTCAGCTTTAGTCCCGAAGGAAAAAAAAACGCGAAGCTCTCAGCCCCCCCCCCATGAACCCATAAAACAATGTGGTCGGGGGTTCGAAAAAAACGCACAGGCTTGCGGGGTTACCGTACACGTGAATGACATAAACTGGGCACGGAGCAGCGCCTCCGCACAACCTGTTAATATACGTGGGTCCAAGTGCATGCGCGTCATACGTGCGTGCTACGACTGGCCCAGGCCTGGGCGTGGCTACTCCAGTGCGAGAATCACGGGATCACCCGATGCCGCGAGCAAACACAAGAAGAAGATGACAACGCAAAGTATCAAATGAATGAAACCAACCGGTCTGCACTGAACACGGGGTCGCCGGCGGGTGCCGCGGGCGAACACAAGAACAAGAAAACAACACAAAATATCGACGACTGAACCACGCCAGTCTGCCCTGCTGGCTTCCGAATATTCTGACGGCGGCAGTCGTGGTGGGTCGAACAGATAGCTCTCGAGAAACGCTCGCAATCAACTACACACCTTACCGACAGCGCGGGGTTAATAGGAGGCTTCCTCCATCAATCCATCAACCAATCAAGTCATCAGTCCATCAAGGCTCGGACCATTCCAAAGAGAAATGCGAGGCACGCGCGAATGTTCGCCGATCAAGCACAGCAGTAGGAATACGCGCACTCGTTTTCTGTTCAAGAGCTTCCCGTGGGACCCACCTCTTGGAGAGCATGGATGTTCTCTTCTCGAGGGCCAGCCTGTCTCCGCCGCGAACCCGAGGGTCTTCCAGGCCCTCTCGAGCGGCCCACAGCGCGCACGAGAGGCGTCCCGTGTGGGCGAGGTCGAGCGACAGGCGGTTCCACCAGCGCCCTCGCCGATGGGACGTGTACCTGCGGACGAACGATCCCGGGCGTCTCGCTCAAGGCAGCCGGACATGCACAGACTGCCGCGGCAAACACCGACTGATTGCTATACCACGCGGAAAAGCATACCATCCCAAAAGTACGGAAGAGGCGATTCGCAGCAATATGGGTTGCTGCTTTCTGCCGAGTACATGGGCATTGTCATTTCTCGACGAAACCTACCGCGGAAGGAAGCTGTACGTATCGGGTGCCGATGCGGCACCTTCGGCAAGGATTTTTCACCTAGAGCTTTTTTTTTCTTACGCCCGTGGACTAACATCGACCTCCCACCCAACAGACAACAAACAGCGCCCGGATGACCTAAGCTGTTTGGACCAGCGCTGACTACACAGGAGGTGCTCCCAAACAACTATTCACACCCGCATCGTAGACGCCGTTCGCCCTCGTTCCGTCCCCACCAATCACATGACCTACCAATACCTCCGAACAGTAATGGTCTCAATATTTCCGTTGCGCCCCTAACGTTATCTTCCCGACTTGATGCAATCGAACCCGAATACACCCACCCACCCACCCATCCACCCGCTCACCTTGTCGCTAGCAGCTGCGCCAGCAGCTCCACGGCCTTCTCGTAGTCCCTGGCTCGCTCCAGGAGCGCCACGCCTTCCCACACGGCTGAGGCCAAAACCCAGCCCGCCTCCAGCTGCAGCAGGAACTCTGGCACCGCACTACGACCGTCGCGGTCGGGCGAGGTGCCGTCGAGCGAAGCGCGGCGGTGGTCAGTGCTGCGCTTTCCGTCAGCGCCCGACCCCCCCGCCGCGGTCGACTCTGCCTCTCCCGGGGGAGGTTGAGAGGAAGGGCTTCCGGGAAGAGCACCGTCCTCGGCCAGTTGGGGCGCAGGCGTTGTCTTTCCGGCGTGCAGCCCACCGGCGCGAGAGGGTTGTGACCGGCCGGCTTCTCGCTGCAAGCCCCCATCGTCCGCTGAAGAATCAGCGAGGCTCGTCTCCGTCTGCACCCCCCCCGGCAGCCCTCCGCGGGACCCTGGTCGAACCCCCGACGCGTCGCTTCCGCCGCCGCAGACCTGCCGGAGCAAGCACAGAAACGCCTCATCCGCTTCCTCTTCCTCTTTAGTCTCTTCTTTTCGGCGCTTCGGCCCCGGCACGCCACCAGAAACCACGGGCTGCCGCGGCGCCCGCGGATTCAGCGCGGACAGCGGTGTACCGAGATGAGAATGCAGGCACCGCGAGCACACAAGGGCGATAGCCTCTGCCGTGGAGGTCGCCTTATCGGCGACGGCGGACGCGTCGCCATCGGTTTGTCCCCGGTTTTCGGCGGGACAAAAAAAACGAGCGATGCTGTCTTCCAGGTTGTTCAAAGCAGACCGGATGTCCTCTCCCGCGCTCGCTTCCGCCTCTACCCCCTTATCGGCTTCGTGCTTCACGTGGGGGGGGGCGTCCTGTTTCCGGCCGGAAATCACGTCCTCGAGCTCCCCGTCACTGCCCAGCACCACTACCACCTCGTGCTCGGGGCGGTCGAACGGCTGCCCATCTCCCCCATTCTCATCATCGTAATCTTCTTCGGTTTTCGCGCCTCCCGCAGCCGCCACCGCTGCCGCTTCCGTCAGTTTCCCCCGAGGAAGGTCCTCCATGGCCCCGTCCAGGGCACAGCGCAGCTCGACCGCCGCCTCCCACCGCAGAAAGTCTTCTCGAGCGTGGAAAGCCCTTGCCCGAGGGTTGCACACGTACGGTGCGTACCTGAGAGCGGCCGTGGCAGTGGTGACAGCGGCAGAAGCGGTGGCGGGGTGCGCAGAGGGACCGTGCCAAGGGGAAAGTTAGGCGGGTCGATGCATCGCCTCCTGTTCGAGAATATTTTACGCGATGAATCTGCATACTGTACACTTTACGCTATCCTGAAGGATGTCCATCGTGCGGCGTTAGGGTCGCGATAGGATAGATAGAACGACGAGCCCTGCACAACGGAGAATCCCCGTCACCAATTCGGCAAGAAGTGGTGTGCTGCCGAACAAGCAGCACCTGCTCGCAGTTTATTGAGGTTCGGAGGCACAGTAGTACGGAGAGCTGCGGCTGTACCCTAGGCTCAGGCGGGCAAACATAACAGACCCTGGGGAAGGCGCGACGTTACATTCTCTCAGCCAACCGCCACATCTAAGACGCTCGTTTCCAATCAAACCACCGAGTGCGCTGAATCATCACACCTGGTAAGACCCAACCATCTCTTTGGCGCCATCAATGCAAGGAGTTGCTGTGATAGAATATCAACACCTGCAGCACACGATATAACCCTTCACATTGCGCAGTATTAATGTAGCCGGTACCAACCTCGTCTTCCCGAACGCCGCAGACAGACCCGGAGACCACGACGACATCGCTCCCGCGCCCCCCCCACCGTTTACAGACGCCGCTCCGACGCGTCCGCTGCTGAGGGCACCCGTGTCACAGGTGAGGTACATCAGCCGCAGCACTCTCTTGAACAACAGCCGGGGGCGACCAGCCACAAGCACCAGCCAATGGCAGCGCTGCTGTCCTACGGTTCGGCTAGTCCCGCCGGGGCATTCACCACCGCAGCTACCCCTGCTATCACTGCTGTCGCTAATTCCGCTGCTACCGCTGCTGCTACCGCTACCACCGCGTCTTGTCGCCGCGGCGATATCTACCCCTGAAGCCTCCACTGAGGCCGACACCAGCCGCTCGACCTCCTTGACAAGTGGAAGCTTCGCGCCCCACAACGTCTGCTGGCCCGCGAGCCTCCGCCGCAATTCTTCGACCATTCCTCGCCGCCCTCCGGCCTCCGCCGCGGTCACGCCTGCAGAAGTCGCGGCCGGCCCCTTTCGACTACCCCCCTTCATTCCTCCGCCAGACGACGTCAAGCGGCCGCTTGACTTGCTATTTTTCGACCGAAACGGTGTCTTGCCAGCCCCTGTCCTCTTGAGGAGCACCTTCATTTCGGGCAATCTAACGCAGCAATCAACCGCAGCGAGGGCGGCCTCGAGGCCCGGACCAGTACACCGCACGTCGTCGGGCAGGCCTTCCAGGAACCCGGCTTCGACCAGCTCGCACAGGGCCGACTGCAACTCTGAGTGAAGAACCGTGAGCTCCTGCGGCGTAAACGCGATGGGAACTTCAGCCCCAAGCACGGCCTCCGCGTTCTCGTCCGCTTCCCTCCCCGCTGCTGCTGCTGCTGATGCTGATAGTACTGTTGTTCTTGTTGCTGTTGCTGCTGCTGCTGCTGCTGTTGCTGCTACTGCCCATGGTGAGGTTACGCCCGTGGGCTGCGATGACCCCACAGGCTTTTGGCCACTGTCGAGAGAACCCCCTCCCTGGCGGCCAGCTTCTTTCTCAAGCACCCCCAGAACAGGCACGGACTGCGTCTGCGAGTCGAGGTCGTCAGCGTCTCCCTCAGAAACATACGTGTGGTCGAGCAAGGCGCGCTCGAGCGGCGTCGCCTCGACCGCGGGAGCAAAAGGACTCCCAGGCAAGACAGCCGACCGCTCGCGAACTTCACAGCCGACAACGTCGGTCGTCAATTTCCCACTCATCATAGGGGCAGAGGTGGCGGTAGCGGTAGCGGCAGCGGCGGCGTCTCGACGGCGAACCCACAAAGGCGTTAGGGATCCGATTTCATCGTAGCCCAACATGCCGTCGACTCGGAACCAAGGCCCCTTGCGCTGGAACAGCCTCACGTAAAGACTTTTACCGTCGTGGGAAAGCCGCGCAAATCTCTGCACCATCTCGCGCTCTTCAGAGGTGAAAAGGCGCGCGTAGTCATTCCGGACGCGCATCGCCGTGTTCACGGCGTCTTCGAAATGTCGGAGGTAGGTCGACTGAGGCCGGACCCGCCCTTCTTCGACGTCTGCCGCTGGCAATAACCCATCCATCCCCGGACATCCAGCCAGACCCGTCGCCGTGGCCGCCCGCGGAGGTCCCAGAGGAGGTGAGCACGGCGCGGTCGTCGTCGTTGTTATCGCCGCTGTCATCGGCGGAGGCGGCGGCAGCGACGCCGACGACGGGGGTGTTGCTCCTGCGATGTGGGGCTTGCTTTCGGCGGGACGCGCCCGCCTTGGCGTTGTCGTCATCGTCGTCGTTGTCGTTGTCGTTGGTGGTGGTGGTGGTGTTGGTGTTGGTATTGGCGGCTGATCGGTCCGCGCTTCGTCGCCCTGGCGGCCGAGGCAGGGCTCGTAATCTTCCGTGAGGTCGATCACCGCCCTCTCGTGTTGTCGCCGCGATACCGACGGCGATGGCCGCGGTGATGGCGATGGCGATGGCGAACTCGAAAGGGGATTCGCGCACTTGCGCGACCGCAGCTGAGACCAGGGTGAGCGGGGCAGGGCTTGGCTCGGCGGCTGCTGAAGAGAGGAAGAGGGTTTACTAAGTGATTTCTTGGTGGCGGCACCTCGCGGCGAGGACGGGTTTCGGGGATGTGCTGGAGGACGGAGGCCAGTCGCCGTTGCCGACGTTTCTTGTCGCTGCGAGATAGGCGCGGCTCCTGACGCTGGCCATGCCTGTTGGTGTTTTGAATATCAGCAAAGGTGTGTGCGGCCAGGACAAAGGGTTGATATGGGTATAGTTGATTCGGCAGCAGTCTCGTTGCCGGTAATATTGTACCGTGCCTTCACTATGATGGTAGCCGGTAACATGATACCGTACAGGCCATATGTTCGTGTTTGTTCGTCGCAAATTTCCAAGGAAGGGGACAAAGTGCAACATGGACACGAGGAGGCGTTGCGGCCGTGGATTCGGATCTTGAGAACACAAGGGTGGTCGGCATGGTGGCGATCAGCGATTGGCAACAACCACGGAGCGTCCCCCAGGACGGACGAGCCCACAACAACTGCCGAGGCTGGCCGCTCTTCCCGTCGACCCTTGACCCAACCATTCCTCTCACAGCTTTCCTCTCACAGGTGTACTGCTACTGCTGTACCAGATATTTGACGAGTACCAGGTAGGGACTTGAGACTGCTGTATGCGCTGCAACCTGGTGTGCATTTCGTATATTATGTCTGGCAGCAGCGTAAACAAGGCTGCTTTTCAGCTCCACACAACAGTGCCTCGGTGATATGAAGGAAATTCTAAGTATCACCTACATTATGTCTGACATCCTCCTCATCATCACGCTGCTGGTGCTGCGGCTGGTGCTGCGGCTGCTTATGCTGCTGCAACTTCGTATTTTCTCCGTTTCTATCTTTTTCCTCTGCTGATCGAGCAGCTCCACCACGAGGTAGGGACAGCCTACCACGTCTCATCGTAGAAACCTTCGCTTTCCTCCCCACATAGAGTCTCTACAAAGAGAGACACAGTAGTACACCGCAGCACCACAGTAGACAGAGCTCGACGTTCCTGTTGGCGGTGACATGACGATCACAAAGAACGAATTTGAATGTAATTTTTCTCCTTTTTCCCGTACGGAAAATGCCATCCTGTCATTATGAACACCCGACATGGGGTACCCCGACCGCCCACCGCACAGGAGACAGGAGCTGCCGTCTGCGCCTAGCAGGGACGATGAACCGATACCATGGAAGCACGATGTTTTGCAAGGAGTGTGTCGCCGAAAGCGATATATTTGTGGGTGAGTGGCCAATCAGGAGTAAGGCGGGGCTGCCACACTCTGGCAACCAGGATTTGCTCACACGTTCTCCCGCAAACCCTCAACGCCCACAGATTTGTGTGCTCTCTCTGTCTGTGCGTCTCTCGCACTCCACTTCGTCTACGTACGCTACGATGCAAACAAGGCGGCAGCTGATGTTGTGCAATGCGGTGGTCGGGCACGATATCTATCCCCACTTCAATTCTGATATGTTTTCTCCACGCACTGACTGGCGCACGGCTGTTTTTTCTGCCCTTTTTTTTGTCGTTCCTCGTGGCGCAGATCCACGTGCAGGAGAGATCGTGTGCCGCACTTGCGCAGTGGTTCTCGGCGAGCGTTGCATCGACGACGGAGCGGAATGGCGCACGTTCACCACGGACGACGTATCAAACAAGCCGGACCCGAGTCGCTGCGGTGAGCCAAAATAAATATATAGCTCAGCAGATGTACAGTAGTATTATTAGCGATGAGGTAGGATACGTATCAATTAATAGGGTCGAGGTCTATACCAGGGGCCACGTGACCATTTCACGGCAGTATGTACTGGTAAGTACGAGTATTGTTCCAGCACCTGGTTCCAGCAGCAGTGCTCAGGTTTGTTGCAGCAGTATATACGGGTATGCACGTACGGTAGACAAGGACGAGAGTACGAGGGCAACACTCCTGAGTATCATTCCAAGACGCGTAATAACCTGGTATTCTGTACCCGGTATGCTTCTACTGCTGTAGGGCTGGGTAATGGTGCCGTATGACTAGACTTTGTATATTGCCAGTATACTGCCTGAGAGCACCAGTAGATTGGAACACAGCAGTGATACGGCAAAAGGATACTATAGAATCTTAAAACTAACGCACGTCCCACTAAACGCGATTCTATTTTGCAACCCTATATAGACGAAAGCGTAAGGAACTTTTGGTCTTCATGTTCACACTACAACGCGGTCCTTGCCATGAACGTACAGAATGGAGACCTGGTGCGACGGAAATATCACGAATGAAAAACCGAGATAAACGCACGAGACAGGGAGGAGAGAGGCTTAGCGTTCTTCACGTTTTCTTGATTTTCTATTATAGAGCAGTATGATGCACGGTGAGTCTCCATCGCAATCGCTCAACCGTTCAACCGTTTACCTTATTCGCCTTCTCTCGTCATATTCGTCGTCGTCGCTTTCGTCGTCTCTCGTGTAAACATCGCAGGCGACGTCTCCAGCCCTCTCCTGTCGACTGCCTCCGGCATGAACACCATGATCGAGGGCGGTAACGACAAGAAGCAGACGGCCAGGCTCCAAAAGGCGCAGGGGATCGCGATGAGGGAGTCGGCCTCGGAGGTGGCTCTGAAGATGGACTTCTACGGCAAAGTGCGCGAGCTCGCCCACCGGCTGGGCCTGACTCACGCCATGCAGGTGAAGCGCGTACAGCGGTAGGTAGTGGGTGGCATTGGTAGCAGGTACGGCAAGCAGTACCTGGTACCAATACCGTAGACGTCCTGCAGGTCGTATAACATGTGGGCCAGCGGTTAGGCGAACGCGGTCGTTTCGTACCGGTACTATTAATAGAGTTTTTTCTGGTGTACGAGTATATATAGCCTGTGCTTGAAGACCAGGCAGTGTTTACTGTAGTAGGAAAGCTGTCCGCCGCCGCCGCATTTTTTTTGCTCATGTTTCCGCGTTCATAGCTGGTTGCCTGTACGCTCTGTCACTAAGGTGTATCAGTCCCTGGTACCAGATGGTTGTGTATAAAAGCAGGGTGGCAGTACGAGTCAATGTACGAGTAGTAACTGCTAGGGACGTCGAAGACACGGCGACACGCTTATTTACGCGTGTCACAAGTCCGCCGTGAGCATCACCTTCTATTGGACTCTGTGTTTTTCGTTCCCTACCCCCGGCATAACAACGCTTCCATGCACTAGTGGGAACCCCTTAAAATGTGCACAAACAGAGCAGCCAGCCAGCAGCGCACAGGAGCTAACAACAGCTCACAGCAGTACAAGTAGCCCGCAGCAGCAACAGCAGCACACATGCCATTACCTGTACTTTCGCGCGTTACGTATAGATCCGAGTTTTTTTTTGGTGGGAACCCGGAGATGTTTATGGATCATCCCCGGGAGATTTTTTCAATCCTCACCTATTTTTGCCGTGCATGCCAGAAGTATCTTTCAACAGCTGATTTCGCGTATTTACGCGTATTTTTCACCAGGTATGTCGGAATCGCTTCATTCGACATCCCTGGTAACTGCGGCGGGACTGCTTCAAATCTCGTGTGTTCGATCGTCATTTCGTTGAGCACCGCTGCACTTGCCACCTCGCCGTTGATGGCCGATACCGGCCAACACCTTAGCGCGTCAACGTGTCAGCGTGTCTATTCACGTGTGCCGTGTGCGAGGAATGCTTTGTATCGGCAGGCCGACGCTCCCTCCGACCACGTTCAAGATGTCTCCCTTCCCCTCACCGAAACCGCCATCCCCCATGCCGAACTCCCAGTACTTCGTACTATGAATGCCCCAGGCTATATACCCCTGCCTACCACTGTGTCGTGACCGCGAGTCCTATGATTATTACTTTTCCTCCGTATGAGGGCACGGCATTTTTTCACGCTGGTTGATCCAGGGCTTAGAATCGTACTTGCAGTAGATTGATGCTCGTATCACTGAATTCTTGTGAAGGAACACACACACATATTATACGTACGTACGATTTCGCAGTAGATTGATGCTCGTATCACTGAATTCTTGTGAAGGAACACACACGCATATTATACGTACGTACGATTTCATAGTCTACTTTGCTGCACGCACCGCACGCTCTTTTTTTTATTGTATTGTTGTGTTGCCCATCCACTTTCTGCTGCTGTGTATGCTTATGATAGGAGGACGCGTGCCTGCTGTTGCGGAAAGCGGAGGAGAACGGGCTGTTCAAGACAAAAAAAGCAGAGCGAGGGGAGGCGATGTGCGTGGCCGTGACGTACATCACGTGTAGGGTGTGGCGGAGGGGCCAGACGATGAAAGAGATGGCGGCCATCGCCAACGTGTCGCTGAGCGCCCTCAACAAGGCGTTTAAGGTGCGTGCGCACAGCATGCCTGCACGGAGGAAGGCTTTTATGAAAAAAAAACAAAAAAACAGTTTGCTCAGTTAATGGCTGGAATATGTGTACCAACTACTTTTTTATTCATTTACCACCGCTGCAAACATGGTCCGACTCTTACTTGAAGTTGTCTGAGGATAGCAGGCACGAGTGCCGTTGTTCCATCAGGCCTGGGGTAATGAGTTTTTTTTTTATTTTCAGAGACTTTTTTCATTTTTCGCTTTCGTATTAGGACTAGATGCCCTTCCGTTTTTTTTCTCGTGGAAGGGTTTTTTTCTCGTCTTTTGCGTCGTTTTTTTTTCCCCCTTCTATTTTTTGTTTCGGTGGAGGGACGCTTTCGGCGTCCGTCCTTGACGCGCGCCCTCGTTGCCCACGTCTTTGTCCGCGCAGGGCTGGCGGCGTTCCCTGTCCGTTCGCACGAGTCGGACTTAACTACTTAACGCTAACTACAGCAGCAGTTGTTTGTTGATAGAACGGTGTGTGTTTGTCCCTTGTCCGCTGCTATCCGAATATGCTGCAACAATGACAAGGAGACTGCGGTTTGGCCCCGTGACGGACGGACCGATTTTGGCTGAGCGCTTCCCTACACTAAAACTAGTTTATTGAGGCTATAAAACGAGGCCCCGGCGCACCCCAAACAATCCCGGTCTTTTGTTGACCCTCTTTGGGGTCTCGGAGAGATGAGCAATGGTTGGCAACGCTCGTGTTAGCGACCGACCGCCTACTCGCCAAACAGCCTGGGCACGGGTAGGTAGGATCATCTTGCACCCGTGCCGAGCCGTACGTACGTAGGACAGGACTGCTCCTTGCGTTTTGACTCAGACATCAATGTCGCATCAATCATCCTCCCCCAATTCACGCAGTAGTTACTCGTTTTGCTGCAATCACCCTATTTTTTTTTCTCACATCAAATCTCCTCTCATGAGGTTGGAAGAGACGTTTTTAGCATATTCACTGCTGTCTGATTGGCCTCTTGCGTGGACACTAACCATCATCCTCATCATAGGTAGTGCTGGTGGAAATATTCAGAAATAAATGTGATTGCATCAGCGAACCAACAAGCAGCGGAAAGATGGCAGCGGCGAAACCTCCGAAGCTGCGATTGAGAGCTACTTCTATATTGCTATAAATAGATCCTTCTTCTGTCTGTCCGTACAGTCTAGTGTATTCACGTGGGCTGGGATGAGCCTGAGCACGTCGCTAACAAGTACGAGAAGCCGAGGTCTCCCTGTGTGTACGAGCTAGTGTCTTCTTCGGTTTCAACGTCGGTATTTTTGCTTCATGACGGTAAAATCGAGTGTCTGACCTCGCCTCTCTCCCTCCCCCCCCCCCCTTTCCCTCCCTCCCTCCCTCCCTCCCTTGCCCCCGCTTCTATCTATACCCCCCCCACCCCCCACAGAAACTATGCAACAACATGGAGTTCGACAAGGGAACCGTCCGCGCGGAGCACTTGATTCCCCCGCTCTGCGACAAGCTCGGTGTGCCAGCCTTCGTCACCGTTGCGGCCAAGTATGCCGCGCAGCAGGCGAGCCGGTGGGACCTGGTGGGGGGGATGGGTCCCGCGGCCGTGGCGGCCTCGGCCGTGCTCCTCGTCTGCTCGTGCTGGAAACCCGCGGCGTGTCGCGAAGTCAAGGGGAAGGGGAGAAAGCGCTCGTCGCCGCCACCGCCGAAAAAACAGAAGCTGGAGCAGAAGAAGGAGAAGGAGGAGGAGGAGGAGGAGGAGAAGGAGCAGCAACAGCAGCGGAAAGGGGATAATAAAAAGGAAGAGAGGGGGCGGGGCGTAGACAAGGAAGCGACGGTGGCTCCGGCGTCAGTAGTGAGAGCGGCGTGGAAGGGGGGGGCGGGGGGGGGGAAAGAGGAGGAGGAGGAGGAGGAGGAGGACGGGGAGGAGTTGAGGCTGGGGCCGACGGCGGTGGCGGCTTCGCAGGAGATATCGACGAACGCGATGAAGCGCCCTTACAGAGCTATGTTTGAGCAGCGGGGGCGGTTGGTCACCGCGGACTTCCTTGAGAGGCGTGCGGCTAAGGGCTTCGCGCTCGAGGGGCTGCAGCCGGCGTTGGTGTGAATTCAGCTATATACGTAGCCTTTCATCTCCTTGGCGGCTCTGCGTTCGGGGGGGGGGGGGGGGGGGGGGGGGGGCGGCAGGCGGAGAAAGGGAAGGAGCGGGGGGTCAAGAGAGGTTTCCTCGTGGTTACCTTGTTGTGTTCTCTGATTCCACCAGAAGGGGCCAAAATGTTTCGGGCAGAGACTGTTTTGCTTGCGGCGTTTGGGTTATTTCCCCCCATTCGATAGATTAACCTTCTCCTTTTCCTCCTACGTTACGGCTCGGAACGAGCCAAGAGAGCACGTTTCCTTCCCTTACGGGCAACACGCGTGGAGCGCAGCGCGTCCGATAGATTTTTCCCGGATGTTTCCGCCTGCCTGCCTTCCTGCCTGTCTGCCGTCGGTAGGTTTTTAGAGCTTTTACCGGCCGTCAGGGAAGCCCCCCCCCCCCCCCCCTCCTACACACACTCGAACGAATATTGCAAATATTGAGACATTCAAGGCGCCCTCGAGGTCCCACCAGTTTCAGCAGGCGTTCGTGTAGAGGGGGTTAGGAATATGGGAGGCTTTTGTAGATGAGTTTCCGCGAAATATTCGTGGGGGGAAGTGGGAATGGCGGCGGCAGCAGCGGTGCAGCAGCAGCGGCGGCGGCAGCAGTAGCACGTTTTCGATTGCGATGGTATCGGACGAGAGAGATAGAAGAGAGAAGGCTAAAGGTAGGGTATGTTAATAGTGATAGTGCAGGGGAGGGAATATTGATTGGAAGGGCTGCCGCATATAGCTCGTCCGCTGAAGAACCAGCGGCGGCGGCGCCCTAATCTCCCGTTTTACCCCCCCTACGTATGCCCTGCCCACCCACCCACCCTCCCTCCCTCCCTTTCTCTCTCGTCTTTTTTGTTCTTCTTATGGTTTTGGCTCGCCTTCGGAACTATCTGTTTCAGGCGGATGGGATGAAATATCTATCACCCCTCCTCCCGCCCCTCCTCTCCATTTACGATTGTCTTATGATACATGGCATGCACTTTCCCGGGGTTTTTTCGATGGGTGCATGACGTAAATGCGTCAAACACTCGACAGGGATACTCACAGCGCCAGAGAAAGAGTAGAAATAGGGCGAGGGGGGGGGGGGTTGAAGTCGTCCTAATAAGGCTCGTCGGAAAATTCGAGCGACCAACCAACCAATCAATCGACCCGGCCCAACCAGTGTTGCTGTTGTTCGTACGTACGTAAGTTATGTGCGTGAGAGGTTACGTACGTATGATAACGTACGAGGTAGGTGGTGAAAGGCATTTTCTTCTATAGAGCGTGTGGTTTCTGTGTTTTATATTTCTTCGAGTAGAAAAGTAGAGAGTGGTGGGTGGTGGTGTTGGTCTCGTCGCGCTATACTGGCAACTAGATTTGCCCTTTGTTATGCGGACGGATGACGGTGTGTCCCGGTCCCCCCCCCCCCTAGAAACGCCCCAGCCGCACTATACTCTCCCTCAGGGGGTGCTCTGTTTCTCTCCCCTTCTCGAATCCATTGATCGCCTGCAATTATTTTTTTTCATCAAAACGCGGCGGGATTTCTGGGGTAGAGAGAAAGGTGTGTCCGACGACGGAGGCGGTGGGTTTTCTACGGTAGGTAGGGAAATGTGTGGGACGGTCTGGGTGGGAGGGGGGGGGGGGTGTACTTACGTCCATCCCCTGCTCCCCCCCCCCTAAAAAATATAAACTTTGGTCCATGCCCCTTGGGGTAACACTTTTTTGTTTGTGTTTCGTTGGTTGGTTGATTGGTTAATGCTGACCGCTTTAATTTTCTTCCAAGCGTGGTCCTTCGGTGTTGTGATCCGGAGCTCACTCGGTTTTCCCTGAATAGTGGTACTAGTACGCATGAATACACGGGGAGTTCCGAGCGCGGGGAGGCTGGGAGGCAGTGGGGGAGAGGATGAGCGGGGAGGGGGGGGTCGCTAAGCAGGGCGGCGTTTGCCCTGGGAGAGAGGATGCGAGAGAAGGGGTTTTAGTCTCCGATTTTATGCCATATGCCCTGTACCATGGACTATATATCGATGCCAGACTCGACGCGAAGGGGGTGTGGTCGGTAGGGTACAGCACGGTACGGTATGCCGCGTTATGGTATCGTTCTGATGTGGTATGGTATATATATACGATGCAGTATCTTGTTGCACGGTGCAGTATGGTATGGTATGGTATGGTACCATACGGCAGGAAGGTCAACATCGTCTTGCGACGTAGAGTACCGAAAACTGGGTGCCGGGCAGCGGAGGGAAAGGTGCAGCATCCTCTTTCTCTTCCTTCAGGCGGAAGTCGTTCGCTCGTTGCGGCTCTTGTCTCTCTTGCACCTTGTGCGTACGGCGTTCGGCGCGTTGTCAGAGGGGGGGTTACCCAGCGGGGGGGCGAGCGACGGAGGAGGAGGAGGGAGAGAACTAAATGTGGCGGTTTCAACGAAGACTCCAATGCGACAGACATTAACACTGCGGAGGAAGAGGCTAACAGCACATTGCCGCCAGGCGAAGCAAGCGGCGGCCATTCTACCGTACTTGAAAGGATTGCCCGCTTGCTTGGTCTTCCGCGTGAGTAACGATCGATGTATGTTGTTTTGATTTTGGTCAAAAAAAAAAATGTGTGCTGGTGGGGATAGCGATGATGGATGGGTGCACGCTCCCGATTAGTATACGTACTGCTGTGTTCGCACACCGTCTGTGTCCTGTTGTTCTTGAACGCCCGCGTGACCCCCCGCTCCCGTTTTTTTTCCCCTCTAGGCTGCCTTTTGTTGTGTCGGATGGAGAGGAAGGGGTACGTAGTGTAGACAGGCGGAGGAGGTGTGCGAGGCCAAAACATTGTTCTGCGCAGTTTGATTGCCCAAACCTTTCTGTTCTTTTTTTCTTTTATTTTCTTCCTCACGTATTTTCTCTCCTCTTGCGTTCTGAGGAAAAGTGCCGACCGATGGGGATACGTAGTAGAGTTTTTTTTTTATGTGTCTGCACCCGTCAGCAGCAGCAAGCCCCGTCTCCCGCCCCGCCTTCCCTCCCTCCAGTCCTTCCGGATGTCGGTTTCATTTCAAGTTTTTGTAGAATTATGATCGTCCTCGGCTAGTCTCAACCTCTTATCTTATCATGCCCTTCACACTTTTTTTTTTTTCGTGCACTTGATTTGAATTATGTGGGTAATGGCCGGGGCGGAAAAAAAAAAAAATGAAAGAAAGCGGGGGGTGTGAGCCTGCGTGTGCTTGTGTGCGCGTGTGTGTTTTACTTTACGCGACGGGCATGACATATATTACATGAAAGTGCTTGTAGCGGTGGACGTCACATCTTTTTTTTTCTCCAAAGCATACCAAGGAGTTGACTTTGCTGGAAGGAGGCGGTTGCAGTGTTACCTTGTTATGAATAAATAGCGTTGCAAGACGGGAAGGATTACTGTAGTAGGCGGGGGGAATAGGCAGACGGATTTTTTTCTTGAAGTAAATGAGGTGAGAAGGGCTTGCTCTGCACCACTTTGGACGAAAATATAAGGATCGTTTAAACCTCACTATGATCACCAAACGGTCCTTATATTTCCGTCAAGAGCGGTACAGTACTTCGTTTAGGCCCGCTGTCTGTGTGAGATGGAGATGGCGGCAGCAGCAAGAGGGGTGATTCCTTTCTTGGGGCATTTTTTCGCTCCAAAACTCTCTTTTTTTTTTGGCGGGGGGGGGAAGGGGGGCGGTCGTTTTTTTGTCTTTTTTCTTCTCTTCTTTTCTTATTGACCCGGCGAGCATTCTTTTTTCATGAGGCGGTTGGCCGGAAGGGGAAGAAGAAGAAGAAGAAGGAGTAAGTGGAAAAGGAGCTATAATAGCTGCTGAAACGAATATAATACTTGGAGATGGTATTTTTCAGGGCGGCAGCATACATACGCGCACATATAAATCGCGATCGCCCGCCGATAACGCCTTCGGCAGACGAAATCAAGACACGTATTTATACGTACGGAAAACACGTGCGCAAAACCCATGCAACAATACCAAGATAGCCTCGCTTCGTTCGTGCCCCCCCCCCCCCTCCTTCAGGTCAAGCAGCGGAGGTGCGGTTTCTAGAAACGCTGTGTATGGACAGTGCAACGGAACAATCAAGTATGGGCGGGGGTGACCACGGGCCGGCGGAGGAAGGAGGCCTCATCCAATCCAACACTTGGGGTAGGGAGACATAATGCGTTGTTAACAATATGGCAATCGCATCGGCGGGTCCAAAATAGTAGTGGAAGCACGGATTCGATCAGAACGTCTCAGGATTTGGTGTATCACAGAGCGTGTCACTCCTCTCTTGCCGCGCGCCTGAAACCTCGTGAACAGAGTTGGTCGCGAAATTCCACCCACCCGGCAGGACGCACGTGTAGAGATCGTAGGTTTTTTGTACCCAGACCATTTACAGGTACCGACCGCGCGTGGAGAATACGGCACGCCAGCCAAGCGCACTCTTACCGCGGAGAGGAACACAACAAACAGGACCACAGACCTTGCCAAAGATGTGTTGATACGGCGGTGGCTATACATATATACCAGGTACGTAAACAATTGACCGCGAGCAACCTCAAGAACCCACTTCTCCTCTCCTGCGCGGCGCAAAACGTCCAGAAAATACGGTGTGTCGTGTCGTTTTTTTTTCCTTGGTGTCACGCCGCCTAAACTTACCATATGTTTTTGTTTTTTTTTCAAGATTCCATAAACTGCGCAGTCGTTTTCAACCAACCAAAACTGATTTTCAGACTGAATGACCAAACCACCCATACCAACCAGCTAATCGATCAGCCAGGCAACCAACCAACCGGCCAACCAATCCACCGACCTCACGAACCGACTCGACCCCACATGACCCGACCCAATCCGACCCGACGCTTCGAGGCTCGACCAAACGACACGGCAAAAAACACGACCCGACGCGACTCGACGCACGGCAAAACGAACATATTGTGGCGCTACAACCGTTTTCGTCGGGCCCGAGTTTCGGGTGACGGTCCGGCCTCCCGCAGCCAACGCCGCAGCTCTTGCTTCTCCACGCGCACCTGCCCACCATCATCGCGAAAACACGCACAAAACGAACACACACATATAGCAGGGGAAAAAAAAACGATCAAAGACAACAAGATAAGCGTGCGTCGTCTGTTTTCTTGCAGCTATCATGTTCGTACGCAAGGTTAAGGGTCGATCTTAACGAGGGCTGTTTTTTAGGGGGGTTTTCAGTATTTTTCCAAATATTCGGTATTTCTTGGTATTGAGAGCTGTTTTTTCAGGGGGGTTTTCAGTATTTTTCCGAAATTTCGGTATTTCTTGGTATTGAGGGCTGTTTTTTCTGGGGGGGGTTTCAGTATTTTCCCGAAAATTCGGTATTTCTTGGTATTCCCCTATGTAGGAAAACACCGAGATTTCGGGGAAATACTGAAAAAAAAACTGAGAAAAACTCCTCGTTAAGATCGACCCTCAGTCAGAAGAAAGGGGACTGGAAGAGGGGGAAGGGGGGGAAATCACGCGGTTGGGGTGGGGGGGGGGCTAGAAACAACGACAAGGGTCAATCAAGCATCCGGACATGGAGCGATCGCGGTATCGCATGCACGCCACTAGCGGGAGCGTTTTTTTTTTTGCCTTTTGACCCTTCCTTTCTCGTATACCTCTGGATAGATCATGATCCATCGTCTACAGATCATCTACAGACCATCTACAGATAGTTCCTCGCCTGCCCTTCGTTGTGAACAGGAGTGTGCAGGATCTGCGTAGTGGTACAGATCCAGTTCGGGAAGCCATGTGCTATTCATAGATCGTGCAAGTTTTTATACACGGCTGCCATCCACCACCGGGCAACATTAAGCTACTGCACGGTAGAATCATGAAAATACCAGGAAGATTACTGCCCTGAGAGCTTACTTAGAGCATCGCAGTAGACCATCAGAAGTATTAATCGTGGGAATCGATGGTGTCTCCGAGGTGTGAAGCCTCTTACAGCAACAACAACAACAACAACAACAACAACAAAATATGAGCGATCAGACGCCGGATTCTACCAAGCAGGTTTTCTGCCGCTTGCAAAAAGGTTGCTACTACTGGTATATTCCTAAACAAAAAAAGGTCCCGTGTGGACCGAATTTTTCAAAGCGGTTCAAGCAAGGAGAACAAAAACAAACAAACAAAACAAAAAACGCTGATTAGACCCCCCCTGCCCCCCTTTCCCCGCTCCCGATTGTGTTTGGTGCACAGCGGGAACACACACCGTATGCAGAGCAACAAATAGTTCAGCAAAAACATATGTTGGGAGCCACCTATCCCCCCCGTGTTACACCCAAAACATCTGGCGAATCATTTTACATCCTAAACGATTGGCGAGCCGCCCGGCGGGCTAAGGCATGTCTTTATATATACATAATATATATATATATATAGATATATATTTATTCATTTATTTATATATGTAGAACTACATACTTAGATCACAACCCCTGAGCGTGCTCGGTTGGTGCATCCCTGGCCTCTCAGAGCTCCCACTTCCAAACCGCCTCCTTTCATTACTTGCCGGACCTTTCCAGCAGTTCTTTGTTTTCTCGGTCATTTCTTCCTTTTTTCTTCTTTCGTTTCGTGTGCGTGCGTGTTCTCCGAGTACGGCATCGCGGGAGGACCCGGAACCGTCGCGGGTGCCAGCGGGTGCTGGCGGGTAGAGGGGGGGTTGCAAGGAGCGCGGTCGCTGCTTTCGTGCCTAGGCGTCGCGTGTGCCTCGAGACACGAGGGATGCATGAACGGGCTTTGCCTGGCTTCGATTTATGATTGTTGATAGAGTATGTACGAGTTTATAAAGGTCGTTCGGGATGGCAAGATAATATTCAAGCGGTGCTTATTTTTGCGACCACGCTGAAGTTGAAAGAGGGAGGTGTGCAGTTTGAACACCAACGTTATCGAGCTGGCGAACGACGGCCACCGTGAGCACCGGGCTTCACGCGAGGCGGGCGACGGGGCTGATTGTGGCAGAGAGTGATAAAAGCTTTACCCGGACCGAATCGATTGCGAGGTGGTCGCGAGAGGGGCGGGCAGCGTACGAGGCTGAGAGAGTAGCTCTTCTGGGCGTTTTTTTCTTTTCTTCTTTTCGACCGGGTGTAAGGTGTTCCAATCAGGCAGAACATTATTGCACGAGAGGGGATGGGGATTTCTTTTCCTTTCCGGGTTTTCGGTTTCATTTTCATTGTTTTTGCTGCTGTGCCGTGCTGTGCTTTCGCTTTCTTCGTACATACAGTACAGACATAGAGCATATCGAAAGAAGGAAATAAGTACAGTGGTACCCTACCTGGGGTGTATGTACGTACGTACGACATCCGCGACGCGAAGCGTATATGTGGCATCCAAGCTGACGTCGGAGCTGTGTTTTCCTGAAGCATGGCGGCGGGACTCTTGGCATTATCAAGTCGCCGGTTTGCAATTACGATGCTTGAAAAAACTAAACTCAATCGTGGACCTCTGTTCGCTTCGCATAATTTGATATACTTTTTTCCTTCCTTAGCGAGCGTAGCGGGCGGCGTAGGCCGCCCGCGGAGCAAAGCGCCTTGTATATACATACACATATCGCTTGTCTCCGAGAGGAGGCCTCGCACGGCCGGTCGCACGTGTGCTCTCTGGCATAGATGAAACATTTAGGGGGGGGGGGGGGGGGGGGTTCCATCAGCATGGATGGATACGTCACGACCGGGGCACGCCCACAACCTCTGCGGCATGACGGGCGGGGCGCGCCTCCTCGGAGAGCGCGTCTCGATGTCGGGTTGGTTCTACGACGGAAAACAAGAGGAGAGCGCACGGCAGCACGCACCCCTTCCCATCTCCTGTGGAGCTACGGGAGTACCGCACAATTCTGTACAGCACAACACAGAACAGTACAGTGGCGCAGCACAGTACCACAAAGGAGCACAACGGGGAGCACATCTTGAGCACATCTTGAGCACATCTTGAGCAGATCACACCGCACCATCACCCCTCAACAGCAGAACGTGGTATTTTAGCAGAAAGCGCAGGATAAAAAAAATCAGACGACGCGGTCGCTCTCCTTTTCCCATGTATCGGTACATGACACTGCCAACCCTCAACCCTCTCCTCTAAAAACAACTCTTTTGGAAAAAATCACAGCTAAATATCGTAGACCCCTCGCGGACCGCGTGTGTCCCCTTGCCCCCACCCTCACCTGCCCCCGGCTGTCAGACGGTTCCGTCACCTCCAGCGCCGGTTCAATGCACCCAAACGCCTCCAAAACAGTCCCTCGGCGGCCTGCGCGCCCCGGTTTCCTCGCACCACCCCACCCCACCCCACCCCCACCCCCACCACCCCCACCGGCAGCGCCGACACCGCTCCCCCCTTCTTCCCCACCCCCTCCCCGCGCCCCCCCCCACTCGACGACGAGACCGTCGCTAACGGCCCCAACGGTCTTCATCGCTTCAACGACTCTTCGCACTGCTGCGGGCACGACAGTTACCGGCGTCCGCCTCAAATCTACCCAGAGCAACTCGCCCCCCTCCGCTCCCGTCTCTCTCCCCCCTCCCCCTCCTCCTCCTTCTCCTCCTTCCCGTTTTCCTCTTTCTCCTTCTTTCCCCCCCCCTCCTCCTCTTTTTGCTTCTAGCCCCCCCTGCCCATCTGGTCTTACTCCTGCCCCCGCTCCCGTCCCGTCGTCGCTATCCCCCCATTCCCGGCCGCCGCTGGCGCTGCCTGTCGATCGCTGCCGCGGTGAAGGAGGGAAGGAGGCCGCCGCACCGCTGGTGGTACCTCGGGACGAAACCTTACCCCCAGGAGCAATCCCCGCCACCGCCGTCGCTGCGGCCGCCGCCGCCGCCGATGCTTCTGCTGCTGCTGGCAATGGTGAAGACGACGACGACGATGATAATGATGATGATGACGGTGATCTTTCAGGCGATAGTGAGGACGAGGAAGCTGCTGCTGCTGCTGCTGCTGCTGCCGCTGTTGTCGATGATACCACACTCGCCGGCCCCGCCCTCGCTCCCACCCCGCGTCGCCGCTCGCTCAACCCCTCAGCAGCGGTAGCAGCAGCAGCCGCGGTAGCAGCAGCAGCCGCGGTCGACGACTGGAGGGCTGCGGCGGCCATCCAAGTGTTTCCCTCTATGGGGTCGGGCAGGATGCTCCGTTGGATGGCGTCTCCATAGATGCGGTCGGCCTCCGCGGTTTCGTTGCACATAGAGAGGGCGCCGACGGCGGCGGCGACGGTCGAGGGTTCGTCCAGCGCCGCGTTTCTCCAGTCCTGAATAAATCATATGAATAGTGTTTTCAGTAGGGAGGTGTTTTGCGATATAATCCAACTCGGCTGCGTTACAGAAATATTCGGGGGAAAAAAGCACACACACGTACAAGGAAGTTGGTTGCTTGAACAGGTGAATCCGAAGGTCGACAGAGAGTTAAACCCAACCAACCCACAAAGTAACCCAACCCAAGAAGAGTTGGGTGAACAGCGTCAGTTTTTCGGTCACTTCTTCCCACAGCCTTTTTGTGGGTTGGGGCATTTTTTATATATAAATTCAACACAAACGCTCCTTAGGGACAGCGTGGTCATATATTACGGGGGACCATAGTTAATAGGACCTATGGTATGCATAAAACCTATATATCTAACCATTTTTACCCAACAATATTTGGTCCTATTAACTATGGTCCCCCGTAATAATACTGTTTGCTACACCTGGTATAATAGTAATAGTGTTGAGCCAAAGTGGCGGAAAGAGGGACGACGCGTCACAGCAGCGGCAGCAGTAATAGTGGCGGTGGTAGGGACAGCAAGAAGAACCAATAAGGTCTACTATCAGTAGCGCGTTTCGATTTGCATTCCGTTCCAACGCAAAACCTAAACAACAAACCGCGACAGCAGTAGTAACAATAACAACAACAACGACCGCAACAACAATAACAACGACAACGACCGCAACAACAATAACAACGACAACGACAACAACAGCAACGACAACGACAACGACAACAACACCACCAACAACAACAACAACAACAAGCTCATCACTCCCGGCATCGCGCGCGCTGACTGGCTCCAACGTAGCCAGATATTCCAACCCATCACAAAAACTAAACAAATTAGGTTCATTCTTTAATTGCGCGAAACAAATGTCGAAAAATTAACAAAAAGCTCTCCGATAAGAATGACCCTTAAAACCCTTTCGAGTTTCATGCATTCTTCTCGTAGAATCCCCAGTTCCCGTCTCTGCCTCCGCTCCTTTCGGGAAGACATGTACGTATCCATAACAAAAAACAAGAACGCTGCTCGCACATCTACGTATCACATACTTTTCCCATGACCAAACACTTTTATTTCACCACACTCTCCTCCTGTGGCGGCTCCTTTTTGCGATAAGACATTCCATTTCATGGCGAAAAAAAACAAAACACACACGCACGCACACACACACAAAACCGCCAAGTGTGACAAGCAGCTTATGTATGCTCTGCTCACCCTGCCGGGAGCTTGATCGATGTTCATTTCCGCCAGGCAGCGCAGTACCAGATCGGGCCGCCCCGCGGCACCGCACGCCTTACATAGGCAGACAAGCCGGAGGGGGTACCAAAAACATGTCGAAGTTGAAGGGTGGAGCGTGGAGGGAAAAAGTTGCGACCAGACCGCGTGATTGGATTGGGGAGTGGGTGGGTGGGTGGGTGGGTGGATGTGTGGATGGGTAGACGGCGTGCCATTTATCGCCGCGGCAGCGATTTCATGTAAGCTTGTTGTCGTTTTCGTGCATGTTTGTTCTCGCCGACTTGTGCTCCCGGCAGCGAACGAATGCATACACCTGGCATGAATATACGCGACACGGGGGAGGCCGCTAGCTTGTACGTACGCCCGACCCTCTCGTCCGCCACACAGTCAACCGTCCCCTTCGCAGAGCAAAATCCTATATAGATATGCACCCCGCATCTTCAACCAGCTCTCGAGAAAAATATATATACCAGGCGAATGTTGAGCTTTCGCGACGCAGCCCGTACAAAAGAGCACGTCCTTCATGCTCTTCCCCTCCCTCAGTCCCCTTCCATGCCTTCCCCTCCTCCTCTCCTTCTCTCCCCTCCCCTCCCCTCCTCTGGCACCCCTCCCCTCCTCTGGCTCCCCTCCCCTCCCCTCTTCGATTTCCACGCCGGAATTGAACGCCTCCACTCGTACATACGTAGGCGTGTTTTGGGTGGCTTAACCCTTTTAGAACCGCAGTCCCGTTTTGGGGACAAATAACTCAATTTTCAAGCAGTTTGTCCCCAAAACGGGACTGCGGTTCTAAAAGGGTTAAGGTACAGTACCGAATGAATACAATGGACGACAACAACCATAACAACAAAAACAAGAACGAAAAAATGAAGAAGAAAAAAAATGACAAAATAAAATGGCGCCTATGTAATCATACCCTGATAAGGCTGACGTACACGGACGCCCCAGGACGCGCCAGCCCCCCGTCCCTGACCATCTGCCTCATCAGCTCCTTCAGGTCCCAGAGCTGCTCGTACTTGCCGACATTCCTGCACAGGCCGGACACCGTCTGGAAGGAAGCACAAAAAAGTAACAAAAAGAAGACACAAAATAAAAATAAGATCATGTGTGTGTCTATCAAAAGTCTTCACAATGGTTACACCGTTCCACTCAGCGATAGCAACAGCAGCAGCACAAGCCGTGCACGTACAATATATATACAGAGAGAACTACATATTTAGATCACAACCCCTGAGCGTGCTCGGTTGGTACATCCCTGGCCTCTCAGAGCTCCCACTTCCAAACCGCCTCATTTCATTACTTGCCGGACCTTTCCAGCGGTTCTTTGTTTCTCGGCCCTTTCTTCTTTCTTGCTTCTTTCGTTGTTTTCTCCATTTCTCTTGGCACTCTCGGTCCTTTCTTCCTTTTTTCTTCTTTCGTTTCGTGTGCGTGCGTGTACTCCGAGTACGGCACCGCGGGAGAGCCCGGCACCGTCGCGGGTGTCAGTGGGTGCTGGCGGGTAGAGGGGGGGTTGCAAGGAGCGCGGTCGCCGCTTTCGTGCCTAGGCGTCGCGTGTGCCTCGAGACACGAGGGATGCATGAACGGGCTTTGCCTGGCTTCAAGTTATTATTTTTTATAGAGTATGTACGAGTTATAAAGGTCGTTCGGGATGGCAAGATAATGTTCAAGCGGTGCTTATTTTTGCGACCACGCTGAAGTTGAAAGAGGGGTGTGTGCAGTTTGAATACCAACGTTATCGAGCTGGCGAACGGCGGCCACGGTGAGCACCGGACTTCACGCGAGGCGGGCGACGGGGCTGATTGTGGCAGAGAGTGATAAAAGCTTTACCCGGACCGAATCGGTGGCGAGGTGGTCGCGAGAGGGGCGGGCGGCGTACGAGGCTGAGAGAGTAGCTCTTCTGGGCGGTTTTTTTCTTTTCTTCTTTTCGACCGGATGTAAGGTGTTCCAATCAGGCAGAACATTATTGCACCAGAGGGGATGGGGATTTTTTTTCTTTCCGAATTTTCGGTTTCATTTTCATTGTTTTTGCTGCTGTGCCGTGCTGTGCTTTCGCTCTCTTCGTTCATACGAGTACAGACATAGAGCATATAAAAAGAAGAAAATAAGTACAGCAGTAGTACCCTACCTGGGGTATGTACGTACGTACGACATCCGCGACGCGAAGCGTATGTGGCGTCCAAGCTGACGTCGGAGCTGTTTTTTCCTGAAGCATGGCGGCGAGACTCTTGGCATTATCAAGTCGCCGGTTTGCAATTACGATCCTCAAAAAAACTAAATTCAATCGTGGGCCTCTGTTCGCTTCGCATAATTTGATGTACTTTTTTCCGTCCACTATTCGCAGAGGTTTTGGTGTCTGCTTGCTTGTTTGTTCGTTTGTTAGTTTGATCGGGTTTTTTTCGGGCACGAAGTGGGTGGGAACAGGCCAAACAATGGAGGCCGTTCTACGTGGGGTGCCAGAAGGGTGAACATGAGTACACGACTACACTCCCCCCCCTCCCTCCTGCACTCGCTCTCCGCCGTGTGACGCGGTGTTTTCGTGGCTTGCCTGGAAGGTCCGACTGGCGGGAAGAAGCCCCTCGCGCAGCGTGGTCTCGAGGAGCGAGAGGGCGGTTTCCCAGTCCCCCCTCTTGCAGCAGCAGCGGGTAGCGGCCGCGAAGCACAGGACGTCACGCTCCACCCCGCACGCCGCCTGATCACACCATGCCGTGTCACGTTGCGGCACGTCAGGTCAGGGCACGTCACGTCACGTCACGTCACGTCACGTCACGTCAAGTCAGCTCAAGTCAAGTCACGTCAAGTCACGCATGGAATGTCAAGTCACGTCGCGGATGTCATGAAACGTTAAAATGGTGTCAGGTCGTGTCACATCACGTGACGTTGAGCGGCGTCACACAGTGTCAAGTCAAGTCAAGTCACGTCACGTAATGCCAAGTCACAGTCAAGTCATGCAACATGACGTCAATCCACGTCACGCCACGACGTATCACTACACATCACGTCACATAAAGTCACGTCACAGAAAGTCACAGAATGGCCAACTTCAAATCGCATAACGTCACACCATGTCACCAAAAGGTAACGTCACGTCAAAAGACGTCAAGACGGAGAGGGAAGTGGGCGGGGTCGCGGGGGGGGCAGGGCGGGGGGAGGGGGAGAGTGTACTCGATAGGAGAGATGTACGTACTCGATCTCATGCATGGCCGTAGTCGGGGGGGAGGTGCACTCGTTCGTTGCTTACCTTAACTCATTCGACCATTGACCACGCATCCCTTTCGAGACGGAGCACCATTCCTACTCCAAGGGGGGGAAGGGATAGGCACAGGGCGTGGAGGGCACCTACACTATTTCAGGGGACTATATATATCAGGGCCCATCATACTCACAAAGGTCAATATATTCCAGCATTTCTACAAAGCATATTAGGTCCCGATGACCACGTCCCCCCGTAATCGATGGTAGAGGGAACTCTTGTGTCCCGGCTTTTCTGTAGGTGTGATCATCACCACTGTAGGGTACGCGAAAGATGTTACCGAATGTCGCATTCTGACTGCAGAGTCGACGAAAGGTTTTTGACGACGGACGAAAGGTATGGAAGAAAGGCCACATTCCCTTAAAAATATATATAGCTCAAGAGTTCACAGGTTTGGCAGGGCCTCGTATGAAATCCATGTTGCGCCACACAGTCTCGTGTTCAAGTCGGGGCGGTTGTGTATTGTTCAGATCTTACTCGTAGGGCCCTGATAAAGGGAGGCAGAGGATACGGGGTGGGGGTTGGGGGGCAGGCGTTAATGGGTAGGGGACAGAGGATAGGGCTTAGGCGGTAGGCGGTAGGCGGTAGGGGATGGGGGTTAGTTAGTGAGGGAGGGCGCGTAGATGGCGGAGGGTGAGCTGCAAGGTTTTTCTGCGGGCCCGGCTCGAGTTGTCCGCGCCCAGAAGGAAGCCCGAGCGGACGTACACCACCCGGACGGCAGTGGCACAAGCGTGCGTACACAGGTTGGGCGGGCTATCGAGCGGTGGTTGCTGTGGCTGTGTACGTGGAACCTTCGAGAGCGCCAACGTACCGCACGACCCCGTTCTCTGTTGAATGGAACTGTTTTTGTTTTTGGTTTATGACTTCCCCACACGGGAAAAGGAAAACGAAGCACAAGACAAAACACACATGCCCACGTAATTTTCTGCCAGGTAAAATAGCGAGGAAATTAGCAAAAGAAGAGGGGGGAAAAACTACTGCACGTATGTGCAGAAGCAAAGCGCACAACAACCACCACCCCACCAACACCGCAACAAAACCCAGAAAAACATGTCCACCCCTTACCATCTCGTCGAACGTTTCCAGAACCCGCTCCGGTTTCCCACCTCGCTCGAACGCCTCCATCACCGCGCCGAACTCCACCACCCCAACCTCGAACCCTGCAAGCAGGAACACACAAAAAAAAGACGAAGAAACAAAAGTGGAAGCATTCTACGATTTCAAACACAAACAATAACACGGTGTCAAGAGACAAGAAACGTTTCGAGAGACGTAAAACACTGCAAGATAAAAAAATAAAACGTGAGAAACAAAAAACCCCGAGAAACCTTTACATACGCGCACAGCCCACAGGAGCACTTGCTCGTACGTACGAGCGATGGCAGAAACGAAACGAAAATCATGATGATGGAAATTTACGATGATAAAAAAAAAAAACACTTCAATATAAGAAACCGAAAACTGAAGGAACAAAAAAAACAGGTACAGAACCATCATGAGTTAACTAACAATTAAAGATGAACTGGTAAACAACCGACCAAATTGGTGTCTGCGCAACCAGTTCCATATCAAAGAGCAGCTAGCCGGAGCTCGTCACCGCACTCGCTTTCTCTCGCTCTCTTTCACTCCCGCCCCCCCCCGGGAGGCAAAGCGGGCTGGTCTCTCGACCGGCCCTGAGCGAAACTCTCTCAAAATCGAGACGGCGGCGGATTGTAACGCACGCAGCGCTTTCAAGCCTCTACTGAAGTACAACTGCGCTCCGTGTTTGTCAGTAGTCGGAATTGAAGCTGGAGAAAGTTTGCAGTGGTGAAGAAGGAGATAGGACCGACGACCCATGGCAGATGGGGGGGGGGGGTGTAGTGTCCTACTATAGAGCACGGCACACGCGGGCACACGAGCAGATACTGCGATCCCCCCATGCAGGGACGCGGGGGTCTGTGGTCATACGACTACGGTCATGCATGAGATCAAGTACATCTCTCCTATCGAGTACATTTCTCCTATCGAGTACACCCCCCCCCCCCCCACCGGCATGCTCCGTCCCGGCATTGTAGGGATGCGAGGGTCTATGGTCATACGACTACGGCCATGCATGAGATCGAGTACATTTCTCCTATCGAGCACACCCCCCCTCCGCCCTGCCGTCGAGGGGGAGTACATGGTTTACAACTGCAGGTTTTGTGGCAGCCGAGGCGTACAGCCAGCAGCCTTGTTCCGCAGGCAATGTTCCTCTGTCCTGCTTCCCGTCGGCGTAAGGGCGTGCGCGCGTGCGCGTGTATACATATATTTTCAGTGTGTCTTCATCGCGCCCAAAGGGACTCCAACGAATAAAAACTAAACGGCTCTTTCCAGGTCATCCCCTTTACCCTACCCGCGGGTCAGGTCACGAACTTTCCGAAATCTCGCGGATCGGGTTGGGTCCGCTCAGGTTGGGTCGGGTCCGGTCACCGATACCCGACCCGACCGGACCTGACTCACGAGGTTTGATCCGTCCCGTGAACACCCCTGCGGTCATCCTTCCCACTTCCCCCCTCTCACTTCCCCCTTCCCCCCCCCCCGCCCTCCCCGCCTCCCCTTTACCATGTTTTCTCCCTCCACTTTCCCCGTGCCGTCCCCACCTCAAAAACAAGAACAAAAACAAACAAAAAAACACAAAAACACAAGAAAACACACACACAAAATCGTAGACACCTCTTACCCATGGTCTCCATGTTCCGCATGATTGCGAGCGCTTCCTCCGCGAGGCCAGCGCTAGCGGCGGCCACCATGGCGGCCCTGGCACACACACAAACACGCACACAAAAAACACACCGCACCACAAGCAACCGAGGGGCAGGGGGGGGTGCGGGGAGGCAACGCGCGGGAAGAATAAGGTAATCAGCGGAGGGGGAGGGGAGGCGGGGGGTATCCATTCATTGCTTGCCTTAGTCATTTGACCATTGACCGCGTATTCCCTGCCGAGACTGAGCACCGTTCCCAGTGATAGAGACATTTCCAACTTGACATTTGGGCGCTCATTGCGTTTTTCATGTATTACACTATCAGACACAGGGGCAGGAAGGAGAGGGAGGGGGGGGGTATACTCGATAGGAGAGATGTACTCGATCTCATGCATGGCCGTAGTCGCATGACCATAGACGCTCGCATCCCTACAATGCCGGGACGGAGCATGTCGGGTTTTCACCGACCAGGCAGACATTGCTTGCACCAAGCGCGAAGCGCCATGAGGCGTCCGGCGAGTCGCATGAAGGGTGAGCTGCCTCCTACTAAGAACCGCTTGCGAGGCGGACTTGCGTATGGATGACAGCTTCACTGACTTGACTTAATTCCTGGTGTAGCCACTTCCAGGGACAGCAATGGGAGTACTATGTAACTGCCTCTTGGGTGCCTTACCATGAACACTGCGTGACACGATCAATCAATTCCCTTGTGCGGAGTAAAGATTAAGATTATTTACGTAGCTCGCACAAATGATCTAGCTCGAAGACCAGCTGTGGGCGACCCCGCCAAAAAAAGAAAACAAAATAAAACAAAAAACGGTACCCTGATTGTCTAGCTCACGTAGTGAGGGGCATATTTTACAGTGTCTTGCCAACCGACGCCAACCGGGGGGGCGTGCTGCGATAGGGGTAGCATTTTGCAGCCGATCAGATCAGTTCATGACCGGTGGGGGGGGGGGGGGGGCATCCTGCGATATGGGTAGCGTTTAATAGCGAGCGAGTATCATTCTTCCCATTTGGTTTCACAACACACTATTACGGGGGCCCATAGTTAATAGAACCACATTTTGTTAGTAAACATGGTTAAATATATAGGTTTTTTATGTATACCATAGGCCCTATTAACTATGGCCCCCCGTAATAGAGCGTTTGCGATAACGTATTTTTTAGTTACTCCCCTTCCCCAAAATAACCGCCCAAGGTAAGAAAAGAGGCACACTTATCAAAAAGGGCAGAGAAAGTAGTTGATCGAAGGTAGGAATTTGACGAAAAGTACGCTACATTTCTGCTCTCCATTGCCATTGGCTTCATACACACCGAGCACCTTGCATGCCTTTGCACGCACCAACCTGCTGTGCCTCTTGCTGTACACAGCGCGACAACCGCTGGGAGCACAGAAGCTCGAGAGGTGCAGCTTGAGTATAGCGCGCACGAGCGGCGTTGGATTACGCCAGCAGGGGCGTCGGCGGGCTGCCGGCGGCCCGCTGCTACGGTACCCTCTCGCCCGCTTGGTGTCGCGGAGGATACGTGGTTCGGAGAGGACGACTCGCACTCGTGCTCGTGCTCGTGCTCGTACCGCCTTGCTTGAAAAGCGCGACAGGATGACACCTCGTGCAACATTTCAATCCCATCACACTGTGGTAGCAGCAGCAGCAGCAGTGGCGGCGGCGGCGGTGGTGGCATGCCGCCACGGTCTGTATGTCGGGCGCCGGGCGTGCTCGGAGCGGAGCGCGCCGGCGTGGTGGCGCACGTAGGCCGAGCGCACAGCAGCAGCAGCAGCAGCAGCAGCAGCAGCAGTAACAGCAGCGCTACACGATGACGAGAAGAGTAGTCGGTCCCAAAATAAATAAAAAAACTCAAAATAGAAGCTGTTGTTGCTGTCTCTGGTGCTGGTGCTGATGACGCTGTTTCATGCTTTTGCTCAAGCTGATGCTGCCGCTAGCTGCCGCTAGCTGTGCTGTGGCGGACGTGGGATAGCAGCGGCAGCACTGCGGTCAACACCGCCGTTGTCACCGTTGCTGGAGAGCCGCGACTACTCGTACGCTGTTTTTTTCTAATTTTTCGTTATATGTTTTTCGGTTTTGGCCGCGTTGCCGCACATCCCCACCTCCCACCTCAATTTTGGAGGCATCGCCTGCAGAGTTTGGTTTACCTCGCTCGAAAAACACACCAAGATCATAATGGAAACGGAATTCACTATTTTTTCAGCAGAAGGAAAGTAAAGGCCTAGAGACACATTTTCCCAAACTCTCTATTGATTCGAACAACTACTTGGATAGATGGACCGAGTCTTAAGCGCCCATTTTTTTTTCCTTCTCAATAATCTTTCAAATTTTTAGGGGAGATACAGAGCTCCTCATGTCAGGAGCACCAGAAAAACGTAGGTGCTATAGATGGCCCTACGGGGTAAATCAGCAGCGAAACAGTAAGGGCCGTCTGATTTTGTTTCTCTCTCTCTCACCGCGCTGTTTTTGCATCCGTTCCGTCCGGCAGTCCTCCCGTAGACAGGAGACACAACGCACGGTACCACTGCTCGTACTATGAACACACGCGAAGAAAACATTGCGCGATGAGAAGGCGAGGAGGGAGGGAGGGAGGGAGGGAGGAGGGGAGGGAGGGGGGGGGGGGGGGGGGAGGGCAAAGCAAAAGGCGTGAGAAAAACCGATGCGGTCGAGCAAAAAGTGCAAGGCGTAGCTATAAGCAAAAACAAGACCAAAAAACGCAATTCAACCACGGTGTTGTCGAGGTGATGGCAAAAAAAAAACAAAAAACGGCGCGCTGGTTGTGGGCGAAACGGCGGCTAAACGGGTGAAGACGAAAAATAAAGGACACTTTTGCAGGACAACAGTTTTGGTAACGGTTTGCAGTTGCCATTGAAATAAAGCCGCGGCCGTCAGTTTACGCGTAGGCCACGACCCCCTTCCCACGTGCAAGACCCGCTGTACCTCGGCAGGGGCCCCTTTTCGCGGAAAGAGGCCTTGGACGGTTGGATACCCACAACGGCACAAAATGTAGCAGCACAAGACAGCGCAAATGAACCCACGCACAGCGCACAAGCACGCACACATTGTCATACAAACGCGCGCCGTGTAGGCCAAGCGCCGATCGGCGATCAAAGGCCCAGCTTCTTACCACACCACACCACCCAACCCCACCTCCCACCCCACCCTACGCCACCCTGCCAGTCACCCACCATAGCATCTTTGTCCTCATCGTAGGCGTCGAGCGCTCTCCACTCCTCCAGCAGAGCTACCGCCGCGGGCCACCTCCCAAGCTTCTCGAGTGCTCGGATGCCACAGCAGTACGCCTCCTCGGCGACGTCTGGCAACATCAATACGATTCCAACCATTGTAAACACTGTAAACATTGCAATCATTGTAACCCTTGTAAAGAATGTAAAGATTGTAAACAGTGTAACATCACCATATTCATACCGAGCGACAACAAAAAATACGAGTTTTCGGGAGAGGCGAACGGAGGGGGAGCCGGACTGGGGTTAGGGTGAGGGGTCGGGGTTGGGGCGCGGGGCGCGGGGGGAGGGGGGGTACACGATAGGAGATATGTACTCGATCTCATGCATGGCCGTAGTCGTATGACCATAGACCCTCGCATCCCTACAAGGCAGGGATGGATCGGAGCACGTCGGGTTTTCACCGACCAGGCAGACAAATGCTTGCACCAAGCGCGAAGCGTCGTGAGGTGTTGGGCGAGTCGCATTAAGAGTGAGCTGCATCCTGCTTAGGGGGGGAAGGGGGGGGGGTGCATTCGATATCATGCATGGCCGTTGTCGTACAACCATAGACCCGGCGAGGAAGGGGGGGGGAGAGGGAAACCATGACTTCTCGTCGTGCTCGGATGGAGCTCCAGTACCGGGGCGTTTTGTGTCGCAGTGTGGAAGGGATCGGGGATGGGGCCGGGCGGGGGAACATATGAGGTCAACATTTAAAGTGGGGGGAACGAAATACGCACGGTATGTACCGAGTTGCTGTGATACATTTTTTTTATTGATCGAAGTCGCTCCCAAGGCGAGAAACCAACAAAGACAACGATACGCTACGACCATCAACAAGTCTCTCTTCATTCACGACACCGCACAAAAACAACACACTAACAGCAACACACACAACACAATTAAACAACACAACACAACGCGGCACACCACCCTTGTCTTCTGCCTTCTATGAAAAAGCTTTCGACTCTGACGATGCTATGCTCTTACATAAAATACGTAGTTTTCTACAGGAACGAAAAACGCATCTCAGCTGTAAGATCGAGGACTTCATCGAAACTCCTCTTAGCAAGCTGCGGGTGATATATATACATATTTCGATCGTGCGTCCTACATAGGTACGGGTACTTTATACAGTACAAGGTATGCATAGCATACATACGCACCAGGAGCCAAGGCGAAACGCCTGCCGCGCATCTCCTCGAACAGCCCGAACGCCTCCTCGGCTTGGTCCCACCGGTCCAGGACCCTCAGCACCGTCTGACAGCAGACCGCATCCGGCGGGGTGCCCCTCTCCGTCATGTCCCGCAGCACTCCGAGGCACTCCAGAGGCTGCCCCGCGCGGCCCAGGCTGAGCGCTACGCTGACGAAGGTAGTGTTGTTAGGCCGAACCTTGTATTTTGTTGTAGTATAATACCAGGTATAATGTAATAAGTTCGATTTTTAATATATACACCAGTATATATATATAAAAAAATCCCCGTCCGATATATATATTTTGTTGTTTCCCCACCCACCCACCCGACCGGCAAAAGAGAGAGAGAAGGAGGCAAAGGAACAGAGGCAGGCAAGAAAGGGAGAGAGAGGAGAGACAGTTAAGAAAAGTCAAACCGGCGGCATGCACAGACAGCAGCAGGAGCGGCAGCAGCAGCAGCAGTAGCAGCAGCAGCAGCAGCAGCAGGAGCAGCAGCAGCAGTAGCAGCAGCAGCAGCAGCAGCAGCAGCCGCAAACGTGGACAGCATGAAGACAGAAGAAACACGAAGCGCGAGCAGGGATAAACGAAAGACCGGACGAAGTTGCGGAGAGCGCGTGGGAGCTTCCATGAGCTCGGGCGGGGGGGGTCGAGCGCTCGAACTCCGCCCCCCCCCCTCGCCCTCGGATACTACCCTTCCCTTCCTCCCGCGCCCCACGCTTTCCGACCTTTCCCGTCTCGGAGGTCTTGGCGACATCTCTGGCGAAGAGGGAGGGAAAACTTAGCGCATGCAGCGTCGGTGGTCCGGGCCTGGAGACCCACCCCCGGCCTACGCTCCGTAGAAAAGAGTAAGACCACACCGCACGAACATGTGCTATTAATACCTGGTGCACGATTAACAATGCTCTGCAACTACACCGCATGAGACGTTGCCTCCACTACCCTGCTCTACACTACGAGTACACTGCAGCAGCACCCTGCGCTCCCCTCCACTCCACCACTCCATTCCAATCCGCACACACCATCCCCCCTCCCCTCCCCCTCGCCCCCCCCTCCCCCCCTTTCTACTCCTTCTCCGTCTGAATATCCATACTTCCCAGATGCGGCTGTAACATCAATACGAATTACTATTAATAATACGTGCACAAAAACTGTCAAACACGCTGATATTGACATCGTCACTCCTCCTGCTGCACAAAGTTTAGTACCAAGGTATCTCTCACCCCGGCCATCTCCATGTCGGAGACGAGCTGCAGGGCCACCTTCGGCTGGGAGGGCACGGCTCTTTCGCACGCGCGTATGAGGGTGCTGCGGGCGGACACGCAGAGAGGAGAGAGGAGGGGAGAGACAAGGAGAGAGAAAGGGCGTGGCAAGCAAACACGAAATTCAGCGTTTCGTGTGCCCGAAGACCGAAGATGAATAATTACCTCTATTTCCAGTACGAATTAATGAAATTGAAATCCAGGTCAATTTAATTATTTTTTTCGGTCAGATAGCATTTTCCGAATCGAAAAATAAATAATTACAGCAAGTGTCCTCGAAGATTTTGATATTTGAAACGAGGTTTGCCCTTTGCTAAACTAGTCTGTATCACACGTTGGACCTGTAGCTTTGCCTCTGCTTCACAGCGCTGTTACGAGTAGGTTGCCGCTACGTACTAGACAAGGTGTGTGTACCAAGGGCTACGATTCATGCTGCCGTGAAACACCGCATTCATCTGATTGGTTAAACTTATTACGTACGTATAAAACTCACGTTCGCTCATTCTTCCGAGAATACTCTGCGTCTCATGCGGGTCGTACTGAGCACGAACAGCAGACCACGCAAAAAATATATATTAGAAAAAAAAACAAAACAGGTGTGATACGGACTAGTTTAGCAAAGCGCAAACCTCGTTTCAAATATCAAAATCTTCGAGGAAACTTGCTGTTATGATTTATTTTTCGATTCGGAAATGCTATCTGACCAAAAAAATTGAACAAATTGACCTGGATTTCAATTTAACTAATTCGTACTGGAAATAGGGATAATTATATATCTTCGGTCTTCGGGCACACGAAATATTTACAGTAGGCACAACACGAAAGCATGAAAACTGCAAAGAGAGAAAAAAAGGGTACGGACAGACGTAGGGTTGAATGGGATTGGTTGGCTCGACTGAAAAATAACCCACGCATGGAGGACAGTCGTGCTTCCTCACCAACTTCGGACGCTTCGGTTTGTCCCTTGCCATGCGTCAGGGAATAAAAAAAGAAGCTTCTGCTGCCACAGCAACGCCATCGGTCAACACCCTCTTATCCTCCCCCCCTGAGGTTGAGTTGGCGTCGGTGGACAACGACATTGTAAAACATGCCGCTCACTACGTGAGCTAGATAACCAGGGTACCGTTTTTTTTTTGGGGGGGGGGCGGTCGACCACAGCTGGTTGTCGAGTCAGATCATTTGTGCGAGGTAAAGAACCTTTACTCCGCACAAGTAGGAATGATAGTATCACGTAGTGTTCAAGGTAAGGCCCCCAAGAGGCAGTTACATAGTACTCCCATTGCTGTCGCTGGAATTTCCTATACCGGAAATTAAATTGACCCATTGAAGCTGTCATCCATGTGCAAGTCCGCCTCACAAGCGGGACTTAGTAAGATGCAGCTCACCCTTCATGCGACTCGCCGGACACCTCACGGCGCTTCGCGCTTGATGCAAGCAATGTCTGCCTGGTCGGTGAAAACCCAACATGCCCCGTCCCGGCATTGTAGGGATGCGAGGGTCTATGGCCATACGACTAAGGTCATGCATGGGATGGAGTACATCTCTCCTATCGAGTACACCCCCCCCCCCCTTAGCGCTTGGTGCAAGCAATATCTTCCTGGTCGGTGGAAACCTGACATGCTCCGTCCCGGCATTGTAGGGATGCGAGGGTCTATGGTCATACAACTACGGCCATGCATGAGATCGAGTACATATCTCCTATTGAGTACACCCCCCCCCCGCCCTTATCGAGTACACCCTCACTTAAGCACATCCCCGTTCACATCATCTTACCATCCTTCGGGTGGCAGCTATACAGGGGGCGTCGCGGGCAAAAAACAAACACTCCAGCAGTCTCTCTACTCTGCGACCGCTAGCTGAGTTTCTGGCGTTCTTGGTTGCTGCTGACGACCACCACCACCGCTAACACCACTGATACAACCACCGCCACCACCACCACCACAACCACCGACGCAATCGGCTATGCAAGCAAGGTAGCCGTCACCACCACCCGAGCCATCACCACAACAACAGCACTAACCACCACCGCACTCAGCCTCAGCATCAGCAATCTAACAAAATCTAAGCAGAGCAACAAAATCTAAGCAATACGTGCAACCTTCACCCTGCGAGTAGACCTCAAGGCAGGCCAGGCCAAGTGTCGTGGGAGGCGAAGCCGACATAGAAAAACATGCTCCTCTTGTCATGTACTCGTACAAGTCTCTTTGCCCTATAGGGGCATCGACTAGTACAACAGCAAATAGTATATGCATGTGCACAGAGCACGCGACGACTTGCAGCATCTTCGGCGCTCAGTATTCTTCCTCCGTTCAATAGGTACACGTACTCTTGCGAGCCTCTTTTGCATTGTGCACCCGCTCGCGGTGCGCAGACGTGCGTACCGGGTACGATCACATCTGGCTACGTATTCGGAGAGGAGAGTGCTTGTACGACACACCGTTCGGCGTTGGGCTGTTCGGAGACAGTGGTGGTGAATACGTGAAGGATAGTGTACCGTGGAAGCGCACGCATGGTGCTGGGCCATGGGATCGATGCAGACGACCACATGTATAGCGAAGACCCTAACAGCCAGCAAGAAGCGAAGCTCCCCTTTTTGTCAGTATGCTAGGGGGTGTACCCCTTTTATTAATATTCAGGCGGGATGTGCCCCTTTTTGTCAATGTTCAGGAGCGGTGTACCCCTGTTGTCAATATTGGGTGTGTACCCCATTGTCAAAGTTTAGGAGGTAAACCCCTTTGTCAACGTTTAGGGAGGGGTGCCCCTTTTGTCAATGTTTAGGCGGGATGTGCCTCTTTAGTCGATGTGTAGGAGGGATGTACCTCTTTTGTCAATATTTCGGGAGTGCACCCCTTTGTCAAAGTTTAGGGGGTGTATCCCTTTGAAAGTGTTTAGGTGGGTGTACCCCTTTTGTCAATATTTAGGCATGATGTGCCCCTTTTCGTCAACGTTCAGGAGGGATGTACCCCTTTTTTCATTGTTTAGGAGGGATGTAGCCATTTTGTCAACATTTAGGGAGTGTACCCCTTTGCCGAAGTTTGCAAGGTGTACCCCATTTGCCAATGTTTAGGGGGGTGTACCCCTTTTGTCAATATTTAGGCGGGATGTGCCCCTTTTTGTCAATGTTCAGGAGGGATGTACCCCTCTGTCAATATTTAGGGGGTGTACCCCTTTGTCAATATTTAGGGGGCGTACCCCTTTGTCAATATTTAGGGGGTGTACCCCTTTTATTCATCCGCCCAAAAAAAAAGTACAAGGAGAGACTTCGAGGCAAACAAATAACACGTGACATACGAAAAAAGCAAGGCGTGATGGTGTTGTAGTTGCCGCTGTTGTTGTTTCCACATCAAGTCATCGCCACAATGCAGTCAGTGGTCATAACCCTTTTAGAACCGCAGTCCCATTTTGGGGACAAACCACTCAAATTCCAAGTAGTTTGTCCCCAAAACGGGACTACGGTCCTAAAAGGGCAGGCTCCAATAACTCTTGAGTGGAATATTAGTATTGCCTCAGGAGGAGATATAAACGGAAAAACACACATACTCTAAAACAACAGTAACCGAGACAAATCGTATACCCCAGACAAGACATGGAACGTGGGATCAGCATACGTGAGTATCAGATGCTTTTAATACTCCTGATCAGATGCTTTTAATACTCCTGAACGAGTCGCAACAAGTGTGCACCGGTACAAGGAGAAAAAAACAACAACGAACAAAAAAACACGAAAACCCCCCCAAAAAACTACCTGGTACGCGTCTTGGATAAAAACCAACACGAAAAGAACTAGCAAAGGAAAAACAAAACGTCACGTACTGTAATATTCATCGCATTAAAAAAAAACAACAGCGACAAGTAAAAAAATATTACCATGGTGAGTCAAAACCAGAAACAACAACATTATCTTAACCAAACAAAAAGAGAGCAAAATACAGCAACAGCAAAAAAAAACATCCGCTCGCCTATAAGTGACGACGTCCGGGCTCAGGCCCCTGGTCTTCGCCTCTTCCAGGAGTTCCAGTGCCCTCGGCAGCATGCCGGCGTTGCTGAAGACGGTCATCAGGGTGTTCACGGTGTACAGGTCCGGCAGCAGGGAGGGGTTCGAGCTCTCGGACAGCTCCTCGAACAACGACATAGCCATCTCCCACTGACCACCCTTCTCGGGGGGGGGGAAGGGAGGGAGGGGAGGGAGGGAGGGGAAGGAGGGGGGGAGGGGGGGGGAGCGTACTCATTTGTTGCTTGCCTTAGTCATTTGACCATTGACTACGCATCCCTTTCGAGACGGAGCACCGTTCCTACTCCTAAAAGAGACACCTCCAACAATTGGGCGCTCATTACGTTGTTTCCATATATTACATAGAAAAATTTTGCTAATCTTATCCCCTTCCTGTTTGGCCGCCTGTGGCCACCATCTATCTCCTAGGATAGCGATCGTTTTCTCACTGCTATCTAGTGTGTCAAACTCCTCCATGAGAGATCCATGCGACCGTCAAAGGTCAGCAATGATAGACAGAGGGTGGGCCAGAGGGGGAAATAGAGGGGGAAGGGGGGGGGGGTGTACTCGATATCATGCATGACCGTAGTCGTATCACCAGAGATCCCCGCATCCCTACAATGCCGGGACGGAGCACGTCGGGTTTTTACCGACCAGGAAGGCATTGCTTGCACCAAGCGCGAAGCGCCGTGATATGTTGGGCGAGTTGCATGAAGGGCTAACATCCTACTGAGAGCCGTTTTGAGGCGGATTTTCTTGCATATGGATGACAGCGTCAACGAATTGATTGATTTTCTGGTGTGGCACTTCCAGAGACAGCAATGGGTTTATACTACGTAACTGCCTCGTGGGTGCCTTACCATAGACACACTACGTGATACGATCATTTCCCTTGTGCGGAGCTAAGGTTCTCCCCTAAAAAAAGCGATCTAACTCGATCGCCAGTCGTGGTGACCGCCAAAACAAAAACAAAAAAAAACGGTACCCTGAATGTCTAGCTCATGCAGGGGGGGGCACTAACAGACAGACAGACAAACAATAGTAGGCTGAACTCAAGCGACCCTCTTTCATGCGCAGACCGATGCGCCACCAAAAGAAACACCGCGCGCGCCAAATTTGAATATTTCCACGAGTAACACTTACACCAGGATCCCGCCAATTCGATTCGAGCACAAAACCGAGGAAAGGAGGTGACTCACGGGCAGGGATGGAGCGGGGGGGGAGGGGGGCGGGCAGCGCAGACCGGTGAATCAAATCAGACGATCGAGAAAACCCTTGCCACCTCGAGCAGATGACGATATACTATTGTACCAGGTACCAGCTCCTGCTGTAGATAATCTGGAACCTAACCTGCATTTGGGAGAGGCAGGATCTGTACGGTACAGTACCAACCCAGGAAACTATGCCCTATGTAGGTTCGATATACGGCTGGCTCCCACCAGACGACATGGGTAACATGAGCTCAAAGCAGATCATACAGATCATAGACATCGTACAGACCATACAGACCATACGGATCATAGAGATCATGCAGCTCATACAGATCATACAGTTCGTACAGATCATGGATTCATCTACCCTGCAATATCTGTATCATCAAGCAGAGAGATCGATCACCTGTCCGAGGAGTGAACCCTTGAAACAAACAAACAAACGAACAAACACGCGAAGAAGACAGCGCGGCGGCAGTGAATAAAGAGCCGGAAGAGCCTCCTCTCCCCGCTGCCGTCGACAACAACGCTGCTATCGTACACATGCATAAATATATCTACTGACTGCCGCGGCGCATCACAACCATTCCGCCTGTTGGTTACCCGTCGTGCCGCGCTAGGAGAAGAAGCACTGAATTTTTCTGAGGGGGAAGCACCGACATTTTCCGAGGGTCCTGACTTGATACTACCGTAAGGATCTCCAACAACCGATCCCGAGAAGAGCGCAGGCCAAGCCCGACACACAAGGTCTCTAACGACAAACGTCCAAAAACACACACCAGCGTATATACAATGGATCCACCAACGGTTTCGGGAAGTGCTGCCAGTGCCCTCACCCCTTTTAGTGCCGCAGAAATCCCGTTTTCAGGACAAACTGGTTTGATATTTCTCAGGGGTTTGTACTCAAAACGGGGCTGACTGCAGTCCTAAGCTAAAAGGGTCAAGAAGCCCCATCAAAAAGGGCTATCTGTACCCCTCTGTCGTACATGGCATGGGGTCAAATATATGCGCGAGTGACCCCCGCATTGCCTAGGGATTGAGGCATGCTACCAGAGTATCGGCCCTTTTAAGGCAAGACACATTTTTGACTGACCGAGCTCCTTGGAGAGCACTGAGGAACTGAAAAACAACCGAGTAAGGCATGCCCCTTATCCCATCAAGGCATTTTGGGGCACTGAGGAACTAAAAATACCCCAGCAAGGGCATGTCCCTTATCCTATCAAGGCCTTGTGTGGTGCACAGCAGCATTTTTTGCCAGCGCCTGCTACCGCTGTACTGTAAGGTCGTCGGGTTAAGGCCCCTGGTACACACCTTCTCTCGAAAACTTAGTTCTTTGTGGGTGACTTACAAATAATATCGACAATTTCTCGAAGCGAGGAAAGAGCTCCGAAAAAAAATGCAACGAGTACACCTCTATCGTAACTCCAGACATACACATATGTAGAACTACATACTTAGATTACAACCCCTGAGCGTGCTCGGTTGGTGCATCCCTGGCCTCTCAGAGCTCCCCCTTCCAAACCGCCTCCTTTCATTACTTGCCGGACCTTTTCAGCAATTATTTGTTTTCTCGGTCATTTCTTCCTTTTTTCTTCTTTCGTTTCGTGTGCGTGCGTGTTCTCCGAGCACAGCATCGCGGGAGGACCCGGCACCGTCGCGGGTGCCAGCGGGTGCTGGCGGGTAGAGGGGGGGTTGCAAGGAGCGCGGTCGCCGCTTTCTTGCATATGGATGACAGCTTCAATGAGATAATTTAATTTCCGGTGTGGCCACTTCCAGAGACAGCAATGTGAATACTATGTCTTGGGTGCCTTACCATGAACACTACGTGACACGATTAATTCCCTTGTGCGGAGTAAAGGTTATTTACCCTGGTACAAATGATCTAGCTCGACCACCAGCTGTGGGCGACCGCCCTAAAAAAAAAAAAACGGTACCCTGGTTGTCTAGCATGTTTTACAGTGTCGTTGCCAACCGACACCAACCCAACCTATTTACAAAATAGGGGGGGAGGGCGCACCTTTACGCAGGCATCCAATGCGGTATTGTACGTCATCAAGTCTGGCGAAACCCCCTCCGACGGCATTAGCTCCAGCAGCTGAAGGGCCGACTCCCACTTTCCACCACTGCATAGTCCGAAAACGAGCGAAAACGAGCGAAAACGAGCGAAAACGAGCGAAAACCATCGGAAGCCATCAAAAACGATCAAAAACGATCAACGCAAGCGAGAACGCGCGGAAAAAAACAAAAAACGCGCGCGAAACGAGCAAAACGCCAAAGCAGCACAGCTGAAAACAAAAATGCGGCGGGAAGCTCAAAGGGAAGTGGTCGGCGCGGCCCACAACCAAGACGACGTGCGGACACGCCCGTGCACGTCGGCCTGGCCGGTGTTGTGAGGGCGTGGCAGGAGGCAGAGCATGATGATGGTAACGATTGACGACGAGGACGGGGTATGAACATAACTATTACGGGGGACCATAGTTAATAGGACCAAATATTGTTAGTAAAAGTGGTTAAATATATAGGTTTTTATGTATACCATAGGTCCTACAAACTATGGTCCCCCGTAATACCAGGTGAAGCAAAACAGAAAGCGAACGCAGCGGCATATCGGAGGGCGAAAGGACGCGACCCGCTGGGCAAACCACGTTTTTGCGTAAACAGGACTTCGGTCGACACCGCGGCGCCCCGCTAGGGCAGGCATGACGCGGCGAACGATGGCTCGCTCACTCACCCATTCTCCACCTCTCTCTCGCGACCCTCCCTGTGGACAGGAAGAAAACGCCCGACCAACGTCCCCCCACCCTCCCCCCCCCCGGGTCCTACGACTACGGCCATGCATGACAATGAGTACACCCCGCCCCCGCCCCCGTGCTCCATCCCAGCACTGTAGGGATGCGAGGGTCTATGGTTATACGATTACGACCATGCATGATATTACTACACCCCCCCCCACCCCGCCCCCCTCGCGTAGGGTTTTGTTGCTTGCCTTCGTAATTCGACCATCATTGTCCACGCACCCCTTTCGAGACGGAGCACCGTTCCTACTCCCTGAATACAGACACCTCCAACATTTGGGGCGCTCATTACGGTTCTTCTTTAATACCGAGGCATATTACATAGAAGCGTTGTGCGTATCTTATCTTATCTTCCTGGTTCGTCGTCTGTGGCCACCATGGAGGGGTGGGGGGGGGGGGGGGGGGGGAGGGTACTTCACACCAGGGCACTTTATAACTAGAGGAAGCAAACCGTCCGAGCTCGAAAACAAAAACAACGCTCACCTCGCGCACGCGCTGATCGCGCTGTTGAAGCTGATAACGTCGGGCCGGAGCCCCTTCCGGCGCAGCAGTCCCAGGACGGCGAGCGCCTCGGTGGCCATCCCGGCCCGCTTGCACGCGCCGATGACCGAGTTGTACGTGACCACCGTCGGGGCGATGCCCTCCGCGCGCTCCATCGTGCGGGCGACGGCCAGCGCCTCCCTCCACTCCCCCGCGCGCTCGTGCCCGCTGATGACGGCGTTGTAGCTCACCACGTCGGGGGCCACGCCGTACTTTTCCTGGTGTTACCAGACGGTAGCAGCAGCAGCAGCCGCAGCAGCAGCAGCCGCAGCAGCAGCAGCCGCAGCAGCAGCAGCCGCAGCAGCAGCAGCCGCAGCAGCAGCGACACCGGCGGCAGCGGCGGCAGCAGCAGCAGCGGTAGATGCAGAAGCCGCAGCAGCAGCAGCAGCAGCAGCAGCAGTAGAAGCAGAAGCAGTCGGGTGGTTCGAAGCGCATGCAAGGCACGTGTTTATTGGAAGCGGTCGATACAACATCAACATTTTATTTACACACGTATATATATCTGGTAGTCACTGTTGTAGCCAAGTGGTATTACGTCAGTTAGTAAGCTAGCGCACGTAATCCGGTCCGTCATTTTTCGGCCTACGCACGCACGCACGCACGCACGCACGCACGCACACACAAGCACGGACGGACGGACGGACGCTGATTCGAGTTTCCTTGTCAGCGGCAAAGCACTGCTACAACAATGCGTGCAACAATGCGTACAACAATGCCCATCACCGACCGACTTCAACAGAGCCACGCGCGCGCATGGCGCCCGTGTAACGAGCGAGGATTAGGCGCCGCTGCACAGGAAGGGAAAGGGGCTGTACTCATGCCATGCATGGCCGTAGTGGTATGGCCATGGACTCCTCGCATCCCTAGAATGCCGCGACGGAGCACATCGGGTTGTGACCGACCAGGCAGACATTGCTTGCACCAACCGCGAAGCGCCATGAGGTATCGGGCGAGAGCGGGGGGGGGTGGGGGTGGGCTTAGGGGGGCCTAGGCGCCCATGCACCACCGCACCGCGCGCACCTACGTCAGACTTTTCGGGGCAATCCCGCGCATTCAGAGAGTAAGCATATATGCATAGAGAGAGAGGGAGATAGAGGAACACTTCGAAGTATAGAGACAACGAAATAAGGAGAGATACAGATAGAGGAAGATAGAGAGAGTGAGACAGAGAGAGAGACAAACAGACACATAAACTACCAGGTACCTGGTAAGAGAGAGACACCTACATAGAGAGAGCATGAGAGAGAGAGGCCGAGACAAGCGCGTTGCGTGGACGCCACAAGGCATGCCCCCTTGCCGTTGCCGCGGAGCACAGCTGTCCGCCCAACTGCTACTCACACCCGAGGCTTTGACGACCCGCCCCACCCCATCACACCCCACCCTGTGTGTACTCGTGACGCCCCCGGCAGGTCTCACCTGCATCTCTTGCAGGAGCTCCGTGGCGCGATCGATCTGGCCGCACTTAGCGCACGCCGAAAGGACGGTGTTCAACACCACCACGTTTGGCCACACTGAAGGGAGTGGCAGGGAGTGGGGTGGGGTGGGGTGGGGATGGAGGCGGGGGGGAGCGGAGCACACGTGGAACGGTGCTCCATTTTGCAACACTTGAAAGGGCCGCCGGCTACCAGGGGTGTATCTTTGGAAGAGGGGCTCAAAGGCCCCACCGTACCGTGTAGATCATTCCACCAGCCGGCGGAGGCAGCATATCAATTGGCCCCCCGAAAGCGCTCGCTCACGGTGCAGAACAAGACCCGAGGGTACGTATAGCGCGGCATCGTCCTCAACGTTCAGTCGGGACACGTCGGCATGAACTGGAAGCGGAGACAGGATGGCGAGCAGTCCGGGAGATGTATGCCCGTACCGCTCGCGCGGAGCTCACCGCGCAAACGAAACTAATAACTCCGAGTTTCAACTGCTGTGCCGCGGTATCTCCACGTTCCCATCACTACAGCAACAACATCGGCAACAGCAGGGGTATCGAAATCACAATGACAACATCGACGCCGACAAAAACAAAGCATCGCTAACACCACTAGCACCACCACCACCCCCAATAGCATCACTACCAATACCACAACACCACCGCCGCCACCACCACCACCACTAACACTACCCCTATCACCAATGTCACCAGCACCACCACCAACACCACCAACTACCACTAAAACGACCATCGACAACCACCACCACCACCAACTAACCAGAAGTACGCCCAGCATTTCCTGCGCGAGCTCCGAAACAAAAACAGCACCAACGCCATCACCACCAACAACAGCAACAGAAACTCACCCCCTGCAGCCGACATCTCATCCAGCACCCGGAGCGCCTGCCGCCACGACTTGCCCCCTGCGCACGCCTTCACGGTCACCGCATAAAGCAGCAGGTCCGGCGCGGGCCCTCCCCCGCCGCCCCCGCCGCCCCCCGCCCTCCCTCCTTCTTTCGCCTGACCTGCTGTCATCTCGGCGAGAAGCTCTAGTGCCGTTCTCGCCTCCCCCCGCCTCGAGCATGCGCTCACCGCAAAGAAGTACGAGTTACGGTCGGCGACCACCCCGTCGGCCCGCATCTGTCGGAAAACGCTCATTGCTCTGGCATGGTCGCGTGGTCACGATGAAAATTACCGTCAAAACAAGGGAGAGGGAAAGTGGTCCGGAAGAGGCGCCCCACCACCATTGGTAGGGATGAGACGGGGAGATGCAGCGGCAGCAACAGCGGCAGCGGCGGTGGCAGCAGCGGCGGCAGTGCACGGTGGGGGTGCTGAGTAAACATTTTTCAGCAAGGTGGCGAGTGTCCGCCGTCAGCACGCGGTCCCGACAGGTGCATCATAGTAAGGACGTCTATAAAATCAAGGGCACGTGGGTGCGTGCGTGTGTGTGCATGCGTGGGTGATGGCGTTTTGCAGCCGATCGGAATCGAGTTTGCACGAAGGAACTCGGGGGGGGGCTTGGAAGCGCCGCCCTCGAGAAGGCACGCCCTGCATATTATTTCGACATTCTTGGTACGGGCGATGCGCTCCGGCTGCTCGCACCCGCTCACAACCGAAACGGCAATAGCCACGCCCCACACCGCCAAACAACAATCGATCAAACCACAGGGAGGGTACAACAAACCAGTGGGCTCAAACAAGCAAGAAACAGGACTGCCCCCCTCAGCCTCTCCTCATTTGGTATACCCACGGCACCCTGACCTCAGACCAGAGCCAGACAGACCCCCTCTTCCCCACTCGTCCTTTCTCTCGACCCCCCCCCCGCCCCCAGTTACTATTGTTGCTGTAGTATGATATGTATGAATAGCCATACTCACAGTCTCCACTTGTGGCACTCATCCAAGGCACGTAGGGCGGCGTTGTATATCTCCACGCTCGCAACCTCCCCCTTTCGCGCCTTCCCCTCGCGGTACTTTCGAAGGTACATGGCCACTCGGTCGTGATCTCTCTTGCGTCCCGCCTGCGAAGAGAGGCAGGCAGGCAGGCAGGCAGGCAGGCAGGCAGGCAGGCAGGCAGGCAGTCAGGCAGGCAGTCAGGCAGGCAGGTAGGCGCGCGAGCGAACGAGGGGGTCGGAGGGGGTTGAAACGGGGAAGTAAAACGAGCGGGGCCGCCGCACGCCTACAGACTAGTACCCGTAAGAATACCGGCACTGCTGAAAAGCACCTGTCTGTACGTACGTAAGAGTGTAAATTGCCTGCCTATACGTACGTACTTCATATTGTAGATAAATAATGGGCGTGGTGTGTGACGGTGAGACAGCAGACCCGACGAGGCAAGCGCTTATTTTTGTTCGTGTGGTTACAGTATTAATAGTGTACAGCAGTGGTGGTTAAAAGGTGCGGACACACGCCAAGGCGAGTAACGGTTTACAAGGCACCAACCGAGGGATATCGTACATACAAACGCAGACAAGAAACATGCACGTGTATACAGTACGATACCACAGGAACACGTGGAGGCGGCACCATGCCGGGTACGCGGGATCACGCCTCCAACATCAGTGCATGTGCGACTTCGCGATTCGCGTTCAAGCACCAGAACATCGGCCCGCCGACGAGTTGTCAGCTTACAACCTGGGTGGTGCATATCGATCGTGTTTTTTTTTGCGCCCGCAATTCTTACTGCTGCATGCCTTGCATCTGCCATCTTCCATATACCAAGCTACTATTGATACTGCTTGCTGCTTGCTCCTGCGGCACAAAATGCAATCGAGCTTCGTTTGTTGCACACGTTTGATAGAATCTTACAGTTTTTTTTTGCACACTGCTCTATGTTGATTCTGAACCCACCGCGCGTATCCACATCTTGACTCTGCTCTCGTCAGGATCTTCCACCCAGGAGGGCTTGGGATGCGTGGCGTTGCCTGCGCAATATAATACCACAAAAACACGAGACGGGCATGGTACGTACCAGGTATCAGACCAGGTACCAGGTACCAGATATGATATTACGAGGACCGGTTACGAATTACGAAGTGAATCCATGAATGCATGTTGAATGGTCAACCTCTCTGATCTCTGTGGCGACATCATGGTGTATGCCAGGTATGCTCAATTCCGGAAGAAACACAACAAATAACACCCACGCCACACCGAACTCCAGCAGTAAACCCTTGGGAGACCTGTTGACGCTGCTTGCTGGGTGTACAAGTTTGCATCCTTCACTCCTCCAAGTGCATTTCAACGACACCGGGCACGCCCCACAAAATAGCTGCAGCTCGACCACGAGCAAAAGCAGGTGCACAGCGTGGTTCCTACTTGGTTCAACAGCTTTGCACCCTACGAAACCACCACGGTTGCCCATGACTCAAGTAGATACCAGGTACGTACAGGAGTACACTGCGAGCTCGTACGACGTACGACAGCGAGCATACCACGTTCAAGATGTACCTGTGGTAAGCATGTAAGCATGATCCGCCTTCCCAACGTCAACTCACGGTCATGATTGGACCCAACGTCATTCCGGTCCCTCGCTGCTGCTCGAGAGCGTGGCTTTGGCATTGCTGTCGAGGATGACAGCGGAAGCGGCTGCTGCACGCGGTCCGGCTGCCGCCAGGTCCCATCAGCGGTGCCGTCTTGGGTGGTATCGGTCTCCGAGGACCGGCAAACAGGCCGTACCAAGAACGAAGATGCTGTCTTCCTTGCGTAGCTGGAGAACGGTGCCGCATGACTGGAAACAGGAAGAGACGCTACGAACGAGTGTACGTGTCCTATCCGACGCGTGACGCAGAGTATCGCTGCCGCCAGCCCGGTCAGGCGGTCTGGAGCAGTCATCGGACTTGGTCCCTCGAGTACGTATCGAGAGTCCGAGTATCGGGCACTCCTCAACAAGGGAGTTCCAAGTAGCCGACTAAACGTTTTTATCCCGGGAGTGACGTTTTTTTGTTCAGCCCTGAAGGCGCTTCCAGGCGACCGCGACGTCGAGTAGAGCAGCTAATTCGAGCCCAGGTTGCGGGTTCTAGAGGATGCAGCCACGCTGCTCCTGTCAGCACTACTCTCACTGCATACAACCTAAGATCGATATTTAAGTTATTGTCCAAGCCATGAGTCGAAAGCAGCAAGTTTGGGACCTCTCCGATAAGGTGGAAAGAGATCTCAAGTTGGCTGGGCTGCCCCTCGACGGATCTGCAACAAACGGAACATATTTCTCGAGCATCAAGGCCATGTGGTCTGCGGAGCTCGGGTTTGGCGGTCTTGCACCTAGCACGGTGCGTATTGCTGTGTACTCGTATTATTTTGGCTCAATTTTTTATTGATGTCACCATCGCTTGCCTAGTGCGTAGCGTGTACCAGTATGTACTGCAGCAATTATTATTGCTGTTACGTGTTACGTGGTCGATGGTCTGGGGCGCGACAGATTAGGCGAGGTAAACAGCACTCATGACGAAGGTTGGAAGGACTCTCGTGTTTCGTGTTGGATTATGCATATCGAGGAGGAGTGAACGAGTCCACCTCTAATGTCGGGCGTCGGTCACACTGACAGTTACTTCCAGGACCCTAATATCCGCCGGAATAAACATGCCTTCTATTAATACCAGTGTACGTATTCCACCTACTCATACGAGTACCAGTACCTATTATGTATACTCATACCGCGGTATGCTGTTCTCCGAGCTGGAAGCTGGAAGGGCCGGAAGAAGGAAAACGGCGAACCTCTCCTGTGAAACGAGTATGCCATGCACCCCGTTAGCAAGGTTATTCAGGGGATTTTTGATCTTGAAAAATGGACACCTGCGGTATCGTGGTCCGCGTTCGGAACGTTCTCGCAATTTTCTGGCTATTTAGGGTCCGTCTTAACCCTTTTAGAACCGCAGTCCCGTTTTGGGGACAAACTACTTGGAATTTGACTGGTTTGTCTCCAAAACGGGACTGCGGTCCTAAAAGGGTTAACTAGAAACCTTTTTCATGATACTACGCGTATGGTGTTGGCGAAGTTCAGATTATGGTTTGGTTCGTCGGCGTATTTCTATTCTCCCGATCCCCAAAAATAATCAGCTTCCCAAAATCAGGACTCAATATCCAAGATCGGCTCATATGGCCCATATCTTCACAATTTTTCGGGTTGGGTTTGGCTTCTTGGGTTTCGATGAGGATCATCAAGTTATTGGCCAGGACAACCCGGAATCGCCCCGGACCCCGGACGAATGAACAAATCGTATTTGGCAAGAATTCATAATCGTCCACCTCATGTTCTCATACGATAGCGTACAGCAGCAGCCAGAAGGAGGGAGGCATGATACATGGGTTGCTTCTCACCACCAAGCTATTTAACCAAGCGCACGGCCCATTTGGCGAGTCCGTATCAACGCGAAGCCCTCGTGAGGGCCGGCAACGGCATGCGGCCATATGCGACGGAGGGTTGGCAAGGTGCAGCTTCAACATCGTTGACGGCGCCGCGTGCGTTGTGGGTTGCCTCTGAAGTTGTTGCTCTGCTGTGCTGCTTGTTGTTGCTACGGCAACAAAGTAGCGGTACTCTGGGATCTGGGGCGTGTTACTGCACCACACGCACACCCACAGCATGCCTACGCACGCACTGCACAACGGGAACCGGTCGCATCCATTGACACTCTTCGCATGACTGCCATAGAGCACACAGAGCACACACAAACGCAGCGAGCCACGCAGCAGCAGGGAGCAAGCAGCATCTCGCACGAAGCCGTGGGTGTTCCATTTTTCGTACTTTCATTTCGTTATTTGTCATTTGCTGTTTTATTCTAAATTCCTAGAATTTATTTTCCAGTCCAAAACCGAAATGATCGTTTGGGTTCTCGCAAGCAGTTTCAATCCCGATTATGTCTTGGTTTGGTGAGTAGCCTGTGGTTCTCGACCCAGCCATAATCGGTTCTTTCGCAAACACCCTACTGTAATCGAACAGGAAAAAATGAATTTGATTTGATTTGAATAGAAATTCGTGAAAAAAAGGCCTTTGGATCCTATCGAGTAATAGCGTATTTTGCTAAAAATCGAATGACGCACAAGGGTCAACGAACACACGAGGGCAACCAACGAGGCGAGCGACGGTCCGCGTCCTCCCCGGGGCGCCGCGGTCGCCGCGGTCAGCGGCCGATTGTTTCTGCCGGCACCGCCGAAGAGGCTATCGTTCTTGGGATGTCTTGGGTGGCTGGCGCAGCCCCGAAACCCCACGCAGGCAGTAGCGACGGGCGATCGAACTCCTAAGCGAAGTCGTGACCTGGTCGGCGCTCGTGTGGTTTGCGAGGCAAAGAGGGATGAAAAACTGGGCTTGCGACGGCCTTGTACTTTTTTGAGGCGCCGCGGGTGGTCGACTCTGTGCTAGAGGCCGTCGGACTTCGCGCTGCGGGTGCTCTGGTGGCCCTGTCCCTCGGGAATGGTGGATCTCACCTGTGAGGCAGTCGACGACACGGCTCAAGTTTGCGTGGCTTGCTTCGGTTTCAGGAACATGCCCCGTAGAGTTGGACAAACTCCCCAAATAGTACAACAGGAAGAGCAAAAGAAGTCCCAAAAGCTTCTTGTCGAATTCGTTTTTTTCGTTTTATTCGAATCAAAATTCATAACGCCTGCTCACTTTTCGACCAGTCAAATGCACATCAAATCAAACGAAAAAAATGTTGGCGCAATATCATGAACAAAGCTTCTCGATAAGATGGGTCATTATAGACATGTGGATGCAAAATCGGTGCAGCCGCGTTTCTCGCCTGTTTCTGGTCCGATTTGGGTCCGATTTGGGGTCAGGGGTTAGGATTAGGGTTTTGGGATCAGGGCTAAGGTTAGGGGTTGGGTTGGGTCTACGCCCGTACCTTGATCTCACCAGGAAGTGCTTCCTATCTCGCAGAGCAATGCAGTACGTGAACAGCCTGCCCCTCTAAAGATCCTTGCTACGACCAATTGTACTGCAGTAGGAGTTCGAAAAAATCGTTTCTTGCCAAAAACAAGAAAACCGAGCAAGTGTATCCGCGCCGAACCTTGGTAGGTTCAATCAACGCAACACGGTGCGCTACTGATTGATGTTAGCGCCGTCTCGACGATTGCTTTATAGGAGAGCAGCCACGACCCCCCCAAGACGCACCACAGGGGAATTTCAGGAGCCGCAACATCCACTCCGACATCTGGTACGCCCTTACGTAGCGCAGTGTCAGTCAGTGTTGCCAGCCGGCACACTGCCACGAGCGCAACATAAAGCGACCAAGACCGACGCTAACGCACGGTTCGAACTTGAAAATCAACCCGCTGCGCTTACGCAACAACACGAGTCTGAGTCTTGACAGCTTTTCGCGTTTTTTTTTCCTAACAGCGTCCACGACACCACGACTCCGTTCGTGTTCTTGCGGACGAACGTGCGGCTACAGAGCTGTTTCAGCCCACCCTAAAGTCAGCAACTTGCGAAAGCCGTCGGCGGTGCCAGCAAAAGAATTGCAGGCCAGGCGGCGGCGTTCGCCTGCCTGGAGATCGCGGTTCGGCAGTGGTATCCGGGTGTTGATTCCCATGCGTTTTGACATTTTTCGAGTAACCGGTATAGGCAGCCTCTCGTAGGGATAGAAAAGAAAGTCGGCCCGAAGCTGACTGCCGTTCAGGAGTTTAAGCTCTCGTGTGACGCTGCTAATCCTATAATGCTGATATTCGCATGCGTTACATCGTCAAAATGACGCGCCTTTCGTCCAACGGCACAGCTTCCCACAGACCAGTAAAGCGCAGTGTGTAGACTCCCGGGCTGTCGGTTCCAGAGCCGCCTGCGAAGGACGCTACAAATTTCTGGGCAACATTATGTTTCAACACTGATACCAGGTATATGTGATCTCAAGGTTTCCATTACCACCAGCTTTCCCGCCGGTGACTCAAGCTGCGGGGGCGGGCGTAGCGGTCGGAATACGACCGCCATGCGATAATGTGGCCACCCTTTGCTCGCTTCCGCCCTCTTCATCAGGAAGGCACACCACATTTGCCTCTGCAGTAGTTCCAAAAAACGTATTTTTTACAATGCGTTCGGAAAAATGTGTGTAGACCTTGAATGTCACACTTATCTTGTACGACTGATTTTAACGTGATCATTATCGCACAGCAGCAGCAGTAGCAAGGCTTGCTCCCTCTGTTGATTTCCGCAATTATCGTCGCCAAATGTTCTCACCCCCCCGGCTCTCCCGCGACGCCACATTCCTTGCTTCAATCCTCCTTCACCAGCGCGTGGCAACGGACGGCAAGGAGGGAAAGGCAGAGCCGGGGGGCGAGGAAGCCAAGGATGCCAAAGAGACAGCCGAAAAGGCAGCAGCCTCCTCGGTCTCAGCTTCCACCGGTGGCGGGTCGGTCCAATGGTATGAGCGCGCGTACAACTACTGGGAAGACGGTCAAAACTGCCCCCCCGACGACGATGGGGTGCTGGGCGGCTACGGGCACATTTCTCCAACCGACATAGCCGGCTCGAAGATTTTTTTGGATGAGCTCAAGGCAATGAGACCACTTCTCGGCGACGAAAATGCGGCAGGTGAGAGGTGCTATACCCGCCTCCTGGGGCCCTCGAACTCCCCCGCGCTCCCGGTGACTGCTCCTTTTACGTATATACAACTTTCCAGGCATCATGAAGACTCCCGTATGAGCGTTTTTCCTGTGTCCCGGTTCTGTGCATGCAGTGCAAAATCAAACCCAACCTCTGACTTCATGAGACCTTTCCACCTCTCGCCTTTACGCCATCCCTCCTCTGTGCAACTCTGTGTCGCTCCCGCGACTAACACATATTTTACTGGTTGCAACAATCTGCTCGACTTTTTTTGTCCAGCGCGGCACACGAAAAATAGATGGGCGGTTTTGTTGTTTGTGTACACCCATGAGAGTGCATGGATTTTATTTTCTTCTGTCAAGAGCAGCGAGCCAGACTCGGACGGCGCTTAGGCGCGCAACCTTTGTGCTGATTCTGGTGAGTCGGTGGTGTAGTGCACGGCTGCTACCGAATTAACGGTTGCGATTTGCTTGTCGATACCTGTGCTGTGTATTCGTTATGAACCAATGATGTGACCAGTTTTCCCACTAAGTGTACGGTTTTACTGCTGCTGCTGCTGTCAATATTCGACAATGGACCGTGTTGTTGACTATTTGTTGTTCTTTCGCTTTCTTGCAATACCGTCAGCTGCAGGTAAGCACTTACCACGTTACTTCGAAGTATATACGTATTGCAATACCGTCAGCTGCAGGTAAGCACTTACCACGGTACTTCGAAGTATATACGTATAGATGTATTGTTTCTGGTCTAGCTGACACCGACATCGGCACGATACTTACGTGGGCAATGTGCTCACTCATGACCACCCACTTACGTTGTTCGCGACGTGGTGTGTGTTGGGCGTCCAGATTGCGGTGCGGGCATCGGCCGCGTAACGAAACACTTGCTACTCGATCGATTCGACACTGTGGATATCGTGGAGCAGAGCCCACGGCTGCTTCAAGCCGCACCGAAGTACGTCGGGCGAGATAGCGATCGCACGACATGCGTGTGCGTGGGTCTTCAGGTGAGGGTCTCGACGTTGTGCGCACGTTGCGTCTTGCTATTTACAGGCTGGGCGCAAGCAGTTCCACCATTTGGCGGTAGTACCCACGCGCGCATCGCGCTTGTGCCGAAGACTGTTTCTACGTACTACTGTAGGAGCAGCAGCAGATGTGCGTTTGTACTGGGTGCGTACCGCGATCGTTCGTGGAAACTGCAGTGCATTGGTCTAGCTGTTTTAAGGTGGTCGTGGAAGTACGGAGGCCAAACTGTGCTGGTATGCTTGACCCGAAAGGTACTACTACTAACCACTACAGCAGTATGTTTTTGTGTATATGCCTGGTTGAGGGTGGCTTGTATTTTCTCTCTTTGCGATCAATCCATCGCGCCGGAGTCGGCCTACCACAAGACCGGCGCCGCTTCCACTGGCCAGCAGTTGATGTTAATTTCGTGCGCACTCCCCCGACTCGCTCGATCATCGCTGTAGGACTTTTTCCCGCCAGAAGACAGCTACGACCTTTTCTGGATCCAGTGGGTGGTGGGGCACTTCACCGACGTTGACTTCCTGAAGCTGGTCAACCGTTGCCGCGCGGCGCTGAAGAAGGGCGGCCTCGTCGTCATCAAGGACAATGTTGTAGGGGAGGACGAAGGCGCTTTTAAAGTGGATAGCGATGACAGCAGCATGACTCGATCGCTCGGGTACTTCAGGAGCTTGTTCAACCACGGGGGGTTGAAAGTGCTGCATCAGCAGCAACAAGAAGGGTTTCCAGGAGAGATATTTCCCGTGTACATGTTTGCACTGGAGTGAGAGGGTATTAGTAGTCGAATCGATTGTGGATGGCCGGGAAAGTTTTGTGGAGAAGCTGAGGGGCTGGTAACGGGTCTGTAACCGTATAAAATTGTTCCAGCTCGTGCGAGTGTTTCGACTTGGTTGCGACGGACCGTCCTGCGATGTGGAAGCACCCCCACAAAAAAATCACCTCGCGCTGCTAATAGTACTCTTGGCATAGCTCTGTACCTGGTAGTGTGGTACGTGGCCTCTGTGCCCCTCGCAAGGGAGCCAGGCCAGGACTTGGCAACCTCTCGATTCAACGGCGGCAACGGGGTGAAGCGCGCTGCAGAGCATGCCCTCTCTTCTTGCGTATCTGTAGATTTATGTGGGTGCATTTGTGCGTATTTGGTGGAGGTAGGCGATGAGTTGGCAGCAGAAATGCTCAACGTGGTTTGTGCCTCGTTTTTGTAATAATAAGCGATAAGCCGGGGCAAAGTGAAATAATTACCATCTGCGAGAGAGCTGGCGCAAATGCGATTATACCCTTAATCTGGGCGTCTCGCTCTGAGACTGATTGATGCTGGTTTATTTCCGTGAAACTACAGACTGCAGTATTAATAGTTTGATTGTGTCTTGTTCCTGTTCATGCTTATAGTGCCGGCCTAAGCTCACCCTTCAGTGTCATATTTTCACGGTGGGTTGTCCGATATCCTCAGACCCATGATGCTCTGCTACACAAACTCGTACACCAATGGTACGCATCCTAAACGGCGTGGGGTTGCAACAACACTCGCGCAGGACGTCATCGACGCCGCCCCTTCTCTGCTGGCCTCCTGGAGTGAGAAGCTGTCGACCTCAGCTTCATTCAGTTGCTGCTCCCGGTATCGCTACCGCTGCGGCTGCTCGACTCGTCGCTGCCTGAAGTTTCCTCCTCCACCTCTGATGTGTCACCATCGCTTGCACTGCTACTACTACTGTTTCCGCTGTTGCTGTTAGTAGGCGTCGCCGTAGATTCTTCGTCGGTGCTGCTGCCGCCGCTGTCCCGCCCGTCTTCTGTCTTTGCGCGGTCCAAGAACTGCTCCACGCCGTGCATGGCCAACAGTTTCTTCCTGAGACCCAATTTCTCCGTGGGCACCCCGATACAATCCAAATCCGCCTCGGTCAGCCCATGCGAAGCCATAAAGGGCAGGTCATCGTACCCGGCCCTCAAGAACCGCCCGAGGAATTCTTCACAATCGAGTGCTTCGAGCCACGAAACCAGGGATCTCCTCTTCACCGCCCCGGCCTCTCCCCTGACGGCTCGCTTTCTTAGCAGCACCACCGCGTCGCCGAAGCCCGCCATCTCCGCCATGTCCAGCGCAGTCGCTCCCCCCGGGCTCTCCGCTGACGTCCCCGCCCCAGCGTCGAGCAAAACCTCCATCGTTTTCAGATGACCGTTTCCCGCGGCGTACTGCAGTGGTGTCGCGCCTATCGTATCCCGGACGTCCACCACCGCGCCGAGTTCCAGGAGGACTGCCGCCGTCCCGGCGTGTCCGTAGCGGGAGGCGACGTGCAAAGGTGTCGAGCTTGCCAAGACTTTGGTGCCCACCCTAGCTGACGCTCGCGCACCTCCTGCCTCGATGATAACGCGCACCAGGGTAACGTCACCCTCAGCGCATGCCAGCATTAGCGGAGTCCACGTTTCTGCGACGGTGCTAAGCAGGGGGGCGTCGATTTGTCCGCCTCGGGCCAGCCAAGCGCGGAGCGTCGCGAAATTTCCTTGCCGAAGCTCCTGGTATGGGAAAACTGCGTCGTCCATTGCGAGGTCCATTGTTTCGGCTCTCGTTCACACTGGAAAGCGTCAAAGGGCGGAACGAGGAACGGGAGCCGTTGATTCTACGAGGCCACTTACCTGCAAGAGCGCACCAATATAATATACTTATACCCCTGATACGTGGATAATGACAAGGATGGTGCATCGCTTAGAATACATGGTTGCCCTGGGATGGCAGACGAGCAGATAGTTTCATTCCCGTATACGTATGGATCCTGTTACTGCTTGCTGTGCAAAGACAAGTCCATTGCCACCTCTCGTGTATTATATCGTCACGTAAACTGTTGTTTACAACCTCAACCTGGCAATGACAGCCGATATTGACAGCTGGAACGATTGGCACCTGGTCAACTGGTCTATGTACGTATAAGGTACATGTTCACAAACGAATATTGGTGTGAAGTTCGTGCGAACGTGCGAACTGCTGTTCTCTTCGTCGCGGGGGAATGGAGATTCCAGGTGCGATTAGGATCTACTCTCGCCAAAGATACGACAGAAAACCAGCATCGATCGAATCTCTCAAGTGGGTAGACACGCCCGCAAATATTCGAGGGACATCATTCCTCGACCCTTGCCTGGTTGTAGTCGGCTCTCACGTGCAGTCCAGTGCGGGTGTGTAGACGTGCAGTTGCAGGCTAGGCCAATGTGGGCGCAGGCTGCAGCAACAAAGAGGGTGCAACGTGTAAATCCCCCCTGAACGAAAAGCCATATCACTACACGAAACCCTTGTCATTCTCATTTGGTTTCAAACAAGCGACGAACGAACAGAGTACGCCTGTTGAGACACGAGTTCGTGACAATGCCTTTGTGCATCACCGCAGGAGTGACTGTAGTACGATAACATAGAGTCAAGGGACGACTTGGGTCCGTCAAGAGCGTCGTAAACGTACGTTGGAGTAAGGTGGACACACCCGCAATTGAGACAATAAAGAGGATTTTTGCAGTGCTACCATCCATACGCAGGTGCTCTGGGACGGAAGCTTTGCCTGCTCTGGGACGGAAGCTTTGCCTGCGTCGCAGTCGTAGCTGGAAGGAGGAGTCAAGCTGACCTCGCGAGGCGATTCAACAAGCTACCACCAGTACATAGTATACATCTGCAAGGCATACTCGCTTCTGTCAGTTATTTCTGCCGTCGAAACCGGCGTCGGGGTACTGCAGCACCTCGAGGCAGAACTTCTACTCAGTACGAAACGATGGACCGTGTGCATATTCTGAACACGCCATACCAACCTCTCGAGGCCTCTTCGGACACAAGCAGTAGAGCAGGCTTGGAGAGCTCCGAGAAGCAGATCGCTGGTACCAATGGCAGCAGAAGCAACAGCAGGGTAGATGGGAGCGGCGGCGCGAGCGATATCCTCCGCTCCTGTCTGGAGGACAACCCGACGGCCCTTCTGGGGGGCGGGATGGAACAATCGAGACCTTTCGGCCTGTCCTCGGAGTCGGCCGCGGGCGGCGGAAGCAAGGGGATGTCGGTGGGCACGAGGGGTGGCCCCAAGAGAACGGTTTCCTTTTGGGTAAGCTAAACTTGAGCTTGCGATGATCCTACAGGTCAGATTTTGCTATTCAGAAGTATGAAAAATAAAAATTAAAAAAAAATGCACAAGCCTGGCATGGGCTAATAATACCCTTGTTGGTGCCCGTATGAATGATGCCAGCACAAACAAACCACAATGACCAATGATGGTGATGAGCGTGATACCATAGCGAGGGTTATACTTAGGCTTCCGGCAAGTGGTGCGCTCCGGAGGCCGTGGTGTGGCCCCGCGCCAAGAGTCGAAGGAGGCCTCCCCGGAGGGCCGCCGGAGACCAACATTTGGACATTGTATGGGTAATAATGCGTAAAGACACTCAAGATGTGCGTCTTACATGCCCCTTTTACCCTCTCGAAGTAGGCGGTCATCAGGCTCCTTTTATTTGCGTAAAGAAACGCTTGATTTTTACTGGTACCTGTTAATAGTGAAAAAATACGAAGGCAAAAAGACAAAAACAACAACAAAAACAAAACGAGTACTGCTGTACGAACGAAAACTTGCCCTATGATCAAATGGTCGTGGACAATTACTTAGCTCAGGGTGGGCATCGCTCAGCACCCAAGCTTCCTGATACACTTGACACACTCATGAGAGAGAAACACAGTTGAAAGGACCTAAAAACTAAATTTCGCTTACGGCAAAAAGGAGCCCAGAAACGTTTTTGGCCTCTACGGCGAAAAGGATACCGCACATTTTTATCGCCTTCACCGAAACCAAGTGCGGCACCAAAAAACAGAGGTGCGGCAAGCCGCACATCGACTGCAGCACAAAGATGGTGCGCTAAGCAGAATTCTCGCGAAAACAAGTGCGTCAGCGCACCGCCGCCCGGCCCAAGCATAACCCTGATCATAACGACGACCGCACACGACACACGACGCCACGCAAAAAAGTTGCGATGGCCGCAGGAACGCAGGCATAGGAAAATCACCCCATTCCGAACCCCAAGCATGTATCATACGTACCAGGTATACTTCCTACGACCAGACAATGATAGCCTGCGCCGATTCTTTTTGAAGATGTGCACATACGAAGAACAGCAGCTACCTATGCACAGCATATATACTCGTGTTAATATTAATAGTGCGATCTACAGACTACCGTGGTACTTATCATCATCTCATCCGTCGTTCCTGAGCCGCTTCCCCGCTCCCCTCCTCCCCTCCCTCCCATCGCTCCCTCTCCCCTCGCCGCATATCACAGCCTTTGGTCTTGCTAATATTTTACGGCGTCAGCGGCGGCCCTTTCGGCGTCGAGCCCGTAGTCGCCGCGGGCGGGCCGCTGCTCGCTCTCGCGGGCTTCCTCTTCCTCCCTCTGGTCTGGTCGATCCCCGAGGCTTTGGTGACCGCCGAGCTTTCGACGACCTTTCCCGAGGCGGCTGGCTGCGTCGCATGGGTGAGAAGAAAGTAAGGCAGGAGTGGGAATTTGTGTGCATGGCTTGTTTACTCGGTGCTGCACGGGTACGTGATGTGCCTGGTACGTACAGTAGCACCGGAGGTGAGGGGTATGCAGAGCGACAACTGCGCTGCCCCCGGTGTGACCGGTTGGCGGCGTGGGCAGACCTTTCCTCGTGGGAGTCGCCTTTTTTCCGGTTGGCGGCTCTTGAAGGCTGTCATGGAGGTTTATCTGGCCTTTGACATCGTGCCACTCATCATTCCATACTTCATTCCGAGACGTGTCCTTTGCGTGATGGGACACTGCCCCTAGGGAGTCCAGACACGGGCCGTTGCCGTTCCGCTCAGTTTGATAATGGTGGTGAGATCGCGTCAAGGCCCTCCCGTTTTCTTTTTTCTTTTTAAAAATCTCGTGTTAAACATCACAAGCATCCATGGGACACTCGGTTCCCCCATTTTTGTTTTTCGTCTGCCGCAGGTCTCGGCTGCGTACGGCCCGTTCTGGGGCTGGATGGAGGGTTACTCCAGCTGGGTGTCGGGCGTGACAGACAACAGCCTGTGTGAGCGACACGGCGTTGATCAATTTTTATTTTTCGGAGCCCCCTTGCGGACATCTTGTCGGCCGCGATGCCTGGATCTGCAAGTATGTAGTCCTCGCGAGCCGAAAATCGGACGTGTGTTTCATAGGATATGCCGGTATATAGATGAGGCGCCACTTGATATTAAGAACGGTAGCTAGACACGGTCAATTATCCCCTTTCGACGTACGCCTACATCTTTGGGGGACAAAGTACCTGGATTTTGTGCGAGATCGTATTTTGGGCGGCAAAAGGGTTACTCGCGTATGGCGTGCCGCTTCTTTCCCAACGCCAGACTTGTGTTGATGACGGGGAGGAGCGGACGCGGGGGGCGGCCACTCTGTGTGTATTCGCGCTCGCTCGCGCCGGTCGAGAGCAAAAGTAAACTCGGAATATCGGCAGCCGACGAATCGACGGCCTCGCGCCATTAACCTCCCGGTTCCTCGAACAGCTGCACGGCTTGTCATTCTGCCGCGCAATCTACCAATCGCACAACGTACCTCACCTCGACCCCCCGCCCGCTCCTGAACACGCCCCACCACTTTCGGAACGCCTTCGTACGTTGTACACCCTCAAAGATCCGGTGCTCTTCCTAGACTATCTAGTGAGTCTTCTCCCCAGCGACAGCTTTCTCCGTCAGAACGGATTGGGCCGCTGGGGCTGTCTCGTTGGCGTTAATCTGGCCATGTCTTACCTGGCCTACCGCGGCTTGAGGTGAGGCGACGATGCTCTTCTGGTGGGACATACAGAGTGCGCGTTTAATTTCCACACGACTTTGTTGAGGATACTACTGCTCTTGTGTGTTTCGGCGGCGCGAGCATCTGCCCGCTGTCGATGGGGGTTCGGGCCACTACCGTACTCTACATACATGGAAGACGAGTTACCGCCTCCCCCCCTTGTAATGTCTTCCTGGTAGGTAAAAGAGCAAGTACCAGGCTTTCACACTCACCTCATCCGTACGGCATGTTGGCGAGGGCTATGTTTAGGTTGTGGCGAAATAAATACCTGGTAGGCACCACCAGCTACTAGTTTTTAACAGTCTCTTGTCGTGGTCAAATGTTGAGTACGCCGCGACTGCAACATTCTTTGTTTGTGTTCATAATGTGTGCTTTTGCGGCCGTAGTAGCCAGTAGCCTACCGAGTCGTTGATCCGCTCTGACAAAGGTCATCTTATGGCTGCTACGCCCCATAGCCGTGGCATATCATCTATACATCCGTCAGCGTGCGAAAGCCCTCGGTAAAACCTTGGTGGGAGTTGTAGCGCCGCTACGTATGTACCTGATACCAGGTACGTACTGGCCGACCGTCGCTCGCACAAACCCTATCCAGGGTTGTCGGGCGGACAGCGATGGCGGTGGCAGTCTTCAGCATGCTTCCGTTCGTCGTTCTCGTTCTGTGGGGGCTGCCGAGCTGCACGATGCCTGACTCCTGGCTGATGCTACCCGACGGTGGCTGGGACGCGATACAGTGGGGGACGTATCTTAACGTCATGTTTTGGTGAGGACTGGGCGGTCGGTGGGATAAACTGGACGTACGATAGAAAGCGCCACGGTGCACCAGTCGCCCAGATGTTTCCGTATATTCGCGATTTACCTGACCGGCTTGACCTTGGTACCGGCCGCCGTCCCTCCCCTCGCCGTTGCTGTCCGCATACTGTTTCCCGCGACCGAGATTATCTCGTGTATGTATCACCATCGTACGATAGGTTCGAAGTTGCCCCGAGCAAGCGGGGGTCGGCGGTACACAGACGGTTCTGGTCATGTTTTCTTCCACATCGCGCACAAGCTTCGCATCGTTTACGCTCGTCTGCCGTTTGCCCGCGAGAATCACTATTATTGTTCTTGCTGCTGTACTCTTGTTGTTGTTGTTGTTGTTCTCACGTTAACGCATCGTCATCCTTTGGTTACTTGGTAGCAAGACAGCCTCCAACGATCAATATTTACGCTCGACTCTCCCCCCTTCTCCCCTCCACCGGCGCTCGCTGGCAGGAACCTCAACTACTGGGATTCCGCGGCATCGTTTGCCGGCGAGGTGGAAAATCCCGGGAAAACATACCCACGTGCACTGCTCGTCTGCGTGGGTATCGTAGTCCTCTGCAACGGCTTGCCTGTCCTCGTTGGAACCGGGTCATCCGCCGTCGCCGCTTCTGCGGCCGCCGCGGCGGCTCTGTCCGGAAGCTCGGGAGCGCAGGAGACCCGATGGTCTCTGTGGGTGGACGGGTACTTCGCTGACGTGGCGACAGCGATCGCCGGGCGCTGGCTCGGGGTCTGGATCGTTTTGGCAGCGGCGGTGGCGAACATTGGGCTGTTCGAGGCGGAGATGACCTCCGACGCCTTCCAGATGATGGGAATGGTGAGATGTGATCGAGCGCGCGGCCCCTTTTGATGTACTCTCTCGTCTTTGTCGTCTGTTGTATGTGTGCCTTTGCGCATGGTAGTACAACCGTGGCTACTATTTTGTTTTTCTGCTGACCGTTTCGCGCGTTGCCTCTCTCTGCGCTCGCCTCTGCGCTGCATGTGCCGACCACATCGACTGTGACATCAAAGGCTGAGCGTGGGCTGCTCCCGGCGGTGTTTGCGAAGCGAGGGCCCCACGGGATTTCAACCCTCGCTATCGTGGCCTCCAGCACGGGCGTCGCTTTTCTCGGACTCTTGGGATTCGAAGCCATCGTAGAGATTCTGAACCTTCTTTGTGAGTTCGAGAGTTTTTTTGTAAACGGGGGCTGTGGTACTCTGAAGCTGGTAGCACCCGTCACGGCCGAGTGCGGAGAGCTTGAGCTTGCTTGGTCTCCATATCGTTCGCCATTGCTTCGGGCGTCAATAGCTGGCGCAGCGGTTCACTAACGGACGCGCAGCGGATCGATTGCGCGGCTGAATGAAGACCGTCGATAAGTTTCTTGTGAAGCAGAGCCAGTGAGGGGTATGAGATTGAGGAAACGTTGCGCCAGTACCACTTGTAGGGCCAATCGAGTCGAGGCAACTTTTTCGACACGACTGCGGCAAGAGCAACGCTAGATGGATGTTTCCAGTATATGATACTGGTGATGTACGCCGGGCTTGTGTGCCACATTTCAGCGGTGCCAACGAACGGTTGGCGTCTGTCGCGTGCTTGGGTGGGGACCAGGCATATCGAACGCCGAGGGTCCTGCCTGACCCTGTCTGCCCACTGATCCGACCCTCCCCCCCTCTCTGTGTACTTGACGTTGATGTATTCCTCTCTCGCACTTGCCCTCCTGTCGTCGCTCGTGTGATAGCCATCCTTTGACTCGCCATCCCGAATCCCATCGCGTGCCTTGCTCGACCACAGATTGCTTTGCAGAGCTTTTGGAGTTCGCCGCGTTCGTGAAGCTGCGGGTGCACCACGGAGACTTGTTCCGACCGTACGCTATCCCGCTCGGGACCGTCGGTGTTTGCCTTATGCTGCTCCCGGCGGTAGCCTTCATCCTTTTGCTCGCATTGGTTTCGTCGACGTTAACGTGGACCGTGTCGATGTTCGCCCTGTTGATCGGGGGGGTGCTCTATCCGAGCCTCCAGATCGCCAAACGTCGAAACTGGTTTGATTTTCGCCCACTGACGCTTTACGAGGACACTTTTTTTGAAGCTGAGAGGACAACATCGCCTCGAGCTTAACTTGTTGTGCGGATATTGCAGTAAAGAGTTACCGGCGGCGCTCCGATGCATTTTTGTTCTGGTTATAGATAAGCCTTTTTCTCGCGAAGTTGTGTGAGTTATGTCCGACATCTCGCTCTACATACCAGGACGTTCCTTTTTGAGACTGCCAGCGTCGTATCGAGCTTTCGAGTTGTGTCACATACGGAAACCGCGCCTGTCTGTGGCGATTGTGTATGCTTTCGTTCGCCGAAACGAACGTATTCACAGTTGTCTAATTTTTTCAAGTACTGCACTTTTTAGGTTTACATGGCAGGATCGATGACCTTGCCGTGTCATTGGGTTGTATGTTCCACATATGAGTCAAGCGCAACAAGTTCTCGATATTCACAGGGGGTTTCGAAATGTTTGCACAACCGTAGTTTGCTCGACGCCAGTATTTATGGGGGTGGAAGTTTCCTTACACCACGAATGCAACACTTCGAGGAGCACAGAGATCCTGGCGATATTGAGACTCAGCCGAGTACTTGAGGGGGGGCACCACCGCGCGACACCGGAAGCCCCAGAGTAGTACCTGGAAATCTCTTATTACAGAAGTAAATACCTACATTCAGAGTCGCAAATCCTTCTTCGTTTTATTTGCTCTTGAGCGCGCGGCAAGCTTCGACAGCCGGCACCCGCTTCCAAGCACACCAGCCGATTAGGGCCCGCTGACACCTGTACTACTGTGTATACAGTAGATCATGCATATAGGTGAATATCGAAGGACCAACAACTCCCACGACAAAAGTTCCTCAGCAAATGCACGGCTGGAGTTACAGTCCCAGCAGCATGCATGTTTGTCGGAGAAAACCCTATGGCCTCAATGGATGTGGACTACCTACGGCAGTAGTCATTTTTTTGTTCGTTCGATGGTGCCCCTGCGGCTGGATACCTTCTACAGCATGCTCTTCCTACTTGCGCCCAAATCGACCTGGCTGGCCAATGTATCACACGACTTCGCCTAAAACCCTGCTATTTCGGCGCTACGGAGCTCAATCTCCTCTTTGAATCGATCCCCGCGCCCCTTGTCGGCAGCTGAGCCATCGATCCCCGCGCCCCTTGTCGGCAGCTGAGCCATCCCACAGTAGGGGTGCACTAGAAGTTCCTGAGCCCCGTACATTAGGAGCTCAAAGTTCCACCCGATACAATACTTGGAAAACAATCGTTCGTGCCACCCGACCGGCACTTGTATGTGCTAGTCCTGGAACGAATATACGCGTAAAATGTTCAGGCTAACTTGTAGTTCCTCACCTAAGGAACCCAATTTGTCAGAAACCTTCTGGCCCTAAAAGTGCAACCCCTACCGTGGGGTGACTCAGCTTCCTACAGTTTGGGTACCTTCTACCGCAGTAGGTATGCTCTTGCTATCTGCATGAAAATTACCCCGCAGGCAAATGTATCATGTCACATGAGAACTCGTCAAATTCTCCGCTATTGTAGGTCGGCGCTAGAGCTCGATCCGTTCGCCGATGCAGCCTCCAGGTCCCACGTATCCCTCGGGCGCCATAACTTCGGTACGCCCTCGAGGTAAGCTAATCGGCCACCCCGCGAGTCTGCCCTTCCCGTGCTCAGCTCTGCGCTTCCGCCGCCGCTTCCGTCGGTGGCGATGCCACAGACCTTCTCCTCGTCTCCTGAGATGTTATCATCGATGCCAAGACGCGGTTCCAACTCACTTCCATGCCCCATCCGCCCCCACCTAGATTCACGCCCGCCCGACGCCAATGCCCCAAGGAGGGCATCTGCCTCGTACACCGTGGGCGTCGCCAAATATTCTAGATCATCTGGGTGCTGGCTATTCGTGCTCCGTGGTTGGTGTGCTGAGGCCACGCTCGCGCTTGGAGTACCACTACTATCGCGGGGATTGATGTGCCGCTCGTCGTTTGGGCCGTCGCTTGCGTGGCACCCGCGCGGTGGCAGGTCGACAACTGTGTCACGGCTGCCGACCCCTGGGTCGTCGGACCGCGTCGCGCATGCAAGACCGGCCTCGCTTCCCGTCGGTTGCCGGAGTTGTTTAAGCGCGGGCGAGACCGTGGGGTCTGGCGTTAAACTCTCCCGCATCAAGTTTTTGTCTGGGTTTGTGTCGGCCTTGCCCGTTAAACTACGTTCTGGGTGTACAAAGTGATGGTCTTTTTCATTCGCCAATGACGGCCACGATGCTCTTGCCCAAGAGTTTGGGGTCGCCTGTTCTGCTCGGGGCCGGCCCGCTAGCGGCCGCACTGGATCTACCGCTTGCGCCCTTTCTTTCCCCGAGAACACCCGCCGACTAGTACGGGTGGAGCGGCGCCTTGGAGTCGGAGTCGCGGTGTGTTTCCGTGTATCAACCTCGAAACTACCCCGCGGTCCTGGTGCGTCGAGTACGCCAGGTCGACGAGGAAGTCGCTCTTCGCTTGGGTCTACTAAGGCGGTGGTGATAGCCTCGCCATGCTCTTCAGAACCGCCCCACTCCGCCTTCGGGGCCACAATAGGCGTTCCGCACCCTTCCCGGGGGGTTTCCTCAGTCGCGTGTGCTACGTCCAGCCCCGGAGAGTTGGACGCCTCTAGTTGTTCTTCTTGCGGAGAGATATCTAGATCTGCCACCTCCTCAGCAGAACAACTACTGTTTCTTTCCTCTCGGCTCGCCAAGGGTGTGGCTACGAGTTGGAGAGAGTTGTGGTTGCTTTCTGCAAGCCGTTCGACCCGTTCCACCTCGGCAGACAGCTCAAAAATGCGGGTGCTGTTCGCCTCGGTTCGCCGCCTACCTTCGTCCATGCCTTCCTGTAGTACGGAGAAACGCGCGCTTGCTGTGGCGCAATTTCTCTCTACTTGCCGACACTGACTCGCCACTTTCTCGGCCGCTTTGCTTGCCTCCGCCGCTGCGACTGTGGCACGCTGCCCTTCGTCCCGTGCCTCCTTCGCCGCGCTCTCGGCACACGCGATCTTTCCTTCGAGGGCGACCCGCTTCACGGCCTGGTCGGCAACCGCGCTCAGCTTAGATGCGTGGCCCGAGACAGAGATTTCTCCGCGTACCCCTTTGTCAAGCACGCCAGCGGAGATAAGCAGGCTGCAAACAAGATCCAGCTTCCGGCGCTGGACCGCCAACTCCCCCTTGTCGGCCTTGCAGAGCTGCGCCGCCATAAAAGTGCCCTGGGTGACGTATTTTTCTCGTCGTAAATCACACAGGAAAGTTTGCTGCTGATTCGCTCGTTCTTGCAAACCTGGGACGACATCGGGGCAGGAGGGGTTTTATGCGCAGTTCGGCAAACGTGGGGTAACATGCAAGTTGACGCGTGTCAGAAACCAAAGCATTGCTGCAACCCACAGAAAGAACGGTGGAGCCCAACAACTGTCTCTTCCTGCGTTTGCAAAACAAAACTGACGAATGTCGGATCCGCCGAGTTCCAACACCATGCATGGGTAGAGATCATCCTGAATACCGGATCAGAGGTGCCAATGATGCACGACTGCCACTAACAGTATGCTGCCTGGAGCCCCAAACCACTGACCCTGAGCAACGAAACCATCGGGGTGCGCGAAGCTCTGTCTCGCGGATCTTGCCCGTATGTAACCATGGGTGGCAGCTCTCGTTGCCGTGGCCAGCAACTCTTTGTGCGCACCAACTATCCATGAGGGTAATGGAGTAGAATTCGTGTCCGGACATGGTTCCGTTCACCGCGTTGAATTGCATCCATGTACTGTACGAGTACGCCTCTACCAGGTATCGTCCCAGATTGTCTCAGGCATGATCTTCCCACAGGTTTATGTAGACGCACGAACTGCGTGCACAGCTCATAATAGGTACGGCATCCCCACCAGGCACTGGCGATGACATAAAACGGGGACCCCGAGCCAAGCTTCTCTTCTTCTACGCAGCCCCTTGTGCCTTCTCGCGACCACGAGCCAAGTTTGAGCAATGACCTTGGGCGAGAAAATAAATTATGATCTCCACCAAAGGAGTTGAGCTTCCACTGAAAGCTTGGACATAAAATATAGTCCCCACAATGCACGGGATGATACAAGTGGTTACAAATGTGAAATCAATTAAACGCATACTATACACAATGCAGCAAGTAAGATTGGGCTCGACGAGCACGCGTAGATATCAATGCGTTCAAGAGCATAGTGAAATAATCATGCTTCTGTTATGGTACTGCTTTAAAGGAGGCTGAACCAACCTTGAACTTAACACTGCTTGGTATGCAGCTTGTCATGCTGCTTACACTATACTGATATCACGTATCAACGACAACGATGTAATAATACCAACGACACCATGCACACATGGGCCCGGCGTATTATGCCATGAGGTCCTAAATACTGCATTTGCCGTACATTGCGACCACAATGTTTGGGGGCATATTGCAGTACTCGTATTATTACACGACACGAGTATTATAAGCTAAAACGACGCACAATTCGACGCGAGTCGACGAGGGAAGGAAGGACTGAGGTTTTCTTGCAATCACAACTGATAGGCACGAATCGTAGTGGGGACGGGGAGGGGGGGGCGGTGCTATGTGACCCCTGACCTGAATTAACCCCTTTAGAACCGCAGTCCCGTTTTGGGGACACACTACGCGTACTTATAATTTAACTGGTTTGCCCCCAAACCGGGACTGCGGCTCTAAAGAGGTTAAGACTATATAGAACGAGTGGTAGGAGATATAATTAAAACAAGGGCAAATATAAATGATGAGATGAAAAGTGCACTCACGAACACACGTCCGGGTGAGGCGTATCCGAACCACTGAAGCTAATGCTATCTGTGGTATAGTCGTACGACTATATTATATGTTTGACCAAGTACGGTCAGCGTTTATCATCGATGACAATAACACATACCTGTAGCTGATACCTATTACGGGGGATCATAGTTAACAGGACCTATGGTATACATAAAAACCTATATATGTAACCAATTTTACTAAGAATATTTGGTCCTATTAACTATGTCCCCCTGTAGTAGTACGTCGACCACGGACTGCATTGTGTTGTGGCGATGAGTCAATGTGAGAACGACAACAGCAACAACAACAACAACGACAACAACAACAACAACAACAGCAACAACAACAACAACAACAACAACGTCGTACCTGGTACGAATTTTAATAAACGCAGTATGTAGTTAGTTTCTCCTACTCATACTCTGCTCGTGCGTGCGAACGTGCTAAAAAAAGTTGCGCATCACAGTAGTTATTTACCGGCGATCGTTGCTTCTAGCTTGGCCACGCGCTGGTTCACGTGGAGGTGCTGTGCCAGGTGCAGTCTTACGCTGTAAGCAACCCCTGCGGGGTCAATCACAACGTCTTGGTCGTGTCTCGGCGATATTGCGGCTTCCCGGCACGTCTTGGGTCTCGCCGCGGTTAGCACTCCCGAGGTACCCGTAGAACGAGGGCGCGGAAGTTCATCGAATACCCTGCCTGCGTCATCCACGAGCACGGTTGCCCCGCTTTTGACGATGAGCCCCTCATAACTTGGGGTGTCCAACTTGCACGCCATTGCCGCTCTGCTGAGGTTTGTAATAAATATGATATGTGAGCACTCTCCCGCATGTGCGCGAGATCCAGCTCGCGATTTTATGACCTTTGATATACACGTCTCGCGATCTCGGGTCTCTAGTCTCGAGATCTCGAGATCATTTCGTTTTGACATTTGTTTTACGAAAAAAATAAAACGACGGTTACATATCCAGTATGGTTCCATGATTTAATAAAAGAAGATGATGGGGTTTGAGTCCATGTGCTTTAATCGAATCCTGAACACGCCGACCTGCAACTCTGACCTCCGCGAGCCTCTACACCCACGTACAACCCTCTACACCTCAAGAACAAAATGAAGTCCGCTTGCTGCATGGCTATCGCTTGCGCCGCTGGCGCTCAGGCCTTCGTGGCGCCGAGGTGGGCCCAAAAGCTAATCTGAACGAATTTGTCATGAACACTTGTTTTTTTAGGGTTGATTTTTGCACCTTCCCAGCATAGCGTCCTCCACTCGCTCGTACCAGTCTCGAGGCAGCATTTGGTCGAGCTGTACTCTCAGGGAATGTGGCTTAGAACTAGCGTGGGGTGTCTGTTGTCCATTGCACGAGTTATCGGGCGTCGTTCCTGTTTATACGACCTGGCACTTGCTGACGCCTTGCCTCTGGCAGGGTTTATTATGTGGTTGTGGCAGAAGATGGGAGAAGGGATGTTGACATGTTGACGCTGATCATGAAGGCACCAAACAAGGTCGATTCGACGCTCTAAAAAGCGATGTGCGACGCTTCCCGTTGCCAGAAAAGAAAGGGCCACGAGCAATACTCCAGTTTTCCCACAGCAGCCCCTCGCTCGAGCTGGGTGGTTGTTGCCTTCTATCTGAGATTTCGTACATGACGCAGCAGTAGATGGGAATGGAAGTCGGAACCGCAAAAAAACACTTCCCTGTGTTTCTGGAACGAGTCTAGCAGTACGTACGTACAGCAGTATGTACGTAGACTCGATTTCGTATCAGGTAGTCTACAAAGTGAGTATGCGTGCATGCACGGCAGCAGGAGATGCACAGCTCTCGGACAGATTGCGTAGCTGTAACCGAGGCCTACGCCTGGCATGCCATGCGTGTACGTGGTGTGGGCAGGAACCGCCGTCTGGTTGATGTACACATGCCCACAACCGCTCAAAAAATCTACCAGGTATCTAGCACAACGGCCGTTCATTGAGTCTTTCTTCCTGCAGCAGTGGTAGTGTCTGACTCAACTGCTCTATGCTTCTTATCATTAGTAGTAACTGAGGTCAGCACCGGGCAGAGCTTGCACCGCGTATATTGGTACCAGGTGTTTGTATGTACTCGTACCGTGTACTATTAATATTAATACGAGTACGTACTCTCGTGCTCGTACATACCAGGGTAGTACTGGTTTTACAAGCGCAGCACAGCATCCGTTCTAAGCAAAGATGTCAGGACACAGCGTTTTCACCCCTTGATTTGACACAAAACTATTACTGGGTTTCGGTTTGGAACACTCGGCCCTGACCCTTGACAGCCCATGTGGCTTGATATGTCGTCGGACATCTTTATATCCACTTGGCTGTTGGTAGACCGACAACATTGTGTTTCCATGACCGGATACAGAGATCAAAAGCACGTACTCATTCAAGGTATAACCGGAAAACTAGCTCGCATACGGCATACCTTGCTGAACCGACACGCTGGTCCCACTTACAGCATTAGCATGCGTAGTCTGGTGTACCAGTGTGTCGCGATGTGTGTATGTGAAGTGTTGGATCGGGGCTGGGACGTAGCTCCTAATGTGTAAAGCGCCGTCGTCTCGAAAGTGGCGCTGTCTCCTGCTATCATTTGGAGGCGTTTCCTACTGAAATTGACCTGCTCCGCCGACAGAAGCGGCGAGCCACATTGGCTACGAGCTCTGGAAAATTTTACCAGGTATAGGAGTACCAGACAACCTTTCAGGTATAATCTGTATAGCCCTGTTGGGTGTTGCTGGAGTTTTTGCCAAAACGGAGCAAATATGTCAGGAGACGACACTCGCACCTCTTGACAGGCACCAAAATTGCGTTAATTTGCGTTGTGACTGACACCAATCTACGAACATGTTCATTATGGTAACTGGTATTACGAACAGATCTAAGTGTGGTATGATACACTCGGCTCTCCCTTCGCAGCTCACTTTTCCCCTGTTGCTTGACATGTCTCCTGACATCTTGAAATGCGGAGGTTGCTGTTATTGCCCCACAAAGGGACGCACGACGCACGTAACTCTTGAGACGGTGGGCCACTTTTGCTCTTTCGGTTCTTGATCCTACTGCTTGTTTTGCTTTGTCTGCCACATCTCCTTCGAGGGTGGCACGAACCTTTTTTTTCTTTTTTTTTTCTTCGATTTTTCTCTTTTTCAAGGTATGCTACAAGTACGTAGAATGTGTATGTGTGTGGAGATGGCGTTGCGTTATCTACTCTGCTTACTGCAGTACAATGTAGTATATATTGTGTCGTAGTTTATTATTAATAATAGTAGCCACAGACAGAGCTTGTATTCGGCACGGGCACTGGTTGTGCTGGATGTCGACGGGTAGAAAGAACGGTTCAATGCGAAGAACACACAGGTACCATGTACAATCGACGGTTGGATTTAGCCGTTGAGGCCAGTATTACTTCTACCAGGGATTTTCCCCCACCTGGAACCCAAGAATTCCCGGGAAAAACCTTTTTCAGCTTTTCCATTTCCCCCCCCCCATTTTCTACCAGGTATAACTTGAGGAACAAAAAACGTCTATGGGGAGGGGGGGGGGATTAGCATCCTCCGGTGGCCCATGTACTATCAATGCATCAAGCACAAGTGTGTGATTTTTGAGGCCTCTGGGCAGTCATTTTCAGCCATGTTGATTCCACACAGCAGCAGTGGTGCTGAAAGCGAGTGCCTGAGTTTTTGTCGTCGGTTTTTAGTTGGTTGTTCTTGGCAGTTTTTCATGCCCTCGTTGGTCTCCGTCCTGCAGTCGCCCATCGAACATTGGGACAGCACTGTCGGTACTGCTCTATTAATAGTGCTGATGAAGATATATGGTGTACGAAATATATTTATGGTGCGAGGTAAATCGGCAATACAAAGTACAGAGAAGGATGTCAGCGACCACAGCCGTGCGCTACTGCTCAAGTGTGTGGCGATCGCTACCTTATACCCGCGACTGTCAGCAACCATGGAGGCCTCAGCGAAATCCCAACGCCCCAGCTGCATCTGCGCCGAGTTACCCCCGCCACTTGAATATATGAGGTGCCCGCCCGAGGATAAATCCACGATGATGGCACTCTTGAACTCCATAGTACGCCACTCCGTGACACCGGCACACAGCTGTTGTGTCCTTCGTGTGGCGCAGCTGTCGGTTGTCTGTGGCTGCCTATGGCGCCGTGCTGTCCTGCTGCACAGCCTCGCAGCGCCCAAGAAAAAAAACGGGGTTTCCATTCTACAGAGGGGCGTCATGTTGCCTAGGGGATATAGGGGACGCGATGAAGTTGCTCTGGAAAAGCTAAACCTCGACCAAATAATTTCGGGTACTCTTCACCAACGTTGAATACGCATCCCTGATTTCTACAGCGGCAGTCCACTTGTTTACGGCGCTTTTTGCTTCCCCCCCCCCCCCCCCCCGCCCGTGTGTTAACCTGTCATGTCGCGCTCGCCCTGATATGAGATAAATACTGCCGTAAATGCTACCTTTGCTTTTCTTGGCAGTATTGACATTACGGATTGGACGTTGCACTAATAATATTGAACCCTTGTCGGCTTGGCGTAAAGGCAGTTCGAAGATGTTGAGCACTTGAAACTATTAATAGCGGCAACCCAGCAGCAACGGCGTCGTTCAGGAAGTTTAGCACTGATTGTATGAACTGCATAAGCTTGCTGCGCTCACGGCTGTTTCCGGGTTTCATCGTTGTGTTTCGTGAATCCCGGCATTCCGTTCACGATTGTCTGTGTTCCCAATTTATTTTTGCTCGTACATTCGCACCTATCGTGTTGCCTTGCCGTAAATACAGTGGGAGACACTTAGTGATATTTGATCTTCTTAAAGGTGCTATTTTGGGCCGAAATATAAGGACCGTTTACACAAAGTATTAAGACCAAGCGGTCCTTATATTCACGTCCAAAGTGGTAGCTATTTACGCACTGTGATTGGTTGAGAGTTATCCGGTATATTTTGAGCTGCTCAATAAAAATAAAAATAGCATTATCCGGCCACAACATTTGGAGCCGGGCGAGTCAACCCATTTGTCTTTCCAAGCACAGCATCCAACCCAGCGAATCAACCTAGGAGCTTCACAAGCCGCAAAATCCAAGCATGGGCCATTCCATAGCGTTCGGCTAAAGCCACAGCACCCAAGCCTATGCCGTCCCATATCGATCGGGCTAGGGTTCAGGCCCGGTTCGTCGGCTTTGTGCTCCACCGCCCAACTCTCGTAACGACTCACGAACAAGATGTACCACACCTCCATAAACAACCTGAAGTCCGCAAAATTGCGTTGCGTTTGTTGTCTATATGGGGTCGTGCGGCGTGCTCCCCTCGGCAAGCTCAACCGGCGCACGCGCAGAACGAATACAACCACTTTGCTTTCGTCCACCCCCGTACCGTCCACCCAACAATAGCAAACTGATCTACTGCTGTAGCAGGTGTGTTGATAACTTCGGGGTATATCTTCGTCTGTTATCGATAGCTGTTCCTCAACATCGGCATACATGACCGCCGTAAAATGCACTCGCATCAGACACCTAAGGCTTTGCTCCCCCCCCCCGAACCCTGTACTCAAACCGCCTCTTCTCGCTTCTGTCCTTCCCTTGCTTACTTCTGCTCGCTGTGCATCAGCGCCTTCAACGGTGCCGCCCTCGCGACCTCCGCCAAGTCTTCCTCGGCCATGAAGATGAGCTTCGAGTCCGAGATCGGCGCGCAGCCCCCGATCGGCTTCTGGGACCCGCTCGGGCTCGTGGCGGACGCGGACCAGGAGCGGTTCGACCGCCTCCGCTACGTGGAGATCAAGCACGGGCGCATTGCTATGCTCGCCATCGTGGGGCACATCACCCAGCAGAACACCCGCCTGCCCGGCATGCTTTCCTTCAAGGAGAACCTCGCGTTCGCGGACGTGCCCAACGGGCTCGCCGCCTTCTCGAAGATCCCCCCCCTGGGAACCCTCCAGATCATCCTGGCGATCGGATGCCACGAGCTCTTCGTGGTGAAGCAGGTTGAGGGCTCCTTCCCCGGAGACTGCACGACCGGTGGCAACATCTTCCAGTCGGCATGGGACAACATGTCCGAGGAGACCCAGGCCTCCAAGCGCGCGATCGAGCTCAACAACGGACGCGCCGCGCAAATGGGCATCCTCGCCATGATGGTGCACGAGCAGCTGTCCAACCAGCCCTACATCATCAACGACCTCGCCGGCGCCGCGTACCAGTTCAACTGAGCATTACGATTACAACGTGCCGCGGTTTGAGCTGGCGAATACGAGAGGGGGGGGGGGGGTGTTTGCGTCCCTTCTCCTGCCTTCGATACTTTTGCGTTTCTTTGCGGGGGAGAGCTGGGATTTAACCGTTCTTGGGGGGGTATTTTTAGACGGAAGCAATCGCAAGAGACAGCTCTTGGGTTGCCTCCGGGAGTTCAAGCGCAGATGAGGCAGTTTTGACGGGGTCTGCCGTTCTTTTTCTGATGCTGATCGTCGGGGTGCATTGTACCCCGCCGAAGAGGCGGTGTCTTCGTATGACATAGGATAAGAGGGCGGTGCCTCCCTTCTTAGGGGGCCTTTTTTGTATGCCGTTTTGTTTTTTCGAGGCGACGCACATACACTTTGAGTTCGCGCGTCGGTCCCGCCCTGCTATGATACGTTGAATGTTAACACGAGACACGCAATATGCTATGTCGCTGTCCCGTGCGTACGTACTCGTAGTAAGTACGATTCGAGAGAATGAGGGCGGTGCAAGATTATTCCGCAGGATGCAAAGCTGTACACTTAATAGCAGTCTGTGTCCATTTGTAGTACTTTCCTTCCCTTCGTTTTTGTTGTGCCTTCAAGAGGCACCTCGGGCAATGTTGAAAAATATATGGAAAACACCATACATGCTGTTGTTTGCGCGTTGTGTGAGTATATCACACACAAAGCTCCCTTTCGGGATGATTGTGGCTGACTTGAAATCCCGGGGGTGTCGCAAGCTGAAGAGGGGGAGAGAATACAGCAGGCGTCCGTTCCTTGTACCCGCTACTCGTACGTAGCAATAACCGGGTAATAACGAAGAACACGAGGAAAACTTGTGAATGCTAATTAATGGAATGCATCAACTCGTAGTACCCAAAGAAAAATTAGCCACGGGGCAAGTAACCGGCGAAGTAACACCGACCAGCCAAACGAGTGCATTCTTGCAGTTTTTATGGCCTGAATCCTGACTACTCTTTAGTGTATTCGGTGTGTTGTGTGTGGTCTTTAAAAGTGAGCCGTTGCTCGTTCTTGGACACAACCGCTGCGTACCGATACGTGGGTCCTTGTTGCCGGCAGCGCAATCCCACGCATGCACAGGGTTGCCCGTGACATGGATGAGTATCGTGTTACAACAACAGCTATCAATAGGTGTCCCTCGTTTGAGACACCCCTTTCCCCTTTCCCCATCAGCTTCGTCAAGAGGCGTAACATTGTGTACCTGACATTTATCTCCAGTCTGTGACGTGGTTGACATTGTGATTACGTGTCATCATGAACATCACTTACTTGCAGTTCGGTTGAGAGGAGACGCGCAAACAAACCCGAGACACAGTACTTGGGAGAGAAACTACGATTGGACAACCTAATATTATACTGGTACGTGTTTTCAATTATACTCCCCCCAGCCATAACATGACTCTGAGCAAAATCTGGAATTCTTGAATTTCCTTGAACGATTGGCCCCCCATGTGGGTATTAGGGGGGGGTGGTCGACATACTGATACAGCACAGCAGCAAGCCGTGCGGAAATAATGAAATGATGATATACCAGGTACTACAACTAAAGTGTTTTGTCGTTACTTTAGTAGCTGCAGATAACTAGAGACACCTACGTGTAAAAAGGAGAGCCTTCTGAGTAGCCACTCGTAACCTCGGACAGGTAATCGATTCCCACATCATGAATTATCTACGCCTAAACGCTTGTCTATCTCTCTTGCTCTGTGCATCAGTGGCTTCGGCGATTTTCTGGTTCTTTGCCCGAAAAATGTCCCTGTGTATGGATGCCTTTCAGGAAAGTGGAGAACTCAGATTATTTATTGCTTCGTAAGCTCATGAGCTGAATCAATCGTGACGTTTCCAGCGATCAACGCGGCAACTTGCGCGACCGCAGGCTGCTTTGGACTGATGAAGCCTGTGCTGCTACTCGGGATTTACGCGTGGAGCTTCCTCGTTGCGCTGGACGGTGTAGCACTGGTGGGTGGTCGAGACGCGAAGATGATTACTCAATCGGCGTTTTTGACCCAAATTAACCGGAGAGTCATCTGTATGTATCGGGTATACTAAAAATAGCATGATCGCTTCGCTATTTTTCTATTTTAGGCGAGCCTTGAGAACTCATACTTGGATTCTGGGGCTTCGGGCTTGTTCTGCAAGCGCATTAGGCACAACGAGCGCAGGTCGTCGTGGCTGCCACCTGCTGCTGCTGTGTACACACATGGTACTCTCTGGTAGCTTACGTTCAGCAGTGCGTGGATGTACATTTGATCCCTTTTCTGGTGGAAATTGCTTGTTTTTACGATATTATTTTTCCCGAACCAAACATAATTCGTTCTGCGATTAGAAATTGACTGAGACTTGCTGCGTTTTTTGCAACAACTGAAATTGTCCCGAAATACGTCATGTCCATGATACTCTCGTACTCGTACTTATTTTTAGTGTGTCTGTACTCGTACTGTGTAAACACTACTGTTGTACGTACAATAGTCGTATACCAGGTACCTGGTACCTGGTACCTGCTACTCGCATCTGGTAATACGTTTTCTTGAAGGCCTTGACCAGGGACACAGCCCGAACAAAACTCGTACGACGCTCTGTGCGATCCCATCACTCAGCACTACATCTCACTCCAGTACCCCGGGTTAAATGCAAACTAACAACACAACACAGCAAAGGTCAACTGTTCGTTGCTTTCCTTTCGGCGCTTGCGCCACTCCTCTACGAGCCACATCCCGGAGGGGAACCATGTATCATAATATGTTTATTCGTAAGTTTTCCCAGCAAGTAGAAGGAAGGTAAAACAAGTGGTGAGTGGTGGTTCCATCTCGGCAGCCTCGAACGTACATACAATACCTGATACCTGGTACATCCATACATCCATACCGGTACACATTTTGATATAGGCTGTGGGCTGTTAATTCCCGTGGTCTTTGTGTTGTGTTCTTTTTCTTGGGTGCGGTGTGCGGTGTGCTGGCGGTGTGCGGTCGTGCGTGACGTTTCAGTCCACAAGAAACTTCCACGGGTATCATACTTGATACCAGGTACCAGGTACTTGTACACCAGGTAGTCTCCAGGTACAAGTAGTCTCTTACGTCTGTTCCAAGCGAAGGTTGGCACCATCAGTCTTGCACGCGTTTTTGATACGCCGTGTAAGATATACGTATACTGCACTGGTCTTGATCGGTGTTTGCCGTTGTCAGTTTTTAGAGGGGAGGACTTTTTCAGGGTGGTATTCTTTTCAGGGTCATCCCCATCCCATTGGTTGGTACTTGTATGTACCAGGTATACTACAGCAGTATATCTGTTGCTGTGGCGTAGTTTTGTGATCACGGAACTTGTACTTGCAGCTTGAAGAATCGGCACGGACACTGGTTGTGCTGGATGTCGACGGGTAGAAAGAAAGGTTCGTGATGTGAAGAACACACACACTTCTGATGCCCTTTGCGCAGCTTCGCAGTGCAGCTTCGCAGTCTCCCTTCGTTGCCCTGGTTGCCTTTACGACGCGACATGTCCGTCTCATGTAGATACTATATACCGGTACGCATATACGCTCGTACCAGGTATAGCAGTAATCTTATGTTTGTGTGTTCTTTCTCTTTCTTCCTGTCGACATCCAGCGCATCCAGTGTCCGTGCCGATTCTTCCATCCTACTAACGATAGAGCGATACCTGGTACTGCTGTAACTCCTCTGATGTGGCAACACAACTATTAATACGACACAGAGACACTGTTAATATTTATACTTCGTATTATGAGTATTACGGGGGACCATAGTTAATAGGACCAAATATTGTTAGTAAAAATGGTTAAATGTATAGGTTTTTAAGTATACCATAGGTCCTACCTGGTATTAACTATTTATTTTTTATTTTATTTTTTTTCTCATCCCATTCATTATCTTCGCACATCTTCTTCTCTCTCTCCTTCCAACTCGTAACTCAGATCCGGGGTCACATAGCAGGCTCTTCTCCCCCCTTCCCGCTACGGTACGTGCCTTCATTTTTATCGCGAGAAGATTTCAGCCTTTTCTTCCCTCGTCGACTGGCATCGAATTGTGCCTACCCACGCTGCAAGGCGCTCTCAACAATTGAATCCTTTTTATTTTTTTATTTTTGCAAATAAAGTCAAAGTCCGACCCACCTGGGGCTCGAACCCAGGACTCAAACAAGTAGAATTCGAGGTTAACCACTTGAACCACCGGGGCGACCGGCTCATGGCCCCCCGTAATAGTAGATTGTAATGCAGTACTAAGATCGGAGTAGACAATGCATCGATACGACAGGCACGACAAATGACATTCTAGCATGCGTTGAGAGAGAGACGAATCGAAAGAAATGACGATGAAGGAAAACAAATCGATGCGGAAACGAAAAACAAAAAAATGTGTCGTGCCCCCGCTCTACGAAGGAGGAGATGTGGCATGTCGCAGATAAACAAAAACATAATACCGCCACATATCAACCCCTGCTGCCCTGTCAGTTTTTAACCCCTTTAGAACCGAAGTCCCGTTTGGGGGACAAACTACTTGAAATTTGAGTGGTTTGTCCCCAAAACGGGACTGCGGTTCTAAAGGAAAATGAAGGACAAGCAAACCGAAACACAACAAAAGCACCCTCCAGGCAGCCGCAGCAGGTTGTACAGCAGTACATACAGCAGTACAAATAGCATCTACTTCCTTGAGGACTGCAGTCCCGCTTTCGGTATGCACAAACTACTTGTGATTCGAATGGCTCGTCCCCAGAACGGGACTGCAGGTGTTGAGAGCATTTTCCGACCTGCGACTTTTTAGCCGCGATCGAATTCGGGACCATGTCGGAGGGGGATGATTTCGTAACATTGCTTGAACTCCGGGTTTTGGAGTTTGGTGCTCTCGAGATCAAAGCATTTGCGTCGTAGCGAGCGCGAAAGAGCGTGTGGCCAGGCTGCAACCCGCCTACGGTGTGGGCCGACGTGTCGCATCGTGTGAGTGCAGAAATGAGCTTGATCGGCCACGAACAGGTTTTGTTGCGAGGCCGTTGAAGATTCTTCGAGATTTATCGGCTCTGAACAACACCCTCGTAGCCCGGTCCATCAAACCCATTTCTGCGCAAACTACCGCACTCGTATGGGTCGTTTTTCTAAAGCAGGCGCGTGGTTGGTATTCGGGGATGCACCACCCCTACCCCGGGAAGTGGCCCAACACACTGCCCACGTGCCGTCTAAGTGGAGGCTGGATTTGCGCGCCCAGCAGTCGCCGTGTGGGTCATGCGTGGCCAACAAGCTTTGCAAGGGAATCGTCTTTCGAAAACAGGCACCAAAAACAATGTGTCTGATGTTTGACTCACCATTGCACTCTATTACCAGTATTAATTGCGGAGGATTATTATCGTACAACGAGCAAAGCAGCAGCAGCAACCGTTTTGTTTTGTGTTCGTTTTCGAACCTTGTTAGCCATGCATGACCCGCACGGCGACTGCTCGGCGTGCAAGCCCAGCCTTCAGCTTGACGGCTGACGGCACGTGGGGCGTGCGTTGGGTCGCTTCCGGGGGTATTTGTGGTGCATGCCAATCCCCGTAACCCTTTCGCGCGCATGACCTTGACTGCTGTGCTTTTTTGTTCGAAAAATGACGTCTCGTTTTTTTTTTTTTTTTTTTTTGCTCATCCCATTTATTATCTTCGCACATCTTCTTCTCTCTCTCCTTCCAACTCGTAACTCAGATCCGGAGTCACATAGCAGGCTCTTCTCCCCCCTTCCCGCTACGGTACGTGCCTTCATTTTTATCGCGAGAAGATTTCAGCCTTTTCTTCCCTCGTCGACTCGCATCGAATTGTGCCTACCGTATGAATCGCGATGAAACGTCTTTTATGCAATTTCAGCATGGAGTGAGGTTCATTCTTGTCGGAGAGCGTTTTTTCCATAATTTCCAAAGTTTGGAAATAATTGGAGATATGTATCAATATACGGAGGCGTTCTGTCACTATTCGTGAAATTCTCCAGAACCAAAAAATATCAAGTTCGTTAACATTCCAATCTTTGGAAAAAAAACCCAGGAAAATATGGAAGATTGAAGAATTGCGCGAAAAAAATGTCGAAAATCTGGACAAAAATGTGAACAGCCCCCGGTCTTTTTTTGGATGCAACAAATCTCGAGGAATCTTCGACGGCCTCGCAACACCAGGCTGTGCGTTCGTGGCCGATCTTGCTCATTTCTTCGCTCGCACGATGGGATATGTACGGCCCACTCCGTAGATGGGTTGCAGCCCCGCCACGCGTTCTTTCGCGCTCGCTGGCGGGCGCTAAATGTTTTGATCTCGAAAGCACCAACTCCAAAACCCGTATTTCAAGCAAAATTAGGAAAATGATTCCCCAAAATGGTTCCGAATTCGGTCGCGGTCAAACAACGTGGGCCGGAACACTCTCTTGACCCTTTTAGGACTGCAGTCCCGTTTTGGGGGCAAACCATTCTGATTAGAAGTAGTTCGTCCCCAAAACGGAACTGCAGTCGTAAAAGGGTTAATGCAGGAAGCTTTCTACCTGCTCTTGATATCAATAATGGTCGCTCTACCCTCTGTGCTGTCTCCTTCCTGCTTTCCTCAACCGCGGCTTCCCTTCAACTCTTTGTTCCGCCCCCCCCTTGAACGCCACCCATATATCGTCGAGCGGATGTGTGGCGCTAATCTCGCCTCATGTTTCATGTTCGTGCCAAAGACGAACGACCCAGAATAAGAGAAAAGAGAGGGCAGGATAAATATAGATTTAAAAGTACGAGTATAACCAAAACGAACGAAGAAAACTCGACAATCTCATGAAAAGACAGGAAGCAAAGGCAAAAAGCGCCTCGTACAACGATAACACAAATCAGTATGTATATACGTGTTTAGTGTGTATAGTGTCGCTGTCGGGCGCCGCCCCCTGGGGGGGAAGCTGCACGAAAAAACGGGAAAACATTACAAAAGGAACTACTGCTGCTTCTGCTGCACAGGGCATCGTGCTGGATACATACGACAGGCACGACATACGTACACGTCCTCTCTCTCTCGTAGCCCGGTCGGTGCGGCACGCGCCTTGGTTCCTGTGCGTTGGCTTGTTGCAGCCGTCCCAACCCACGCCCGACACTCCCGTCCTTCCCGTCGCGCACGCGAATCCAGCGTGGTGGCCAGCCTCTCCACCCCCCAGGCTGGCATACAAAAAGCTCTCCCTGCTGTGTTGATACTCCCACGTTGCTCCTATAGGCATGAATTCCTTGACGTTTGGGATGAAAAATAAAAGGCATGCACCACCGGCGGACGCGATCCTTTTTTAGTAGTGACTGCTGTTAGGACTGCGGTCCCGTTTTGGGCACAAAGCAGTCGAATTGTAAGTAGCTTGCCCCCAAAACGGGACTGCAGTCTTGATAAAAGGGCGCGTTCACCAACCAGACCGCGCAGGGTTCCCTCTGTTCCCCGGTTCGAGGCTCGAGGCCCTAGGTGTGGGTGCCGCTAGGCCTTTGCAGGTCCTGGCGGGCTTCCTCGACCCGCCCCAGGTCGGGGTAGGCCGAAGGGACAAAGGTAGTGGTTACACTCGTACAGCAGTAGTACATACCAGGGTACCTGGTATCTGGTACAGTCCATGTATTATTATTAATAGTAGCACCCGCGTACCCGCCTCCATTATCGTACGAAAGAAACCGAGATACCGGGCCAGGCTGGATTACTTCTTCGAGTAAGGGTGTTTCGTGTTCCACGCTATCTAAAGCAGTATTATATATTAATACTAAACCCCTCCGGATTTGTGTCACCATGTCACTATGTCAGGCTCGGGTTCTCGTGAGGCTTTTTCTCGGACGAGCACTCTTTGTGTGCATATTATCAGGGTATGTGGTAATGAAAGGGCGGGTACGGCAGTTCAACAGCAGCAACCTTTTAGTAGTGTACTGGTAGTCTAGAGCCTATATAGAAGTGAACGAGTAGAGCTGTCTTCGACTCTATTCGAGCAAGCAACAATGAGTACCCCCCTCCCCCACCCTCATCCCTCGGGCATCTGGGTGAAAATAATCTCTAGATAGGTGTGTTTTCGGTGCAGTTAGCCTGGCCGCTATTTTCTGTTTTAGCACGCGGCATTCGGACCTCCGACTGAGTCGTGCTCTTTTTTTTTCTTTTTTTTTTGCTCATCCCATTTATTATCTTTGCCCATCTTCTTCTCTCTCTCCTTCCAACTCGTAACTCAGATCCGGGGTCACATAGCAGGCTCTTCTCCCCCCTTCCCGCTACGGTACGTGCCTTCATTTTCATCGCGAGAAGATTTCAGCATTTTCTTCCCTCGTCGACTCGCATCGAATTGTGCTCTGGCAGAGAGCGGGTGTGCCAGTGTTTTACAGTATCATACTCGTAGTATCATAGCTTGTGATTCTCTCCAGATTGGCCGTCTGTCCGCACTTTTTCAACGGGTACCTACAACGTCGCCATCGCAGGCATGGATCGTGTGAGTCTGCCGAGACCTTCGCCGCGTTCGAAATAACATGGACAGCGAGGGGGGAAGCGCGACATTTCTTGCTTGCCCTCCCCCGGGAAAAAGAACCGCGTTAAAGACGCTGAGATCTGCGTGTGTGTGCGAACCTGAAGGGAGGTGTTCCCCCCCCGCAGGAGTGCGTGCGTATTTTGAAGAGTACCTCGCCGAAACCAGACGACCTCTATTTAACAGCGAAGAACGATCAGAGAGGATTTTACAAGCACCTGAAGAGTACGGTGAGGTTGGAAGGGACAAAAGTGGAGTGGCATTAGGGACGAGGATGGCACGCTGTTGCGGGATAAGGTGCGAAGTCGTGAACGATGGTCGGGGTTCTTACTTTCTGGCTGAAACTCGATCCCACGGCCATTTACCCCTTGCCACGGCGACCGCTTAAACTGTCGCTCGGAGATGAACCATCCATGGACGAGATGGCGGAAGCACTTAAAGGCTCATCACAAAATGATCAAATTGTAAACCTGTTGGGCCAGGTGGCCTTCCGACCGAACTCCTGAAAATCGACCACCCCGCATTCATCGCCCATCAGCGCTTCCAAAATTGTGGTCGACGTTTGGGTAACAGGTGATCCAGGAATGGAAATTTGCGATCATTCGCCCTTTTCGGACTGTAGTGCCGTTTTGAGTACAAAGTAGTTATAATTTGAGCGGTTTGTCTCCCAAACGGAACTGGCTGCAGTTTTCCCCCTAAGGCCACTTCTTATGCGATCGGAAACTAGAATTGAAAAAGCCGGTTTCCGATTGGAGACAAAAAATGGCGATCTTATGCTGTTGGAAAAGCGCCTTTTCAATTAAAAAAAAACGATTATGATTTCCAACTGGACCAGACATTCGAAAAAACTGAGATTTCCGATCCAACTCGTCAGTCGGATTCGTGCATCGGAAATGTTAGAAAGTACAGCCGCATACTCGTACGAGTAGCACACACACAACAACACGACATACGACACAAACAACCCCGCCCCACAACATCGGCGACGCTGTCTTGGCTGCTGTCACTTCTGCTGCTGCTCGGCTCGAGTCAGCGTGATATATCCTCATCTATGTCCGTCAGCAGCACGTGACAGCACCCGATGGCCGCAGTGTGCGGTATCGATGACGACCTTTTGCCGCCTGCTGCGCTGGCTGTAGCTTTGGCAACTGTCGAAGGAACCCAGCGTCTTGATGGCCTCGAGGACGAGATGGAGGAGAACGCCCCGCGTGTGAAGCTCACACGCTGCTAGAGGAAGAAGCGAGACCTCAGCATGTATGTGTGGTTGCTGCTGTAGGATGAAGACCTCTCTGACCCCACGGGCATTACGGCTAAGCAGTTTGGAACCGACTTCCGTATACCCTACCCTTTTTTTGTCGGTGCTACAGCAGTGGTCAAGCTACACTCACTCACTTACATCAAGCGTCTCCTGGTTCTCCAGAAAAAACACAAAAACTGTATATTTGATCCGACGGACGATAAGAAGGGTAGCTATTCGCAATCCAGTCGGAAAAATAACCGATCGGAAATCGGCTTTTTCAATCCTAGTTTACGACTGCATAAGAAGTGGCCTAAAGGGTCGAAGTCCTTGACAAAAAGAAGGATCAAACTGATTCAACAACTACGCAGGGAATTCGCTTGTTGCCCTCCAAAAGGCAAAAGTGCTGTGAAACATCGTCGCGTCCTTACCTGGTACCAGGCACTGCTGTGAGACCAAGGGAATACTCCCGGAGGAACAATGCGTGCTTCCCGCCCGCTCACGATCAACGATCGATATGCTGTTCGTCGTGCGCCGGTTGCAAGAGCTTTGACGATGGAGGAAACCCCCCTGCTGTACGTGTACTTCATCCATCTGTAAAAAGCGTACGACTCTGTCGACCGAGAGCAGCAGTGGTAGGTACTCACGCGCTTTGGCGTCCCGACCAAGATGCTTTCAATTCTCCGCTGTTTTCGCGAAGGTATGCGGGCTCGTGTGCGTACGGATGACGGCGAGCACTCCGAATGGTTTGATATCACGCAGGGGCTGCGGTAGTAAGGCTATCACCGGCATTGTGCAACGTGTTCTTCGCTGCTGCGTTACCCGTCGTTTTGGTACGCTTCAAAAAGTCGAGGCCATCGTAAAGGATTTGGTTCAACCCAGTGATGCTGGAGTTGTCGGAACAGAGGGGCAGGAGCCGTTGGCATGCGTGCGCAGGACTGGATGGGGCATTGAAGGCCGATAACGCAGGATTTTTCTCGACGTCGGCTGAAGGACTCGCTAAAATGATGACAGTCGTCGTGTCTGTCTTCGAAGCAGCTGGCCTCGTGGTATCGGAGAAGAAGACTGGGACAGAGCTGTTACGAACGCCGGACCAGACAACCCTTGCCCCACCGCTCGCCATCGAAACAGCAGGCCAGATATTTAAACAGACGACCCAGTTATTATACCTACTAATAGGAGGCATTATCCACGAAGTCGCTCAGCTCTCGCTCGAAATCGACCGACGGATCCTTCTCATGCGGGCATGCTTTAAACGGTTTGGCCCGGCATTTTACGATGCGACGACCGCCCCGCTTAGTCTGAAAGTTCTAATGCTGGAGGCCGAGGTGATTAAGACCCTGCTGTACGGGTGTGTGACGTGGGCTTTCAGAGAGGAACACTTTGCCAAGCTTCGAACGGCTCGCCACCAAGTCCTCTTGCGAATCATTTACTTCCAGCGCCGACTTCGTACCGACCACACCACCCTCTCTCTCGTACGCGAAGGCCCTCAGGGCCCATCTTATCGAGGACTTTTTCTAATCTAATTATCGGCTGATTGGCTGAAGAGTGAATCATCACCAATCAGGCATTCTCAAGGCAAAATAAAAAAAAACGATTTCAGTGACAGTCTTTTGAGACTTTTTTCGTGTGATTTTTCAAATGTCAATTTGAAGTTTGGGAGTTGATTAGCCTCGATGTAGCATGTTCACGGTGGGTTAACCCCTTTAGAACGCAGTCCCGTTTTGGGGACAAACTACTTGAAATTTGACTGGTCTGTCCCCAGAACGGGACTGCGGTTCTAAAAGGGTTAACACCCCCGGTGGAGTCTGAGGGTATTCTTGGCCGCTTCGGTGACCACGACCGAGCCGATAAAACGCAAACCTCAACGAGAGGCGACCGGAGCAATAGTCGCGCCCACGGCCACAGACCATAGCACACCGTACCCCGGCGGTGGCGCCTCAAAAGACAACATGGCGGCCGCAAACCCAACTTTTCGGCCTGCTCGATCGGCCAACCATCGCGACAACCGAGCGATCGAACAAAAAAAAACACAGGATACGCTCGAGACCTCGATAGCTGCATCACCGTTGCTGTTCCGCACGTGGCGCTTGAGGGCTCCCTCCGCCCACCCAAGACACCGTGAGAGTGACAACTTCCTATCCTGCATCACCTAAAAAAAAAGTGGCTGGCGAAGGCGCGCACGCGACAACGCAAGCCTTCGCTCTCGTCTACGCTCGTCGTTGTTTGTCGGCTGGGCGTTGTGTGGCGTGGCGCGTTAGTCCAGGTTATTCCGAAGTCTTTGTTGTTTGACAAATAATGCGCCGTTCCCCGATAGGACACAAACACGTTTTTTTTCGAAATCAAACTAAAATTCATTGAAACTAAGATTTTATTTCCAAATCACGAATTTTAGCGTTCCCCGTTTAATACGGGCCCTCAAGATGACACCTTGCGAGAGCATCGAAACGACCATCCGTGAACGGCGGCTCTTTTTTGGCGGGGGCCGTGGCACGGCAAAGCAAGGGGCGATTACCCAGTCGGGTAATGTTTGGGACGATGGGTGGTGGGGAGAACCCGAGACCTGGCGGAGCAGTTCAAAACCTGGCATAGACGCATGGTGAAGGAAGACCTTGGGGATTTACGAGCCACCGAAAGATCAACGGAACACTCCCCCTCGATGTTTGGAGTTGGGACCGCGCTGTGGTCCCCTGCATGCAGCAAAAAGGGCGGGGAAGTGGTAGCGGGGGGTCCTTGAAGCAGCCAAACGGCCCAGCTGAGTAGGCAGCGCCGCGCATCCGCCGTGGGTGGTGCCCAAGGGAATGGGGGGAGGGGGGGGGGCAACAGGAGGAGTGGAGAGGAACTCCACCAAGGGAGTGGGGGCAGGGGGGGCAACAGGAGGAACATAAGGGAAATCGCGGTGGACGAAAGTAGGAAGGAGACGGCAGACAGGGTAGCAAGGAACCAGACCAACTATTGATAGTTATTGAAACATGTCTACGTTACTCGTGCCGCCAACTGCTGCAGTGCAGCTGGTTGGAACGTGATCTTCCTTTGTGTGCGTGATGCGGTCAACTATCCTGCTGCGCGAGTTCCTGGCGACAGCTAGTATTTTTTGGGGGAACTTGTCTAGGCGGTTGCTTCGGGGCCTCCCGGGTTTGTTTTTTACGTGTAATTCGCCCAGCTACAACTATGAGCGGGCCCGTACACGTACATCTCTGTTGTGGCGTAGTTTTGCGAGCACATAACTTGTAACTCTCTCGCAGGATTGAAGAATCGGCACGGACACCGGTTGTGCTGGATGTCGACAGGTAGAAAGAACGGTGCAATGTGAAAACACACACACCTATGATACGCTCTCCTACGGTAGTATTAATGGTAGTGATAATAGTAGCAGTATTAATAGTAGTAGGTGCAGTATATAGTAGTAGCATATAGTAGTATTAATAGTAGTAGTAGTAGTAGTAGTAGTAGTAGTAGCAGTATTAATAGTAGTAGCAGTAGTATTAATAGTAGTAGTAGTAGTAGTAGTGGTAGTAGTAGTAGTAGTAGTAGTAGTAGTAGTAGTAGTAGTATTAATAGTAGTAGTAATAGTAGCAGTATTAATAGCAGTATCAATAGTAGTAGTAGTGGTAGTAGTAGTAATAGTAGTAGTAGTGGTAGTAGTATTACGGGGGACCATAGTTAATACCTGGTAGGACCTATGGTATACATAAAAACCTATATATTCAAGCATTTTTACTCACAATATTTGGTCCTATTAACTATGGTCCCCCGTAATAGTAGTAGTAGTAGTAGTAGTAGTAGTAGTAGTAGTATTAATAATAGTAGTATTAATAGTCCAAGTGTTTTGGTGCCGTTTGCTCTTTCTCCTCGAGTGCGTACGTATAAAAGCAAGGAATTCGCACAGACAGGTGATATAGCTGTAGTTGGGCCAGCCTAAAAACGAAGAAAGCTTCCGAAAGTCGTATCTCGTGAACCATCACAGCAAACTACTGCTGTAGGCTACAAAACAAGCGGAAGCAATGACTACACTGCTTATGCGAGAAGAAAACGCGCATGAAATTTAAACGCTATTTTTTTCCCCCCGACTCGATCTCGCCGAGATATCCGCGAGAACTCAAATACACCACCTTTTTAACGATCACAATGACATTAGGTGGAAACAGCGCTGAAGACACATGGATGGAGATAGATCGATGTAAGTCTCGTTTGACAATTCGCCCATCAATGAAGAGATTATGTAAATCGATCCCATATATAAATCAAGTAATTTCGAAAGAAATGGCATTTCTGCGATGCCCCGCTCAATTCTGAGAATTTTGCACTGAGTTTTCATCCTCGGATTTGAATCGCACGTTCAAAGTCATTCACTGCCGGCCTTGTTTTGTGCTGTTTTTTTACAAGTTTTGGTCATTTTTTTTGTATTTTTTCGGGTCGTTGGATCGGTCGTATTTTTCGGGAAATAAAAGTACAAAACAGCAGTGGGGGCCCGAAGTCTATGCATTGATGAGTGCATCAACTATATCCGTGTAAAAAATCAAGTTCAAAATGGTGAAACTGGCGGCATGGCCAATCCGACGTTAAAACCTTGCTCTGGGGCTGGCCCAGCTCGTTGTTGGTAGCCTGGAGTCTGTGTCTACGAAGTTTGAATATGTATTAATAGGCGCTTCGCTCAGGAAGGAAAAAAGTACATCAAATTATGCGAAGCGAGCAGAGGTCCACGCGGATGTCGTACGTACGTACATACCCCAGGTAGGGTACTACTGCTGTACTCACTTCCTTCTTTTGATATGCTCTACTGTCTATGTCTGTACTCGTATGTACGAAGAAAGCGAATGCACAGCACGGCACAGCAGCGAAAACAATGAAAATGAAACCGAAAATTCGGAAAGAAAAAAAAATCCCCATCCCCTCTCGTGCAATAATGTTCTGCCTGATTGGAACACCTAACACCCGGTCGAAAAGAAGAAAAGAAAAAAACGCACAGAAGAGCTTCTCTCTCAGCCTCGTACGCCGCCCGCCCCTCTCGCGACCACCTCGCCACCGATTCGGTCCGGGTAGAGCTTTTATCATTCTCTGCCACAATCAGCTCCGTCGCCCGCCTCGCGTGAAGTCCGGTGCTCACCGTGGCCGCCGTTCGCCAGCTCGATAACGTTGGTATTCAAACTGCACACCTCCCTCTTTCAACTTCAGCGTGGTCGCAAAAATAAGCACCGCTTGAACATTATCTTGCAATCCCGAACGACGTTTATAACTCGTACATACTCTATAAAAAATCATAACTTGAAGCCAGACAAAGCCCGTTCATGCATCCCTCGAGTCTCGAGGCACACGCGACACCTAGGCACGAAAGCGGCGACCGCGCTCCTTGCAACCCCCCCTCTACCCGCCAGCACCCACTGACACCCGCGACGGTGCCGGGCTCTCCCGCGGTGCCGTACTCGGAGTACACGCACGCACACGAAACGAAAGAAGAAAAAAGGAAGAAAGGACCGAGAGTGCCAAGAGAAATGGAGAAAACAACGAAAGAAGCAAGAAAGAAGAAAGGACCGAGAAAACAAAGAACCGCTGGAAAGGTTCGGCAAATAATGAAAGGAGGCGGTTTGGAAGTGGGAGCTCTGAGAGGCCAGGGATGTACCAACCGAGCACGCTCAGGGATTGTGATCTAAGTGTGTAGTTCTATATCGATCGTTCTCCACCTATTGTATCTTGCGTCGTGAGTCGTGAAGCTTCACATGTTCATTAGTTATCGACGGCATTTCTTATCTCGATTTTTTCCCCGCTGCGCTGCCCCCCCCTCCCCCGCCCCCTTGCTCCCCCCCATTCTCCCCCAACGACCGTGCCGCGAGTCCAGCCTAAAGTCGCAGCAGAGCCCGCGGCCGGAGATGCGACAATCTGCGGCCAGGCCTGGGTAGCCAGTCGGACTTTGCTAACGTGGAAGGTGCCGGACGCGGATGCGGGGGAGAACGGGGACAAGCAAGAAGCCAGGGCCGGGGCTGGGGGGGGCTCGAATATGGAGGTGGTGTTGGACGAGGAAACTCTTGAAGAGCTGTCGAAGATTGACACTAAGGTATATATAAGGGCATAGTCTCTACTGCTGTACTATTCCGGGGGACCCTATTAAATAGGACCTACGGTACACATCAAAACCTATACTTTTCGCTATTTGTACTAGCAATATTTAGTCCCATTTACTATGGTCCCCCGCAACAGTGGCAGATGGCGTTTAAATATCGGACAGCAGTACTGGTAGTATCCCAAAACAAAGTTTTTTTTTTTTTTTTCATGCTACGTATGTTTTTACCTGGCACGGCGACATCGACAGAAACGATTTGTGTGGGGAGAAATGGCGCAATGCTGCTGCTGCTGCTGCTGTGTTTGTGATACCCCTTTGCTGCGTGGTAGCTTGGCGCACCTTCGGCACCTATTAAGAATAGCGGTTCACTGCATGCACGAACCCCCGCTGGTGCTTTGCCTCGTCCGTCCCCGTTTCCTCGCTGTTGGTGTCTTTTCTACTTTTTTTTACCGGTGTCATTTTTGCACCCGCGCGGAGGGCAGGATAATTGCAAGTCGCGCGGGAGCTCCTTTGCCTTTTTCTCTTGCTTTGGTTGGTGGATCTCGAGAGAGCCCAGATGGCTGACCAGCCAGAGTTGGAGTGTTCGATATTGAAATGTTGACGCTTCCCCTCGAAACGGTTTTTGCACGATAAGACAACTTCATCTACGTAGGTGCAGGGGCGCAACTTGAGACTGGGTGCAGCTTGCCTTGCCTTGCTTTGCCCCACCGAGCGCTGCATGCTCAAAAAGCACGCGTGAAAGCTTGGGCTGCCACTACTACTGCTGTTTGTCGGTATTCTTCGAATGCTGGAGGGGTCTCGTCACAGCAGTACAACCGTACGCTACCTATGGAAAAAAGTACCAGCCGAAAAAACACTGACCAGGTAGATCTGTAGTATTGATACTGTACGAAGGATGCTTGGTACTGGTATCGCGTGGTGCTGATCTGATGCGGTACTTGAATGACTGCTCTGATGCGACGACCCTTTTTTTTAGTTGTTTGTGCCAACATGCTGGGCGCACGAGTCTGGCGGGAACACCCTCGGGCAACGTTCCGCTGCGCGCCTCTCCTCGTTTTTGGGTCCACGAGACTGCTGCTTCGTTCTGTTCCTCGGGCTTCTGTAGCTAACTGCAACATACCTGGCCCAGCCCGCCCCACCTCATTCCATCCCACCTCACCCCACCCCACCTCACCCCACCTCACCCCACCCCACCCTACTCCACTCCACCTCGCGCCGCCCTGCCCCCGCGCCCGGCTCCGCCTGTTTCCCCGACACCTGTTTCGTCTGACAGGTCGCCGTGGTTTCCATGGCCGGCCCTTACCGAACGGGGAAGTCCTACTTCCTCAATTATTTCGCCGATCGAGTCGCCGCCGTAGCCTCAGGCTCCGCGGCGGCGGTCGACGCGGTTGTCTCGGTCGACCCAGCAGCAGCAGGCGGTATCAAGGAGGGTGCGGGGGAGGCGGGGGGGGCGGGGAGCGGAGGGGGCGGCGGCGCACGGCCTTTCCGCACGTCGTCCACAGTGAACGGCGACACTCGGGAGGTGTCGGTGTCCGTTCTTCCCGGGTGCATGAACCCGCTGCCGGAGCAGCCGGGGACGGCGCTGCTGCTGCTGGACACCCCTGGGTTGTTTGCGCCTCGTGGGTGAGAGAGAGAGGGGGGGGGGGGGGGGGGGGAGGGGCAGACTGCCACACACTATAATACGACTATAAATTTATAGTAGCTATAAGATGCGTGGGTCTTGTAAAGGCGGATTGCGTTGGATAGGGTTGTGTGTGTTTCGGGGCGAGCCCAGAGGGGCTGTCGGCTAGGCCCCCGAAAAGTATCAGCGTGCCAAAAGCGTGCTATGGCTAACCACGCTAGGTGACACACCTGTGTTGCAAGTTTTTCCCTCCTGGCCTGAAAACGAAAACCGATATGCTTGCACTGCTGTGCGGAACCGAGGGTACACCGCGTTGCCCCCTCTGTCTTTCGTGTGCCTCCCGCCCGAGGGACACGATTCCTAGTGCTGACACCTCGCGCGCGTCATGAACTCGTATGGAGGCGTGGTGCGCTGAGGCAAAGTTTTTGTTTGCTTTTCTGGTTTTTGTTTTCACCCGTGTCTACATTACGTAGAAAACCGAACAAAACAACGGAATCGAAGCCCGAACCAGACCGGACCCATCAGAACCGACACCGAGTCCCAAACCAACCCAACCCGACCAAACCCGACGTTGCCCGTCCAATTTTATCCCAACCCAAACCCAACCCACCCCACCCCAACCCCGAATCGAATGGAAACCGGATGGACCGGAACGGAATGGAACCGCAGGGTAGCCGCGCAGGAGGCGCAGGTTCTGGCGCTGCTGCACACCGTGAGCTCGGTGGTGATGTACAACGTACGAACCGTCATCGGACGATCAGACGTGGAGGCGTTGTCCATGTAAGGAGGCTTATTTTCCTTATTCCGTCCGATGACAGGGTGCGGCGTTTGATGTTGTTTTACCAGGGTAGAACGGAGAGTGGCGGGGTCGGGTCGTGCCGCGGCGGGCTAGACTAGGCCGATAGGTCGACCGGGGGCAGGCCTTAAGGGGGGGGGGGGGGGGGGTGGATTATACATCCACTTGATTTTTGTTGTTGTAAGGAGTACACAAAGCGACAGTTGTTTTGATCGTCCGACGAAAGTTTTACAGGAAAACATGATTCCTTTGTTTAGTTTTAGTTTTTAGTTTTCTGTCAATCGATTTTGTCATGTTGAACGTAACTGATAGGGTCGCATGGATTCCAGTACGTGGTGTCGGAGGGTGTCGGCGCTCATCGCTGCTTCCCGATACCCCCCCCCCCCCCCCCCCCCCCCGCTCCTCCTCCTCCTCTCTCTGTCTATGGCCATACGACTACTACGGCCATGCATGATAATGACCCCCACCCTCCTGTCTCTGTCTCTTTCGCGTGACCGTCTCCGGGGTTGTATACACCTGGGGCCGACCCCCCCCGCCCCCTCCCCTACAGCGCTGTCGATGCTGTGGCTGCGTTAGACGGCCTTCTTTTGGGCTGGGAGGCCTTGCAAGCGAAAGGGGACGCGGCGGACGCTCCTCCGGATGACCGCAACTTGCCGACTCGCCCCAGCCTTGTGTGGCTACTCCAGCAATCCATGCTCGAGGTGTTCGTCATTCCAGTATTTTGTTGTTCGAGCGTACGCTTCCGCGACGGTTACGTATAATCAGTTAATTTAGTGCTCGGCCTCCCCCGGTTGTCGAAACCCGCCTCTCTTGCTGGTGCGAGCATACCGGCGCCGAGAACGATTGATTTTGTTTTCTGTTATTTTTCCTCGTGCACAGATGATAACGTACAAAGTACTACATCCGTCGAATTCGCGAATAGTCGTACCGGTATTGCTTCAATCAACGAAACATAGGAGAACACGCGCGCCCGACGTTACCACGCAGCTTTTGAAAGTTGATAACCAACCACTCAATCGGTCGAACCCACAGCTGACGCATGTTGAAGTGTTTTCTTTTTGTACAAAACAAAAGCTTTGAATACGGTACCCCCCCCCCCCCCCCTACCCGCGCATTCACTCGACGCCGTTTCATCCCCGTATGTACATAGAACAAAGTCCGCCTCACAAGCGGTTCCTATTTATAGTAAGATTCAGCTGCGAGTACATCGAACACCTCACGGCACTCCCTTGGCGCTTGCTTGGTGCAAGCAGTGTCTGCCTGGTCGGTGAAAACCCAGCTTTGCTCCGTCCCGGCCCGGCGTCTGTCGAAAACGCGAGGGTCTACGGTCATACGACTACGGCCGTGCATGATATGAGTACCCCCTCTTCCCCCCCCCCACCCGCCTCTTCTCCCTGAAATTCTCGTGTGATGATGCGTCACTCGCGTGGCGCCGCCGGACCGGCATGGTTGGTTTGTTGGCTGCTGCGGCTGCGCGGGAACTGAAAACAGATCGCCAGCGACCAGGGGGGGGCTCAGATCCCGCGTGCTTCCGGGGACGGCGTGCTGGGGGAAGAGGGGGAAGGTTTGACGAACGACGCGTTCGGCAGGTTCGTGTTGTTGTGGCCTGTGGCTAGATACAGTGTAGCAGTATTCTAGGGAACACGTATTGGGAGGTACGTATCCCTTGTCAGGCCTTGGCTACTGAGCAAGACAGCACTTTTATACAGAAGCGAAAAAGAGCTGTGTGTGGGTGTCACGAGGTTGGCCATATAATACAAGGAATGGCGAGTTCTTGAGATGCCGCCAGCTTTGGCTGTATAGAGGTACATCAGTTGTTTGTATGTCATGCGGAGCGATCGTGGGGCGGAGGGGGCGGATGGGTAAAAGAGGTGTCGTTGCGTCGAGGATCAGGCGTTTTGGTTCCGAAGAGGTCAAGAGTTCCGCCTTGTTGACCGCGGCGGCTCTGACTTTTTTTTTTTTCGTTTCCTTCAGTTCTTTCGTCCGTGATTGGCGGGGTCATAAACGTGCAGCAGCAGTAGTAGCTCCATCCCACCACGGCTACTTGAAAGCGTTGATACCTCAACTACGATCGCCCCTCCCTGCATCCTTCCTTCCTTCCTCCCTTCCTTCCTCCCTTCCTCCCTACCTCTTTCCCCTGTTCCTTCCCTCCCTCTTTCCCCCTCTCCTGCCCTCCCTGTTTCCCCCATTCCTTCACCCCCTCTTTCCCCCGTTCCCCCCCCCCCCGCCCCCTCCTTCCTTCTGGAACGGGGATGCGGTGGGCTTTTTTTCTTGTGTTCGGACGCTTCTTTTTCCTTCTTCTCGTGTTTTTTTTCTTCCACCCTCCTATTTGTCCTATTTGTCATTGAACAGGTTCTTCGTCAAAATCGACGCCGAGTCCCTCCCGTACCCCGTGAGCGACGTGGACAAGTTGCAGACTCTTGACTCCGTTTCCTACTCCGACCTTAGGTGTGTGTGTGGGGGGGGGCGTATGCCCAAAGTGCCCCCCGAGTGCTTCTGCCCCGCTAGCGTTAGCTGTGGTGTTGTGGCGGTAAATTGGCGTTTTTGGCCGTGAGCATTAACGGCAGGGGTATTCGCTGGGCAACAGGGGACGGGAGGGGAGTAGGGAGAGCGGGAGGGAGGCGGGGAGGGAAGGAAGGAGGCGAGGGGGGAGGGGAGGGGGGAGAGGGGAAGGGGGGGGGGGGGGCAGGAAGTGTGAGAGGGAGGTGCTGGAGGGAGGGAAGGACGGATACGTATACTCGGAAAATATGTTTTCGAGAGAGAGATATATATATAGAGAGAGAGAGAGAGCGGAAGGGGAAGGGGAAGACACAGCGAAAGGGGAAGGGGAAGCAGGAGGCAAACGGGGAGCAAGTCGAGCGTGATTGGCGGCTTCCTTAATCTCTTGTTCAAGTGCATTGAAGGCTCACCATGTGAGAAACACCCAACGCCTACCCCTACTTTTTACGGCGTAGCCTCTACCAGTAGTCATGAAATTTGCCCACGCTTCCCCCCCCCCCGTTTCAACCTCTGGCTGATGCCCCACGCGCGTCTCACTTTGGATACGATCTTCCACGAAATTGCGGTCAGGATACGGTTTTTCCAACTACGCTCTGGATAAAATCTTCCAAACTACCGTTTGGGTACGAATTACGCTTTTATGATCTTCCTGACCACCCTTATTATATGATAATATCTTCCAAGTTACTCACCGGAAAACATCTTCCGAACTACGCTTTGGATACGATCTTCCTAACTCATGATTCTCATACGATCTTACAAACAACGCTTTGGGTGCATAACATCTTCAGGACTACGCATCGGATACGATCATTCAAGCAACGCTCTGGGTACCATCTTCAGGACTACGCATCGGATACGATCATTCAAGCTGCGCGATGGGATACGATCTTCCTAGAAAAAAAATTACCAACCATTGCCGTTCGCCCGCCCGCCCGCCCCACCCCGCCCTGTGCCTCCCCTTTCACTATCTCTGCCTCCTCCTGAAGCGATTCTTACGCAGAGGCCGTGAAGAAGACCGTGGAGGCTGTGGCGTCGGCTTGCTCTCGTAGCGGGGTTGAGGGAGGCCTGTTCGAGGCCCCCGCCCTCGTGGCTCTCGTACGGAAGCTGACCGCGGTGAGGCTGGGACTTTTCGCGCATTTTTTTTTTGTTTGTTTTGTTGTTTTGATCCCCTTACCGCAAAAAGCAGCGGTGTTATGCTTTCGGTCGTGGATCGTCATTTTTTTTGTCTCCCTTTCTCTCTCTCTCTATTTCTCGTATTTGTCTGTTTCTCTCTCTCTCTGTCCCTCTCTACTGTAAAATACGGAGAGGACGTTTACCGGCTGGTTCAGGCGAAAGGCCCCGAAATGCGTCAACACCATGAATGTTGCAAGCAATAGCTACTCAAATATCACACTTTTTTGCTATCATACTGACCGTATTGGACAGCAGAATCGGATGGCATGGTGCGTTTTTTTTTTTTTTTTTTCTTGTGAGGGCCTAGGGCTGGCGCTATAGCGGTGAGATTGTGTTCCGACCAACCACTGGCCTTCAAGAAAGGTCAGCAATAGACAGGCGTTTCCGCAGGTAGGAACCATTGTCTGTTTGATTAATTTTTTTCTGAACGGAACGGTTGTAGGTGCTGTGCTCCAAGGCATGTCTGCAAATAGCGTTGGCGCAAAGGATTGACTGCGTATGTACGAGGATCAACATTAAGCACACCGCTAGAAGTCGGTTCCATACTGAAACCAAGCTATCTAAAAAAAGGTAAAATCCACGTTTTTTTGTCGCAAAACCTCAGAAGTTCACGCATTTTTTTTTCGAATTTAGACCCTGAAACTTCGCACACACCTCCCGTGCTATTCTGCCGACGGGTGTATGGAGTCGGGGGGGGGGGGGGGGGGGGGGGGGGGGGGGTGCTAGTTTTTTGTTTTGTTTTGTTTTTCGTTCTCTCGTAGATATCTGGGGTCCAAGAAAACCCAATATTTATAAAAACCCGCAGACCCCAGGTAGCTGGCGGACGAGAAAAAACGACTTGCACCCTTTCGTACGGTACACCCCTCGGCGTGTGTGCACGGGAAGAATCTGCGAAGCTTCAGGGTCATAACTCGTGATAAGCGGCGTGAGCGAGCTCCCGATGTCAAAAACGTTCACGACGGATTCCCTGGACCGGCTCATATGAGCGCCCTTACTGTTGGAAGTGTGTCTATTTGGGAGTGGGAATAGTGCTCCGTCTCGAAAGGGATGCGTGGTCAGTGGTCAGATGGATAAGGCAAGCAACAAATGAGACCGCCCCCCCCCCCCCCCCTCTCTCCCCATCACGCTACTTATCCCCCCCTCTCTCTCTCGGCTTGAACTTCCCGATATACGAAACGCCACAATGCTGCGATGTAGCAGGTAACACACACACACACACACACACACACACACACAAAAGGCTCTCCGCCACCCCCGATTGCGGGATTTCTGTTTCCGCCACCGCCCGCCCACGAACCACCATGTTGCGTCTCTTTGTATCACGTACGATGGCGTGGCATTGCGTTGCGTTGCCCTCTTCTCCTTGCTGCATTGCAGTGTTCTTCCTGTATTAATATTAATAGTATATTTTACTACTGTATGCCAGGTATTAGTATTAGTATTAGTAGTGGTTTCTGTGACCACAGAGACTCGTTTCTCTCTCTTGTCGGCACGGTCACGTGGCAGTGTTGGATGAACGTCGATGGGTAGGAAGAAGAACGATTTTTACCCCTCCCGAGATAGCGGCCTAAGCATTGGTTGACGACGTTTGGTGTTGTCAGTCGTCTACGAGCAGCAGCAGCAGCAGCAGCAACAGCGTGAGCAGCAGCAGCAGCAGCAACAGCAGCAGCGTGAGCACCCAGCCCAATACTGGCAGGGTCACGTTGTGGCCGTGGCAGTACAGCGCCGTACCGCTCCCTGCATTGTCAACTCGGATCGCCTACTCGTACGGTAACGTGTGCCAGGTATGCCATGCCCCAATCACGCAGTGGCCAGTATGGTTGCTCTATTCGTCTGTTTAGTTTTGGTCGACAATTGCCCCCCCTCTGAAAAGTCTCCAAGGGGTTTCGTAGTGTGAGGAACACACGCACGCACGCACCGCTGCTGACTCTTCCTCTTCCACACGTACGACACATAGGTAGATAGATAGATCATGATCTATCTGTAGACCATCTATTACGGGGGGCAATATTAAATAGGACCTACGGTACACACAAAGACCTCAAATATATTGCTATTTTTACTGACAATGTTCAGTCCTACTTACTATGTTCCCCGTAATATTAATAGATAGTCTAGAACCTATCCTTCCGTTATGTGGTGTGTGTGTGTGTGTGTGTTTTTTTTTCCTTCCATCATTTTTACTTTCCAGCTTAACTCGTACCTGGTATAGGAAGTTTTACCCTTAGCCGTCTCTCTGGACAAGCCGTGGTCACAGGCGTCGTCCCTTCTACCCCCCCCCCACCCGGCACGTGCTCGGTCTTCTCATTTTTTTCGCCCGTAGGGTTTCATTCCGCTTTCCCACTGCTCGGTGCGTACACATCCAACTCAGGAAGCATGTGCTGGATACGTGCAGCAGTAGCTCGTGCAGGTTGTGCGGGGGCTTCCGTCCGGCAACGTGCTTACACAGAACGTACCGAGTACGACAGATCAGGGATACACTCATCTGCCCCTCGAAAGGTCTGTAGTACTAGGTCGACGACGAAAAGCGGCGGTGAGCAGTGGTGACCTGATCGATCTAAAATATCTGTACATATATGATGTGTTGGGGTTTCCGTGTGGCCTTTGTTTTCCTCTTCCCGCTGTCATGGCAGGTGATGAACGATAACCTTCCCTACGAGGTAAACGGCCGATCGGTGGTGCTAGAAGCCCTGGAGGAGCGAGAGCTGTACATCGCGGAGACCGTGTACAAGGAGACCTTCGGCGCGCTGACGCTGCCCGCCAAAACGGTGCGAGGGGCCTCTCTCTCTCTACCTGTCTTGTCCGTAGTGGGGTGTCCCTCGTTTAGCGATAATGATTTGTCAAAATATGTGATCGGTACAGGACAAGACGACCCTCCCCCCCCCCCCCTATGTACGTACCTGGTATGGGTCATGTACCCGGTATATTTACCAGGTATAATTTTTGTGACGGCGTGTAAGGTGCGAAGCAAGTGTGCATGGTAAGTAAATAAGTACGTGGCATTGGTTTTCATGAGGTTTGTTGCTGTTGTTGCTGTTTTTTGTACACATACTATTAATAAGTATGGTAACGCACAAGACATCACACCTCTCTCTCTCTTTACGTACCTGGTTGTTGTTGTTGTTGTTGTTGTTGTTGTTGCTGTTGCTGTTGTTGTTTTTTTTTGTACACGTAGTAACTATGATAACGCTCAAGACATCACGCTTCTCTCTCTCTCTACGTATCTGGTAGGTGTGTATGTGGAGTGCTGGGATGGGAGTGTTATTTTCAGAGCCGATTTTTTGTTGTTGTTGTTTCTCCCTCCCAAAAGACGTGGGGTGGGTTACACACACTACGCAAACGGCGGCTTTTGGATCATTGGAAATATCTCCTCGTCAAGGGTCTTTCCGTAATATTACGGGGGACCATAGTAAATAGGACCTACGGTACACACAAAAAACGATATACTTCCCTGTTTTTACTAACAATATTTGGTCCCATTTACTATGGCCCCCCGTACTAGACGCATCGCTTGGTGTGTGTCTGCACTCTCTTCTCGTTTGTCGGAACCCAAAAAACAATCAGCTTGGAAAATGCGTTGTAGGTGATGTTGCGTTCTCATGGCATGCATGATGTCCTCGCCCTTGTAGACCGCTGACCGCTGCGAGGAAAAGCAGCTGGGCTGCGCTGGGCTGCACTGGGCTTGGCTGTGGTGTAGTGGATAGTGGATGGAGCACGGGTCGCGACGTCAAATACAACGTACATGGTTTACGTGTGGTCTCCTCCACCACCCCCTCCCACCCCCCCCGCCCGTACTACCGGCTCGCCCGCGCTTGGTCGGCTACCGCGTCGCCTTATGCCGCTTTCTCGGGTCCATCGCACCCAAGCAGCTAGACAACCCACCACACCCTAAACACCCCCCCGCCTGCCCAACATCCTGCACACCCACAGCTCACCCACTTCCCCCCACCAACCAACCCACCCACCCACCCACCCACCCCACTCACCGGTCTTGCTTGCTTGCTTGCTTTTTCTTCTTTTTTTTTTTTCTTCCCGCCTGATGTTGTCTTGGGGTGTTCCGTTCGCGACGTACTATCTCTGCGTCTGCTTGGGTGTTGGCGCCCCACCTTGTTCGAGCGCAGGAGCTGCTTACAACGGTGCACGAAGGCGAGGTGGAGCGCTTGAACCGAGCCGCCGACCCGCGGCTCGCTGCTGAGAAGACGGTGGGCGGGGAGAGCGAGGGGGGGGGGGGGGGATGCGTCGCCCATCTCGAGGCGGCCGGAGTTTCGCGCCTCGTTGGACGCCCTGACGAACAGACTCCACAAGGCAAGCAAAGCAAGCAAGCGACAACAAAAATAAAGCAAACGCAGGGAGGAAGCGAGGCAGGAAGGAAGGAAGGAAGGAAGGAAGGAAGGAAGGAAGGAAGGAAGGAAGGAAGGAAGGAAGGGAGAGAGGTCGAGAGCCTTCTTTCTTTCTTTCTTTCCTTCCTCCCTTCCTTCCTTCCTTCCTTCCTTCCTTCCTTCCTTCCTTCCTTCCTTCCGAAAATTATGTGAACGTTCGACTTTTTTCAAGCACTCTTCTTTTCCCGTTTGTCCAGAGTTAAAAAACGAGCGCTGACTCAACGGGTAAAGTGAGTCTCAGCAGAAGCACGTATCGTATCGTTACGGAAGTACCACTCGCGTGTTTTTTTTTTTGTTATCCGAGCCGTGCTTGATGCACGTACGGTAGAGGCAGGGGTGCTCCTCGCGTTTTCAGAGGCGTTTTCACGTGAGGAGCTAGCTTTCTATCATGTTGATACCTTTTTCACCCAAAAACTGGCCCCGAGAAAAGCTAAAAAAAAAGGTGTAAAACCTAATGAACCATTCCGCAGTCTATGTAGATATATTATATATATATACTCGAAGTATATGTTTTTAGGTACGTCACGGACACCATTGTAAAACACTCTTCTTCGCATTCCGACGAGAACGGTGGGTTGAGGAACCCGGTGAGGTCCGTTCCAGTGACATATTTCGGCCCTAAAAGTGCCACCACGCTGAACGGAAATGTAAGGTCCGTTTATACATTGATAGGAAGACCAAGCGGTCCTTGTACGTGCGTGCGCCCAGAGTTGTGTTGAGGCGCATGCCCTATAAGGCGCATGCCCTATAAGGCGTACGTCCTATAAGGCTATATATAAGGCATGCTCTGTTGTAGCACGCGCCAATGTCCGGGGGCTGTTCCTCGGGTTGTCCGAGTACCGCTTTAGCCGAAAATTTAGTCAACCGTTTGATACTGACCCCAGAGACCAAGTGGGGGTTATATTTTCGGTCAGAGTGGTACCTGTACTTTTTTTCCTCTTTCTTGTTTTTTTTCCCCCCACGAAGGCGAAAGTATTGGGGGGGGGGGTTGATAAGTTTGGGTGGAGGACCTCTACCGTCGGCGATCGAGCAACAACTGCTGTGCGATCGATCGAGCCGCAATCGAGAGTGTATAAATCCTCGAGCGATCGAACGATTCACGCGTCTTCCCAGGACATACCACGACCTAATGATCTGCAGTGAATCCTACCAGGTACAGTTCGCAGTCTACCGCCGTCGTGAAATGGTTGTGCGGGATCTGTACGTCTGTATGGTACATACCCAACCCAGGAGGCCTGCCGTACCGGACGTAGACCATGCGGGATTATTGTTCGGCTGCTACTTTGGCAGCCTGAGCTACAGCGGTCCGTGTGTAGCACAGAGCAGGGAGCTATCTATCTGCCTTGGAATAGCTAGTGTAGATCGATCGTGATATGGGGAGCGATGACCTGTTGGCGGTGTAACTCCAACTAATCAGGTTTTGCAGGCAACCGAGCCACCGAGTGATCGAATGACCACTACTATTTACGAGTACTTGAATCGAGCGAAGTCAAGCAGCATTTGTGGTGTGTTTGCTCTGCCGTCTTCGTTTTCGTTCTCGCCCCCCCTCCCCCCCCCCCCCCCCCCCCCGTTATCCATGCGCGTGCATGTGCACGCAAGGTCTCGAAGGTGTCGAAGTCCGCCTCAAGATCGGTTCTCAAGTAGGATGTATGTACTCGTAGCTCACCCTTCTTTTGCGCGACTCGCCGAACACCTCACGTTTCGCTTCGCGCTTGGTGCAAGCAGTGTCTGCCTGGTCGGTGAGAACCCGACGTGCTCCGTCCCGGCGTTTGACGGGTGCGAGAGTCTATAGTCAAACGACTACGGCCGTGCATGACATGAATACCCCCCTCCCGCCCCTCCCTCCGCCCTGTCTCCTTCCCCTCCTCAGTTCGTCTGCGGCCGAAATGCCAACGTCTGGTCGGAATTAGAAGTGGCGAAGTTCAAAGAGGTGAGTGAGCTTTGAACGTACCAGATCAGATCAGATCAGATCAGATCCCCATATCGCATGCCCCGGAGGTGTAAACTACTACAATTGATGTGATAATGTCTTTTGATTTAGTATGAATCCGTGCAATCATTCGTTATTTCGGGCTGATACAAATCGATAGTTCTCGCGTACCAGGTACAGGAGTATCTCTTTCTACCCACTCTAACCAGCCATCCATTGCCTTTTTTTGCCTCCTTGAAGAGTCTCTTGCTTCCCTTCTTTCTTTTTTCGTCTTTTTTCCTTTCGTTCTTTCTTGGTTTATTTCTCCTCCAAAATGATCTGGTTTCTGGTTTCTGCTCTGTGTACACAATGATTTGCCAGATATATATTTCGCAACAGGTGTTAGTCGCTGAAAACTTTTGATGGTCTGACCTGCATGATCTAGTAAGGCACATGCTGCAGACATGCAGATCATGTTCTCCGGGGGGTGGGATATGAACGACACAGGGGGGGAGGGGGTGTACTCGATAGGAGATATGTACTCGATCTCATGCATGGCCGTAGTCGTATGACCATAGACCCTCGCATCCCTACAATGCCGGGACGGAGCATGTCGGGTTTCCACCGACCAGGCACGGGGGGGGGGGGGGGGGGGGGGGGGGTTATTTGCACCCACTTTTTCGCCAGGAGTGATTTTGAGTACCAGGTATCAAATAGCGCTTCCACTAGGCATCTAACAACGAGAAGTGTAAGATCTATAAATGCAGTACGAGAGTGTACCACTTTTATAAACTGTATCAGCGGAGCACGCGGATTCGAATCCCAGACGGCACACACTCTTAGAAAGGGCAATAATGAAACATAAATCGGAGCGGAGGGTTGGGATTTCCGTACGAATCGATAAAGTTTTCGTTGTTTTTTTGTTTTGTTTTTTTCAATTTTCGTTTACTTTGGTTTTAGTATGGTCCCCCCTGCCTAGCCCTCCGAAAAGGATGGTGTATCGTTCGAATCTTATTTTTGTATTCGTGCTCCCCCGACTGCTACCGTATCGCTAATGAAGTGGTTGCTTCTGTCTGATTGGCTCATTATGCTCACCGTTAGGGTTGCTCTGATTGACCTAGGGTTCGGGTTAGGGTTGGTTCTATCGTCTAACCAATGGTCGCTTCGATCTGATTGGACTATTAGGCTCAACGTTGGGGTTGCTCTAGGTGCTCTGATTGGCCGAGGGTTGGGGTTAGGGTTAGTCCTATTCGTCTATCCAATGGTTGCTTCGGTCTGGTTGGCTCATTAAGCTCACCGTTAGGGTTGCTCTGATTGGCCTAGGGTTGGGGTTAGGGTTGGTTCTATTCGTCTAACCACTGGTCGCTTCGGTCTGATTGGACTATTAGGCTCAACGTTAGGGTTGCTCTAGGTGCTCTGATTGGCCTAGGGTTGGGGTTAGGGTTAGTACTATTCGTCTATCCAATGGTTGCTTCGGTCTGATTGGCTTATTAGGCAGGCTCACCGTTAGGGTTGCTCTAATTGGCGAAGGGTTGGGGTCAGGGCTAGTCCTCTTCGTCTGGTACATGGCTCGTGTCAACCTTTTTCTCGAGTAGAGTGGTAAAACACCCCTATACTGGTGTATATACCGGTTATATATGGAGGCGTGTTCCAATATAGGGATGCAGTTTTTTTCCTTTCTTTCAGAGGGTCATTACACGTGAGGACTTTTTTTAGGTAAATATCTCCTCACCCCCCCCTAAGAAAAGAAGTTGACATACCTGGTAGGATGGAAGAACGATAGTGAGACCTACTGTACATTAGCTCGATCACCAATGCCATGGGTTGTTGAAAAGAGCCTAGCGCGGCCTAGCGCGGCTCCTCCGTCGGTGGTGATCTCCTTTGCTTGCTTCCAGGAAGCAGGTAGAGAAGACGAAACCGTGCCACAGCAGTGTTTTTTTGTTTTTTTTCAACGAACGACGTCCTGTCCCCGACATCCAGCGTACGTGATGAACACTTAGCCCTGCGCGCATTAGCCATCCGATCCCATACCATCCCATCCCCCTGCGGCTGCTAAGCACCAACCGCCCTTGGCGGCTCTGTTGTCGTGGAAATAGACCTGCGGAAGCCGTTCACACACGACTTGGTGTGATGATGCGGTTTAGGGGTAGGTGGGAAGGGTTGATTTTTGTTCGGTCTGGCTTTGGTTTGTTTCGGTTAGTTTGGTTCGGCTCGGTTTGGTTTGGTTTTTGGTCTTGATTTGGTTCTCTTCGGTTTGGTTCAGTTTGGTTATGTTTGTTCCAGTTCGGTTTTTGGTTCAGTTTGGCTCGATGTGGTATAGTTGTGGTTCGGTTTGGTTTCAGTTCGGTGTGGTTCAGTTTAGCTTGATGTGGTTCGGTGTGGTGTGGTTCGGTTTGGTTTGGTTTCGATTCGTTTCCCCTTTTTTGCTGGTGTTCATTCATCACCCGCGTTGTTGTTGCTGTTGTTTTTTCTCGCTCGGCGCGCTCCTCACGAACACGCTCGCGCAGGACTTGTTCGAGCTCGAGCAGTCGGTGCTGACGGCACACCAGGACCGCGAGGACCGCGACGAGAAGTTATCGGAGGGAAGCAGGGACACGTTTATCCCCTCCCCGCCACCGCCGCCCGACTACTCGGACGTCGCCGCAGCTTTTCGGGCTAGAGTGACCATGTGCGTGTGTGTGTGTACTTCCACTTGAAAAGTTGAAAAACTTGAAAAAGTTGGGGGAGAACATGTTTACACCTCAGCGTTGCGAGATCGATTTGTTTTCGTCGAGAGAGTGAAACCTTTTGCAAACGAGGCTTAAAAAAGAGTCCGGAAATTTCCTCGAAACGACTCATGGTGGTGCGTGATAAAACTCTTGAAATCGATCCCGCGCGCGTGTTGTTGCTTTCATTGAAAACAAGTACAGCCACGTTAGCTGCGAGTTCCACCGGCTGAGTGGTTTCGCGTGCTTTTGTGTGCTTGTTTGTGTGTGTATGTAGCGTGGATGCTAGCTTGTGGAGGGAGGGGAGCTGGTTCTTGCTTAACTTAGCCCTCTGAAGGCAGAGTGCGGTCCTCTTTTGGTCACAAACCGGTCAAGCTATAGGTAGCTTGTTCCCAATACGGTACGGTGACTCCAGCCCTGAAAAGGTTAACAGCACAGCAGCAGCATCAGCGCTCACCTCCTTCGCGCTGTTGAATAGAATCGGCGTGTTCCGTCTCCCTGTCGCCTCAGCCGCGCTGTCGAAAAATAACTAAATACTAACATAAAAAAAAGTGAACGAGCTTCAGCGGTGGTCTCGTGTGAAGGATCACACTGTTGTACTTGCACGTGAGGCATCTTTTTGCTTATTTGTCTTCACTGAGGTGTGGCTCAGCGTCTTTGTTTATTTGCGTTGTTACGCAGTTTATGCTTGTTTCCCCACTGTTGTCCGTGTCCCCTCGCTCACTACAGGACTGCTGTGTATAGCATTAATAGCGTATCTGATTAAAGCAGTACATAAAGCAGGGCATTCCTTATGGTGGACGCCTTTTCGACTCCGGGACGATATCCCGCGGGATTCAATCACCCCGGGACCAAGCGGTACCATTTGTCTGGGATGTGACCACCGCGGGAACGGGATTCACACTTTTCCGTGGCGCGGGAGCAGGATATATTTTTTTCTTGTGGGGGACGCCTTTGTGCGGGCACGGGTTTTCGCAGTTATCACGGGACCCCGGGATTATCCCGAATCCCGCACGAAACCGCGGGAAAAATCCCGAAGAATGCCCTGATATCGAGGGCTAAAGAGGCATTGACGCGCCCAGAAAAGACCGGACCCCTACTATTAATAACCCTTTTGGAGCCGCAGTTAGTCCCGTTTTGGGGACAAGCCACTCCAATTCTAAGTAGTTTGTGCCCAAAACGGGACTGCAGTACTAAAAGGGTGAAGGGCGGGAATGCTACCTTTTTTCGCTTGAACCAGTATATGAAGGCCTGAAGAGGTATTGACGCGCCCCCCAAAAAGAGCGATCTCCTAGAGCATATGTTGGGTTGACCTCTTTTGGGTCGCACTCCCGTTTTGAGGACAATCGGGGACAAAATAACCTTGAATTAGAGTAGGATACTTTTTTCTGGGCAGTCTAGTCAGTGCTACTTGAAGTAAAAGGGTTACAAAAATCATCGTTGCTTGGCGTTTTTTTTTTTTTTTTTTTTTTGCTTATTTTCCGCCCCGCTGTTTGTGTGTGTCCTCTCGTCTTCCCTTCTCCTCTCGCTCTCCCTCTCGCTCCCTCGCCCACGCGTCTTTATGCGGGCACCGGTGGCATTTTTGTGCCTCAAAAGCTGGCGTGATGAGATCGCCCCGGAGCTGGCGGAGTCGCACCCGGACATGGTGGTGATGGTGGCGGAAAAGGGCAAGTTCGACGTCGCCCACGTCGGCGCCCTGTTCACGACGATGGACGAGTTCTTGGACGAAAGCCTGGTCAAGGTCAGGCGGCAGGTGAGAGCCTTTCCCGTTACACGCGTCCTTTGGTCTATGTGTTTATGTTGGTACGAGCCGTTACCAGGCATGGTTGGTGTAGTATGGTGAGTGCGAGCCGTTGCCGAGCAATGGTTGATGGCACAGGTGGGTGTGAGCCGTTATGAGCAATGGTTGGTGGTACAGGTGGGTACGGCCCGTTACCAGGCATGGTTGGTGGTATGGTGAGGTGGGTACGAGCCGCTACCAAGCATGGTTGATGGTCTAGTATACAAGGTATTAGTGGTGTATATGCACTTCGTATTACGGTATTCAGAGGTTTGCCACTTTTTTGCCACTATGGTTGACCCACACTGTGTACGAGACGATTTTGACTAACCCTATACCCACCCTGTCTCGAAATATAGGTACCATTTCTATGCTAATATTCAATAAAATGGTCCCTATATTTCGGGACAGAGTAGTGTGTACATTGGTTGATTGACTCTGATTGGCTCAGGGTTGGGTTGAGGCTTGGGGTTACTCTGATTGGCTTAGGGTTAGTTACATATGTTCCTCTGTCGGCCTGCTAGTAGTGCTATTAGTAGTCCGCCCTCGTTTCTCTTTGTCTGTTATCGTATAGGTACATAGCCGCTACAAAGGTTGGTTGTAGGCTGTAGATTAACTTCTAGGCGTCTGTGTGCGGTACGTGGTATGTACGTACGTACGTACGTGATAGGTGTTTTACCGTCGGCGTTGTGTAGATACTGCCGCTGTACCTGATCCGCTAGTGTTGCTATTGTTGTTGTTTTGTTGTTATTGTCTGTTGTTTGTTGCTGTTGTTGCTGATGTTACTGCTGCCGCTGCCGTTGTTTTATTGCTGCTGACTCTTCCGCCTCTCCCCCCCCCCCCCCCCCCCCCCCCCCCCCCCCCCAATTTTTGTTTTTGTTTTGTTGTCCACCGTGTACTATGTTCTGGTATATATATTGTGTGTATACATCTCGTATGTATGTACTCATGATTCAGGCGCGCATCCAATTCGACGAAAAGATGGAGTACCTGAGAATATCGGACGTCCTCCAACCCAGGACGAACGCTGCCGACGTCGAGGTCCTGGCGGGCCAGGCCAGGGAGGCGGCCTCCGAGGCCACCGCGATGGTGCGGATGGCGGTCGGCACCTCCAAGGCCGCCCAGGTCGCGGAGGAGGAGGGCTGGGAAGAGGAGGGCGCGAGGGAAGGGAGGAGGTGGCTGAAGAGCGCGCAGGGCGTCATTGGCGTCGCAGGCATCGATGGCGTCGCCGGCGGCGGCCCTGTCGACGAGGACGGGAAAGTCGAGAATTTCGATGGTACGGTAAAAATGGTTGATGATGTCGAGGAAAAAGATGACGGGGAAACAAAGGACGTCGGGGCAGCAGTTGATGAAGAAGGCGGCGACGGGAAGGGGAAAGGGAAAGAAGGCGACGGAAACGGAAACGGGAACGGGAACGTTGATGGAAAGGACGGCGTCGGGACGGCAGTCGACGGGAAAGACGCCGCGAAAATCGACGGGAACGTTGGGGGGAAAGACGGCGGGAGGGAAGACGGGAAAGACAATGGATCGGTCGGCGGGAACGGTGATGGGAAAGGCGACGGGAACGGCGACGGGAGAGACGGCAAGAACGGCGATCAAAATAGCGAAGGGAAAGGACAGAAGGTGGGTGTATTGCCTGAACCGCAGCCAGCAGGGTGGTCGTCGTTTTCCGCTTGCCCCCCCCCCGCTCGCTTGATTGAACGCTGCAACACCGACAATATAACATGAAAGCGTTGCCTGCTTGTTTGTTTTGGTCTTGGGGATTCTGTTTTGTGCGGTAAGCCTATTGCCTGATACCTGGTTTATGTATACATATATTAGCCTTTTCGGCACCGCGCCTTTCACTGAGCGCGTCGATTTACTCTCTCTCTAGTCGTCGCCGATGCACACCTGGCTCTCTCACTCCCGCGCTCGTCTGTACGCACTCAAGATAGACGCCTTCTTACTTTGTGGAAACCCCCTGGCAGGAACGACGTATTGTTGGAGGCAAATCGTTGTGTACCCTACACACACACACCCGTATGTTGCCCCCCGGCCCCTCCACTCCCCCACCGGTGGTGTCTGTTCCCTTCCTACCCTCCCTTCGTCCCTCAAACAAACCAACAATGACAACCGCAACAACAGCAGCAACCCTCCCTCCCTCCCTGAAACGAACTAAAAATGACAACAGCAACAACAGCGAAACCCTCTCTGCTTTCGCGTGCCTCTGCCTCGCGTGCGTGTTGTGCTGTGGTTGGTCCAACTCTCTGCTGTTGTAGGGCGGTGGTCCAGTCGGCGACGACGTGGTGCTGCTGGTCGACCACATCCTTAGCCAGTACCACGCCCCCTGCCTCGCGAAAGTGACCCTGGATGACCCCGACGGCGCGGCCTCGATGAAGGCCTGCCGCGAGCCCGTAGACGAGCAGTGGGACAACGCGGAGAGCACGAAGCCGGAGCTGACAGGGCAGAAGGAGACGGCGCTGGACGAGGCGGTGCGGAAGAAGGAGCTTGAGCACGTAGACTGGTGAGCAAAAGGAGCGATGGGAGCAAACGTTTCTATTGGATACCAAGCCTGCCGGCACCCATGCTCCGGATAGGAAAATATACCCCAGTGCCAAGTCGTGTGATTACTTTTAAGGAAGTTGACATAAATGTACCATTCGTTCTTGTTACCAACGGGATCCGGGCGCTGCCTAGTGATGCAGGGAAAAGGCACTGCCGAGTGTCAGTTCTCAGTTTTCGTATCTGTCTCACTCGAATTTTATAGACCAACTTTTATAGCACATTTGTATGGGACGTTATTATTTTTGTATTTTTCAGCCATGTACTCTGAAGCCCGGAAATCACAACCGTCTACCAGGTATTATTTGTTATGGGCCAAGAGATCATCGATAATTTGGAGCACAGTTGCTGCTGTCGGGAGCATAAATCAGCTCAGTTCCGAGGGGTTTCTCACAGGACTGAGATTGCTTTGATTTTGTTCACGATGATAGTATACTGCTGTAGTTTTGCTGCCCTTTTGCTGCCCAGTTGCCAAGTACCCAAAACCCACGCCTATTTCACCCCTTTCTAAGGCGAGCTGTCTACCTACTTCCAACGGCGATTGTGCAGAGGAGATGACCTCTCCCGCACGCGAAAGCGGTAGCAGCTGCAGCGCTGCAGCATAACATAAAAGAAGATAGCAGCAACAGTAGCAGCAGGCATCGCTGCTGCTGCGGTCGGTTGCTGCGGCTGCTGCTGCTGTGCAGACCCAGCCGCAACACCAGCAGTAGCACAACAACAACAGCAGCAGCAGCGGTATGTACGGCATCGCAGCTGACAGCAACTTGCAGTATACGCATACATTACTGCAAGAACAGGACGCGTACTGTACGCGCATTATCGCACTCAGTCCTGAGAACAGCAGGCAGCAATCGAGATACTGCAGGTATGATGAGCCGTATCGAGCACTTACCGGATACCTGATACCTGATATCGATCGGCAATACAGAACAACCGCAAAGTACTCGTACTACTAGGGCTGACAACATGGGTAGTATTCTCAGTCTGAATCCCGGCGAAAACACAAGACGTGCCGAGTTCTAAAACACCAACACAGCAATCACCGAGATATACAACGATCTGGTACCAAGAACGGTGCGATACCCCGAGAAGGCGCGTGCGGTCGTCCGTCGAAGAGAGAGGGGCAATGGAAGGCAGCCAACGAGTAAGGCGAGACCGAGGTGGTCGATCAGGCCGATGGTGGCTCGCAAAGCAAGGGAGTCGGGAGAAAGCGGTAGCATCAGCAAGGCCGAGAGATCGAACCTCGGAGAGAAAAGGAGATAAGATCAAGTCTGTCACGTACCTGGTATACAGTATACCAGGTAAATAATAAGTTTTTATAGATATCGCACCCAAGAATACATGAGACTGTCAATACGTATCGAGGTCGAAAAAGCAGGCATGAGGGCAGGGAAGTGAAGGCGTCCGGAGTCCCAGACAAAGTTCAAGACTAAATCGATAGCGAAGGCTTATGGTAAACTGAAGACAGAGCTCCGTATCTCCTCAACGCAGCAATACATTCTTCGGGTTCGTGGTCGAAAACGGGACTTTCAGTTTGAATCAATGAAAAATCTTCCGCAAAAATTATGAACCCTTCAATCAATCGTTCTCATCCTGAGAGTACACGAGCAACCCGAGTACATTTTAGAACAATAGTACGAGTAGGGGAAAAAGAGAAGATGTGCCGAGTTATCAAAATTTTACTAAAAATAAAACCAACAAAGCGAAATCACCGGGATATGCAACGATCTGGTACGAAAAACTGCGCGATACCCCGAGAAGGCGCGTGTAGTCGTCCGGCGAAGAGACAGGGGCAAGGGAAGGGAGCCACCGAGAAAGGCAGGACCGAGGGGTTCGAACAGGCCGATGGCGGCGGCCCGCAAAGCAAGCCAGTCGGTAGAAAGCGGTAGCATCAGCAAGACCGAGAGATCGAACCTCGGAGAGTAAAAGCTACTACTGTAAGATGAAGCCTGCCACGAGAAGCTCTTCACGGAGCAACACCTAAACAATTTTCCAGGACCGCAGAAAATAGAACGTCCGTGTCTCCTTTTTCCAGCAAATATCCCTCCAGTTCGGGGTCGCCGCGCTCGTCGGTGGCGTGAGACTCCGAGACGCGCGCACGGGAGAACACCCGTCGGAGGCTGGCTCGCGCGACCCTCGAGAAAAGCGGTCGAAAGAGCAAGCACGAAGGCAGGGGAGCGAAGGCTTCCGGAGTCCCAGACAAAGTTGAAGATAAAATCGGAATTTTAAGGTTCGCTCTTAGCGGCCGAGATTCATTGTATATACATATATCTATTTAAGGAGGCGCTTTGAGAGACGCTACCGTATATAGGCGAGTAAGCAACGTGCCAACGTGTTATTTTTCCAGGTGTACTATGCTGGTACCAGGTATAGTTTGTGTAGGAGACGTTGATACGACGCTGCGAGACTGGTGGAGCAAAAATGTGCCGTTTGGTAGATACGTAGGAGATGCTATGATGCGATGGGAGACCGCGGTTTGAACCCCTGTGGCTGACCGCCCGCCTACATATACTAAAACCAGAGCACTGTGTACAAGGCACCCAACAAGATAACACCATCCCCCTACTAACCGCCAAGCCGATTTCCTCGACAACAGGGGAGGAGCGAGTGCAAACTCCGCGAGCGACGATGCGTCTATATCTATGGGAATTTTCTCGGAAACATTTTTCTTTTTTCAAAACCTCATACGCAATTTTCTTTTCTTTTTTTTGCTGTTCGTGTCTCCCCTGTTTTGGACTGAAATCGGCACGGAAATTCATCCCCCTGGGGGGGGGGGTTATATTATCACCCGGGTGATAGTGTTATGTTATCACCCGGATAATAGTGTTATGTTATCACCCGGGTGATCGTGTTATGTTCTCGCCCGGGTGATAGTGTTCTATTATCACCCGGGTGATAGTGTTCTATTATCACCCGGGTGATAGTGTTCTACTATCACCCGGGCGATAGCACTATATGATCACCCGGGTGATCATGTTATATTTTCACCCGTGTTGTACGGTATTACGACTCAATCCGTTTAGGACTACAGTCCCATTTTGGGGACTAACTACTTAAAATCTGAGTGGTTTGTCCCCCAAACAAGACTGCGGTCTTGAGAGAGACCTCCATGCCCCCCCCCCCCCCCCCTCCCCCCCCCCCAAAGGCCGGTACCTCCTATGGCTTGTATGCTGGTGAGCGCTCATTTTGATCCACGCTTCGTATTGCTTACGGTAACTTTCTCGTGTATTATTAATAGTAGTTTTTTTTTCCTTTGTTTGTTTTTTGTGGTTTCCTCGTCGTTGAGTAATAGAAGAGGGAAGAGGGAAGAAGGGGGCCAGCGCGCCACTATTACGGGGGACCATAGTTAATAGGACCTATGGTATACATAGAAACCTATATATTTAACCATTTTTACTAACAATATTTGGTCCTATTAACTATGGTCCCCCGTAATAGAGCAACGAACCCGTATATAAAACTCAGTGCGCAGCGAAGCGGCGCCGAAGCGCAAAAATCAGGACACAGCGGAGCGGCTCCGCAGTGCGAGGCGTTCTCTTAGCGGGGCACGGGGGACGGGGGTGTACTCGATATCATGCATGGCCGTGGTCGTATGACCATTGACCTTCTCGTCCCTGCAATGCCGGGACAGAGAGCACGTCGGGTTTTCACCGACCAGGCAGACATTGCTTGTACCAAGCGCGAAGCGAAACGTGAGGCGTTGGGCGAGTCGCATGATGGTTGAGCTACATACATCCTTCTAAGAACCGCTGGTGAGGCGGACTTGCATGTGGATGACAGCTTCACTGAGTTAATTTTTATTTCTGGTGTGGCCACTTCCGAAAGACAGCTATGGGACAACTATGTGACTGCCTCTTGGGTGCCCTACCGTAAACACTGCGTGATACGATCAGTCCCCTTCTCCGGAGTAAATGTTCTCCGCCCCGCACAAATGATCCAACTCGACCACCAGCTGTGACCGACCGCCAAAAAAAAAAAAGAAACGGTACCCTGGTGGTAGCTTAAGTAGTGAGCGGTATGTTTTACAGCGTCGTTGCCAACCGACGCCAACCCAACCTATGTATAATATACAAAGTATAGGGGTGGGCAGGATTGGGGTTGAGTTAGTCCATTGGTCGGCCGATCGGTCTGTTGGTCGGTCTAACAAGGGTCGGTCGAGCAATTGGTTGATTCGTTCTTTCGAAAGAGCGTGGGGGTGTCGAGAAGGTAAAGTGTGCGTCGGTTTCAATAATCGGCCGAGACTCGTGTGCTGTTTGTTGTGCTTGATGCCTGCAAAATCCGCGCGTGTTTGGGCTCCTAACCGTGCCCATGTCTTCATTGCCGCCTGGTACTTATACCTGTGTTGGTACTGTAGAGCCAACCCCCCCCCCCCCACCCCTCCCTCCCCCCCCCGTATTCTCCTGCCCCCCCCCCCCCCGCGCGCGCGCGGCCATGCCGAACTCCATGCCAGGGCGTTGGAACAAGCTTTTGGAGAGATTATTGACGGGTTTCACAAGGCGACGGCCAAGCTGGAGCTGCCGGCGGCGGAGGAGGACATCGACTCTCTGCAAAAAGCGGCGGAGAAGGAGCTTGAGAAGGTTTGTGGCGCGGACTGAGGATGTGGTTGCCTGCCGCTGCGCTGGCGCAACACGCGAGCTATAGATTAGTTACCGCATTGGAATACAATTAAAATGCGAGCTGGAATAAAACGAAAAACTGGAATCAAATGCGAACTTGAAAAACGCGAGTCCCCTCGCGAAGTGGGACCGCGCACCGACTGCGCTCAACGGTCATGCGCGAACATGTTGAGATTGGACCCCCCGCCCCCCCAACTGTCTCCCGTTCCCCTCCCAACCCTCCGCCCCCCCCCGCCCCCCGCCTTCTTACCGCCTCGTCAATGCCCCGCTGGCCACACTGGGTTGCGAACGCCCCGTTACCGCGTATTTATGTGTACCTGGTTTAAATTAGCGCCTGTTACGCTACGAGAAGGGGCTGTTGGCGACCGCGGAACTGCACAGCCGGCTGAAGCGCCGCGTAAACGACGCTTTCACGGAGTTTCGGACCAAGAACAAGGCCGCGTGGAGAATAACGTGCCAGGAAGCGGCCGAGGTGTACGCGGCGCAGGTGAGTAAGAGAGGTGACCGGTTTCGATTCGAAGTATTAACCCTTTTTCTTCTTATTATTCTTTTTCCTCTTCAGCCGCAGCAGCCCCCCCCTCAGAAATCGCGAAAAAACAGTTTCGCTTAAAACAGTTTTTTTTTTTGCGCAAGTTGTGGTGTACGAGTAGCTATCGTAGCTATCGATATAACAACTCTACTTTAGTTAGCTAAAACGCTCGCTTGGGCTGGTCGGTGGTTTATTCGCCCGTTTACTTGGGCTGGTCGGTGGCTTGCTCCTTTTTTCCTTCAGCTTCCTGTAGCTTTTTTTTTGTCGTTTCTTGGTTCTCTTTGCCCGGTGGCCAGTAGATACGAGTAGTAGCTGGTACACGAGGAACGAACGCCTCCTGTGTTATACCTCCCTCTTCAGCTTGCGACGCCCCCGGAATTTCAAGTCAAGATAATCCCGAGGTGGAACCTTGTAGTCTATGCAGACTCACGCGGCAGCAGCAGCAGCAGCAGGATATTTGTAACTGTTGTCAATTTGTGTGCGTTGGTCAGTCCCGGTCTGTTTGGCTGTATGTCGGTCGGTGGGTCGGCCGCTTCAGCCATCTCGAAAGGGTCCCTAGTTTTGTTTTTTAGCTCCATGGGAAAAAATAACTCCCATTCACTCGCAATTGTGACTCAGTCAGACAGACCCGAAGTGTTTGGCTCTCAGCTGGGGGCAGTACGTACAAGTAAATAATACTCCGTACCTGGTACAGTGTTTTTTCTGTATAATACGTATATACCTGGTATATAATATATAAAGGAGGCTTGTTTTGGCGTGGCAGACGGGGCATGCAATTTTCTGCTACTAAAAAGGGCATGCCCTCTAAAAACCCGAGTGAATCTCTCAAGCTTGTTCGGACCGTTTTCGGTGGGCCTTTTGCGCGCCGTACAGCACCAAGAGGGTGGAGGTGACATCTGCGGTAAGATACGGGTGTACCACATAGCTAATCGCAGACCGGATCTGCAAGAAGTTACTTTGCACACCGCTACTGTGATTAGATGCGTCCCCAAGGTGTAGGGTGCGTGAAAACGATGTGTTGGTTTCGGTGGGTGTGTCGGGGGGGGTTCCGGGTTTGGACTTGTAAAGTCAAGATGTTTGGATTATTTGATAGTGTTGGAAGCTACAGTACATGCCACCACTAAACCTATCACGGGGTGGGCATATGTAGTAAGAATCATAACCCACCGTGTGACCGAAAACCAGGCATCCCCCTGTGTTTGTGTTTACGCACCGTATTTGGTTCTGATACGTTTACACAACCGTGTTTGGATGTGATCGATATACCTACCCCCATGTTTACACACCGTTTTTGTTTCTGATTACTACCAGGGTACAGTACATCTCCGTTTACACACCGTATTTAGTTCTGATCAATATATATATATATATATATATATATATATATATATATATATATATATATATATATAAATATTATATATGTTATCAAGGTTCCCCTCCGGGAAGTGCCTAGGGGAGTGGCGCAAGAGCGAAAAAATATAATACCAGTATGATATACCTGCACACCTGTTTAGAACTGCATCCCACCCATCATTATTAATATGAAGAACACACACACCCATTTATGAGGGCATAACTGCTGTACTGCTGCTGTTAATAAAGTTTGTTGCGGAAATGTGTCATTATTTAGTTGTAGTTAACACCAGGTATAAAAAAGGACGGTACCGGTAGCACGGGTACTGCTATACCTGGTACAGCAGTATAGCCCCGCCAATAAGAAAGTCCCGGATAAGAACATAATGCTCACTTTCTGGAGAACGCTAAGAAAATTGGGTTAAGAAAACGGCTCAGTGGTGCACTCTACACTAAATCCTATATAAAAGCCTATGCTCAAGGCTGTTTCAAGATGGCGCCCCAATAAGAATCTCAGGCTTGTCCATACTGTAGGTAGAAAGTGCCCCGTATTCATAGTGTTCCGCAGCAACACCTGTAGTAGGGTAAACAGCAGCCAGTTTTTCGTCGTACGATTGTGCGGATGACGTATTAACAGTGCACATGACACATGACATGATTTTTATACCTGGTGGTATGAGAGTTTTTACACCAAGAAAAAAAAAATGTGCCTGCAGACTTCAGCAAGCCGAGCAAGCAGCTGTGTGCCTGGTGTGTAGCGGCCAACACGACAACAGCAACGAGCAACAACAGGTCCTCGCAGACTCATACTTGCTGACTGCTGGCCTCTCCGCTGCTGCAAGCATCGCACCACTGCTTCACTGTTGCTGCTCTGCTGCTGTCTATCTATGTGTATAGCAAAACAAAGCAGAAGAAGAGCACACCTCAGCAGCAGCAGCAGCAGCACTAGAAATCAACTTGTGCCGTCACACACCAAAGATGTCAGGAGACATGTCAATCAAGGCGAAACGTGAACTGTCAAGGGTGTAGGGCCGAGTGTTCCATACTAAAACCTAGTAGTATTTTGGTGTCGGTCGAGGCGTGTCAAGGCAAACTTGCTTTCCGTCGTGGGATAAAAATTCTGTCTCCTGACATCTTATGACACAGCAAGCACAGACAGTCTCCATCTACCGTCCAGCGCGGCTCTACCACACGTGCATGGTATTGCCGACTGTTGATGCTGTAGTTAGCAGTCAGTCAGCACGCTCTCTGCGCTGCTCGTGTTGGTGTCTGTTGCCGGAGTCGCACTGCTGTGTGCAACAGCCCCAACATGTTGTACTATCGCATGATCGCGCACAGCGCCAGAGAGGGAGGTGTGTTGTTGCGGGATGATTATTATTATGCTTGCCATCCGACGATGTGTAGTGTTCTAAAAAAAGGCTAACAGGTCAGAAAAAGCAGATAGCCACAGCCATACAGCAGCATGTAGACCTGCCACACGTGCCCGTGGCTGACCACTGTGCTGCTGCTGCTGCTGGACGGCAGGGTTGTAGTGCTGTATGCAGCTGGTGTTAACCACGTTCTCTGCTCTGCTGCTGTATTGGGTTGTCTGTTGTCTGTGTTGTGTGTTGCGTTCAGACGCAAAAAATTGTACCGGTACGTACTACGAGTACATGAAAGACAAAAAAAATGAAGACATTTCAGAGGTACGTACGTACAAAATAAAGCCTCTCGTACTGAAACCAGGGAAATCGTCTGATCCACTCCCGCCGGAAAAAAAAAAATTGACCGCCCGCCACGCGCTTCAGAGTGCACGGATCGCGCCGAGGCCTAGACCAATGTGTCTGGCCGGGTTTCTCGTGTCCGAGTACTTAATGTTTCGCCGAAAAGTGCTCCTGCAAAGAGAAAAGTTGGCAAAAGTACGAAAATTTGACGAACATACGTATATTATATATAAATATATATGTCCTCGTATAATACGAGCATACTACTGTAGATATACCAGTATTCTCTCTGTGAGGGTATGTAGCGCGATATGTTTTTGGCAGACCAGGTGTCTAAGTAGGGGCGTCCCACGGTCCAGGGGTGGGTGGCGAGACGGCGGAAGCGTGTGACGGGGGAGGTGGAGGCGCTTATGTCGTCACCGGTTGCGTAGGAATACCGCGATAGACATGGACGGACGCGGCGTACGAAACGTTTGAACGATGGGGAACGTTTGTTGATGGGAATTGTATTTTGCCTTTGCCGTATGTATGCGTGGGTGTCATAATGGTTGTGTGTGTTCTTTTCTGTTCACGTGGCGGGCCGATGTTGGTCACCACGTCTTCGGACCTGCGACATTCATTTTTTCGTTTTTTCGTTTTTTCTTGTCCTTTTTTTTTACTTTCGTGCGGTGTCGTTTCGATTTTAGGCTTTTGATTTTAGGTTGTCGGTTGGTTCGTTTGGTTAGTTGTTTGTTTGTTTTTCTGGTTGGTTGTGGTTGTGGTTTGAGTTTAGTTCGGTTCGGATTTTGGTGTGGCTTAGTTTTGCTCCCACTTTTTTTTTCATAATTTTGTTTTGTTTACGCCGTTCTCCTCCCCACCCACCCACCCACCCACCCGCCCGCCCGCCCTCCCGCAAAACAACAGGTGTCACAATCGACCTCCTTATTTTCGCTGGCTCCCCTGCGCTACTCCGCAGCGCCGTCGTTCGAGCCGGCGAGGTGTTTTGACGGCGACCTAATGGCCAACAAGGCTAGAAAGATCGAGGCCAAGGCGCGAGCGAACTATCGGAGGAACACGAGGGGCAGGCGGTGGCTCGTCAGTCTGGCCCTCTGGTGCGGGTTCTTGCTGACCGTGGTCGCCGGGATGTTGCTGGCGGCTAGGCGGCAGCTGCAGCACAGGTGCGGATGTTGTCTCGTTTGTGAGGCGGAGCTTGGCGTTTTCAAGGCGTTTGCGACGCGCTTGCGACGCGCTTTGCGAGGCGGGGCGGGGCGGGGCGAGGCGTGCGCGCGTGAAAGGGTTGGAGGAAGGGGTCGTTGTGGGCAGGGAGCATGCACGCCTGACGGGCGGAAGGTCAAACCGACGTTTTTTTTTTTTTGTATACTCGGATGATTTTGTTTTGGTTTGGAGCGGTGCTTCGTGGGCCGTGCGCGCGGTGTTCGGCTATGTATATACTACAGCTAGTGCTACTACTGTGTGTTTTGTTGTGTTTTTGCCTTTTTTCCACCCTCTTAACCTTCGTTCGACTCGCCGGATACCTCACGGCGCTTCACGCTTGGTGCAAGCAATGCCCGCCTGGTCGGTGAACACCCGACGTGCTCCGCCCCGGCATTGTAGAGATGCGAGGGTCTATGGTCATACGACTACGGCCATGCATGATATCGGGTACACCCCCCTAACGCCCCCCCTCACCTTCCCCGCCTTCCCCCTTCCTCCCGCCCTGGCCCCCCCCTGCCTCTGCCCCCGCTTCCACCCCACTCCTCCCGCGCCCGCGGTCGCCATAATATCCAACCACACGATGGGTGTGACGCATATGTACCGAATACACACAACCCCCCCCCCCGTACCCCAAAACAAAACATGGATACGTGTATACGCTATGAACACTTTCAACAACAACGGCGACAAAACAAACACAGGCCGGTGGCGACAGCTTTCATGGCCTCGGCGGGGTTCAATCTCCTCGTGCTCTCCCTGTCCGTCTCGGAAGGGCTCACCCTCGGCACGCGCCCCTGGCTTCTCGGCAGCGCCGGCGTCCTGTCCTACGTCGCCTCCGGGTCTACCGTCGGAGCAAAGCGGGGGCGGGGCGCAAAGCGGACCGTTTGGGGTAGGGCCGGGGTGTCGGAAGTGGGCGCTAACGGGGGCCTCATGCCTCTCTTTAGAGGAGGGGGCGCTAGAGGGGGAGGGCGGGGGGGACAGGTCGGCGGTGGAGGGCGAGGGAGGCACGTCGATTGATTAACTGGTTGATTGGTTGATTGGTGCCTGTGGGGGGATAAGGGCGAAAGCGGCGCGCAAAGGTTCAAGGCGTCCGTTTGTGCGTCTTTTGTGCGTGATCCCCCCCCCCCCCCCCGCGCGCCATGTGTGTGGGAGGGTGTTTTTTTGTGTGTGTCCCTGCGGTCGTCTGTCCGTCCGCCCGTCCGTGCTTGTTTTTTTTTCAACATTGTTGTTGTTGTTATAGTTTTTTTTTTTTTGAGCTTGTGTTCCGCGTTTTTTTCTTGCTGTGGCATCGCGTTTTGGTTCTTACCCGTAGGTGCCCGTACGTACTCGTAGTTTTGTTTTTTTAGATGTTGCTTGTTTATATTAAGCTTTAAGTTCCCCTGTATCTTGCTTCGGTTCAAATCGTCGACCCATATTAGGAACGTACTCGTAGTTGTTTCTTTTAAAATGACTTTTTTATTCCTTAAGATTCGTTTTAGTGCCTCATTTCTGTTTTGGTGTGTTTTGGCCGTTGAGCGTGTGTTTGTGTTGTTGTTGTGTGATGTTTCACGTTCAGCCTTCTTGCACCTGCGGGCATGCCTCCGCGGATGGCTCGTATGTACGGCGATATTTTTGCGCGTTTGGCGCGTCTGTTCTGTTGCTCCTCGCAGCATCGCCGGAGGTTGCGCTCTGTTTAAAATATATATATACTCCCGGGTAGGTAAAAATAGGTGGATTCCCTCGCCCCCCCCGCGATGTTCAAAGGTTTCTAACAGCGGTTCTGGTGGTATCCGCAAGCCTCGCTTAACGCACATTTCGACGCTCTGCGATGAGGTCAGTGGAGCAAGCAAGCGCCCGCGGCGGTTGAATTGGGTTTGGCCATGCGCGACCCCCCTCCCCCCCCCCCCCCCCTTTCACCACCGTTTTTTTATGATTACGCCGCGCAGCCACTGGAACACCCGTCCACACTGCTGTGTTTCTTCACCAAACGTTCGTAGATCTGCGGCGCGTTTCAGGTTTGCATTGCTTACGCCGTAGCGGGTATGTCGTCGGCGCCGGAGACCAAGATGAGAGACGGGCGGTCGGGACGGATTCATCGTACCCATGCATTGCTTAGGCTTCCAATGCGGCTGCGCTAAAAGTGACGGCATGATTTCAGCTGTTGCTCCGGTTGCCCCCGCCCCCCCCCCCAAAAAGCTGTAGAGGTCGACTTGTGTTGTGTTCTCCGATTGCGCCCCCCCCCCTCCCGCCCCCCCCCCCCGAAAAAAAGGCGAAGGGGGAACTTTTGTGTTGTGTGCTAGATGGGTTTTTTGGTAGCCGGCCAGCCCCTCGGCCTGGAGTGAAGTTGTGTTACAGTTGTGTTACAAGTATGTAGATGTCCAGCACGTGGTGCCCGGTCCCTTTTGTGATTTTCCCTCTTTCCGTGAGGTGCGATGTGGTGCTGTAGAGCTGTGCTGCCGTCTGCTGTGAGAAGGCATGACTAAACTTAAAATAAGTTTGATCGCAAGTTTCCCGGTGCTGCAAGTTTCCCGAGTGTTGCGTCCCTTGGTGCTGTAGGTACTGTAGTGATTTGATGTTTTGCAGTAGTAGTAGAGTACGAAGTTATACGTAGCGGTATGATCGTAGTGCGGCGCACTCGAGCACTGAATGAAAGCGGAAGACGGTGTGATGGCATCGTGAGCTATCAAGAGGCGTGCTTTTTTGCTCAGCGTTTTCTGAGACGAGAGAAAAGGCGAAGGAGGTGGTGGGCGGGTGATTGTAGACGTCTTTGTCATCTTGTTGACCGGGTGGTCGAGGGCGACAATCGAATTGTCGTCCAACTCTCTTTCTCCTCTGTGCGCCGAATGACGAAACCATCATATTTGTTCAGAAGGATTCTAAAGGGAAAAACGCGTTCGAGCCGGCTCGCTAGTCAACCACGACTGCAGCCTTTGTTGTGCTGCCCTACTCAAGCAATTTCGTTGGAATTATGTTTTGATATGTTTTTTTGTACTTTTGTATTTCGCTGCTTTTGAGAGCCATACGTATACGTGTTGTTGCGCCAGTTATAATTGGTTCGCGTGGGTGCGGTCAGCATGGGTTGTCGCTTTGTGCCGTTTGTCTTTTTGTCTCGATCGCGCAGTCAGCCTGATTTCATGGAGGATTGGTGGCAGCATTCGGAAGCGACGGTACGACACAGCACAGCGCACGTCGTTCAAGATCTACATTTTGGCGGCGCCTGACCGGTGTTCACGAAGGCACGTTGTCATTCGTCGCACTAGGCGCGGTGGAACATGTAGAGAGCGAGCGAGCGGGAGAGAAAAGGTAGAGGTAGAGAGTGAAAACAAATCGCAAGCTCGACAGCGAGAAGGAAAGCCTCCGCCGTCCTCCGGTAGAATAAATACATCGTGTGACGAAGACGTTTTTTTTCATTTCTTGGTCCAATTCTCCTCACGTCGTCTCGGATACGGACGAACACGTACGTAGCGGCCTACCGAGCCGGCAGCGGGAACCACAACATGACAGAGAAGCGAAAATGGGGTCTCCCAAAACTCTTCGCAGCATTGATCGGCTCCACATGGTCAAAATCGGTCCTTGAGGTTTAATAGTCGATCGAAGGCAGCGATGGGTGGCCATAGATTATGTCGTCCCGATGCCGAAATTAATATTTTCGATCACCCCCCAGGCCCCGATGCAGAAACCGATACAAAGTCTACCCACTCTTCGCGCATGGGGCAAGCGCGACTCATTCCTCCTCAGCCGCTCGCCTAACCCATACGATCGTAAATAGATGAAGGTCCTGAAAACATCCGCTGAGCGCTGGACACAACGTCCGCTGATCCCCCTCTACTGAAATATTTACACTTTTGATTGAAGCTCTTTGGACTCGTATAGGTACATAACGCGCCACACCGTGCGCGACCGGGGAAAGAAAGAAAAAAAACACGCGCACAACAGCAATAGCTCTAGAGCTCTGGCCGCCTTGTGTGGTCTATAAAAAAGAGCCTCGGGCAAGCATCGATCTTCAGCGAAAAAGAGCAGACTGTAAAATCTACTATTGAGACCGGCGTCCTACTGCCGCCTATCCCATGGCGTCGTCGAGTTCCTCGTCCTCGTCGAACTCTCCCTCCTCCTCCGCCGTGGCGTCCTGGTACTGCTGGTACTCGGACACGAGGTCGTTCATGTTGGACTCGGCCTCGGTGAACTCCATCTCGTCCATGCCCTCGCCTGTGTACCAGTGGAGGAAGGCCTTTCGCCGGAACATGGCGGTGAACTGCTCCGCCACGCGCTTCCACACTTCCTGGATGGCCGTGGTGTTGCCCACGAAGGTGGTGGACATCTTGAGCCCCTTGGGCGGGATGTCGCAGATGGACGCCTTGACGTTGTTGGGGATCCACTCCACGAAGTACGACGAGTTCTTGTTCACCACGTTCAGCATCTGGGACGAAACGGGGATTTGGCAGGGTGGGAGTGGGGTGCAAAAACGCGAGTTCGTGGAAGCGATACGATGTCAGTCAGATACAGCCAGAGTACACCTGGATTGTCTTTCCAAGACGTTTTGGCCACGTATCTATCGATGCCTGCGCCGTGGCGAGAGTCGTCATATGAGTACGGATATGTTTTCTACGCACACAGCGAACGCAGCACCATTTGATACAATCTTATATTGCGCCCACAGGCTCAAATTTGGTCACGAGAGACAGGGAGGGTCCTACACACTGACTTCAGTACCAGGTATAAAACATGTTCAGCTCTCATGTTTCGAGCAAAAAGTTCGAGCAAATATTACGGTGAAACATGCACGTCCAGCAGTATCGCGTTCAAACATGACTTTATACTCATGGCGCAGCGTACGTCTTCCACAAAGGTAAAATTCCATGCACCTCAACCCAACATACAAAAAGGTTCTCCTGCTGTAAATACGGTGTCTCACCTGCTCGTCAACCTCCTTCGTAGACATGCGCCCGCGGAACATCACGGCGCACGTCAGGTACCGCCCGTGGCGAGGGTCGGCCGCACACATCATGTTCTTAGAGTCAAAGCACTGCTGGGTCAGCTCCGGCACCGTGAGCGCACGGTACTGCTGCGAGCCGCGGCTGGTCAGGGGCGCGAAGCCGATCATGAAGAAGTGGAGGCGAGGGAACGGCACCATGTTCACGGCGAGCTTGCGGAGGTCGCAGTTGAGCTGGCCGGGGAACCGCAGAGAGCAAGTCGTACCGCAGATGGCCGCCGACACGAGGTGGTTCAGGTCGCCGTAGGTGGGCGTGGTGAGCTTGAGGGTACGGAAACAGATGTCGTACAGCGCCTCGTTGTCGAGCATGAAGCACTGGTCGGCGTTTTCCACAAGCTGGTGCACAGACAGAGTGGCGTTGTACGGCTCCACCACAGTGTCGGACACCTTCGGGGAAGGGATGACCGAGTACGTCGACATGACGCGGTCCGGGTACTCCTCGCGAATCTTGGAGATGAGCAGGGTGCCCATCCCCGCGCCCGTCCCGCCGCCCATGGAGTGGGTCATCTGGAAGCCCTGGAGCGCGTCGCACGACTCGGCCTCCTTACGCACGACATCGAGCACGGAGTCGATGAGTTCGGCGCCTTCTGTGTAGTGACCCTTGGCCCAGTTGTTTCCGGCGCCGGTCTGTCCGAAGACGAAGTTGTCCGGGCGGAAGAGCTGGCCGAAAGGCCCTGCTCGCACGGAGTCCATGGTTCCCGGCTCGAGGTCCATGAGGATGGCGCGCGGCACATAGCGGCCGCCGGTGGCCTCGTTGAAGTAGCAGTTGATGCGCTCCAGCTGTAGGTCTGAGTCGCCGTGGTATGCGCCCGTGGGGTCAATGCCGTGCTCATCGGAGATCACCTCCCAGAACTTGGATCCGATCTGCGGCGCGGTTACATGAAACCAGTCAGGAAATGCTGTGTTAGATATACACCGCAAAATACTGGAAAGTGGAGTGAAAGTCGTGCGAGTAGCAGTCAGCAGTGTTCAGAGTACAACATTCTCAAGCCGCACAGAAGAGGACAAGCGGTCAAGAGTTCGGGCTCAGACGGGTCGTCAAAGGGGTGCCGTTCTCTTCCGGTGATACTCGCACGCACGAGATGCTCGGGGTCACCAGGGATGGGACATGTGTACAGAGCTTTGTTTGGCTCTTTCGCTGTGTAGTTGAAGGACGACGTAACCGTGGAGGCTCATGTTGTCATGTTGTGAGCCCAGCGTGAGCTCCCTTGTCTTGCATCGGCAGTGTTGCGTGCTCTCGTCCGCACTCACTTTCTGCTTTTGTTCGATGCGCCCTGCGAGATGACAGCTGTGGCGGGGGACGACAGCTCTTTGCACCCCGTGGTGTTTTAGATTCGGAGATTGCAACGAAGGCCGATGGTTCCGGTTCATGTGCTGTATTCGCATTGTCTTGTAAACGAGGGATTTGGCTTTGGGGAACCTGCTCTCCTCGCAGTCGTCTTTCGCAGCCCCCCCCAAGAGGTGGCAAGAGCGCTGCTCTTCGGGGTAGCGGCACCCGAGCCCAAGCTGGTTGGTCGTGCCTTTGCGACGTTGCCATGCAAGTCATTGCAAGGCAGCCCAGCGTGTTACGGGAACCACGGGAATGGTATAAAAGTGCACACATGAGGTGCACATGTACCGCATGTTCGCGTGTCACAAAGTCGCATGGCAGCGACAGCCGACGACGTACCTGGTTGCCGCACTGCCCCGCCTGGATGTGAACAATCTCCCTCATGATGTACGGTGCGGTGAACGAAAGATGGAGAAGGAGGACGTCTGCGGTACGCGTGCTGGAGTGGTCGCGTGGCGGAGTGACAGCGTGTGCGGCAACTCGGCTTGTGGGAAGGTCGACTGCTATACATCTGGCTCGTAAATCAAAGTCGTACTCGTACTCTCCTGTAACCGTAATACTTGCGGGAAACGGTTACAAAACATGCCAAAGGGTTTCCATGAGGCCGTTCCCAGTCTCACTCGTCAGGTCTCATCTCACACAGCACAGCAAGAAGGTTTCCCCCATCTCCTCGTCCCTTACACCTTGCAGCCCTCTCCTTCACCAACGCTAAGCACCATGAGGGAGATCGTGCACGTTCAGGCGGGGCAGTGTGGTAACCAGGTACGATTCGATCCTCGCCGCTGCAGTTGTTCTCTCTACCGGCAATGCTGTTTTTCGGAAAAAACGCAAAGCTCAAATCAAGCAATAAGGAAAAGCCGTTCCTCCCTCCAAAACGCAACGCCTTTGTTGCAAGGGTAGCCGCGCCAGCGGCCGTCCGCGAAAGAGATGCGGCTCGCAACGTGTGGAGGATACCGTGTGCACGCCCTCGAAAACTTTGTGCAGCCCATCGCGTCGATGGCAACACGATTGAAATACGAATTCCGGCCGTTGCAATATACCAGGTACTAGGTATGCGGAAAGAGGACCTACCAGGTACACGCGTTGAAAAGTGCAAAGCCTGTATCGTTTGCGGTTCTCGCGGGTTGGATCCGCGGCCGAGGGAAGCCCCCCACGCAACCTGCACCCGCTCATTCCATGAAGTGTACGAAGCTTTGGCTTGCTGTTCGGGCCCTAAAGAGTTTCCCTCTGTTTGGAGCGTCCACTGCTAGTCTTGGTTTGTCGCGTTTTTTTTGGCGGGCCAATCGAGCATATGGGCAGCATCGAGGTGCCCTTGACCCCACGCGTCGGCGAACGGAGTCGTTTTCGATCCGCGCCCTTGGCGGATCTTGTCGCAGCTTCTGGATCCGCCTTCATATTGCACGCCCTAGAGCCACCCTCCTTCCGTCGTCCGCGGTTTTGTGCTGTCCGCACGCTGAGCGCTCGCAAGGCGCTGCCCAGCAAGTCCAGTGCAAAACAGCAGTCTAAAACATGGTATCGACGTGTCGGTGTCGGCGATTCTTGAGGAATTCGAATGTTTTTTATTTCAACACAGCAGTTTTTCGTCATTTTTTAAAATTTTTCGAGCACAACTCTCCCAACGAGTACTACTATATTACTAATACCTCGTACTCGTGCTCATACGAGTATCATATCTTTCCTGAGCTGTGGTTTGCATGGATCGCCGCTTCTGTGCGTTGTAAGCGTCAACGTCTCCCCCTTGCTGCTGCGGGGACTCTGAAAACATTGCTGCTTGTCGCTCGGGAGGGAGTGTGGGCGGCCTCTTTTTTCCGGGAAGACCCCTACAGCAGCAGTACTGAGCTGTCGATTTTTTTACTGGTGGTGGCTTGCGTGATTGTACCAAGTCTACCACACGTATTCCCGAATTCAAACGGCTGTCAACTGCAGCCAATGGCCACTGGCCACGACCTCCAGGTTTCAGAGCCCTGGCCTGCCTCGGATCCAGTCTTTACTACCTTCTCGACCCGTGTGCTGCTTACTGTTCTGCCGCTCGCTGATGTATAGACCGCGTAAGGCTTTTGATACCTCGCTGCTGCGTCATCCCCGTTCGCTCGATGATGAAACCGCATTCGATATTCTGATCATTTTTCTCGCTCTCGACCCTCCTCCCCCGACGGGCTCTTCGCGTAATGCGCCGCAGATCGGATCTAAGTTCTGGGAGGTGATTTCCGATGAGCACGGCATTGACCCCACGGGCGCATACCACGGCGACTCAGACCTACAGCTGGAGCGCATCAACTGCTACTTCAACGAGGCCACCGGCGGCCGCTATGTGCCGCGCGCCATCCTCATGGACCTTGAGCCGGGAACCATGGACTCCGTGCGAGCAGGGCCGTTCGGCCAGCTCTTCCGCCCGGACAACTTCGTCTTCGGACAGACCGGCGCCGGAAACAACTGGGCCAAGGGTCACTACACAGAAGGCGCCGAACTCATCGACTCCGTGCTCGATGTCGTGCGTAAGGAGGCCGAGTCGTGCGACGCGCTCCAGGGCTTCCAGATGACCCACTCCATGGGCGGCGGGACGGGCGCGGGGATGGGCACCCTGCTCATCTCCAAGATTCGCGAGGAGTACCCGGACCGCGTCATGTCGACGTACTCGGTCATCCCTTCCCCGAAGGTGTCCGACACTGTGGTGGAGCCGTACAACGCCACTCTGTCTGTGCACCAGCTTGTGGAAAACGCCGACCAGTGCTTCACGCTCGACAACGAGGCGCTGTACGACATCTGTTTCCGTACCCTCAAGCTCACCACGCCCACCTACGGCGACCTGAACCACCTCGTGTCGGCGGCCATCTGCGGTACGACTTGCTCTCTGCGGTTCCCCGGCCAGCTCAACTGCGACCTCCGCAAGCTTGCCGTGAACATGGTGCCGTTCCCTCGCCTCCACTTCTTCATGATCGGCTTTGCGCCCCTGACCAGCCGCGGCTCGCAGCAGTACCGTGCGCTCACGGTGCCGGAGCTGACCCAGCAGTGCTTTGACTCTAAGAACATGATGTGTGCGGCCGACCCTCGCCACGGGCGGTACCTGACGTGCGCCGTGATGTTCCGCGGGCGCATGTCTACGAAGGAGGTTGACGAGCAGGTGAGACACCGTACTTACAGCAGTAGAACCTTTTTGTATGTTGGATTGAGGTGCATGGAATTTTACCTTTGTGGAAGACGTACGCTGCGCCATGAGTATAAAGTCATGTTTGAACGCGATACTCCTGGACGTGCATGTTTCGCCGTAATATTTGCTCGAACTTTTTGCTCGAAACATGAGAGCTGAACATGTTTTATACCTGGTACTGAAGTCAGTGTGTAGGACCCTCCCTGTCTCTCGTGACCAAATTTGAGCCTGTGGGCGCAATATAATATTGTATCAAATGGTGCTGCGTTCGCTGTGTGCGTAGAAAACATATCCGTACTCATATGACGACTCTCGCCACGGCGCAGGCATCGATAGATACGTGGCCAAAACGTCTTGGAAAGACCATCCAGGTGTACTCTGGCTGTAGCTGACTGACATCGTATCGCTTCCACGAACTCGCGTTTTTGCACCCCACTCCCACCCTGCCAAATCCCCGTTTCGTCCCAGATGCTGAACGTGGTGAACAAGAACTCGTCGTACTTCGTGGAGTGGATCCCCAACAACGTCAAGGCATCCATCTGCGACATCCCGCCCAAGGGGCTCAAGATGTCCACCACCTTCGTGGGCAACACCACGGCCATCCAGGAAGTGTGGAAGCGCGTGGCGGAGCAGTTCACCGCCATGTTCCGGCGAAAGGCCTTCCTCCACTGGTACACAGGCGAGGGCATGGACGAGATGGAGTTCACCGAGGCCGAGTCCAACATGAACGACCTCGTGTCCGAGTACCAGCAGTACCAGGACGCCACGGCGGAGGAGGAGGGAGAGTTCGACGAGGACGAGGAGCTCGACGACGGGATGATGTAATGCAGAAGATGTTGTCGGTTGCCGTGTGCTGTTTCTTTTGGGCGTGTTGTTGCAAGGGGGTGCCCTGGCGGGGCTTTTTTTTCAGCAAGAGGGCGGCGTGCGCTGTCGCTTTTTTTTGTTCCTCTTCGCTTTTTCTACATACTCGCAAGGATTTATCTCTGACGCCCTCAAGTAGCTGTATGCCTGTGTTGCAATATGTCCATAGATTGTTTCCTGTTTGTTTGATGCTTGACAGAAGATAAGGGTGCGCGCGTCTTTCTTTCAGCTGTCGCATGTCGTTCTTTAGATGGTGCTTTCGCTGTTTCTTCGAGCTTGCTGCTCTCCCTCCAATGGCGCCCCTTCCTATTTGAAGGTCCAGCGGGTGGTTTCGAGCGCAGATGTGTTTGGCGGGCTGGGCTCGCGGCGCGCCCTCGGTTGTAGTTTTGTATGCATAGTACGCGCGGTAGTTGTAGATATACGCCGCGCATGGAACATGTTAGATCGTTGCCGCTGCGTACAATCAACGATTGCGTCTCGTCTCGGTCGTTTTATCTGGTACGTCGATTTTCAACTGTTTTGCGCTCATCGCTGATCGTGACACGGACGTCTCAGGCCGCGGTTGAGTAAACCACAAAATGTTACTTTTGCTTTGGAAGTGAAGCAATTTATTGCCACCACCTCAAAACTTTCGCGTAACGTTGGACACGCAGTCGAAAACACCCATTATATGTTTTCCTCGCAAGCACGATGGAGTGAGAGATTGTCTATTAATTGAAGTAAATTTTTTTCATGACACAGCTCGGCATTGGACTTTTTCGCGAGTGCAAACATTGACGCTGTTATCCGGGTAATGAAAAATCAAGTGGAGTTTACTGAATCTCGGCAGCTGTCGCCAAAACTAAAGGAAAATGACAAAAAATGAACGCACCGTTCCTTCTGGATCGCTGTCGCGAGATGCGTGTGGGCAATCAAATCCTCAAGCTGATCATGAAGTTATTATTCGACGGGAATCCAGCGACGGCTTCCTCCCCCAGGGAAGCTTCGCCGTGTGCGCAAGTATCGGCTCGCGTACCGGCACGCCCCGCTACAAGTATGCATACCAACTTTTGCCTGCATATACAACGCTGCCTTTCCAGCGCCTTTCAGCTAGCGCTTCGTGCAGTTGAGCGTCCGAGCTGTTCCTCTGAAGTAGATGCCCCTTTGCTTCACCGGCTAGGAGGCGCTCAATCAACGACCATGGCGTTTGGGGCAACCCTTTCTGCGAAAAAGTAAGCTCGCGGTCCGTGAGGTCACTTCAAAACGAAAAACTAACCCACGTGAAAAGCGGTTCTTTTACTCTACGATTCCTGAGCCTTCGCCCTCTTTTGGACGTTTGGTGATAATCTTATCCACTACACCGAAGTCCATGGCTTCCTGAGCAGTCATGTAAAAGTCGCGATCCATGACCTTCTCGATCTCTTTTACTTCCTGCAAATCCGGCGTTGGTAACGGAACGGAAACGAAGGGTGACCAATCACAATAGCGAACAATTTCATTGTACAGCATACTACTGTATACCTGGTAATTGGCAGTCAGCATCGTCGCCAAAACAAAACAAGTACCAACACAAAGCTTGACCCATGGTTGTCTCGCATATAGCGGTTAGAGACGCGGTTGCTTTTGCATCGAACACCGGCAGGCCGCGAGTCGTAACATCGCCGAATAAAAAAAACAAGCACCAAGACCAAACGACCTTTGTTGCCTGGTATTCTTTATGGTGGGTATTCTGTCACCAGCGGGCGGTTGAGCTGGGCTTCGAATTTCGGCTGGTGTATTTATATTTTTTGATGCCTGATATTGTTGATGGGTATTGTGTCACCCATTGGGCGGTTGAGCTCGGCTTCGAATCTCGGCTGGTGTATTATGTGTATCCCTTTTTTCATGAGTCTTTCATACCGGTATCTTCTCAATATTTATGTCGCCGAAATTGCAAGAGCGCGCGCGAATGGGAAAAATTCAACGGAATCGACGAGCGGTAGGAAGGCTGAATTGTGACCTACGCCCGACAAATGTTTTTTTTTTTTTTTTACAGAAGGAGGGGAAGGGAAGGCACTTGTATCTTGTGACCACGGTTTGTCCAGAACAACGCGTGAGGGTGCATGCATCCTATTGTAGTGTACCAGGTATTACTCGAGGTAAGCTGGAAAGGAGCGAGCACTACTGTAGAAAAAAACAACTCAAGTCCAAGAGATGTCGTTTTTTCTAGTGTTCCAGCGACTTTCGGGTGTTGTATTATAATCAGCACACTCGGGGGTCCGTACCAACCCCAGACCCAAGTACACCTATGGTGGTCACATAAAGACAAGAAAGAGAAACGCATGCTCCGCAGTAACATCACTTTTACTTTCCAGCCTTACTCGTGGGAGGTTTTACCCTCTACGAGCTTCTGGACAAGCCGTGGTCACAGGTGTCATCCCTTCTCCCCCCCGATACGTGCCTTTAGGTTTTGTCGCGCATAGGGTTCAGCATTCCCACTGCACGTCGATTTTCATCGAATGTAGCTAACTCACGCTCTCGCGCTTTCCGCTAATCAATTTTTTTTTTGCAAGAAAAAGCCACGAGCATGCACTCGGTGAGACTTGAACCCACGAAATTGATCTTGATAGGCACGCGGACCACCTACCAAGCCACCGGGGACGCCGGTGGCTTGGGCACTATTAATAGCATGAGAGAGCAGAAAATCAGTAAAATGCCGAAGGTAAAGGTCGTGAAAGAGCACATACCATACCACACAACCAAACAAAAGCACAACAATAGTAAGACAGGACATACAGGAGAAAACGAAAATAACAGAATACTCGTACGTGGTAATAAGGAAACAAAGCACACAATAAACAGTCAACATGTGCAACGGCAGTGGGGGCAGGATAGAAGAACACAAGAAGACGAGAGGAACTGCAGCGCTCACTACAGTAGCCAGTATCCAGGAAGAGAGGAACTTGTTCGTAAAGGTGAGGATTTGGGCGAACACGAAATCATGCAAATAAAAATCGGACATGTGCACATCAGAAGAGGTCCCACCCGGCGAAATATGTCCGCAATATCTAGACCTCACAGATTTTACCCAAAAACGAGCCAGCGATATCTATAGGCCATATACATACCCCACCCCGGGAAAAATCTACATACAGATTGCACCCTTGCAAACGATCGTAAGAGCTAGATCATACTAATCCGACTCGACGAACATGGCCTAGGTCATACAGATTCCACCGTGGAGATCATGTAGACCATACAAAGCCCACCCGACCTACACGTGAAGACCATGCAGATCGTACAGATCCCACCCGACCAACACGTGCAGATCATACAGATCCAACCCGGACAACACGTGCAGATCATACATATCCCACCCGGCCAATACGTGCAGATCATAAAGTTCATACAGATCCCACCCGGACAACACATGCAGATCATAAAGATCGCACCCAAATCAATGTGTGTGCAATAGATAGATCGTACAGATCCAATGCGTCCAAACATTATCTAGATCGTGCAGATCATGCAGGTCAGGGATCTATCAATGCACAAATATACCAGGCATGTATCATGAAGCAGAAGGGATTTAATCTCTGTGACATGTGGAACCTTGCCCCATGACCTGCCAATGGCCTTCCAACTCAATACGGCGGCAGCAGCAGCAACAACAGCAATGCCAATACTGAAGAACAAAACAACGCCGTGCTTTTTCTGCGCGTGAGGTTGGCTCATTGCCAGGACAAATGGGGACCAAATACGCCAGGAAACGTGCAGTTTTGGGCACTATCAGTCACATATATTTAAAAGCTCCCGAACTGAGGCTACTAATAGCAAGTCCGCCTGGACCGCCGCCCGTCACAGGCTTAAGTTCTAAATTGCCGCCTCTTCGCATATTAGCAGCTGGTGGGTTACTATTAATAGGGTGTTTGCGATAATTCAATTTGGTTGGGTTATCCATTTTTTTTTATTCGACAAAACATGAGGAGCCGATTGGTTAAACAGGTGCATCGTATCATAGGTTACTCCGTTTGCCAACTAACCCACCGAGTTACTGAACCCAAAGAATCCTTGGCTTAAAAACATCATTTCGGTCATTATTTCCCACAAAAATGTTTTTTTCGTGGGTTGGTATTGCGATTCCATAGGGAATCGACTACAAGAAACCCAGCCCGAGAAAAAAAACTTTGTAAACACTTTACAAATCATAGCCGTGAACATTACCTCCAGGGTCAGACCAACCCGCCGTAGGTGGGGGAAAGGCGACCCGACCGCTTACCTGCTTGGTGTGCTGAGCATAAAGCTCGTTTAAACGCGCCCTTGTCTTTATGATCTCCTCCGCCACAATCGCAATGTCGGCGGCCATCCCGTTCGCTCCGCCAGAAGGCTGATGCAGCATTACCTGCAGCGAGATTGCGACGAAAGCACAGCGGCATGCTATGGCACTTGAGCGTTTTGGCAGGGCTCGAAATATAGGCCAACGTTGAGGCACTGCAGTAGAGGGCACCACCCTTGTTTTCCGTACGGCAGTGCCGTGTGCTTCCGACGCTCACGAGCACGCATACGGCGGGCCCGGCGATTCTGTCTGCCTACGATGTCTTGTGCTGTTTCTCTTGCATATAATAGCCACCGATATTTCAAGCGTAAACGCCGAGAGCCTGGCACTGACGACTGATGCAATCAACCCCCCGTAGCGCAGCATTTGAAAGGCAGCACCTGCGTGGGGAAACACAGTGATAGACAACTTCGCGACGACTTATCGCAAGACGCGCCAGGAAAAATCTTGATACCGGGCCGTACTTCGCCAATACATAGCCTAATCGACACCATGCTTTAGATCCAACTTCCCCCCCGTTGAAATATCTAGCCCTCGCTCGCCTTGGCGTTCGGGAGAATTAAGCGCATGTCCGGCGACCCCGCGGTCAGAAGTAGCGACCCCATGGACGCCGCCTGTCCCATACATATGGTGCAGATGTCGGGGCGCACGTACTGCATCGTGTCGTAAATTGCCAGACCGGAAGTCACGATACCGCCGGGGCTGATCAAATCAAGAGATGCGGCGATTCGGGAGAGGCGCGAGCAGGGGGGGATACGGGATGCTACTCACCATAGAGCTGAGACAGAGCGGCGCGTGAGAACGACGCGTGATTGCGGGATGGGTACAGGCACCCAACTTTGCCTTCTGAGGCTCTCTTCTTACCTGAGAAGCTCTTCAGTCTCACCCCAAACTGATTTCGAGATAAGTTGAAAGCTCAATCCGATGAACCATCCCAAAGCCTACTACTATTAGTACACATATATATGAGAATAGCACGAATATCTTTTTTCACTTTCGACCAACAATATTGTTGGGCGAAGGAGCCCGGGCAGTCTAAATTTTTTTCACCAAAATAAGTGGTATGTATCCCTATTATAACGACGTCGAACATAACAAGAGCACGGTTTTGACGGATCTCGTCACATTTGTCGCAACGCACGGTCGATTGCAGGCCCGGGTGTAGCGGCGCCGTGCCGGCCAAGATGGCGCGAAACATTGGCGCAGCATGGTAGCGGTGAAACGAGCTTTGGCTTTCACACGGGTAGCAGTATCCCACCACGCGATTTTTGGGGGAGATTCGACGTGCACAGAAACAAAACGTTGGTTCCGGCGCAAGTCAGACAGGTGCCGTGCACATGCACCACAATTCGCGACGCAATCGAAAGGCCAAACGTTTTTCACCTGCCAGGCGATCAAGTGGCTTGCTACTTGCGACCTCTCTGGAGGTGTTCTTCTGGAAGACTGCTCGACACGGCGTTCGAAATTCATAGTCGACCGAGCATATACAGGTACTCGTAGCTCGAACAAGCTTCGACCACGTATGCATGTGACATGTGATGGCCGATCGAAATCGCATGTTTGCGGCTTGTATTTCCGTTTCATGAACAAACGAATAGGGACTCCACGCTCGGCATGCAGCACGTATCATATCACACACACGTAAAGAGGTGCGCTTAGGCTGGGTCTTATGCAAATTTTTTTGAGTGATTGAAAAAGGCAGGAAGTCGGATTTTCCACCGGCTAAAAGCCACACCAGATCGGTGCGCCATGTGCCGTCTTATCGTGATTTTGGTTTTATTTCATGGGAGAACTAAAAAAACAGAACACAACCGACATTTTGAACTCCACGTGGACCACGACACGAACGAGAGTCGCTCACGCCGGGTTGGGCGATCAACCTTCACCACCAGCTCCTCGAAGGAAGCAGCGGAATGTGGAACCCCCTGGGGAGCTGCGTAAGGGGTTTGCTAGTCGCTGGACCAGCAAGGAACTCTCGCCTTCGCGGAGCATGAGCTGCTTGCGGCGGTCGTAGTCAGAAAAATACCGTTTGATTGTTTTGATACTGCTGCTGTAGTCTCGTCCTATTCGTTTCCAAAGTTGTTTTGCCTCGAGCAGCTGCAGTTGGGCAGCCGCAAGAGACACGGTGGTGGCCAAGGTACTGATGCCCTCCCTCTCCGTGGTGGCCGATGCACAAGTGTTGGAGCCCAGCTGTGTACAAGCGTAACCAAGCATGTAGCGTCGTGACCCGTCATGAACCCAGTCTATAACCTAGACAAAATTGTATAATGCCACCGAGGTCTAGTGCAAAGCCAAATTTTATCACTTTCAGAGTTGATCAGAAAAGGCTGCCAAAAAAAATCATCTCATGGAATTTCAGGAGTGATAAAATCTCGGAGGAACATTTTTTCCACCAAACAGGCCCCATAAGACGTGATTTTGATAAAATCTGATCAGATATGGGACCAGATACCCCGAAGCCTCCGTAAACAGTCATATAATCACCTAAAAAAAAATTGCATAAGATCCGGCCTTACACTGCTGCCCGTTGCCGTGAGTGGCGTATGGGCTTGCCGCCAACAGGAATTCAGCTCACTCCGAGTCGGCTTGCACGAGTGTGGATCCCAGGAACAAGTGACCGCCTCAGAGACTAAAGGAGTGGTTTGCGCATCATGCATGCAGCAGCAGTAGCGATACGCGCCACAGCGTTTGGTTGCTTGATGGTATACCTGGTGTACGAACCTGTTGATGTACATGTTGATAGGCCTCTCTGGATCTTCTGACTCCAAGAAAAGGAGCTGAGCCGTCACCAGCGAGGACATTTGTTCCGTGATGGGCCCATGCATGCAGATGATCCTCTCCTGCACAGGGAGGGGGGAAAGCAGGCTGCTCACTGCTGTATCTGCGGCCCTTGTACCAACAGCTCTGTGTATACGAGTGCGGGAACCAGGAGGCAGGAGCAGAACATCAAAACATTGCCAGAGGTCTACCCTACCTGCAGCAGTAGTACCTGCATTATCCCTGACGGGATGCGTGTTACATTACAACACGTACGTACAGAAGACTGACAGTTGTTGTAGGACGTAGGACCAGCCAACTTGTACTTGAGTGTTGAACTTCGACGCAACATTAAACATTCGCAGATTTACACAACTTAGGCTCCCTGGCCTCCCTTTGCACAGCACATTGGCGCCGCACGACGACGCGAGCTTACCCTGAGGAGCCTAGAGTATATATCGTACGCGCGCTCCCCTCTTGGGGTCGACTCCAGCACCATGGGCAAGTAGTTCTCCGTCCGGCGCGTGCTGCTATACGCCCTTCTTCGGCGACTTGTTTGGATGCCTGAACGGAGACTCAGGGCAGACGAGAGAACAGCGCTACGTAGTGCTACAGCAGGTAAACGTGGCAGAGCCCGATACGACATTAACTGCGGTAGCATCCCCGAACAGCTCGTGCGTTGGTCCTCGAAAGTAGGGAGTACGTTGCAGTCTGCTGCTGGGTGCCAGAAAAGGGGTTTCCACAGTTAATTTGCACGAAGCTTTATTCCTCGGGGACAGGGGGCGTTGCGGATGACAGGGGGTGAAAAGGATGAATCCCCAAAAAATCTTGAATCTTTGACGCACGGCTCAGGTGTAGAAATACGCTGCTCGTGTGCTCCATGCCGCTCTGCCAACGACCTCTTCGCACAACAATGGTGCACGTACTCCATCTCCCACCATAAAATGTAATCCAGTTCTGGTAGGCCCCCCTCAAAGTGTAATTCCTGGACATTCGAGCCCCCGACCAAAGAAAAACGACCGTGGTGCGAACCACGCCGCCCTCCCCTACGCCGCAATGCATAATAATGGTGGTTCATGTCATGGGTGGCTGCTACGGTACGTGCAAGGTGTACGATTACCAGGTACCAAGGTATACGTTTATACTGCTGTTGCTGCGGTTTGCACATACTCGTATACTCACAGCAGTGATATAGTAACAGGTATGAATACAGCAGCAAGTACAGGTACTTGACAATTATTGTAACCGAGGGCGCGATGGAACAAAAACCGTGGTAACGGCAGTGGGATGAATGTTGCGCGTTGCTCCGGCGCCACGAGATGCACGTCGTAAAGAAAGTTCGTTGAGAAAACAACACGAGTTGACGAGGCGATTCTACGGGAAATAGATGGGACCAATTACAGGAACTATTTACGGTACATATCGTACGCTTTTTTACATACACTACTACTGTACGAGCCCCTCTGGCGGCGGGGGCGGGAACCGACACAACTGATGTCGCCGTGCCTTAACATTCCGGGTAATAATAGTAGATACGCACGTATATTCAAGTGGTCCACTACCCTCGCGTTGCGAATGCATTACAAAATACTTTTTTTCTTCAAGTTGCCGCCTCAGATATTCACACGTATACTACTATACTTGTAAGCTGCCTAATCGGAATGACGAGGACTGAGCGCAACTTTCTAGCCTCGTGTGCAGCCCCCGCGACTGACTGTCTTATGTACCATTCCGGCACGGTCGGTGTCTTCACACCGGTATCACGAAACATAACAGCTACATACAGCTGTGCCATGATTCATGCACCGTGCATGCACACCACATGGCTTGTTGGGATTTCGATGTTTTTCCCGCGCCAAGAGCGACCAACACACACGATACCAGTACACGACAATAGACGCATACTATTAGTAATGTGATTTCGGCCATTGACGGCACATCTCTCTCTCGCTGCAATGCTCTATTTAGCTGTTTTTGCATCCACCCGACTGCAAGCTTATCGGAGAAAAGCCCTGCAGGCGAGCGGTGGAACCAGAAAACCCAAAGCAACCAACCAACCGACCCCCCCCCCCCCCCAGAAAACGAAGGTAAATACAACGAATGCCGTCCCCGTAGCCTTCGCTTATGTAGGCGGGACCGGTTCTACATAACGAGAGAGGACCTTCATCACTTCGCGCTGCTCTCGTTCGGTCGAAAAGCGGTGCGTAGCGCCCTCTATGATGGCGAGATCGTTGTTGGGCAGCACTTTGGCAAACTCGCGTGCATCTGCGACTGGGATCGTCTCATCGTCCGTGCCATGGACGGTCACAACTTTCGATCGCCTGCTCGACAAGCACGCGTAGAAGAGAGGAGGGGTGTGTGTGGGATAGTGGCACTGTAATTTTGCAGGGGAAAGGCGCCTGTTGACGGAGCAACCCACACCCTGCTCCAGGCGGAGTGCAAGAAACACAGCAGTGCAGGGACAGCGCATAACCCCATCCCCATCCACGTACTTTCTCTACATACCTTTCACCAAACACAAAACATGTATGTCGTCTACCTCTATATGACGTATTTCGCCAACACCACGGGATGCATAAAAACGCGATAGGAGGCGTGTCGTTCATTCCAACGGGGCCTGTCGCACCGCAGGTACTTACGTGATCGCCTTGGCCGTATTTCGCATGTTCAGTTTGGCTCGCTCCTCGAAGTCGCTGCGATTGATAGTCAAGTTTTCCCCCTGGAGAGGGGTGTAAGGCGTGGGTGCCGGGTTGGGTGCAGGAATGTCGATGCAAGCGTTAACGTTGGAAGACCCTGTGAAGAAACAAAACTGAGGGTTGCGTGCGACGGGGCCCTGCTTCAAAAGGTCACCATTTATAATTTTATAGGACTTACGCGGAAAGCCCCTCTTGCACCTCATTTTCAGGCATGATACACAGCGATAGCGCCGGCAACATCGCAACATGCGAAAGCTGAAGACATAGTTACGTTGAAACGAAAATATCAAATATTCCAAGGGCGCGTTGAGAATTTACCGTACGAAGTATATAGGGTATACATTTCGGGGGTACCCGCGTGCTTACCCTCGAGTATGACCAAAACAAACAGGTTTAGAATCAGGGTAACCCAGAGCACATACCCTTTCACATCTTCTACAGTACACATCAGACCAAGGACTCGCTATGACGAGCCGTGTATAAAGAAGTGGACGTCGTTCAACCGACCCGACTGACCTGGATCCGTAGGGGCGCTCACGATGGCCAACAGCACATACAACCATAAAGCTATCCTTCCACCGGCGCGTATCGCGTAAAACTTGCCTTCACGTTCCACTGAAAAGAACCCGTTTTCTCCAGCTGGTCCCATTGCTCTTCCGTGAAGCGCGACCGAGGAGTCTCGCTCGTGTCGAACCGCCCCGCAACGTTGACGATCAGGGGCACATCGCCGAATGTCTCCCCGTACCGCAAGACCGCTGCAGCACCTGCGTTTCACCAAAATTGACCAATAATAGTCAGTTGTCATTGCCCCAAGTGGAGGGGCTCAGGCAAGGCAGCAGCCCCCACTAATAGTTTTCGGTGCACACGGCGAAGGGTTCACGGGGGAAGAACCGGCGGCTCGCTGAACAAGTTTACAATCCAGAACCAAAGTGAAAACGACAAGGTGACCGCATCACGTCCGACTCGAATAGGAGGGGTAGTGCTGGTGGCCACTTGAGTACTTACCTCTCTCTCCGCAGCATTGCAATATTACAATAATCTGACTGCTGTCTAATCAACCGATTTATCCTGCGAATTAAACTTCGTGCACGTGCGCGTTCGGTGCAGGTTCTTGGTAAAACATGATGTGGCATACATGTTGTTCGCAATTTATCGCAAACGCATCGCAAATGTAAGGGCGGTGCAGGTCGGGCGAGTGGAGTGACAGGCCGGTGGTCGTGTGGTCCTGCCTCCAGACTCTCCTGCCGCCATATAAAATAATACATTAATTTTTGTCTGATCAACCTACTCGCACAGAGACATGAGGTACCCCATGGTATTTATATAATACCTGGTACCTGGTACCAAGTACCTGGTATGGTACCAAGTACCTGGTACATGATACATACCCGTACGTATTACCTGGTACCCTGGTATGTCATCTTTGAATTGAAAAAAAAAAAAAACAATCGATACCTTCAATTTTCCTGAAAGCGAGTAGCAGGTATTTGTTAATGATACATACATGTGTATGCCGTCTTCACAATAAAGTGGTCTCTCTACCCACCTGCCCCGTATGATCCATCAGTACACCCAGTGTTCGCCCTGATTACATGTCATAGATATATGCTCTATATTCTGTCGTCACAGACGGTGAGACAGAGAAAAAACTAGGACAAAAAAAAAAAAAATCGAAAATCAATGGGTAAAGCAAGTGACATGCCAACAAACCGGGTACGAGAACACAGCATCACAAGTCAGACCAGAAAATGATACAATTGAGAACAAAAAGGCAACAAAACAAAAATAATTGTGTACGTGTGGCACCATCAAATGTGGTGCAACTTTCGAAGGTGAAACAAAATTGGAATTCGTATAAAACTCTTCGCAAAAGTGTCATGAACACAGCAGACAAAACATCAGTACTTGTGTCATAGTACACGACAGTAGTACTTGAGATTCGTTCCGAATCTACAATTTTCAGCATCAACATTCAACATGGACGAAAACACACATGTATAGTTTGATACAAGTATGAATATATACCTGGTATAGTTTAGTGAGCACAGAACTTGTACTCGCATCTCTCTAGAATTGAAGAACGGGCACGGGCACTGGTTGAGCTGGATGTCGACGGGTAGAAAGAAACGGTTTAATGAGAAGAACACACACACATAGACATAATTACGTTTACCCCTTTCCTAAAATCACTTGATCATAAGCACCTGCCTCACGCTCAGCGAGTCTCCCACGATTTTTTGTCTCTTCTACGACCCTTGCTTTCTTCGCGTTCTTTGCTTCCTTTGCGTGCTTTCTTCTCGAGCCGCACTTTTTTCCCCGGAACAATAGAAAAAAAATATCGGAAAAATAAATAGTCGATTTTGTTTTTTCAGCGGTTTGGGAGGCTCTCTTTCGCTTTTTTCCACCGGCTGGTTGAAATTTCTTTTGCACTTTCAGTTATTTTTTCCTTTTTTTTCTTCCGTTTCGTGTGCGTGTGTGTAGTCGGAGCACGGCGACGCGGGCGAGCCCGGCGCCGTCGCGGGTGTCGGCGGATGCTGGCGGGTAGAGGGGGGGTTGCAAGGAGTGCGGGCGCCGTTTTCGTGGATAGGCGTCGTGTGTGCCTCGAGACACAAGGAAGGAAAGCATGAATGGGCTCTGTCGTGCCTCCATGTGAAAAAATAGACTGAGTATGTACGAGTCCATAAGGGTCGTTCGGGATTGCAAGCTAACATTCAAGCGGCGCTTATTTTTGCGACCACGCTGAACTATACACAGAGACGAACGCCCGTCTGACCATCGGCATCGTCGAGCTGGCGAACGAGGGTCACAGTGAGCACCGGGCTTCACGCGGGGCGGGTAACGGGGATCACTGTGACAGAAAGGGAGGAAAGCTTTACCCGGACCGAATCGGTGGCGAGGTGGTCGAGAGAGGGGCGGGCGGCGTACGAGGCTGAGAGAGAAGCTCTGCTGTTCATTTTTTTTCTTTTTTCTTCTTTGACAGGTGCAAGGTGTTCCAGGGGCAGACAATTATTACATGAGAGGGGACGGGGATTTTTTTCTCTTTCCGATTTTTTCGGTTTCGTCTTCATTGTTTTTGCGGTGCTGCTGCTGTGCCATGCTGTGCTTTCTCGCACGTGCGTACATACCAGGTGCCATGCTGTGCTTTCTCGCACGTGCGTACATACCAGGTACATATCATACAGCATATCGAAAGAAGAAAATCAGTACCCTACCTGGGGTATGTACGTACGTACGTACGGCATGTGACTCTTGGCATTATCAAGTCGCCAATTTGCAACTACAACAATCATAAAAAAATATGCTCATCATCGATCTCCTGTCCGCTTCGCGTAATTCGATGTACTTATTCTTCGAGAGCGAGCGTAGCGGGCGGCGTAGGCCGCCCGCGGAGCGAAGCGCCTTGTATATTATACATCCTTCCTACACGAGACCATAAAAAACCCGTAGTACGCGCGATCGCACCACAGGCAGTAGAGTTGCACCCCGGCCTCAAAATTTGGAACCGGGTACCCGACCGGGTGGGGGGTGGTTGAGGCGGAACCGGAACCGGGTACCGGCAGACACGGGTACCCGGGTACCTGGGTACCCGGTTTACCATACACTATTTGCTCCCCATTTCGCGTTTGAGCGGCGGCGTCGTAAGGCGGACACGGGTACCCGGGTTAGCATACACTATTTGCCCCCCTTGTAGCTTTGGAGCGGCGGCGTGGTAGGCAAGGCAGGTATTAAGAGGGGTGTTCTCTATTCTCGGTCTGTAGTCTGCAGGGGCGAGAGGCAAGAGTCTAGAGGCACAGCCGCTGGAGTGTAAATCAACGTATACCCCAGTCTTGGGGCCTCCGTATAGAACAATTGGCGGGTACCCGGGTACCCGCGGTACAAATACCCGCGGTTCCGTGAGCTGGACCGGGACGATTTCGGTTCCAACGGTTCCGGGTACCCGGTTCTCAGTCAGACGGAGTGCAACTCTACACCACAGCTTGAAAATATGAGTTTCGACCAAATCCTCGAGCTCACAGCTAAAATAGCTGTTCTTTATAAATTTTATTAATACGAATACATGCGACATGGACATATAACAAGGTTCTGCGGCTAACGCCGCCCGCATCATTGAAGCGAGTTCAATACCATGACAGCGGTGACAGTCACTGATAGCTGATAGTGCCATACGGGAAGAGTTACGAGTATAACAAATGTTGTTTGCATTAAGACGGCAATTCATTGGCTCGGTTGAAAAAACACAATACATCGCAAAACACCGCAATGAAACGTGACGTGGAATAACCCAACGAGCCTTCGCGAAGACAGCGCGCCAAAAAAGACAATAGTTTCATAATAGTTAGCTCATTCAATCGTACCGTGTGTCACGTTGTGCCCTAGCCGCCAAAAAAGCCCACACTCCCTATTCCACACACCATATACCTCACCGATTATTCAGAAATGTCAACGATATGCCTTCGAGAGCGCACGCACAACACTCCAATAAATTCAACACACCGAAGAGGCGTTGTACGATAGAGGCCCACCCTATTTTTTCTGAGGCCCCTCGCTTAAGGAGCTCCATATACCTCACCCGAAAACCGACTTCAACAAAAATCAAACTGCATCCCGATGAATAATGCCATGGCCCGAGTATGCAAAAACGTCATTTTTCGAAACAAGATTGTCATTCCGACGATTTGGGGATAAGGAACCCCGTCATCCAGAACACTTGAGCGGAAATGTCTTACCTCTGTAGTATAACGCGTGCGAAGCCCAAAATGCTCACGCACTCGGAGGTACTAACGGCATGCCTCTTACCCCTTATAGAACTGCAGTACCGTTTTGGGGACAATCCACTCAAATTTCAAGTAGTTTGTCCCCAAAACGGGACTGCGGTACTGAAAGGGTTAAGAGCGCACGGACAACAACACTCCACGCAGTACATCGAACATGGCGCCGTCTAATACGAAAGCATCTGACAATGTGCAAAACGAAATTTATGTCTAGTGGCGGCAAAACAGTGTTTCCAGTGGCAGCCAGTACCACCGCGAGTCGACGAGGGAAGAAAGGGCTGGAGTCTTCTCGCGATAAAAATGCAAGACACGAACCGTATTGGGCACGGGGGAGGGGGGGAGGTGAGCCTGCAATGTTACCCCGGATCTGAGTTACGACTGCTGTTAATAGGACGGGAGAGAGAAAAGACGGGCAAAGAGAAGAAAAAAAGATAGATAAAGTACCGCACAGAGACGCAAGGAGGCATGTCAAGCAACGCACAACGTGCGCCGTGTGGGAAGAAAAAAGATACCTGGTAGCAAATAAAATACCAAGCAAAGCCGCAAGGGGGCATGTCAAGCAAGGCAAAACGTGCGCTGCCAGGGGTGTATGTAGGGCCTACTAACATTATAGTGTTCCGAATGAAGGCACGAACCGTAGTGGGGAGGGGGGAGGTGAGAGAGCCTGCTTGAAGATCCCAGATCTGAGTTTAAGAGTATGCTATTGACTAGAGATAAAAAAGAACAAGAAGGGCGAAGATGATAAACGGGACGTGAAATACATAATTAAATCAAAGTACCAACACGGAGACGAGAGGAAGACATGTCAAGCAAGGCAAAACGCGTGCTTTCCAGGGTATAGGGCCTATTAGTAGTGTTCCACATCAAAACCAAATCGTTTGGTGGGGTCTATTCCACACTAAACCCTAGTAGTTTGGTAGGGTTTCACACTGAAACCCACAAGACAGTGGTAGTAGTTTGGTGTCAGTCAAGGTATGTCAAGGCAGTCAAGGCAAAGTTGGTGTCTGTCAAGGGGCGAAAGCTAAAAGTGCCGTCTCCTGACATCTTCGGCACCAAGAACAGCAGAATCCATCCTGAACGGGCATATCTCACGTAATAAGTAACAACCTACAACAGCTCTTAAAATCTCCCCGTGCAATTGATGCTATCAAGAGTATAGCGGGGGGAAAAATCTCCACCTAATGCTCGTACGTAGTTTAGCGGGAGAAACATGAACACTCATATCATACGTACAGAGGCCGGTCTGTACGGTCTGCGGAGGTATCCCCAGGTGGCCGTAACGACATTCTGTACAGGCCGGGTATGGTTATCGTTACATTTATATGAATCTAAACAGGTTTATATATACCAGATACCAGGTATTATACCTGGTACATCGACATCTAAGGGCAGCAACGAAAAACATATTCGTATACGAGGTATATATATATATATATATATATATCCGTATATATTTTGCTCATCCCATTTATTATCTTCGCACATCTTCTCTCTCTCCTTCCAACTCGTAACTCAGATCCGGGGTCACATAGCTACCCCCTTCCCGCTACGGTACGTGCCTTCATTTTTTATCGCGAGAAGATTTCAGCCTTTTCTTCCCTCGTCGACTCGCATCGAATTGTGCCTACCCACGCTGCAAGGCGCTCTCAACAATTGAATCCTTTTTATTTTTATTTTTGCAAATGAAGTCAAATGTCCGACCCACCTGGGGCTCGAACCCAGGACTCAAAACACAAGTAGAATTCGAGGTTAACGACTTGAACCACCGGGGCAACCGGCTTTATATATACGTATGCGAATGTACTATTAATATCTGACAAGGAGCCAGGTCAACGCATGAGCACAACGAAGGTCCCTCAAACAGACATGTATGGATGGAAGGCATGGTGGTGAACACGATTGATTATGTATGGAATACCCCTGGTATGGAATATATTCTTCAAACCTGCGCATGGTCTGTTCCGGCCTGAAACCAACCCCGTGAGCATGGCAAACGACCAAAATACAGCAGTCTAAACCTGCGCCATGTGATGGTATACAACCGTCATCCCCCCCCCCCATTTGTTTGCCCGCTTTCACCTTCACATGTGTCACATGTTAAATGTGTCGGCTTTGGTGAGGGTTAGGGTTGAGGATGTGTTGAGGATAGGGTGGGTGATCGTGCTCGTTCAGGCGGGGCAGGACGTTCGGCGAGCCTGGTTTGCAATACTGATGTTGTATATACAAGTAATATTAGTAGTCTGATATTTCTAGTGTATAGCATCATATCTATCTATAAAAAACGGATGACTACAGCAGCAGTATAGGCTGGTTAACCAGCAACAAGGAACATCCATTTTGAGTGAGCCTCACAAATATTCGTGTTTTTTTGTCAAGGCCAAATCACTTTTTTCCTACGTATACCCGGCTTCTTATCCACGAAAACTGTCGAAACGCGTTTTTTCTTACACGATTACCTTCTGATCGCTGGTGGTTATTTGGAAAGGGAAATGTTCCATGGCCAGCAGCCGCCAGCAACCGACTATTAGTAGCTTGCTGCAGAGTGTACGCTACCCTTGGCGCTTTTACCCATACAAAATAGAAATAGCATATAGCACAACTTGGATTCACCCACCACCTCATCTGCACCGTCCCGAAAACGCCTTTTTCTCTTTACAACTCGGCTTGTAGGTCGTTCTTTCTTTATCGCTATTTCTTATGTGAGAGTCACCACAACGAGCCCACTCTCGGTTATCTAGTGATCGGAATTTCTTAACTTCGTCCAAAAAGTGAATTTTATTATTTGTGCGTCAGTATGATCGTGGTTATCATCTCCCGATAGGCCTTGATATATACCGAGTCAGTACGTACGTAGACTATACATTGAACCAGGTACCACGGACGTGTAATGTGGTATCGTATTACAGTGGTGGTTCCGTCAAAAGGCGACCTATTAATAGTGGCAAGCCGCTCGAAGTCTCCTTATAGCCCTATTCGCCTAATAGCCGAAAAACACCTACATAAGGCGCAGGTGCTACTCAGCCATGTAGTAAATAAACACAGCACCTTACTTCGTGCCAATTTTCAGTTTTGGCGCTGCGAGAGCACGTGTGTTCCATCGTGTTCCCAGGGCATGTTTCTTCTCGCGAGCTTGACGTCCAGTTCCGCAGCGTCACATGGAGAGAATCTACGGTAGAGGGCAGGTGTGGACTCAACAGCATATACAATGAAGTCCGCTACTTTCAATGGACTATTGCCATTTGTTTCAGCATCTTACTTGCACTTGAGTACAAAAAGCCCTGGATATAATGAAGAACGCCGAAGACACGGGCACACTTAGGCACTACGAGCTACGAAAACATCAGCACCGCCATCGCGATTCCCGAACACGATCTGCAAATAGTTTTTGCTCTGCGATGCACGGTGAACGCCCACTTGTTTAGCCGATCTCTTCCCCAGGGATATGCCCCCACGGAAGCCAGTTTGTGGCCGGCGTAGACGGGTGATGCTGAAGGGGGGGGGGAACTCAAGGTCCTCGCTCTTGCAGCCGCGCAGAGCCACCCGGCCGACTAACTTTCCTACGTATTTATTGGCGGTCAAGAGGTTTCGCGATTTTTTTGGATTCGCGACACGTGACACGTACCACCATGGGTTTGTTTTTTACGTTGCACCAACCCTTTTTATTTTTCGGGTCCAATCGTCGAGTAAGGTGTGGAACCACTTGCCTGAGGTTATATACAATAAAAGCGGTACGCAGTGAGAGGAAATACTATTAATAATGTAATAATGTAATGATAATACACCGGTATCATATATTCCTTCTCACAGCACCGGAATCACACGCTGGCCATCACACCAAATTCTTCGAGTACCATACTTCATCCTAGACAAAAAATAATTCATGGGCGCGGTAGAGGCGGCTCGGGAAGAGAGATGGGTTTGAACGGGGGGAAGAAATGGGGGGGGGGGGGGGTGTACTCGATAGGAGGGATGTACTCGATCTCATGCATGGCCATTGTCGTATGACCATAGACCCTCGCATCCCTACAATGCCGGGACGGAGCATGTCGGGTTTTCACCGGCCAGGCAGACATTGCTTGCACCAAGCGCGAAGCGCCGTGAGGTGTCTGGCGTGTCGCATGAAGGGTGAGTTGCATCCTACTAAGAACCGCTTGCGAGGCGGACTTGCATATGGACGACAGCTTCAATGAGTTGATTTAATTTCCGGTGTAGGCATTTCCAGAGACAGCAATGGGAGTACTATGTAACTGCCTCTTGGGTGCCTTACCTAGAGCACTACGTGATGCGATCATTCCCAATTGTGCGAAGTAAAGGTTCTTTACCTCGCACAAATGATCTAACTCGACAACCGGTTGTGGGTGACCGCCAAAAATAAATAAATAAATAAACGGTACCCTGGTTGTCTAGCTCGCGTAGTGAGCGGCATGTTTTACAGTGTCGTTGCCAACGACGCCAACCCATCTTATATAAAATGGGGGGGGGGGGGGGGTGTATGATTATGTGAGGTACCAGGTAGTGAGTTTCGTCTTCGAGGAGGGATGGATTTGAAACGGGGGGGGAAGTGGGGGGGGAGGGGGGGGGCGAATGGCGCCTCGTCGTTGCTGCTGGCTTCGGCGTGCTTACTCTTCCAGCTGGTCGAAGGTCGCCGACCTATCTGAAGAACCGTATATATTGCACGGAGAGAGCTGTAGTAGCAGTTGCGAAAACATTGGACTGCTTGTGTGGCGAGAGAAGGGGCCGTGTCGGAGGGTGACTTGGTACTTTTTCCGTGTCGGAGTAGTCTGAATAAGGCGATCGCCCGTCTTAAATACCTGGTAGGCACTGCCAATAGTACCTACGAATACAGGGCGAGTCGCCCTGTGTCGCCCTATATATCATAGGTGCGGTACCTATATAAGGCGACTCGCCTTGTTTAAGCTCCTACAGCAGTAGTCGTTTCAAGCCAATTTAGGTCGCCTGATAGCCGTACGCGCCTTGTAAAGTACCAGGTATGCCATACCACGGGATCACCACTATTGCATACCTGAGGGTACCGTAGAACGAACCAGGTACCGGTAATAATTGTGTCAGGCATCTCGTCGGCAAACGGAACAATTTACAATGCTTGTTTTGGCAAATCAGGTACACCTGTTCTGTTCGAGCCAAAAACAGCTACCTACTGAGACCAAGTAAAAAGCACACGCCACGAGCGGTGTTCCTGGCGATTGAGAAATTACAAACATTTTTTTTTGGCGCCTGAACGTCGACCGTGTGGACTCCGAAATCTTAATAGTTTCGTTTTCTTCAGGGTATAGGCACCACGGGCTCCACTTGGACCTGAAGAAGGTCACCAGGCTTGGTTGGTTCCGCCACGGCGGGCGCTCCGAGATTATTTGTTCTGGCACCTCCCCCGCGTTGCCAGCTTTGGAGACCCTCGACGATCCTCGCGGAACCGCCTGCTCGGCGCGAAGCTATTTGCCGTACGAAACCTGGGGCCACCTCGACGCGGGGTGAAGCAGTCGGACTGCCCTCTGTGCCCACGATGCCGTAAAACAACAGTACACTTCATAACAACTGAAGCAGCACATCGTCCACCCCAGAGAAGAAAACAAAATATCAGCCATGTACCGGATACGTACGTGCAGAGTTTAGACACTATAATTGCAACCGAGGGACCGGAAATCGCATGTGCAGATAAAAAAAAGTGTATGTATGGCCTCTCTGATTGGCTGAAAATCAGGCAAAAGCAGTTGAAAGCTATAATAGACAAAATATAGACACATCCGGATGTTCGACCTGTAGCCAGTTTCAAGCCAAAAACAGGTACGATGCGAGGCTGGCCAATGGCAGGGGTGACTTGAATTTGTGTTTACAGTAATGTGTACCTGTTTTGGCACAAATCTGACAACGTATACCTTAGTTTGGCAAAAAAACATTTACGATTGCCGACACACAGGAATTATCGTACACATAACTCGCCAGACTTACGAGTACAGCTCTCCAACAAACAAATCTCTATGGTCTATGTCATCAATCAAATCAATTCGACGATCCCCAACATCGGCCCCGCAACCCGCCACTTACCCTTAGAATGTCCCAGAACGCAGTCAACACTCCACCCGAGCTTCCGTAGACCCAGGACAATTGCTCGCAAGTCACCTAGTTCCCTCTATGGGATTGCGCACAGAAAACACGACAACGAATACCCAAGGTACGTTATAACAAAGCCGTACCACGATGAATCCCAGCATTAGATAACTTTACCCAACCCTGTTTTCTTCCGTTCAGAGAAAAACTATTAATAATGACATGCGGCATGTCCTGATGAATGTCTGCAACAGATCACGGAGCTCTGGACGGCCGATCTCCAAAAAGCACAAGTTTCATTTTTCGACGGTTGTACCGTCCGTGATGGTACCGTCCGTGGGCTGGGTTGGGAAGACATGCCGACGAGTCAACGGCCTTGTAAATACCATGGTGTAAGTTCAGCAGCAGCAGCAGCAGCAGCAGCAGCAGCAGTGAGCGAGGACTACGCAGAGACGCTCGCGAAACAAAAGCGGATGCCATCGGTCGGCGTTATAGCACCAGTACGAACAACGCGACGGCGCTTGGTTCTTGGACTAAGTGCATGCATGCGCGCATACGCGCTACAACTGTTGTAGCAGGTGTCCGTCTACTATAGTAACAATCGCTGCTCAAAACTTACTATCGTGCGCTACAGCAGTAGTTGTACCACTGCTTGCTTGTAGGTACCATTTCTATTCACACTACTCACATCGTAGCCTGCGTACTTCCAGTCACCTCCGGATCCACCGCACCCGGCAAAATCAAACCTGGAAGGCAACAGCGTTCATCATACGACGTACCAGGTAATCACTACGAGTTACGTAGTCCCGATAACACCGAGTACCGAGCTCAAAAACCCTACTATTGAGAAGCACACAACTACGTTGTCAGCAATTGCTCATCACGAGACCATAGTTCTAAGGCCAGACCCACCGGCTTTGTTCGGCGTTGTAGGGCAGTACCGCTGCCGGGCAGCAATCAGTACCAGGTAACAACAACAACAACAACAATGTACGAGTACCGCAGTACGTACGCTATATGTGGCAACAATTTGGTAGAATTTCAGCCTGAAAAAATTGTTTGCATGGTAATTTACAGCTATTAATAATCATTTGTGCTCAGCGAGCAGCGAGGACGCCAATCTAAATCCTACATACCAGGTAGTAGAATTTGAGAGCCTGTGCCCAGTGCTGACATCACAAAAGCCGCGGCCAGAACAAGAGAGATTCTTAATTGCTGTCGCGTGCTGTCTGTGTATTCCTGGTATGCAACTTTTCCTCTGCGCTGGTCCGTCTGCACAGACCATCAACCTCCACCACATTCATTCTTACATGGTGTTTTGCTACTATTAAGATTAATAATACGTACCTGATACTCCTTAATACGAAATATGAAAATGAACTTACTGACGTTCGTCATTTTTTTGACTTGATCATAAAGACCTGCCTCACGATCAGCGAGTCTACGACGAATAATTGTCGCTTCTACGATCTTTGCTTTCTTTGCGTTCTTTGGTTTCTTTGCGTTCTTTAGTTTCTTTGCGTGCTTGCTTATGGTGCCACACTTTTTTCTCGGAGAAGGAATTGCTTTCTCTGCGTTATTTGCTTTCTTTGCCCCCTCACACTAACTTTGAAATAATTTTCTCGACACTTGATCCAAGATAACGAAAATCCACACTAAGACCTATGCCAATGGAAACGCGAAGTTCAATTTTTTTTTTTCAAATATATCGCTTTAAAAAAACAGGCGAAAAATTTCTCGTACCGCCGCTGTGGGAAAAAGAGAGAAAAAAGTTTGATTTTTTCTTTTTTTTCCCCCAACGGCTGCAGGCGGCGCAATTTGTGTTTTTCTGGTCGCAAATTGTCAACACGGTGATCGAAACCAGCTCGTGCGACGATCGACGCTCGATCTCCACATAGACTCAGCCCACGGCCAACCCACTCGGTATCTGGCAAGCCCAACGAATATAGATGACGGCCTCGAAGATATCAGGTGGATCCATGGTCTACGTAGGGGGTGAGAGCTTGCCGGCGGCGTCCTACGGTATCCTCCCAAACCTGAAAAAAAGTCTATTTTTTGCCATTCGAGACGGATGGAGAAGTTTTGTCTTCTGTTTTGTGCAAACCAGCGGCCAAATGTTTTTTTATCACACGCCTGGTCAGCTGCCGCCACATGACACCGGCCATGGTGTGAAGACGGTGACCCTAGGGTGGGTCGGAGCCCCTAACGAGCGCAATCGTTGGTTTTGTTGATCGATGTCTGTCGAGGGCTCGGAATCTCGCTGCTTCGAACCAAAGATCGGCCTGAGTTTTTCTCAAGCCGATGTTGGCCCAACATCGGCCCCAGACTTGCTTTTTCGGGCTTTTCCAAAAGTTAGGAACTTGTTTTTTTTTTTACGTGGCCCATAGGAAGCGTGTTCTGTTTTTTTTGGCGGGTATCTTTGAAATTCAACCTTTTTATTGCAACTTCGCTGTACCATTGGCATAGGTCTAATGCCCATAAAAAAATCTCACACTTAATTCATGATTTAAAAAATCAGATAAACATTAGCCGAAAAAAAACAAAAGCTGGACATGCTCACAATCGGACTCAAGCTGTTTCCTATGCGGTTCGATTTCGAGGTTCAGATTTGTATTTTTCGATCCCAAAAATGAAAGCATCTGCTTATGCAGTCCGAATATGCAAAATCTGACCGGATTTTTTTCAATTTGAGAATCCGATGACCCAAGTCGTCAGATTTGGGCCCAAAATCCTACGACCTGGGTCATCAGATTTTCAAATCGAAAAATGGCAGTCTCGAAATTCAAGATGTTATCTACAACAGCAAGTAGCAGCAGGACGATCGACGAGTTGGATGGTGACCTAGTAGCTGAATAGCGACGTTGCGTCGCGCCCGACGCGCAGTCGGCGGGTGGCGCGTCTCTTCGTGACCAGACTAAGGTCGGCTGGCGCGGGTTGGGGCCTAGACACCAAGAGAAGCGCACTCGGCGCCCACCTCTCCGTGGATACGTACTCGTAGGCTACAGGAGGAGCAGCAGCAGCAGCAGCAGCAGCAGTCAGTCGCATTGTGTCACAATTCAAAATACCAAGACAGGTTGACTCCAGCACACTCGGGACGTCTATTTGCCGCCAGACCTGAGGCAGTCAGCGTGGGCTCGGACGCTTGGATCCTACGTGCAGTGCAGCGCCTCAGCGCGCCTCTTGGCGGCGCCAGGCCACAACAGCAGTTGGTCTCGGCGTTTGCTCCAATCTCTGCAAGCACAACTAAATCTGTGTGTTATCGTGCCTATGGACGACTGTTTCGATTTGTCAAATTCACATATATCTGAACAATGCGATCGGGTCAAAGCCCGAAGCTCAAAAATCGAACTGCGTAGGAAACAGCGAAATCCCGTCGAACCTGAACGAGATAGTCGATCCTACACAAAAAAAAGTTACTAGGGAATAAAAGGCCCTCCCGCCCCCACGGCGGTCGGGCCAGATTTCTGTAGATACTATAGGGGGTATAATAGGTGAGTCAATACCTACATAGGTAGGACATTAATTGTGGCCCCGTGCTATATATTCATGAAAACCACTTTATAAGTCACTTTATGTAGGACCTCAATAAGCGTTACAAAAAGTATGAATTGTGCAATATTTATTTGATGTGCTTGCTCCCTCTCTGAAATCTCACACTGCAACTTTATTAGTCGTTGGTTGCAGCAGTGCGATGCAATACAATCAGCGGGTAATACGATACACGCACAGCAGAGGGACCACACTCGGAGTATCGACTGTTTCCGTATCGAGCAAATTTCGTACTCTGAATGCTGAGACCACGATATTAGGGTGCTTGCGGCCTGAACATTGCGAGTGACTGCGAGTGTGAGCAGTACTCAACTTCAAACCTCGAAATTCTGCCTGAATGTTGCGAGTAAGTGCGAGTGCGACTAGTACTAAACATCCAAATGCCACGGGTGCAAGGAGTGCCCGCAGGATCGGACGCCGAAATATTCGAATGAACGGTCGTCAATATTATCACTTTAACCGAGAGGATGGGGCGTGTTAAATCGAGGTGTCAGAGCAGAGGTCAGACGACCGTGCTGGTAGGATAATGAAATGAAAACGATGTCGAACTTACTTCATCACAAACACGAGGATGATGGAGACGGTAGCAGCAGTGGTATCGCAAAATGTAAATGCCGTACGAGACGTATCTGGACGAAGAACGGCTGTAATTATGGTGGCCATTGACAGAAGAGTGTGCCGGATTGGGTCGTCCTGAGCAAAGGCCAGACGATGTTCGTAAGTTATCAATATGGGAAGGTGCAGATAGATGCTCCGAGTACCTTGGAGTAAAGTAACGAGTATCGGAGATGAACTACTTCAGGTACTTCGTGTACTCGGAGTATGTCAGGGCTTGATACTCCGGGATACTGCTCGTACTCGGAATATTTCGGGTATGATCGCTCTCATTACTGCTTGTACTCGGAGTATTTTGGGGTTCGATACTCTGAAATACTGCTGTACTCCGAGTATTTTGGGGTTCATTACTCCGGAATATTCGTTGTACTTGAAGTATTTGGGGATCTCGTACTGCTCCTACTTTAAGTACTCGGAGTACTTGGGCATTTCATACCGCGAAAACTTCAATACTCGGAGTATTTCGGGGTTTCACATTCCGAGGTACGAGTAATACTCGGAGTATTTCAGGGTTTTATACTCCAAGGTACTCCGGGTATTTAACTCGGACGATGAAGTATTCCTGGGTTCAATACTCGCGACACTCGGAGTACTCCAAGAAATTTAGATGTTTGTACTCCGGGTACTGCTTGTACTCGAGTATAAGTACTGCTCATACTCCTAGTACTCGGAGTATTTGGGCCTTCAGCACTGCTCACACTCGCAGTACTCCGAGTACTTAGGCCACCAGTACTCTAATACTCGGAGTACTCGGAGTATCCTCGGAGTATCGAGTATCCTCGGAGTATCGAGTATACTCGGAGCATCTGTGGAATGTTGGTTCAACGAAGTGTACGCACGGATGATGATTGCTACGGTGCATTTTGTGATACCGAGAAATCGAACGCTTTCGAGCCGCGAGCATTGTCGGTACAACCCTCAAAAACCGTCAAACCAGCTGCTGCACAGGTGATATAGGGCGAGTTTTGACGTCGTGAAAAACTGTTTTGGATCATCGTGATTCTTACTGATATTAAAGTAGTGGTGGAGCCCGAGCAGGGTGCCAGCAACACAGCACCATACGATGGCGAAACAACAGAGGGAGGAGCAGCAGCAGCAGCGTCAAGCCGAGTGGTAAAAATCGACGCGGATCAAACGAAGCAGGCACGAGCAAACGTGAACCGACGGAGGATGATAAACGAACCACGCATACGCGTCATACATCCGCTCCTGCTAGGAGAGCTAACGTCTTTCGCACCGCGAACAAGCGTCTCGCAAAAGCGAAGAAAGTGGACCGGAAACGAGTGATAAACGCGCGAGAAGCACGGCTGTGAGATAGAGATAAATGGGTAAATAACTAACTGTGTGAAGAATACGGGTTAACTCGTCTCTCGCGGCCGGGTTGATAGTTGCGAGGCAGACAGACAGACGCGGCCAACCCATTGGCCGACTTCGCGCCCTGTTGGAGGTATAGTCAGGTGTCGTATGCCTTCGGTCAACTTTTATTACCGGTAACGCATCGAGCCAGTTCGTTCGTGAGTCTCCGCGTTGCGACGATAAGCGGTTTGTGTTGTCTCACAACAGGTGCTGCAGGCAAGCTTCTTCCTTCCGCTGCTGTATGCAGTTGAGTTGTCTTTGCTCGGGGCAAGGTCTTCGCGCCGAAACTCATCATCATCGCCACGGGCCACCAACAACGCGGTGTAGCGAGCGTCGCTCCTCATCCTCTCTATACGGGAGGTGAAGTCGGTTGCTTACTGTAGCTGTGAATAATACCAATTGCGGCGGGTTTTCGATATGTCACGGGAAAATACGATCTCGACCAACAACGCGGCGGGACAAACAAACTTTGTTGGGGGAGATACCTTCTCGTGTTAAGCGTGCATGGTTGTGTGTGTACAGCAGTGTGCTGCGGTACGCAGAAGGAGATAGGGAGGATGATTTGGAAATTGGGTGTTGTTTAAGAGCTATAGAGGAAGGTACTGCTTTGTTGTCTGTAATAGTCCACAGCGCGACGTATGTAGTGTACAAAAGAGGACAGAGAGGATTGCGTGAACCTCTCGGTAGCTCGAAAGATTCTTACTTCGATGGGCTTCGGGTCAAGGGGCGGTAGATGACGAGGACCGGATGTTCAAAGCGCAGGCGGGCAGGAACACATGCGTGTTTCGAAGATGACGTTGCAAGGACAAGATCTTGGAACGTTGCACGAAGGCAGCTAGCAGAAGGTGATTTCGGAGTATGTGAGAGATACTTTTTTTTGACGTTGCACGAAGGGAGCTTACAAAAGTTGATTTTGAAGTACGTGAGGTATATATTTTAAAAACAAGTTGGTATTAGAGGCGATACTATGATGAAGTTATACATTGGGTATCACGCAGTCCATATTTTTAGATTACCACTATTTTCAAGATAATTCCCAGTATATTTATTTTCAGGGGCGAGTTGGTAGCAGTCAGCAGTCAGACAGGCTCTCATTCGTTGAAGTTGGCGAGGCTCGGTCTCCCCACAACAGCACAGCACGTGCAAGCTCGGAGCAACGAATAGCATGTCTGCGATTTAAAGTTCATCCCCGCTATACAGCGATCCAGGTCGGGTACGCCCCAGCTTCTGGCGGAGCGAGTCCTGTGGTAGTGGAGGTGTGGCGGTGGAGGAGCGCCCCGGACGGTTGTGGGGGGAGGGCCCCAAAAAGGAATACTAGTACGTACCTGGTATAATACTCGAAGGTGTTGTACTCATAAATGTATCTGGCGTCCGAACTGTTTTTTCCTGGAGCATGACGGCGGGATTCTTGGCAATGTGAAGTCGCCTTTTCGCAACTACAACAATAAAACTACTGCTGTAAAATCAATCACGGACCTCTGTCCGCTTCGGATAATTTGATGTACTTTTCCTTCCTGAGCGAGCGTAGCGGGGGGCGTATGCCGGCCGCGGAGCGGAGCATCTCGTATTTAATACCTGATACGAATACAGCAGCGCCAAGTAGCACGTACGCGGGCAGCAGTATTATACTCCTATCGCAGGGCAACCTTCAAAAGGTACGCGTACGAGTACGTGCCAGTTCCTGCTTGGCACTTGGCATCCATGAACGAATAGGGCTGTTACCTGCGGCGTCATAAGAATAGATAGAAGCGGTACTGCTATACTGCAGGTATCTCTTATCAGACGCACGTACGCACACTTCGTCCCAGTGGGAGGTTACGACTGCTGCCCTATTATACCTGGCATCTACCGTGAGTACTGATTGTGCCTGGGTGGCCTGTGGGCATGATGTATCATGAACGCCAGGCATGTATTCAACACGCCGCACGCCGCGCGCTACACAGGAATGCGAGGTCTGTACACTGGAGGTGACTATAATACACTCTATCTTCTTTTGCTTTTCTCTTGACGCTCGTTTCAGCCGTCCGCGCGAGGAAGCGAGGCAAACCTAAACTAAACACAATCAAAGCCAGCACATCAAACTATGAGCAGATGACGGGTGCGGGCCTAAGTGGAGCTTACCTGAACGTGTTGGCGTTCAGCTCGTCGCTTACGAAACGCGGGACAGTCCCTTCGCAGCTCGAGCAGAGGCCGTGGCATAGCACCCACAAAGACTTCGACCCTTCGTTCTTCACGGTCATCACTCCGTTCAGAGTGTATCCCTCTTCATCGTTACATATACTGAACTGTGACTTCCGCTCCGTGCTCGGTAACCCTGGCGCCGCTCCTTCGCCGACAGCTGTCGTACCAGGGGCGGACCCAATCGTCGTAGTGGAAGTCATGGCTCGGGCTTGTACGTACCGTGGCGTGCTGGAGGAATGCAGAACGAAAGAATGAACAGGGGTCACCGAGAACAGCAGTGCCAATGATAATTCTGCAACGAGGAAGAAAATGAGGAGCATCTACGATTATTCTATCACCAATGGTGGCCCTGCTCTTGTAGCTGAGGTTACTGATGAACCGTCAGTTGTCGCCAATTGCTTGTGGAATCACACGGAACAGCAGTGCTCACCTTCGTTCGTGGGAGCATCGTGGGAACATCGGAATTACGTTTATTGGGAGTTCATATACCGCTGAGATGGCGTTATCTTCAACCATGTTTGGATAGATAACTTATGAACGTGTGTTTCGGGGTCCCCATTGGAGGTCACACCCCACCTAGATTCGCTGCAAACTACCGAGCCCCCGCCCGAACTAGAGCGCTCACTCGCCTGCTTGCTGTGGTGCGTACTTCTAGCTCCTAATTTGTGAAGAGAGGGGGGGTTTGTGCCAGCCGATAGCGTTGAAACTTCACCACAAACATTCGCAAGCACCACCCTTGGTTACCCTGTATCGTATCATGGTCCGGGGCACCAATCCGACTTCTTCAGCTGTCTACAGCATCGAGCTCGAAGCCCAGGCGCAGACTTGGATCGAGGAGGTGACCGGGGAGGCCTTCCAGGGGGAGTTTGCGGAGGAGCTGCGCGATGGGAGGAGGCTGTGCAACCTGGTGAACGCCATAAAGCCGGGGTTTGTCCGTCGAGTCAACAATTCTCCGGGAATGCCTTTCAAGCAGATGGAGAACATTTCCAATTTCTTAAAGGCCTGCCGGGTGGTTGGTGTGCCGGAGTACTCCTTGTTCGAGACCGTTGACCTCTTCGAGCTGAAGGATCTGGGGATTGTGGTGAAGTGCCTGGTGAGTGAGATGCGAGCGAGCGGGTCTCTTCTGCCTTTTTTGCGAAACCTGAGATTTTTTGCCTGCTGCGAAAAGCTTTTTTACTGCAAGTGCTGGTGGGTTTACTTGCTGTTTATTGCCTCTGCATCGGCGCGAGTGCTGTTGTTGCTCCACGTGTTGCGCCACTGCTGTCTGCGCCCGTCACACCAATCCCCCGCATTGCACGTGCATGCTCACTGCGTCGAGCTGTGCTTCCGTGTGTGTGCTGTGGTATCGTCGTCTGCGTTGCACAAATACAGCCATTCATATCCAACCCTTCGAGCACTACTGCGCATTGTTGTTTTATGAGTTATTGGTGTTTTTTTATGTATTCTTGATTTGGTTTGGGATTCTAGGGCCGTTCAGATTTGAAGGAGTCGAAGCGATGTTGTAGGTGCCGAAGTAAGCCACGCACGCGGCCATTTTTGTTCAGAACTTCCCCGCCCTGAGGCACCACGTACCACGGGCAGTATGATCGCGAGGCTGTGTCTGGTGTTTGGCGCATCACGAGTGGGAGGCTTGCCGGTTTGCCGACGGGCGTTCGTTATGGTGTCGGTGCTGCAGGAGAACTGCTGCAGGATAACCGCACGAGCAAAATACCCGTTCTTTTGAGGGTTCTCTCTCCTCGCCTCAACTTCCCTCGTGTCGTTGGATTCGACGTTTCGAGTACATGGACAGACCACCCCCCGTACTCGCCTAAATAGCTACTTACGTACAACAGAGGTGTGTACTTTGTAGACTTACCGGTACATTATTAATAGCAGACACATGCAGTATTACACGGCAGCAGGGCACCAGCAGTGCTATAGTACGTACCGGAATGCCATGTGAGAACACCATCGTCATCATCATTGCTACCTACCCCTCTGGGTTACTACAGCAGCAGCAAAAGTAGAGTTTCATATTGAAAAAAACGACAATATCCCACAGGTGAGTACAGCCGTTGCTGCCCTCGACCTCTACTTTCACCTCACGTGACTGGCATCTTATTCGTACCACGCACTCTGTTGTCTTGTAACTTGTAATGCCATTTTACATACATATCTGGTACCAGGTATGTGGCTGGTATATAGGATACGCACGTATCATAAGTACGAGTCCTGTCATTGTGAGTGTTCGAAGTTAAAGTAGCGTCGTCCCTTTCCGGAACCGTTCTCGTGGGCCAGAAGCGTGCTCGTGTTTGTTGGGCTCCTGTGAGCGTTTTCGACCTGGTGCCGGGGCGGGACGGGACGTCCAGCCAGCAAAAAAACTCGTCCGAATTCCGAGTCGCTTGACAAGCAACAATCTCGAGAGCTCCGGCACGACCAAGCAGGATTTATGTGGTAAATGGGGGTGTGCTGTGTGTTGTTGTTGTTGTGTGAGGATGTGAGGATTCACCAGGACGAGTACGTATTAATGGTTTGTGGTCTCCTTCAATCGAGTCATCACACGTATTGTACGACATATTTTTTTCATGAACAAAAACTCTCTGACGAAGGAGTCCGTGGTACCAGGTACGGAGTACCATGACGTGTATTTATACCAGTATCCAGTACGTATCCAGAATCCAGAACGAATATGGTACGAATATAATACGAACGTACCCACAAGTATATTTATAAAGCCAAAAAAACAGCTAAGTATATGATTGGTGGTAGTATTTACCAGGTATTTATTAATAGTATTCAGATCAATAATATTCACCTCCAGTGGCGGTAGGGAAATTCATAGACCTGGAGGGAAAAATATTTTTGGGAGGATTGATATTCGGCGCGTGTCCGGCTTAAACCAACGCCCGCTAGATGGGATGGCATGGAACCTCCCGAACATTTTTCGAACCATGCATAAATGTAAAGTACGGTATAACAGCATTAAGCCGCGCAAATAGATAAGTAGCCTGTACCGTGTTCTCGAACCCCCAAACACACAGATAGTTATACAGACACCTGGTAAAGTACTGAAATATTCTGTGCGAGTTAGACCTATGGCAGTGGGAACGCTCTGTTCCATAAAAAGTTTGAATTCCAAATATACCCGCCGGAACATTTCAGTACCGCTCGCTATGAGCACGATTCTTCAAAACGAAAGTTCCAAACTTCGGAAAACCCCCGGAAAATATAATTCCTGGGACGAAGTCAACCTCAGCAAAGATCGGCTAGGATAAACTCAGCGAATGTTTATTCGAAATGGCGAGATTCCGAGTCCCCGACTGACCCCGATCGACAGAACAAACGTTTGCGTCATGAATGAACTCTGAACGGTGCGCGCCCGTTAGGGGCTCCGACCCACCTTAGCCCTTTTAGAACTCCAGCCCCGTTTTGGGGACACACCAGTCAAATTCCAAGTAGTTTGTCCCAAATTGTCCCCACAACGAGACTGCAGCCCTGAAAGGGTTAGGGTTACAACAGTGTTCACACAATGACCGGTTTTTCTGTGGCGGACGCTGGGCAGGCGTTTGTTAAAAAAACGGTTGGCCGCTGGTGTGCATGTAGAAAACAGACGACAACATTTCTCGATCCCCTTCGGATGGCAAAATATAGTTCTTTTTTTCAGGTTTGGGAGGAAGCACAGCGTAGGACGCCGCCGGCAAGCTCTCGCCTAGCTGTGGACCTTGGACCCACCTGATATTTGCTAGGCTGCCATCTACATTCGTTGGCCTTGCCCGGCATCAAGCGGATTGGCCGTGGGTTGTATTGGATCTGTGTTGAGATCGAAGGTCTGTTGTCGCATGAGCCGACTTTTTATCAGCGTATTGGCAATCTACGACGACCAAAAAAAAGCGCCGCGTGGAGCCGTGTGAACGAAGAAAAAATTACAAAAAACATTTTTTTTTCTTATTGTTTCCACAGCAGCGGTACGAGAATAACTTTAGCTGTTTCTTGAAAGCATTGCAGCAGTAGTATGGGAACTAAACTTTGACACGTCGTCTCTATTGTCATCGGTCTTTGGGGGATTCGTGTTTTTTTCAATGTCTTTCAAGTCAAGGAGGGCCTGGGGAAATACATGCTGGAAACATCAATTGAAGCCGTCACATATGGAGACAATCAGATTGTGCGTGCGCAACTGCGCCCTACCTTCAGACGTAAAGTAAAAACGCAGAAAAGGAATGCCGGAAGGTCTGAACGAATCGTACACTTATGCGTCGTATAGTACATCGGCCACTCGGGGATGATAAGTTTTGTCCCCGCCTCGAAACGATGTCTTACGGTCCTCGGCCTATATATAGAGAGGAAACAGTTTTTTTTTGCCCAAGGCTGAATTGAAAGGCAGACTCTGTTTCCCGGACGTGAGCTGGTTGGACGCGAGTTGATGAGGGAAGAAAGGGCTGCACTGAAGTCTTGTCGCGATAATATTGCAAGGGACGAACCGTAGTAGGGAGGGGGGAGGAGAGTCCGCTATGTGACCTATGAGGTCTCAGTAACGGTATGTGACCTCTGAGGTCTCGGTAACGGCTATGTACGCGGGAAAGCAAAAATAAGGGCGAACATGATCAATGTGAGGAAACAACGCCCCCGCCCGGGGAATCACGCATCACTGCTTCCTTACGTACTGATACTATTAATACTGCTGCTACTCAATCCTAAAAGTTATCCCGCGTATCCGGCGGATTGGTTAGCTGTGCTGTCTGCTGTGGTGTGCTGGGTGCTGGCTGTGGTGTGCTGGAGACTAGAAGTCACGCTCGCCTGGTCGCCTGCAACAAGCAGGGGCGGTACCGCGGCATCCGACAAATCTGACGAGAACGACGAACTCACGCTCGCTTAGCGAGTGGGGCAAGAGGGTAGAAAGTAATCAGGAACAATGTGACAATGTGATAACATCTGCTATTATGTACGAGTATTCATCCCAAAGACGACGCAACAGCAGTTCTTCGCTGGTATTTTATGATGCCGTTGCTTTACTGCCACTGCCGTTTGGTCATCTTCATGCGGAATCATTTCCATTAATAATAATGTACTTTTACTATTTATTTATACTGCTCGTGTAAATTGTAAAGTTTGAGCTTGTACGAATTGTATATACGTACACATTATATTGTGCGTATATACGTCATTATCACATTCTGTGTGTTGCATTTGACATTTGACAACAATACAGAATAGTATTGTACCAGGTATATTCGTATGTACTGCTTTTGCTTTGAGCGTGAATCCGATAGATTTCCCGGCACAGCTTGCTTGCAGACGCATTCTTACTACCGCCCTGGCCGGCATGACTTCCCTCGTCTTTCACGCCGCCCCTGTGTCCGCCGCAGCACGCGCTTGGCGGGACTGTGCAGCTCAACTGCCCCGACTTCAAAGGCCCGCACCTGGGATTGAAACCCCTGCAAAAGAGCCCTCTCAAGCTCGCAACGGCCGCGAAGGCTGGGCTCACGGCCACTTCAGGGCAAGCAGGTTTGAGGTCTTCCAGCTCACGGTACGGTGTGGCCCCGGCCAACTCGCCGTTGCCGTCAGTGTCAACACCGACGGAGGTACCGCTATCGCCGCAGGCGTCTCCCGTGCGCACTCAGTCGCCGTCGCCGGTGTATGACTCGTCGGCGCCGTCGTCGCCGTGCTTCGACGCCTCGGCGGGGGATGGCTCGATTGCCACAATCCCGTCCGTTAACGGTGCCGCGGTCGCGCAGCTGCCTCCGCCGCCGTTCGACGAGTCGGCCGCTCGGTGGGGCTCAGGCGAGCGCAAGAAGCCCCAGCTGCCGCCTCCAGCAGTGGTGGGGACTGGGACGTCTGGCGGAGGTGAACGGCTTCCTCCACCTGCCTACCGGGAGATCAACAGCGGGTCGCCGCCCGCGAAGACTACCTCGGTCGCTGCGACAGCCAAGCCGGACGACGTATCCTCTCGATTCTCGCAGGCGGTGCGCGTCGAAGACAGCTGTGCCACAGGGAGCGTCTCGCCCAACGCTCGCGGCTCGGGAGATGGTAGCCGCAGCGTTCCCCAGGTTCGGCCGGCGCCGGCGAGTACCCTGCCCAAGCCTACGGCGTTCGAATCTTCGCAACAGGCGCAGCAGGGCCAGGGTCAGGGTCGCTCTGTGGCGTCCGTGGCGTCTACCGTCAACGTTTCCGCGAAATCACCCTCTGCCTCGCTCTCGCCTTCGCGCTCGCCTTCGCGTTCACCTCCGCGATCGGAGAAGGCGGCCACATCCCCGCAACTCTCCCCCCGATCCGTGGCTTCGAGCGCCGCCTCCCGGCCAGGGCCGTCCTCGACCGTGAGGGGCGGGGGCTACGGATTGGATGCCGAGCTTGCGGCGAGACGCGAGGCAACGTACGACCACCAGGCGGAGCGGGAGGCGCAGGATTGGATCGAGGATGTGACGGGGGAGCCGTTCGTGGACGAGTTTGCGGAGGAGCTGAAGAGCGGTCGCCGGTTGTGCGAGCTGATCAACAGCATCAAGCCGGGCGCGGTGCGGCGCGTGAACGACTCTCGTATGCCGTTCAAGCAGATGGAGAACATCAGCAACTTTTTAAAGGCCTGCAGGGCGGTCGGCGTGACGGAGTACTCGCTGTTCGAGACGGTGGACCTGTTTGAGGGGAAGGACATTGGCCTCGTCGTCAGATGTCTGGTGAGCCAGCCAGCCGTCTGCAATACGCACGGCTCGACGTCTGTATGTAGTGTGGGTATGCCACCTTGTACGCTTGTGTTTTATTTCAAGTGATTGTATTGTTTACATGTTGCCCCGCTCGTTCGTACTACGGACAAAACTCATATCCGCATCGAAGTGGTGTGGCTTCGTTTGCTCTGGCGCTCGTTCCAACATGTACCAGGTATCCTCTTCCTCGATTTTCTGTTGCTCTTCTCTCCCTTTTGCTACATTTCTACGAAGTATATATGTTGCGTTGCCTCCTACGTTCGACGATTGGTTGTGTTTCTACGATCGCTGGGAAGGCATTTGTGCCTTTTGGTTACTCACACAATCATGGTTGAATCTTCCTCGCATGCCCCTTCGTAAGAGCCATGACATGACATGACGACTGCTCTCCTAATATTGCCACCGAAACGTGAACCGACGCTTACCGTACAGCATGCTCTGGGCCAAACGGTGCAGAAGAGCTGCCCCGAGTACGACGGACCCCGTCTCGGCATTAAACAAACGGACTCCAACAAGCGGGAATGGACCACCGAGCAGCAGCGACAACAGGTGGGCATGCGTACTCATACATGAGTGCTATGCAAGCTCTAATCTAAGACCTTTGCCCCTTTCACGCGAGCGACCTCCACATTTTCTTCCTGCCGTAAAATACATACAGAACTACTGTAGTCAGCTAGCTGCACTTGCAGTATTCATGGTGGCTGTGCGTGCGTGCCTTCACATGGTTGAGCACCCTGCACACATCTTGACGCGGCGTACCCAACGTTGCTCTTGGTTTCTCCGTGTGTGTCCGTGCCCATGCGCGCGGACAATTCGTTGGGCGGCGGCCTTCATTTCCGGGGGCTGCTGCGCACTTTTGTTGTTGGAACGGGTCGATCATCCGAGCCGCACAGAGCCTGACCTTTTTAGTTGCGCGTGGTGTCTGCACCAATTACACTCCTCCTCACTATTCGTCTTGACTGCTGCCTCCTGCGTCCAGCAGCACGGTTGAGGCGGTTCTTTTTCCTCGCACTGTTCTGTCCGTCAACGGAAATGGATGAAGAATGGTGTAGCGTTTCCTCTTTATTACTATAAGCAGCAGGGCAGCCCCGGAGATTTTTCTGCTGGAGCATTCTTCTTATTAACAGAGTGCCGACGAGAAATATGTGCATGGCATGTCCAGCGAGCGGCACGAGGGAAGTGGGGCGGTGTATTTTGTATTTCGCTCGTGAAAATCCGTTTGCCAACGAGAACTTACATCAGCAGCGGTATAGAGTCTTATTTGTTACCAGGTATTATATACTTGCGAGTGCCGATCACCGACACACGAGCGGTTTTAGTCCTATGTATTTGCCTATCTGCCTATTGTTTAGCCTATTGTTTACATGTCGACGAGATGTGTCTGTGATGAACGTTTGGCGATGTGATGCACGACATATATAATATACATATATATTGTCGCTATTTACTTCTCCCTAAACTTGGGAATGGGTTCAGTTTTTTTCGCCTATTCCGTCCGCTTATCCGTTCGGCGTGCTCTCAATCAAATAAAACCAACCCGAAATTTCGATAATGAAAGGTGTTGCAGAGCTCCGGCGCGATGTCGCAGCTCATGGCGGGCTCGAGCAAAACGATGGAGCGTGGAGTCATCATCAAGGAGGGGGTAACGTTCGGAGCGAGCACGTCGGGGACGGGGGACGCGTCGGCTTCCGCGCTCTGGACCATGGGCAGCCAAGCGACAATGGAGCGGACTAACGTCTCTAAAAGCGGCCCGACGTTTGGCGCGGAGTACGCCGGTGCCGCAAGCGCTACGGGCTCGTCGTCTCGCGTCACTCGGGGGTGCAGGTAGTTTTTTTAGAAGCATTTCGCCCGACCCCCCCCCCGGTTGCCCCGGCCGCGCTGCCGGAGCCATTCCACCCAAGCTCTAGGTGGCGCTGTGGCCTGCCTCACTGTCAGGTGGCTGGAGAGCGGCATAGCGAGGATGCAATGGCGCAGGTGCAGCAAGGGTGGCGCAGGGGGCGCGGGGGTTGGCGTTCGACTTGAGAGTATGGAAGCACATCGTGTCCTTTTTAGCATGGTCGACGATGCTGGAGGTAGGAAATGCCGATCGATCCTGGTGGCGGCGCTCGAGCCTTGCTGTCAGCAGATGACGTTTCGCTTCGCGTACTTGCCACGAGGTTGCCGTTCGGCGATGGCGTCCTGTGCTTTATTTTTTCTTTTTTGAACTCGTTCTGTAGTTCACGAGGTTTCCAACGCTGGCGTCCTGTGTTTTGTTTTGTTCTGTTTTTTTTTTTTTAATCCGTTCTGTAATCGAGGTTCTGTTGTCGCTCGATTTGTTGTTCTATTTTGTGTCTATAAACCCAGTTGATGGATTTTTGGTCGAGTGTGGGTGGATATTGATATTTATGGCTGTCGGCTTTTTCTGGGCGCGTCGGGCTTCTGGAGATTCATGAGGTTTAGCGCGCAGAAATTGTTGTGGCCACTCACTGCACTCGAGAACATATTCGCTACGGCAGATGTTTGCTCCCGACCGGTTGCTGCTACTGGTATCTGATTACCAGGTATACTATTTGCCGTCTGTGAGTAGCCCCACTGCTTGTTGTGGGTATATCGATTGAAGGGCCGTGAGTGTGGCTTTCGGTCGGGGGTGTGCTCATCGTGAAATGTTGGAGTTTAATGTCTAGTCGTATATGTATCTGATCTGTTTGGTGTACGAACTTGTTCGAGCACGCATCAGGTGCCGGTTTTTATGGTATATCCGGTACATCGTATATATAGAGCGTTCGCGCGGCGTAAACTAGCACCGGCCCTTCTCCACTATAGTGGTTGTCGTATGGGGTTTCCGCCGGACAAATGTTGTGCTCGTGGAACGAGAATCGCGCAGTAAAATAAATCTCCATTGATTAGTCTTTTGCGTATGGAGTTTTGCCCTCTTCTGGCTCCCGTACGCGAAGGAGTAAGAATATAGAAGTATCTGCGGCGGTTTTGTAGAGGTTGAAAGCGTGGGGTGGTGGTCGGTTGTAGCCGTAACGGCGTGCTGCAGGTTGTCCCTGTTTTTTCTTGTTTCGCCTTTTTTCTCCCAGAGTGAATGCGCAGGGTGTACCAGGTGTGCCCACGCTTTGGACGCGCGTTGTTCCTACGTCACGGGGTGGCGTTTTTGGTGGCGATAGTATAAATCGCCTTGCTCCACACCCCGTCCTCTCGTAGAGGTTTTTACCCACGACGGCGGTAACCTCGGTCCTACCTTGGGTGCCAGCATGTTTTCCCCCAAGACGCTTCAACTTGAGAGTAAGCGAGTTTTGCTCGGCACAGACGGGCAGTTTTGGGTGCGTTACGTTGCGGTACGGCTGTTACCGCATTCGTGTGACGCTTTACTTTCCAGTCCCCCTCGGATCTATCAAATGTTTCTTGTGTTCTCTTCCCCTGGTCTCGGTTTTGGTAGGGCCAGGCCGGGCTGCTTATTGAAAGCGCTTTATTTTGCACGCCATTATTTTTATCTTATTTTGGTGTCTGTTGGTTCAATAAATGTACTTACCGCTGTGACGAGATCCAGCGATCCGATTTCCCAGCGATAAGAGGTCCAGCGCACAGGAGGAGGCGGTTCGGGTCTGGGTCGCACACGGGGGGTTGGTGTAGGAGAGTGAGAGGAGTAGCTCTACTATAAGCTTCCAGTGCATGGAATAGCCTGCGCTTTTTTTTTGTATGTGGGCATCCGTACCCTCGCGGAGTGTTTTTTTTTAATGTCTTGATTTCGTTTGTATATTGAGCTGAGGGGAAACCGAACGACACGTTCGTTGAGCCGCCGGGGTCTAGATCTAACAAGAAAACAGTGCTATTAATAATTCATCCGGCAGAGGGGCGATAGAGGCTTTTCCGATTCAGAGACTTGCGAGTCGATCTGAAGAACCGGCCACAAACCGGCCACGCAACACCTGAGCGGTGGCGGCCATTGAGTCAGCCTCTCGCTGGCCTGGAGGGCATTATTATGCGCTTGCTTTGAGCGAACCATGCTGCCGAACCTTCGATCGATCACGTACAACAGAGCAGAGCGACACCACAGACTCCACATAAAAGGCTCCGCAGAGCAAAATAATGGACGCGCTCCGGAAACTAATGGCTGCCCCCGGTTGCATACACATACACCCCCAGGTACTTCACACGAAGCCGGACCGTTAGGAATTGGAGCAGGGAGACTCATACACCTGAGACGCCACAAGGTCGAATCTATTATAATCACATTGTGTACAGTTCGCACGTATTGGTAGTACTAACAGCACGGAACCTCCTCTCTCTAACCGCCGTTTGCCATTCCTGCAATATAACGCGCCCAGCAAAGCGTACGTGCTCTATATCCGATTTGCGGTGGTTGGCACGCAAATGCCCATATTCACGCCGCGCCCATTTGGCGCTTCCCCATAAAATAAATAAAACATACCTGGTACGTGACACTATAAACAAGCTCTTCACGCATTGCCTGCAAACAAAAAAAATGCTGCAATGACTGTGCCCCCCCCCCCCCCCCCCACCTTCCGGCACTCTCTGCCGCAGCCATGCGTGCCCGAGTACCACGCTGAGCACCTAGCCATCTACCCCTCCCCCCTGTAAAAACGCATTTCCTTCAAGTCACGCGCCGGCAAAGCTCCCGTCTCCCCTCGTTGCTATCGGCATCCACAACGACCCTCCCTTCACCGCTCAGCTATCTATCGCTGTGCGGTCTCGCGCTTCCCATGCGACGCTCACCGTCGTGCGGGGCTTGTTCAGAGGCCTCTTCCGGCGAATCCAAAAACACCTCGTCGGACATCTTGGGATCGAGAAGCACGTGCAAGGCCGCATCTACCGTGGTCAGCACGTAGCCCTGCTTCCCCATCAGCCAAGACTCGTCGCGCACGAACTGTTCTACGAACGCGACCTCGGCGTGCGGTCGAGGCATGGGTGCGCTGCTGCCCCCCGCTCTACCGCCCGCTGCACCCAATCTTATCGTCGCAGCCGACAGGTGCCGGCATAAGGACCACAGCAGGGTATCCGTACTGGCCGTGGCAGGTAACGCCTCGCTGATTCTCTCCACCGCCTGCACGAGAAACCCCAGCTTGTCGCGACCTGTGCGCGCGGCATCTGCGGCGCGGAGCGCCGCAAGCACTTCCGGCCAGCACTCAGAAGCGAGACTTGGCCTACCGGCCAACAGCCGCGAGCGTTCCTCCCTCTCCACACGCCGCGCGAGGGTTGCGTCGCGATCCCGTGCCTGGCCCGACGCGATGCGGCCGTAGACAGGACCGTAGGTCTCCGAGAAGACTCGCTGGTCGATGCAGTTGACGGCTTGGATAGCGGCTTCATCGCAGGCCGTGAGCAGCGGGCACCAAGTGAGGAGAGCTTGCGTGAGCTCTCGCAGCACGCCATGCACGTCCCGCAGGGCGTCGCACGCCTCTTCGCCAGCCCCACCGTCATCGCCGGCCGTCCCACCCGCTGCACCGGTCGCCGAGCCACATTCGTTCGACCCTTTCCCGCCTTCAGCGCCATCCACCCACTCTTGCACGCCAGGCGCTGAAATACCTCCGACAGGAGAGGGCTCGCCCGTGGTCCGACCGTCAAGCTCCGTTGTCCCCTTCGTCGGCGATATTTTCATTCCGGGTTTCTTTCGTCTGTCTCCGCGGGGGGTCTGCGCGCTTTCGTTCGTGCGACCCACGGAATCGCGTCGTAAGGCGGGCACCAAACTCTGAACGCTTTCGGGGCTAGCCGAGAGGCCTCCTTCGTCCGCACACCAGCACGGAGGGACATCGGCGGCCGCCCAGCCCTCCCCAAACCCGCCTTCATCTTCATCCACGTCCTTACCCAGCGACTCGGAAGACTGCCCTTGCTTGCTTCCGCTAGATACCCTCCCGCCGCAATTGCTGCACCCAACCCCCTCCAGCTCGACCCAACTATCCATATGAGACGAGCCATTGCGCCAGGAGTCTTTCGATGTAATGGACGTCAAGCGCCTGCCGGACGGCGGAGGCACAGCGGTTCCGGGGGAGGTGGGGGTAGAAGATGACGCCGTCAGCCCCGCCCATGCTGCTCTGTTGGGGCGATCTGTATGTGTATCAGGCACCGACCCATCTCGCCCATCTCCCCCGTCCTCACTGCTGCTGTCTCCATGCCCGTCCTCGCCGAAACCAGCCGTGTCGCTCTCCTCTCCCTCCACAATCTCCGTCTCTTCCACGAAGCTGAACGTTTTCTCCAGGCCTGGCGTGCTCGCGAAATAGGCGGCCCCGTCGCCGAGGGTGCTCGAGTCCACGGCTTGGCGGCTGCCGCCCGCTCGGGGAAAGAGCGCGACCATATCGCTGTCGCTGGAGCGCCGCTTGATAGGGCGGCGGCAGTCGCACAGGCGATGTCTGGAGCGGAACTCGCAGAGGAGGGCCGCGTAGAGATGGCTCGGCATAGCCGATTCGTCCGCCAGAACCTTGCCAACGACAAACATCGCCACCTCCCCAGCATCGCACTCCCCCTGCTCGAAGAGCCTTCGTTGCTCGGCGCCGAGGTCCCTACTCGCGGGGAAGCAGAGAAAAAGGGAAGGGAGGGGGGCGTTGAAGCGACGAACAGCACCGCAGCAGTTCAGGCGAGGAAGTCGGAGGGAGGTAGGAGCATGGGGGCACTTTTACAGAGCGGTACTGTAATTTGCGTACCAGGTACCCTAGGCCAGTTACAATGACATGCGGCCAATGTATAAAAACGGGGGTTCTTCTTGAGGTGTTGAAACCCACAGTCGTCGGGTTGGTATTTTTTTGCCTGCCTAAACTTGCCGACGTAGCAAAACAAATGAGCTTTTCCCACACAGCAACAACCACCGCCGCCAAGCTCTCGCCTCGAACATCACGGGACCACGACAAAGACGACAAACTTCAGAGGGTGCATGCTCCACTGAGCAGAGAGTCCTCAATGCAAAGTTCGAGGGCGGTTCGTGGTGTGTGTCTGCAGGTCTGGCTTAAGGCGTGAGAGCCTAATCCCTTCTGTTTCAGCCCTTCACTCGTACCACATACAGCACATAATTTCCGCGTGAAAAAAAGGACACGAGAATGAGCCAGGCTCTCACGTGTCGGACGACGTCTCAAACACACGCCACGAACGCCCCTACAACTCGGCAGCGAGGGATCTCAGAGCAATCACACATCCTTGGTAGTATTGGCGTGATCCGTGCTCTGTTAAGCGAGGCGGCCGTTGGTGCTGCTTGCGAAAAAACTATACTCTTCCAGTGTGAGCAGGGAACAAAAATACCCAAGTCTACACGTACCGACGACACTGTTCGCGGGATTCTCCACGATGAAGAGATATCGCCGCACAAGTTCTGTTTTTTTTTTTTCCCGGTTTCCAAGTGTGGGCCTCATTGCGTTTTCTCGCCCGGCAACTCTAAGGAGAAGTAAGGTTTAACGTTGAAGCTGGAAAATGATGACCTCATTTCTGATACTCGTACCATATAAGGCACAAGGTAACACACCCTCTCGGATTATTTTCTGCTAATTTGTTCGACAACAGGACGGGTGCAAACGCCGAGCCATGTGTCTATGGAAAGGCCTCGACGACATCTCCCCAACGCCACCACTCTCGTTGTGTACGTATACCCCCCTACTAATACTTTCGGAGAAACTTGTCTCGGAAATTTGGCCCAGGGGGTGTGCTCTCTTGCGTGTCACACGATATGCGGTTACAAATTGTGGCGAGTCGGAACCAGCATGCAGCTCAACAATGTACGCGATGATATTTACACAGGTACGTACGTACTTACGTACGTACGCATTGCATTAAGGGATTCGAGGGTGTAACGCCGCACAAAAAGCGCTCACGAAAGCTCGACGCAAGAGAAGGTCATTGGGACATCCAACGACAAAATAGATCGGGCATCGAACATACCTGGTAGGTCCTACCGGTATGAGCAGCTCACCGTCTTGACTACCGTACGACAACCACCGTACGTACTCACGCACTGCTCTCGTGGCTCCAACGGGCAAGATACACTCACCAGACAAGCGGCTGTTTCTCGCCCTCAATTTTCTCCGCGATGCGGGCCCAGACATCTCGATGTCTCCGAGCGAGCGCTTCCTCTGCCGCTGCCGCTGCCACCGCCCCCTTCGAGCCTTTCGAAAGCCTTATCCCCTCGGCGCCGGCCTCCCGCCGGTCCTTCTCAATTCGCTTCCACAACTCCTGCACGCTCCACCTTCCAGCCCCCAGGAAGGCTCCGACTTTTAGGCCGACCACAGCGCCGACCGGGCCGCCGAGAACAGCGCCGACGACGCCACCAGCGACGCTCATCTTGCCAACATTTCGGATCTTCGAGGTACTGTAGTTCGCCGGTTCAGCAGCACCAGCAGCGGCACCACCAGCCCCAACAGTAATAGTGGCAGGGTCTGGAGTGGTTACACCATCGTCTTTCTCCGATAGAGCCACCTCGGTGATTATTTCCAGGTCGCCTTCCGGCGTCACTGCAGCAGCAGCAGCAGCAGCAGCAGCGGCGATAGACGTGGACGGCTCTTGCTGCGGCTGCGGCTGCTGGTGTGGCGGCAGCTGCTCGTTGTCTTGGGTCCCTAGCTTGCGGTAGCCGCTTCCGAGTGGGCTCCAGGAGAAGGAAGACCCGAGGTCTTGGACAGCCTGAGAGGCCACCAGCGGTGGGGAGTGTGGCGGAGGCGGCGAGGAAGACGGTCGCTTGTTCTCTGTCCCCTCGCAAGACTGGTCCATCATCCCTTCCACCGTCGCCCATTCGTCGAGGTCACCACCAGCGGCGCACGTTGAGGCACTTGCTCTTGCCGGCGCAACTTTTGCTGCTATGCCGGCGCCGTCGAAGCAGGGTGCCCCATTTGCTCGCTCAAGTTCTGAGCGACAAAAATCCGCGAACACCTCTTTCGTCGGGCACTGAGGTATCGTCGCCATCCCCGTGCACGATCGGTGCGCCGTGAGCTTGCAGATGAGGCAGGTAACCCCTCGCGCGAACGGCCCCCACACGAGCTCGTGACAACCCGAGCACTTCGCCGGCAAGCGGAAAATGGAGGTCTCGAAGCTGTGACCGTGGGTCAGTGCGGCGCACATGCGGGTGCGGCCGAACCTGACCGCCAATGCAAGGCGTTCGGACTCCGTGAGGGACGTCAAGGGCCCCACCTCATCGACGGCTGCATCATCGTCGCGTCGCTGCTGCTGGCCCGACGTTGCAACAGCACCGGCAGCGTATTTCGGAAGAACGGATAGTGTCATCAGCAACAGCGGTGTGACAAACAATCTACCTACAGCTTCACACCCACGTCTTCGCTCTTCCCGGTAACCTACCAAAATAAAACAACCTTTCTTCTCCCTGTTAGCTGATGCCGCGCCTCGGCGTTCAACATGGGCTGTACCCCGCGGCTGCTCCAAGTAAACCCAGTAGTCGGATGCTCGGGATTCAAGTTTGGGGAGTTCGATGATATTCGGATGCTTTTTTATGAGTCTAAATTTGAATTTCAATTTTCTGCACTCCACCTTTTTCCAGTTGGTGATTTTGTGATTTTAGATGGTCGACCCTTTCACCCTGCAGCGCCCGACAAACTTAGGGGTTCTGCGCCAGAGGTGGCTTTACTGCCTTTACCATCTTATTCCACGGCTGCAATGGCCAGCGTTGATCCTGTTTGGGAGCGATTTGTCGCGTGCAAATTGTCTCAAGCTTCTAGCTTTGTGAGCCAAAATTCAGAGAATAACAGCATTCTAGGGGCTCGCAGCGTCAACCTGAATTCGGGCTCGATCGCGCTCAATGCCGACGCGGGCACCGCTGGCTTAATGCGCGACTTGGCCGTTAAGCCTGTCGAGGAGATTTTATCGGGCAAGGCTTCCCAGGAGCTCGCGAGCCGGAACCGCTATGTGAGGATTCACATCTTCGGAGTAGGAACGGCAATTGTGTTATCGGACAGGGTGGTACCCCTTACGGCATATCTCTCGCGAGTAGGCAGTAGGCTGTGGTGTCTCGCAGCCGTAGGTTACGCCGCCGATGGCCATCACCATCACCATCGTCACGGCCTGCCCGTCCCGACTTTGACCTGCCTGTTGCTTACAGGTGGACTTCGTGAGGCTGGTCCTGTCGTGTTGCGTTGCCGACGCTCCAGGGAGGGGGAAAAAGGCTGCTGTAGCGGTCAAGGCTATCCAGGTGCGTGCATACCTGTACGCGTACACGCTTGCTCATCATGCGATTATTGATGTACCCTGTAATGTCTCGATCGTGCATCAGTAGGTGAGGACACGGCAGAGACGCATCCGCCCAGCACCATGCCATGTCATGACAAAGAAAATACCTGGTGAAAAGTACAGCAGTAGGAACCAATCGCCAACTTTGCTCCTCGAAGATTTTGGTGATTTGCTATTTGTGACTTGAAAGTTTACAATACCAACATCACAGCAGGACAGCATGCGCAAGTGTCACAGTTTTATGGTGTGCGAATTTGCAAATTTGCTTTTGAACGTTGAACAGCAGTGAATATCATTTGGGATTGCAGCAGTGCGTACATAGAACTACTTATAGATATCTCACTCTCTGAGCGTGCTCGGTTGGTACATCCCTGGCCTCTCAGAGCTGCCACTTGGGAATCGCCTCCTTTTATTACTTGCCGAACCTTTCCAGCGGTTCTTTGTTTGCTCCGTTTTTGTTGGCACTTTCAATCCTTTACTCCTTTCTTCTTCTTTCGGTTCGTGTGCGTGCGTGTACTCGGAGCACGGCACCACGGGCCAGCCCGACCCCGTCGCGGGTGCCAGCGAGTGCTAGCGGGTAGAGGGGGGGTTGCAAGGAGCGCGGTTGCCGTTTTCGTGGCTAGGCGTTGCGTGTGCCCCGAGACACGAGGGAAACATGAAAGGGTTCTGTCTGGCCTCCTTTTGTGATTTTGGATAGAGTATGTACGAGTTTATAAGGGTCGTTCGGGGTTGCAAGATAACATTCAAGCGGTGCATATTTTTGCGACCGGGCTGAAGCTCGAAGAGAGAGATACGCTTCTGAGCACCAACATTGTCGAGCTGGCGAACGACGGCCACGGTGAGCACCGGGCTTCACGCGAGGCGGGCGATGGGGCTCACTGTGGCAGAGAGTGAGGAAAGCTTTACCCGGACCGAATCGGTGGCGAGGTGATCGCGAGAGGGGCGGGCGGCGTACGAGGCTGAGAGAAAAGCTATGCTGATCGTTTTTTTTCTTTTTCCAGGGCCGGTCTTAACGAGGGCAAAACAAACGAAAAAAAGGAAATAAAACGAACAGACTTTCGCTTTTCGCAAAAAACAGCAGGTTGAGTCCTATCGAGAGAAAAATCGAAACAAAAAGAAGCAGAGTCGATTTTTTACGCGGTGCAATTTTTCAGAATGACTCAACCACCACAGCACGTGATTCACGGCGATAGCGCTCGACAGCGACGGTGGATAGACACAACTCGCACACGTGAGGCACCCTCCACAGCAGGCGGTTCTCGTGGTCCAACCCGCTCCGTCCGGAGTGCTCTGGAACATGTGTATCGGCCATCGCTGTTCGATGGCAGACGTTTGAATATTGAGTGGGGCTCATGTCGAAAAATATACCTCCACAGCCACTTCCTAGTCCCCCGGTCTCTTGCGGTTTCTTGCGAGGGCACCCCATGGTGATTCCCTACCCATGCTCCCGCCGTGAGCAGACAAGCCGCGTGGCAGCCACATGCACTACCTCGGCCATCGTGCGCTTCGCAACCGGTCGTAGAAACTTTGTCGGAACTTCATCCCAACGCTTCGAGCTCCTCCTATGTTCCTCTTCGACCCTAGGTATCCCATATTTCGTTTATTTGGCACCCATTTCGTTTTTTTCAAGTCCTCTGAGGGCCGGTCTTATCGAGGGCAAAATAAGCGAAAAACAAAACGAAATGGAAAAACGAAGAACAGAACTAAAGAGTCCGCGAGTTTTATTGGTCAAATTGTACAAATTAGAAGTAGAGATCCCGATACCTACGTTTTCACATTTCGTTTTTTTAAGTCCCAGAGGACTTGAAAAAACCCGAAATGGGTGCCAAATAAACGAAATATGGGATACCCAGGGTCGAAGAGGAACATAGGTGGAGCTCGAAGCGTTGGGATGCAGTTCCGATAAAGTTTTTACGACCGGTTGGCAAGCGCACGATGGCCGAGGTATTGCATGTGGCTGCCACGCGGCTTGTCTGCTGACGGCGCGAGCACATATGGGTAGGGAATCATCATGGGGTGCCCTCGCAAGAAACCGGGGGATCAGGAAGTGGCTTGGCGGTATATTTTTCGACATGCGTCCCACTCAACATTCAAACGTCTGCTCTCCAACAGCGATGGCCGATACACACGTTCTAGAGCACTCCGTAGGGAGCGGGTTGGACCAGGAGAACCGCCTGCTGTGGAGGGTGCTTCACGTGTGCGAGTTGTGTCTATCCACCGTCGCTGTCGAGCGCTATCGCCGGGAATCACGTGCTGTGGCGGTTGAGTCATTCCGAAAATTTGTACCGCGAAAAAAATCAACTCTGCTTCTTCTTTTTGTTTCGTTTTTTTTTTCGTTTTTTTTCTCTCGTTAGGACTCAACCTGCAGTTTTTTGCGAAAAACGGAAATCAGTTCATTTCATTTCGTTTTTTTTTTCGTTTGTTTTGCCCTCGTCAAGACCGGCCCTCAGGTGAGACTTTAAAAAAACGAAATGTGAAAACGTAGGTATCGGGATCTCTACGTCTATTTTTTTGAATTTGACCAATAAAACTCACGTACTCTTTAGTTCTGTTCTTCGTTTTTTATTTCGTTTCTTGTTGTTTATTTTGCCCCCATTTGAACCGGCCCTGACCGGTGCAAGGTGTTCCAATCAGGCAGAAAATTATTTCATAAGGGGGATGGGGATTATTTTTTCCTTCCAATTTTTTCGGTTCATTTCCATTGTTTTTGCGGTGCTGCTGTGCCGTGCTGTGATTTCTCTTTCGTACATTCAGCAAGCATATCAAAAGGAGAAGAGGATTACCCTACCTGGGGTATGTACGTACGTACGGGATGTGCGCGAGCGTAGCGTGCGGAACCAACCGCCCGCGACGCGAAGCGTATGTGGCGTCCGAGCTGTTTTTTCCTGAAGCATGGCGGCGCGACTCTTGGCATTATCAAGTCGCCAGTTTGCAAATACAAAATCTCGAAAAAAACTATATTCAATCATGGGCCTCTGTCCGCTTCGCACAAATTGATGTTTTTGTCCTTTCTGAGTGAGCGTAGCAGGCGGCGTAGGCCGCCCGCGAAGCGAAGCGCCTTGTACAGGTTACCAGATACCAGGTACCTGGTAACCCGTTAGCCTCCGTCGTGCGGTGCTTCGATGGCTGGGTGCATACGTGGTCGTCACAAGTTCACAACGCAAGCTTGACCTTTTTTTTTGTCGTTGTTGTTGTTGTTGTTGTTGTTGTCTTCACACTAAATCGTCCTTTCTACCCAGCTTCACCAGTACACCCAGTGTTTGTCCTGATTCTTTATCCTAGAGATATACTGATTCTGTGGTCACAGACTGTGACACAGACGAAGACAAAAATAACTAAATAAATCGCAAATTCAAGTTTCAAGCAAGTGAAATGCCAGCTAATAGGTAGATCATGAATGGTGCTGTCGGCCCAGTTGACGGGGCTCTCGGAATGAAGGCAGGCGGCCTAGATCGGCCTGTTAGTTCATGTGTATTATCGTGCACGTTCATGAATGGTGCTGTCGGCCCAGTTGACGGGGCTCTCGGAATGAAGGCAGGCGGCCTAGATCGGCCTGTTAGTTCATGTGTATTATCGTGCACGTTCATGAATGGTGCTGTCGGCCCAGTTGACGGGGCTCTCGGAATGAAGGCAGGCGGCCTAGATCGGCCTGTTAGTTCATGTGTATTATCGTACACGTTCATGAATGGTGCTGTCGGCCCAGTTGACGGGGCTCTCGGAATGAAGGCAGGCGGCCTAGATCGGCCTGTTAGTTCATGTGTATTATCGTGCACGTTCATGAATGGTGCTGTCGGCCCAGTTGACGGGGCTCTCGGAATGAAGGCAGGCGGCCTAGATCGGCCTGTTAGTTCATGTGTATTATCGTGTACGTTGGGGAGAAGAACAAGTAGTTCTCGAAGTAGTTGTGGAAGTGGACGGGGGCTCGGCGCGAGCCCATACCAACACGAAAAGGGAACCACCTTGGTCAAGTGAAACCAGAACTCAAAGCCAAGTTCCCACACGTATCTCCCAATATTCCCGCAATGCCCCGCCAGATCTCCGTGCCAGATCCAAATCTCCGTACCAAATCTCCGAATAACTATTACTGCTGTCACAAGGATAGTGATGTCATGAGTACATCTTCCACCAGCGTACCGGGCACGAGAACACAACAGCATAATCAAGACCAGATGAGAAGAACAAAATACCAATAGGGTGTCCGCGCAAAATAAAAAGTATTAGGAATTTTGCTTATTTTTTTTCCCCCGTTACCGACGACTAATCAAATATCGTAATCAAATTTGCATAGAAATGACGAAGTTACGCATTTTTGGATAGTATATTTTACTAGAGTCATATTTGTAAGATATGAGATTCGACCGCTGCATTCTGTTGGCCGAAAACTCTCCGGACGCTTCGGATTGGCCAAGCTTGCCCCGAGAGTGACCTGGGGCCATGTCTGATACCGGCGGGGTTTTGCGAGATTTGCTGCCGGTGCTGCTGCATGCCTAGTCTGCTGCCTGCTGCTGCAGCTGCTGATGCACGTCACGGACTACCGCTACTACGACATGTAGTGTGCTGCTGCTGCTGCCAGTAGTAGTGTGCAGCTGGCTGTGCGGTGCTGTTGCTGCAAGCGTTGCGGCAAGCAAGCACTGCGGTAAGCAAGCGTTGCTGCACACAAGGGTTGCTGCAAGCGAGCGCTGCTGCACAAGCAAACTCTGCTGCGAGCAAGCGCTGCTGCAAGCAAGCGCTGCTGCAAGCATGAGAGCCGCCTCAAGCAAGCGCTGCTGCAAGCGCTGTTGCAGGCGCAGCTTGCTGCTGCTTGCGGTTGCTGCTGCTGCTGCTGCTGCTGCTGCTTCTGCTGCTGCAAGCGCGCACCCTTGCCGCCACGCTCCTGATCTTCGCCGCAATACCACCCCTTTTCGGGCAGAGAGGACAACGAAGAAGAAGGAGCGCGATCTTCTCGTTGTGGCGGCGTTGCTTGCACAACGAGTGTCGACGAGCGCAAGTTTGATCGCACTGTTGCCTGTTGGTGCTTGCTGTGCTGCTTACTGATTCTGCAGTTTGTTGCTGCTGCTGCTATAGGTAGGCACTGCCCCTTGCACGACTTATGTTCTGCTCGTTGGGTCCTGCAAAAGTGCTGCCGCTGCTGCAAGTGTTTTTTTTTCAAACATGAGAATCCAATATTGAGCTATTTATTCGTCCCAGACTATGCGCATGCCCGAAGGCTTTCGATTATGATTATCTTTCCGACGGAAATCCCCGATACACAAAAATATTAAGCGCACACACTCTAATGAAACCAAAACAAATTATGAAATGAAACATAATACAAATGACGCAAGGAGTTCAGAAAGGCTGCTGGACGGAAAGCATACGTGCTCAGGAAGGACAGATATCCCTGCTGCACGGACGAAGCAGCATGAAGGAGAGGAAGATACCGGCGAAAGGCTGTAAGAGCTAGTCGAACCGATAGCTAGCCACCCGACCTATCATTTCGTTTCTGCATTCGTCGACAGCTGTATCAGTACGGCTGCCCGCCCCCCCCTCCCGCCCTCCCCTTGTCGCCGTTCTTGGCGTCCTCAGCTGCGTGACGCAGCCGGCTTCTCTGTACCTCGTCCCTGTGCCACCTCGCCATGAAACAGTCCGCCGCTTCGACGAGCCCCCGGTACAACTTCCCGCTCTTCTTAGCCGCCCTCGGCCGTAACACCGTCTCTACTCCGAACAGCAAAGGGGAGTTTTCCGTGGACCCCTCGGTGGCTTGAAAAACCTAAGTCCACGAATATCGTGCTTTGCGAGCGCTACGCCTGCGAACATCTTTCTCTCGTCAAATGTGGCGTTTTATTCTATTCTTCAAACGTGGCGTTTTATTCTGCTGTGTCGTGCGTTATATCTCTTGCTGGATGCGCCTGTATTGCTGAACAGTCAACATCTACGACTCAACCTTGCGCGTTGAAGAACACACAACATACAACGCGCGATTGATGCTTCCGTGGGTTTCGTACATTCTCGTCGGTCATACTCAAGATCTTATGCGTACAGCGTCGTTTTTAGCAACATAAGCTGCAGTTACTTACGCATCAAACGTGTCGATCATGCTTTACCGGTACCGGGGTACCTGGAATATATGTGAAATACTGAGCCTCTTGTGCGAGGCATGGAAAAGTCAGCCGCCTAATCGAAGTACGTGTCAATATGATATCGTAAACTCCGAATACGTTCATGTGTATAAACCGACCGTGTTATGATATTGATACCTTTTACCAATGACCACGTGTGAGTATTTTACGTACGAGCCACGTGTGCTTCGCCCTCTTCTTGTTCCACCCTTTGAGCGGTCACGCCTGCTGCTACATACTGACTCAAAGCGCCGCCTTCACCCTACCCTCTAACCCCTCCACCCTGCGCAGGCCATACACAGCGGCTTAGTCGTTGACAAGCCCGCCCACGAGCTCCAAAATGTGCTCCTCACCGAGCTCGACGACATCACCCCCGACCGCGTTCCGCTCATCGCCGACGCCATTCTCGCCCCGCTCTTGGCTGCGTCACGTCGGCGAGTCGACCCGTTCGCGACAGGCCGGCGAAACCAGCCGCCCGCGGGCGGCATGGGAGACGCCGCCGCCGCAGGCTTCCTTGTAGCGCTCGATATCTTGCCCAAGGTGCTCGGGCTGACCGCGGGGGTGCCGGCGCTGTCGGAGGAGGCACCCGTCCCGGAGGACTGCCGCGGGCTGTCTGGCGCCCAGTACAAGGAACTCGTCGTGTCGCGCCTATTCCGCGCTAGGTGGCCCGGCGCGTTGTCGATCGGAATGTGCCAGGTGCTGAGGGACTTGGACCTCGAGGAAGGGCAGCTGAAGGTGGCTGTGGCTCGGGTGTTGCGGCACCTTCGCAAGAGTGCCAAGCTCCACGACCTCCCGCCCCTAACATACCAGCTGCTGCTGCTGGCCGGCAGGTACGGAGCTCTCAATGAATGTCTGCCGTTCGACTTATTTTCTTTCGGATCTATATAGGGTAGACCGCAAACGGGACACGCGACGGTCGTCGGCGCCGCCCCATCTTCCGACAGCTCAACGGTTCCGTCTGCTACGCCATGTGCAACTTATATTTCGTTTTGTTGCGTAGAACGGGAAATCGTCGCTCGTATATATCCTTACCCACAACTGGCACGTCTCGCGGACTGTTGATGTTTTTCGTTTCAGGAAATGTAAGGAGGCCGCCCTGGAGGGAGTGATACGAGTTTTTGACCGACTGGACGCGGCAGCTGAGGCTGCCGACCGCGAAGACGCAGCCGCCGCGGGCGACCACATCCCGATGAGGCGCGGCAGCCGGCTCGGGGCCAGCAGCACCGAGGAGCTTCGGGTCGTGGAGGGCACCATCCTCCTGCACTTCAACTTCGCCATGAAGCAGGACCACAACCTGGCGAGCTGTGTGCTCAAGGGGGTCCAGCGGCGGGCCACCGCCCCGGAGGTCGGCCGAGCGTTCACGCCGTTCCGTCTGGCACTCCTCCTGTCGCTGTCTCGTATCCAGAGGTTCAGCCAGCCGGTTCTGGACCTTGTTCAGGACATCGTTTCCGATTGCCTCATGTACGACCACCTCCGGGAGGGCTCCGCGTGGTTGGAGGGCGAGGAAGAACTCGTACGGTGGCGCCGTCGTGACACTGGCGGTGGCGGTGGGGGTACCATTCGGTCGCGGGCGGAAGCAGACGAAGACGGTAGTGATTGTGAAATCGGCGGCGGCGGTGGTGGCCGTGGCGGCGGCCGTGGCGGCGCTTTTGGTGGCACCGCTCTCGCCTCCTCGGCGAAAGTAGTGGAGAATGTTCTCCTGACGGTCGTGCGGTCCAGCAAAGGCTGGGACCACCTCGTGGGGAGTCTGCTGAAGCTCGGCATGCAGCTTCTGGACCGCGGCGGGGCCGTGCCGGCGGGGGTTCCCCTCGCTGCGGGCGCATCCAAGGGCATGCTAGAGAAACTGCAGGGGTCACACAGCCACCGGGCCTCGCTGCGCGCGTCTCACCTGGGCCGGGTCGTCCTGATGGAAACATTCAAAACCCACGAGGTGCGCAATATTTCTGCGTGGTAGTGGTTTCATGGTGGTTTAATGGCGTTGCAGGCTGTCGGAGTTATGTGCGATGGCGCCGTTCCGTCTGCGTGTTACTTGCTCTGCGGCGCCGCAGCTTTTGGCAGTTTTGAGGCGTTTGCTTGGTAAACATTGGGCCATGGAGGAAACAAGGGTGTTCATTCTTGGCTTCTCGCTGTGTGATGCTTTAGCGCGGTCTTTGGTGGCGTCTTCTTTTCCCCGCGTACTCGTACTTGCAGGTGTTTCGTGCTACGAGGGCTTTCTGGTTGCCTCACCGTTGCGTTGACCGCGATTCTCGTCGTACTTGAGCGTGCGCCTCATAATGGTCGTCGTACCAGACGACCCGTGCAGCCTGTTCCTAGTGCGAGCGTCGTGGCGTTTCGAGCTGTCCTTTCATCTCTCGGTGAGATGCTCTGTACGCAAAGAGCCCATGAAGAGTGCGTTCCGTTGAAAAGTGTGACACACTGACCCCTGTTGCTGGCGTCCCTCCGCTTTGGACGTTCAGGTCGTGCGCCGGCAGGTTCTGACCTCTGTGCTGGAGCAGGTGACGGCTCGCTCGCAGGGGGTAATGGGGTACGTCAAGCTCCTCGGCCTGCTTGCCGAGCGCAGCCCGAACCTCCTCCTCGACGACGCTGAGGCCGTGCGGGATGTCTTCGGCTACATTTCGATTCTTCCGCCCCCGGTGGCAGAGCGCTTCCTTTTCGCCGTGGCACCCTTGTTGCGCCTTCGCCCCCGCCTCCAGGACAGCGTGGTCCTTCCTCTGCGCAAAGCTCTCTTCAGCCGGGAAGAGCGCGCCCGTCTGGTGGCGGTAGGGGGGCTGGTGCTGCTGCTGGGAATCCAGAGCCGCAGCGCCGGCGCCGGCGACGGTCGACGGGGAGCGGGGATGCACGGTGGAACCCAGCTGAGCCAGTCGAGCCCGGCGAGCCAGGGGTGGAGTTCGGCATCGCTACCAGCTGCGGCGGGGGCGGGGGGAAGCGGCCGCGCCCTGTCGCTCGCGGAGGGCTTTGGTCTGCTCAGGAGGTGTCTGACTCAGCAGATGGTGGTGCGTGCGAAGCTATACGATGGTCTGCTGGCCTCCTTCGTACGGGGGTGAGACGAAGCGTACCCTGCTGAGGTCGGCGGAGTGTGTAATTTTACCGTACCTTGCGATCACTTGCCGCTCCTTCACCATGTTGGATGTGTGGCAGAGAGCGGAAACATCACCATTCATCAGCCCAGGCTCTTGAGTTCCACTGGGCCGTGCCCGGCGGTGCAGCGAGTGGTTTGTATTCCAAACATGCGTTGAACAGTTTGGGGTTTGTTGACGGTTTCCCTCACGCGTATTCTACCCATCCAGTCAGCTGTCTTTTCGAACCAAACTCTGGCAGCTCCGGCTACCCGTGCGCACGAACCCCGCCTTGATTCGAACAGTCGAAACGGGTGGGAGCGGAAAACTCTACTGACTTGCTGCTCTTTCCATCCCATCCATCCCCGCCATATCGATTTCTGACGAAAAGGTCGCTCGAGTTTCAACTCGACACCATCTCGCTCCTAGCCGGACACCTTCGGCGCTTCGTGAACTTGGCTGCGGCGGTGGAACAGTCCGGGGGCTCGGGAAGCTCGGCAGGTGGTAGTCCGCCCCTGCTGCTCGCGCGCTGTCTGGACCAGTCCACAGGGGATATAGCGGAGCCGCTGCCGCTCCTGATCGGCTGCCTGCACCGCATGGTGGTTTCGGGGAGAGCAAGCCTCGCGGAGCGCGCGGGCAACACCCCGGACGGGTGGACGGTTGACCCGGACAGCATGCTAGACGACGACGTCGACGGCTTGGGAACAGCGGCAACCGCGGCCGGGATGGCTCTGCTGGAGTCTCTCGAGGAGCTGGACGGTGACCTGCGACGGCTCTCGAATGCAGTGTCGGGCGCCGCCCTCGAGGACTTCGGCCTTGATAAAGTCGCCGATTTCTCGCCGGCGGGAGGCCCCGTCGCCAGGGCGAAGCTGGCCACCGCCGCCCTCCTCTGTGGCTCGTACGAGGCGTTCATGCAAGGGTCTCTTCTCCTGATGGCTCGCCCGGCGAATGGGGGACCAACGGGGGCGGCGGCGGCGCTTCGTCGAAGGCGGCCTACTGCCGCTTCCCTCAAAGCTTTCTTGGGACTTTTCGACTGCCGTCAGGCCCTCCTCGAGCTGGTTCGCCCCGGTCTGCCGACTCCTGCCCAGCAGCGGGCGAAAAAGTCGGCCTCGGCAGGGGTTTCAGGTGGTGGTGGTGGCAGTGTTGGCAGCGGCAGTGGGGGGGGCAGTCTCGGCGGCGACGGAGAAAGTGCCGGGGGTGTCGGAGGAGGCGCTGCCGGATCGGGGCCGGGACAGCCGGGGTTTTCGGCGCACGGTTGCTTCGGTCTTACGCTGCACCCCGGAGGCATGCCTTGCCTGGGGATGTCGTTTGTGGAGGATATGTTGGCGGTGCTCAACCTCGAGCCGGACGAGGGCGACGACGGGGAGGAAACGGAGGGAGACACGGAATGCGACCCGGGTGTGATCGGCGTGGACTCGGGAGATGGTTCTACAGACGTAAGCACGACTACACCATACTGCAGTACTGCACAGGAATGTCTCGGGGGGGCGTCAATGTAGCTCGGCGATTAGTTCGCGACTGTGGCGTGGCCCGGGGCGTCACATCCTTTGTTTTTGTCGAGAACCGCGGCGTAACTTTCGTAACGCTTGCAGCCGGTGCACAGCTGACACTCTTCCTTGTATGCGCTTGTTTTCTTGTGTCGCTGGTTTTTAGGCAGTGAGGGAAGACCTCGGCCTCCAGCGCTTGGTTTTGGAGACCTGTCGAGGCCACCTCCGCTCCCTACGTACCTCGACGGCGGCTGCGACCGCTGGGCTCATGGTGGAGATCGGAGGCAGCTGCTCTGCCAAAGGCGCGGTTTCGGCATCGTCGGCGGCAAGCGGCATTCATGGTGGGCCCCAGGATGAGGCGGACGCGGCTAGAGCTGGCAAGGCTGCAGTGGCGAGGTGCACGGCGCTCGTTCCGCTGCTGCTGAAGGAAGTGTTCCGGCAGGTACGAAGCGGCGAACGGATGGTGTCGCTCTCGATGTCGGACGATGCCTCCCCCCCCACCCCCCCCCCCTCCCGTCTCGAAAAGGATACGTGGTCAACGGTCAAAGAACTATAAGCAACAAAAGAGTACCCCCCGCCCCCCCCCCCCCCCCCCCTCCCTCCCTCCCCCCCTTCCTTATTTTATCTCGGAGAAAGAAGGTTTTACATGACACGTTGCTTGTACAGAAAGGCTATGTGGCCCCCCCCTCATATTTTGGGTTGCAGTGCAGCTTGTTTGCTCCCGGCAATCTTTTTGGTTCCAGTTCTTGGAGGCCGTCTTTGGGGCGTAGCCGTCGGTAGTCCCTGCTTTTTCGTCGCGTCTGATTTTACCATTCTCGATGTCGCCCCCGCCGTTTGTCCCTACCCCCCCCGCTCCCCCCCCAACAAAAAAGCTGGCGGAAGGAAACAACTCAGGGGAAGCCAAAGCTGCTGCGTCTGCGATGAAGGCGAGCGACGCTGGTGGAAGCAAAGGGAAGGCCAGGAGCGGGGCTGGGGCAGTGGGCGGAGGGTCCAAGGGCAAGAAGAAGTCGGCGCGCACCTCGGCGCCGGCGGAGTCCCTCTCCGAGCTGGCGCTTGCCTGCTTCGAGGAGTGTGTTTGCATCGCAGCGCACTGCTCTCCGCGGGCACGGACAGGAGCGTCTCGGACGGGCAAGATTTTAGCGGTGAGCCACTCGCCGTCTACCGTTTTTACTCTCATTCTGTCACACCGCCCTTTGCGGGCGTTTCACGCGTATGTGCATCCCCCCTCCGAAAGATGAAGAGGAACACCATGACCACCGAAGGCCTCCAGGCTAGAACGCCAACCCTGGAACTGCCACCACTCCGGCATGTCAAGCTTTCATGTAGTAGTGTAGAAAACAAAGCAGTTCCCCTACCCCCCCCCCCCCCTCAGCCCCTTCCTTCCGCGGAATGCTATGTTTGCCAATTACCCCGTCATCGACCTTTGAATCTCACGCGGTATGTGGTGTAGCGACCCAATGCGTATACTGAAGTACCTATGTAGGGCAGTCCAAGAATGGGCTGTCGGAGTCGCGACCGCTGCTTTCTCCAGCATGATATCGCCTACCACCGGCTTTTCCGTCCTTCACCTCGACGCCGCTCGCCTGGGGTTGAGTTGGTGCTGATATTTCCTCATTTTTTTTGTTGTTGAATGACTCGAGCACGCCCGGCTTGACGCTTGACGCGCCCCTCTTCCGTGCTCGACCGCTTGGTCAGGCTGCCTACAGAAACGTGTCGGGGTCCAACGCACCCTCGGCCGACCCCTCTGGAGTGGCGCGGTTGACTTCCGTGATAGGAAAGCACGCCGGTGCTTTGGTGCAAACGCTCACCACCCTCATCGCGGACAGTCAGGTGGGGGATGGCGCGAAGTCTTCTCAACTCACTTGCAACTCCTCTCTCTGTCAAGCTTATCATGAATAGCTCACCAGTCACCTCGATTGCTTGGAGGTGGTCGAGCGCTTGGCGTTAACCCTTTTAGAACCGCAGTCCTGTTTTGGGGACAAACCACTCAATTTTCAAGTAGTTTGCCCCCAAAACGGGACTGCGGTTCTAAAGGGTTATAAGACGCCTCCGGAGTTCACTTTTTTTTTTTTTTTTTTTTGTGCCATGGTTGCGTGGATCGACCGACGGTATCAAGAAGCCGATGTTGCAGCGCAGCCTTCGGCCTCCGGGAGACGAGACCGCTTGTTTTTTGGAATTGTTTGTTTGCGTCGGCATCGTTAGGGCCACCCCGCTAACGCATCTCGACCTTGGGCAAGCTGCCTTGCTTGCGAGGGGTGGCCTTCATGATGGCGGTGACTGACGCCCCGTGCAATTGTGTGTGTTATGCCTCCATATTCAGGGAAAGGAAGCAGAGACGGTGTGCCGTGTCTTGTCGCAACTGGCACGGCCCCTGAGGCTGGAGCCTGAGTGCCTCGAGGTGTACGCGGCGTCGCTTAAGCTCGTGTGCCGGGAGCAGCGCGTGAATTCCCCCGTCCTGGCGAAGGCTGTGGTATCGTTGTACGTGCAGGTGAGCGATGCATGTGCGTTCCGTAGCGCCATCTATGTATACAAATCAGTACCAGATAGTCCGCGTGGTCGCGCTGGGTATGCAGTCGTTAACCGCGACCAATCGCTACGCGCGGGTAGATATGCCGGCTTTGTTGTTTTATACTGCATGTATCCGCGGGAAGAACGGGGCTGTTGCGGTCATGATATATAGTCCATCTTATGATCGTTGGTCGTGTCTCCCCCGCATCGCTATTCCTCCTTTCGCTGCTATGTACGTCAGGCACACATGTCAATCAAAGCCAAGGACGGGAACTTGGACGCGCTCCATGACTTGGCGACACAGGTGCGCCCTGCGCTTGGAGATGGATCGGGGCGAGGTTGGCAGTATCACGGGGGGTGTATCTGTCGATACGGTGCCATAATTGTGGTCTACCGCATAGGGCATTTTTATGAATACTCGTGCCGCCTACCTACGGTGGCTACAGCCAGGTCCGCAGCTGCCGCGCTTGTCGAGGCTCGCCTTTTTTCTTTTGTTCACCGCAAGCACCACTCTTTTTATTCAGGACCCCTCCCACTATTTTTGTCTCCGCCTGAAACTGTCTCGCCATCGCAGGTCCGTGCTTGCCTCGGCCTTCTGGAAGAAGCTGAAGAGGAGGAGGAAGACGAACCGCCAGCGCTGTCTTTCCGAATCATCAACAACTACACGGTGACCTCCATCAGCGAGGTGAACACCCACGGCCATCAGTCGTTTCGATCGTTTTGTTTGTCTAGAAACCGACCGACGGCGCCGCCTCGAAAAAGCTGAACACCAGCTTACCCTTACCCCTCCGCCATATCGCCCCCTGGACGATCCTTACGCGTATATGCCGCCCACAGGTCACTGTTGGAGCTATCGAGACGTGCATCGACGACGTTGAGTACGCACTGCGTCTCATGCACAAGGCGTCACTCGCCAGGCAGGCCCGGGTTGCCGCGCAAACGCCGGAGGGTCTGTCAAACAGCTTCCGGCACAGGGGCGGGGCAGGGTGTTCGCAATCTGACGGCACCGTTTCTGAGGCAAGTGCGGTGCACGTACTGCTGTATCCAGCGCGTGGCTACGGGGTGTAGCTCGTGGCCAGGGGGGTTCGAGAGGGCGAGAGGACACCATCTATTGCTGTCACGACATTGCGCGGTTTGTATGAGAGGATGCTTTCCGGCCCGCGGCTTGCGCGTCCGCGTTTTATGATTTTTTGGGTCATCCCGAGGTCAAGTCAATCCCGGGCGCTTGTTCGGTTTCGTTGGTAGATATGACCTTCCGTTGCAGTGCACGGTTCGGAGATTTTCTCCTAGCCGTCCACCGCGAGCGGTTTTCTCGGTGCCAGCATTTTTACTTCCCACCGGTTTCAGCACCCCATGCAGGCAGTGCGTTCTACACTAGGTAGCTTAGGTTGGGATGCTCGACAGGACTTCATTCTCTGGCGCTGTCCGTGCCCCAGCTGCGCAAGGTCGTGTCGGTACCAGGGCCACCGGCAATAAAACGCAGCTGCGATTCCGTTGCCTCCCGCCACCCACCCTTCTTGGCTGCACCAGCACACCCGTAACCTCTACGACGTGGACGCATCCGCTTTATGTTTGCTGTGCGCAAACGCAACTCAGGACGGCCTCAGCTCCGACGGCTCCTTGGGCATGGACCGCACCTCGGACTCAGACTCGGACGCTGCGGGCGTGCGAAGCGATGGGAGCAGCGGCGAGCGCGACCCGTTGGATCGCAGGGAGACGGTCTTGTGTGACCGGCTACGGGTTGTGATGCAGTCCATAACCGTGCTGGCGGGGACCAGGCTGGAGGGGCGGCCCATGGAGAAGTTGGTGTCGAGCGCGAGCCGCGTCTTCCGCGCCATCACGAAGGTAGGTTTTCTCATTACGAGCCTACAATGATCTATACTTTTCTCGCAGTGTCTTTCCCTGAGGGGGTCTTCCGCCCCAGAACGACTGGAGTCTGTCCTGTGACCACGGACTAGGTTCTTGTCGATGAGTTCATGTGAGACGGACAGCGGTGGGTATGCGCGCCACTTCGGGGTTGTGGTTGAGAAACGGTGGTCCATGCTCGAGGAAAGCCGCTAGTATTTGCGAGCTACCGCCCGATGTCCGGCTTTGAACTATTAATAGCTCAGCAGGGAATGGTGAGTTATAGGTTGCAAGCTCGTACCGCTCTAAAATTGCACCGCGAAGCCTCGTCACCGGCTTATAGTAGTCTGCCACGATAAAGGTTTGATTTACCGTGAACGTACAAAGTGTTTTGCCGCGAAGCCACGGTACCTTGAAAACAGTTTGACGGTGGGCCGACTCACGCTGCCGTCCGATGGATGTCTCGTGGAGGCGTGAGGCGCGAGGGCACGAGAGCACGACACGCGAAACCTCAAACGCTTGGATGTGCGTGCGTACGGAGATGGGTTTCATTTCCCCAGCTCTTCGGGACCCGTCTTGGCCGTCCCGCTAATCTGTGACGCAAATTCTACCATTATGTTTTGTTTCCTGTCCGCGTCAGGTTCTCAAGGTGCGGCTGTCGCTTAAAAGGGCCTACGTCGGGCTGGGCCTGAAGAGCGTGCTGGTGTCCAAGCAAGACTTCACGAAGGCCCTTCATTCGCTGTTACCCCACCTCGAGGACGAGAAGGGGAGCAAAGTGACAAAACACAATATTACACGGCAAAGCCGCCTCGTGCCCGCGCTCATTTTTCAGGTATTTTTTTTCTCGCTAGTCGGGCAGTTCATTTTTTTTGTGAGTAGATCTTGTTGCTTGGGCGTTCGGCAAGGGGCTACTTCAGGCTGCGGACGGACTGATACGGATGTGGGCGTGAGTTGCAATGGTGACACATTTCAACATGTACCAGTATACAAAGCGTGTACGACATTCCAGTTTTGTGTGAAAAATTCCGTCTAAACATGCTGGTATGTATGTTAGCGTTATTTTAAGGGGCCCTGTCAAACGTCTGCCCCATGCGCGTGTGATCGCCGGCGAAACCCTAGTTCATGAGCTGCCTACCCCACTACCAACGTCACATAGCGCCAAGGTCGACACACCGTTTGCCCACTAACTCCTCGACCTCGACCTTCCACCCCTTCTTTGCGTCTGGCAGATGGAGGAATGCGACGTCCAGCTCCTCCTGCTTGGCAAATTGTGCAAGGGCTCTCTTGACCTGCCGAGGTGGGTGAGCAGCCGCGTCGACCGCGATTTTCGGATCGACCAGGCTGCTATCGCCGGCTGCCAGGAACAATCACGAGGCATGCGCGAAAAGAGGAAGCGCCAGGGCAAGGCCGGGAGCGGCTCTTCTTCAAAAAAAAAATCGAGCGCACAGGCGAGTTTCTGTGCGACGTGGCCGTGTGTTGTGTTTTTTGTTTCTCGGGCGTACAGGCGAGAGTCTCTGTACCCCGCCGCTGCGCGGTTTGGTAGAAGGAGATAACCGCTAAAGTCGGCGTTCTTAGCGTCGACGATTTGTTTCCGCGCGTTTATCGGTACGCCCCTCATGAGATATTGGGTCTGTCTTCACGCCGTTATCCATCTAATGTTTGGGCTTGGCCTTTCGCGGGTTGTGTCGTTCTCCGGCAGGCGAGAAAGGACAGAGCAGCCGAAGACGGCAGCGAAGGAGAGGGAGGGGAAGGCGACGGGGACAAGGATGGAGAAGACGAGGAAGAGGAGGAGGACGGAGAAGATGGAGACGGCGAGGAAGACGACGGGGAGGAGGACGACGAAGAAGAGGGAGAGGAAGAAGACGAAGGAGAGGATGGCGTGGGCGGATAGGATATCGCTGGGCTTCATTACGGGTCGCTGGAAGAGGAAGGCTAGCGAGGGTTTCGAAAAAACAATCGTCTCGGCTTCTCCCGTGTAGCACACTTAATTTGTGAATGTCCTGCTGCTCCGGCGGCACCATGACCGCGTGGCGAGAGTCTACAAGGGGTACGAGGCTATTCTAGTTGCCGGTTTGGTGTCATGTGCGCTGCCGTGAGGCTAGCGAGACTTTTAGCGTATGGGGGGGAGATCAAAAGTTCTCTATCCCCTGGAGTTTATGACAAAGACAGCACTTGTAGGTGGCTTTCGTGCTTACGTTGTACCTTGCCTGGGTGCTCGATTTTCGGCAGAGACAAGGGCTTCGTCCAGAGCAGCGAGCGGTATCACCACATAGCTCCACTCACAATTGTAACTACCTGGTATTCAATATGTTGGGTTGGGGTTCAAGTTTACATCGCCCGAAAACAAGAGTCAAACCACAAATGCCCCTTCGGTGGGAGTGTGGCAATACCGATGGCACCAGCACATACGCGTAGCTTAATCGTTAACTCCAGCACCACCTGCTGAGTGCTTTTAGGTTGTGAAACGCCTGTTTCGTCAGTTCTTTGCTGCTAGGGGCAAGAAACAAGCACTAGCTACGTTGCTGCGAGCTTTTAGAAACCGAACCGTTAGGCCACATACGGAGTAAACAATGAGCATGCTTACACTGCTTTGCTTCTGTTGATGAATGTACAGCGCACGAAGAGCCAGGTCTATCGATGTTAAATCATGTCGCAAAGTCCAGAGTGATGGCAGGGTGATTCATACGTTACAACATGGTTGGCTGAAGTATACACAATTCCTCCAATATTTAGTACGAGTGGAGTCGTAGCTAAGGCCAAAGACAGCGCCCACATGCCACCTGCCCGCTTTCTTCGTCGCAAGAGCAGAAAATAAAAATTGGGTTGCAGAGGGACAGGGAGGTTTGTCGAGGGAGATGTCTTCGCCCTCGAAGCGCTTTTCACATTTGCACTCCTGCGCCCTCGCCCGGTGTAGCGCAAACAGAGTCGCGAGATCACCCCGCGGAAGACATTGGGCGTTGAAAGGGGACGCTAGTGTTGCGCTTGTCACGGAACGACCAACCTCTGCAAGCTGTTGTATCTCTGATCATTTCGCGTTATTAAAACCCACGAGAAACCGATGTTGATCGACGATGTCTACCAGACACCCCCGAAGTAACCAGTACCGCCTCCTACTCGTAGTGGATAGCAAGCTCGAAAGAAGTGATGATGACGTGCCTGGTCCTCACGACTAGATACACGCACTGGTATTGAATAATTCATCGTTCATCGAGACGTCCTCAAAATTTATCGGCCCGCGATATAGTAAGTCCTACTGTACAAGTTTGCACGCGGTGCGGGCTTTCGCCAACGTGCGCATAGGCAATATCCACCGGCCTCGCAGCAAGTCCCCAGTCCTCGGGCTCTTACACATGCAACGCTGACCGCCAACCCCATCTCCGCACCGAGCATGCTTCGCGCGCGACGCGATACAAGCAGGTGTGCAAATATCTGACTTCTTGCGGTCGTCATCGGAAGGAAACTCCGTTGACCTCCTCCACGACCGTGCGCACCTGAACCAAGCGGGGCACGAGTAGGAACACGAAGCGGCGAGTTTAACAACGGAGCCTGCCTCGTCGATGCACAGAGTTCGACGCAAAGAGCGCTGCTTGCTGTACGAGTATGCACTTCGTGGAAATCGAGACCGACACGTTTCAGCATGTACGGCATGTTATGGTTAGAGCGGGCGATATTGGCTGCCCGCTGACAACCAGTCCGGTCCCGCAAAATCGACAATGACCATTGACAAAGTCGCCCAAGTGCGATCCAACACCTGGCACGAATGGAGTCACGCATAGGAAGCTATATGTCAACTCCTCCGATATAGGCCGCCTGCCAAAATCGCCTACCAGGTACACGCTTAAAACGTGAAACAGAAACACCCGGTGCCTGGTATATACCTTGTTTGGGATTAAACCTCATATAATCGAAAAGGCTCCTGAGAACCGGCACTCACCTCGTCGATGTCCCGCACAACGAACGTCTGGATGACGCCCTGCCGCTGGCTGTTGGGAGGGTGATATCTCGCGGTGAACATCTTGGCCGCCGTGGCGGCGCGGAGGATAGGGTCGTTCGACCCCACCACCAGGACCTCGGACCCCTCGCCCCCGCCTCCGCTGAGCTCGCCGCCAGCCTTCGCTATGCTCGCCTCCATACCCTCCACTTTCATCGCCGCGGGCGAGATGGCCGCCCGTACGATGACCGACTGCTGCCGAAGCTGTTGTACGAAGCTTTCGAACTCTGCGGGGGTTGTGCTGGGCCCGGCGATTACGCCTACGCGCACGCTCCGCGCCGCCAGGTACAGGAGCAGGTCTCCTGCCCCCTGCTTGAGCATCCACGCCGACGGGATGGCGCAGTCGGCCGAGGAAACGCGCTCCCGCGCGGCGAATAGAAGGCTGGCATCGCCTGCAGGTTGGGGGGGCTTACCGGCGTTGTCGATAACAGATTGTCCCCCAGCTTTCAGTCGCAGCTTGCGAAAAAGGCGAAAAAAGCAGCGCGACAGACAGCAGCGGATACAGGGGGGCACAGGAGGTGAGGAGGTGGCGGCAGCCCCGTGACCGCTGTGTGGGCGCCATCCCGCCGTCCGTGGCATGTAAGCAAGAGGGAAAATGAATACTATGAAACGTGGAGTTTGACTGCATCAACGACGACGAAAGACAAAAACGTACCCGAGGTGAGATTTGGACGGAAACCAGCGGTAGCATCAGTAGATCGGTAACCGACCTTCTCCCTGTACTTTGCTCTGGGGTCCAAATCCTGGGCATTGGTCGGCTGTTTGCTCTGCTTGTCTGCTGCTGGTCGAGCACACGTCTCGTGATGGGCGGCAGCAACCTTTTCTCGTCCAAGCTCCCCTCCTGCTCCCATCTTTGCCTTCAGGTCGGCCACCAAAGCCTTGCCCATGTCCTGCAAGTTGCCTCCTCCCCGGCCGGCAGCAGAACGAGCCTTGCCGAGGATGCCGGTGACTTCGTCGATCAAGTTTTCTCCCGACTCGGTCAAGGGTTGAAACGCGGCGGGGCTTTTCGTCTCTGCCGCTGCGGCGCGTTGCGGCTTGGTGCTGGGGAAAGCTGTGCCGGAGGAAGAGCCTGCTAATATATCGTACTCAAACAGGACCCCCTGCACGAGGTCGGCAGAACGGGCAGATATCGGTGTGCGGTGTCACATCGCGCGTAGGGAAGCTTCATGCGTTGATGCGAACCAGGTATCACAACAAGCGCTTGAACGTTGCGCGGCGTGACCCAGACCTCATCATGTCAACTTCACCCTGAACATAAAAGGAGACAGCCAGTCGACCAGTAGCACAAACCCAGCCCAGGAAAGCGACCTCACCGCCGGCATGCGTGCCTACCTTGAGCTTGAGGTTCTTGCCCACCGAGAACTTTTCGGGCAGAGCAGACTTCAGGTCCGAAGGGGAAGGCGGCGGAGGTGCATATTCTGAAAGATTTCGTCGCTGCAGCAAAGGTCCCCATGTCCTGACGATGCTTCCACCACGTTGATGGCATCGTCGCATGCTTGAGACGGCTAGTACAGTCAAGGAGCTTGACGGGCTTCCGTTCAATCTCCTCAGTGGTTTGTTGCCTTGCAGAACCTGCCCTCTACGTTTCAATGCCTGCAGCAGTACAGCTATGTAGCAGCAGGGCAGAAGAGCAGGAGGAGCGCAGCAGTAAGCACTGCCGGAAAATACAGGTTTTATGGAGAGTTGAAGGCATTATTTTTGAGGGTAGCAGGGATCGGCTGTTTTCGGTTTTGGCAGGAGGATCCTGGTCTCTGGATCCTCTGGGCAAGTAGAGCACACGCAACAGGGCACATAGGGGTTGGCCTGCAAGCCAATTCTAGTGGCACGCTGTTCGAGGTGTAGGCGAAGGAGATCTGCTCGTTCAAGCTCCGGGGTCTACGCCTTACTGCTTACCAGTACTGCTATTTTCTTTTTCTTTTGTGCTCATCCCATTTATTATCTTCGCACATCTTCTTCTCTCTCTCCTTCCAACTCGTAAAAAACAGACAATTCGGAAAAATGGGAACGAAGTCTAAAATGAGAACCAAGCCGTATCTCCAGAACCATGTGGTGTACCAGGGTATCAGATAACCAAAATGATCCTGCGAAACCCCTTGGCCAGCCCTGTGAGAGGAGCTCGTCAGAACGGTCATGCTCCATCTCGTGCCTTCGGGTGGGCGCAAAAAGCGATATACGCTGGCTCTATTGTGATTTCTCTAGATGCTGGCTTCCGCGGCGATGCCGAGGACTTCCAGCCTGAGCGACAGCTCATTCGAAGGCTGCTGTACAGCCCCACAGGACTGTCAACTTTTTTTCTTGGAGTTGTACACTATTGGTTTGCTTTCTAAAAAAAAACGTCCGTTCTCATTTTTTGTTTCGTTCCCATTTTTCCGATTTGTCTGTTAAAACTCAGATCCGGGGTCACATGGCAGGCTCTTCTACCCCCTTTCCGCTACGGTACGTGCCTTCATTTTTATCGCGAGAAGATTTCAGCCTTTTTCTTCCCTCGTCGACTCGCATCGAATTGTGCCTACCCACGCTGCGTGGCGCTCTCAACAATTGAATCCTTTTTTATTTTTATTTTTGCAAATAAAGTCAAATGTCTGACCCACCTGGGGCTCGAACCCAGGACTCAAACACACGTAGAAATCGAGGTTAACCACTTGAACCACCGGGGCGACCTGGACCGTATTAAATAGGGCCTACGGTACAGACAAAAACCTGTATGCCAGGTACTAATATAGTTCGCTATTTTACTACTACTAGTTGTAACAATATTTGGTCCTATCCTACCCCGTACGTAACAATACAGAGTACGAACAGTTCGTAGAAGGTCCAAGTGGCACTACAGGCAGTAGGTGCTACAATTTGGCGCATTGATGTAAACTCGCACTCTAAAATGAAAACTATCAGAAGGTCGACATACATACCTGGTAGTCACGAAGAAGAGAGGGTGCGCTAAAGTTTGTTTCAAGAGGCCTCATTCTGGGTAAATGAACGCCCCCCCACTTCAAAATCAGGCATCCGCGGAAAGGGTTTTATAACGAAACTCGTACGAGGTATGAAGAAAGGTAATGGGGGAGGTACACTGCTGCTGGTGTTTCATGTAGCGGTTGTTGATTATATATTTTTTTGCTTGCAATTCAAGATCGAAAGGGCAATCCTACTGTACTCAGTATATATAGAGTTGGATTACGTGAATGCGAATTGGTATGAAGTAATTCTTGCGAGGACATGTCGTGATGTTTGTATACTACAGTGCAATGACAACTCAATCGTATTCGTAGAATGTTTGGGTTTAGACTGTACTATATGGCGGTTTGCTTGGATACGAAGACACCGTCAACACAGGCAGCTTCGACGTCTGTGCTGTGAGACAATACTTCACTGTAATATGAGTGGAGTACTCATGGGCTATATATACACAGATAATATAGTCTGCAGTTTTGTAGCCTGTGAGCCAAATAATGGATTAACCCGGCGGATATTCCGTTAGTTGAGAGTAACGTTCTTTCAGGAATGTTTTTTAGGGTGGATAGCCCGTTAGACGGGAATAATGGTCCTTAACGCCGATAGGAACATAAAGTGAGAAGTTCTTATATTAGTAGAAGAACCATCGGTAGCCATAGGAAAGTTTTTCAACAGTACATTAGATAAGAGGAATGTAGGAGAGCTTTTTGCGTGGGTTGGGACGAGTATATCTGCGCGTCGAGTCCCACCCCCCCTACCTCTCACTTTTCTACCAGAGCACCTCCTCAGCTCTAGACATCAACAAAGAAGGTCTATATCAGAAGAAGCGAAGCACTGCTTCCCAGCTGCCAGATACACCTGCGTCCCTTACCTTTACCGTTACCGTTACCCTTACCCTTACCCTTACCTCGGCCATGTCTTCACACCACTATATTTTTACTCTATCTGAAACTCTAATCAGCGGTAGTTACTGTGCATACACTGAACCAGCGCCGTCACTATTGCTACAGTGCTGCTGTCGACCATTAGCCGTGAAGGCTGCGGCGATAAAAGCACGTATCGGCGAGTTGGCTGAAGTAGGTCGTCCAGAGGGGAGTGTACGTGTTTCCGCATGGTGTAATCGGGAAAAGGGCAATTTAATTTAGTCGATCCTGATACATTAGCAACAATGGGCCTGGACGGCAGGTGGAGGGAGAGGATGGGTCCATGCGCCGTCTGTCGCGAAGATGTTCGGTGTTGGTTCTTGCATGCCTACGCCTACACCGATACTTCGCACCTGGTATACATCTAAAAGCGCTCGGGCATGAAAAGAGTGCGGGTGGTGTCGAGGTGGCAAGATGCGTTGGTACAGCGGCTTAGAGCCAGAGTGGGAGGCGTTAATATCCTTACCAAGAGAAGAGTCTAGTTGTCCTTGAGGAGGAACCCTTTTTCAGTCACGGCTCGGGCTTTCGGCATTTGATTAATGTTTCTGAAGCGAGAACATTCCAGGAGGAAATAATCGGGTAAGGATGGAGGGGCCGCTTAGCAGGAGGCATCGAACGGTGGCGTCACAAGGTTGGTTCGGCACTCTGTTCCCAAGCCCAGTCGACGTATTAGCTCGACATTTTTGTGTGTTTCGTTTTCCGCCGAAGAATTACTAAGCAGGCGATCGGGGTGGCATCTGCAAGAGCGTTTGGAGGAGGTGCACCCAGTGAGTCGTCGTAGGCTCGGTCGCGGCGGAGGCGAGAGAAACTGGCACTGTCGAAAGGGGAGCGGTGACCGGTAGGGGGTTCGGTGGGGGAGACGGGTATCACCAGTAGGCGTAGGGGCCAGTGGTCGTCGAGAGCGGTGCGCTCTAGTGGCTGACCGTTGGACAGGCGGTGGCGTAGAATCTGATCGTTCGAAACTGTATTCGGTGGTTAGGTGGGATACCAGCGGTGGCCAAGAATAGGCGACGCGTGTAGGTCAAAATAAGATCCTCCCGACGGAGGGGAAGCAGACTCGGCCGCGAAAGTGAACCGTAGCAGAGGTAGAGGCATGAGTACGATCCAATCTAGAACATGGTTGTTCCTGGTGCCAAAGGGGCTGCCTGAGTTGAGTCAGAAAGTACCCGAGGACCGAGATAACTTTGGCGTCCGTCAAAGCCGGAGGGGGGCAAGGAAAGCAGAATTATGTACTCACAACGCAGCTGAGTTTGAAATCGTGGCCGTCGGAGCGGGAAAGGTAGAAGGGATGTTTTTCAACACGGCTGCAGCCATGCCGACGATCCACGCAGTAGAGGTCGCCGGGGAACTGAAGTTCGGAAAAAGGCAGGACGCCTGAGACCAACATCACTTGCGCGCCAGTCTACCGAGAGTCGGAGCAGAGGGGCCAGGGAGGCCAGATGACGGTAGCCATAGCGCAGATGACTCTTGCAAATCATCCGTCGGAGCGGGAAGGGTAGGAGGGGTGGTTCTCAATGCGGTTTCGTCTAGAACGGCGACCTAGGAGGGGTCATCTTGGAGGTGAAGTTCGGGACGGTACCAGCGGGTAGAAGTAGCGTTATAATGGGAGCGGAGGGATGACTATAGTTGTTCGAGGCGGCACCGATTGGTTTCCACAGACAAAGAGCAGAGGGGTTTTCGCCCAAGGTGAGTTTGTCCAAGGTGCGCGGAAGAGGTTCTGCGAGCTCGGGTGAACTAGTGTTCGGAACGATGTCGGAATGACTAGGAGACCTAGGGAGATGCGTATCGTCGGCGGCACTTGTATCGAGAGAATAATTAATGTTGGAGCTTAGTGAGAAAAGGGGCGTGGGGGCACGAGTGACCAACTTTCCCAATGGCGTATCGACGTCGCCGATTCTGATTCGTGGCTTGTGTTGGCGAAAATGCGGCGGTGGAAGGCCAGAGCACACCCAGACTGACGCTTTGGATGGAGGGCACTATCCCACCCAAAGCAGCACCCGATGTCGGGGGTCTAGAAGGGCGAAACACACAGGAGGCGATACTGGTATCTTCATTCCTTCAGGGTGGAGTCAGACGGCTGCGGTCGTTTCGGTCGCCCTCCGTCGAAGGTAGCAGAAACCTGGAGAGACACCGAGCGCTTCTGTCGTCGCTGCGTTCTCGGTGTTATCGGGTGTACTTGTGCGGGGTAGGGAATTCGAGCTGTACTCGAGGGTTGTGTTCAGAGGTCTTGTGGAACCTTTTCAGATTAATACGGTCAGAAAACGCGAGGAAGAAGGTCGTTCTATGAAAATCCATGCAGGCGCTTGATGACCCCAATACTATGCGCCTGGTTTCCAGATCTAGCGGGGTTCCATGGCGCTCGGAATCGGGGATAGTTTGGCGGGTGTAGACGACAGGACATATTAACCCATACGTTTTACTCCTGTTGTAGGTAGCACCGAAACCGTCGACACTTGCGTCGGGATATATGACGAAAATGCGGGAGTTGTCAAATGGCGGCGTCCCAGCCAGGGGAAGACCAAGCCCTGTGGCACCGACAGCTCAGCTGGTAGTTGCCGTACGATATTTTCGGCAGTCGGCGTATTGATGTATAGTACATACTGATTTGGGAGAGGAGACATCCGTTGGATGCGCTTGACCAATTCCATCCGGAATTTGTGGTATCAAGACAGGGTGCCCAGGGTGTATCGCAGCCGCTTGAAACCGCGACGCATCGGCACGCTCAACATTTAGTTTTTAGTTCGTCGGGATTGGGGGGACGCCAGCCGAAATAATTAGTTGGCTGACGTGCATCCGTATGGCGATTTCAGTCTTGAACGTGGAGAGTTTAATATTTTGCTTTCGTAAACGCTGCTAGATCGTCAGAGTATAATATTGGCAGGGTCGGGGTCAAAGACGATGACATCGTCGAGGTCGGTGACTACGCCACCGAGCACTCTGTTGCCTCGTTGATCGCGCTGGCCAGCCACCCTGGCGTCACGCTACTCCCTCCCACCGCACGACGAGCCATTCGGGGGGACATGTGGGTGTACAGAAAGCCGTGAGCAGAATAGCGTTGATTTAATCGAACGACAAGGCCATGTTGAACGGGGGAGGGAGTCCGTGCGGTGCTCAACTTGTCAAGAATCTCGTCGAACTAGGAGGTGGGAAGTTGGCCAACGCTGCTGATTTTTTCTACGAGGTTATTGGTACTCGCCTTGACGCGCACGCCTGATTAGTTTCGGTTCGTCGACGAAATGGCTTGAAATACGGCACAGTGAATATCCGAATGAGGCCAGTCGCACGGACGATCTGTTGTTTGACAAACGGAGGGTTGAAGAGGTTTTAGCGGCGCGCAGTGGGGGGGGGGGGCGGTCGGGGGCAGCCGGTATCTAGAAGGGGAACAGGGAGCAGGGGTCAACATTGGCGGGCGACCTGGAAAACGCGAGGGGAAAGTCTACGAGAAACTTCAATCTAGCGAGGAAAGGGCGGTGAGTGCTATGTAGGTCACAATAGTGATGTCGTGTATATTCGCTTGTAGGGTATTGTTTGATACAGGAAGGTTGTACTGGGACGGTCTCGAAACGGCCAATCGAGGCAGGCCCGGGTGTGCCATCGACCGGCGTCGAGCGCGAAGCCTTAGGACCATCGAGAGAGAGAAGAAAGTATGTCTCTTTTAGGTGATGAACGAAGGGGTTGGGGCATCATCGCATGGGCAGCGACGAAAGGAGGAGGAGAGTTCCGGCCGAGAAAGCCGTGACAGGGCCGGGAAGGGCGTAGGGGCGCTTGCCGGTAAAGCAGGAAAATGAGAAGGGCGTGGTTGTGGTGCGGGATCGCTTCGACGGACACACAGATAGGTGACCAGGACGGTATACCCATATATCAACTGGGGCCTGATCTTTCACGTCCGTCAACGGCATTTATTTGCCGACGGCCGTGGTCGAGGCGGTGTTCAGGGGCCGACCGGTCAGACGTACTTGGAAAGCACGCCCACGAGGACGCTGCTTAGACCGGAGTAGAGACGATCTCGACGATTTGGTCTATCGCGGCACACTTATGTGCCGGAAATTCTGGCGTAGAGGAAGTATAAATGGTGGCGAAGATGAACGGTAAGATGCCGCAATGGGTGTGGTGTGATGACGTGATATTATCCAGAGTCTCGTGGTCGCTCAGGCGAGAGGGAATGATGCGGTACAAGCGGGCAACAAGTATCACCAAGATATCGTGTTCTAGTGAGGGGCGACGTTTATCTAGACGACGAGGCAGGTGGTATCATTGGTTGATCGTTGCGGAAGAGTTGTATACTCATATGGACGGCGATTGAGATCTGCGGGAGGGGGAAAGGAGGGTGCCAAACCATTCTCACGATCATGGGGAGGATTGCAGAAACCGCGTCGCAGGCCTTCATGCTGGCCCGAACGGCTTGGTTGGTGAACGCCTATGGTGAAAACGCTCCCTAGAAGAGCGATATAGCCCAACGGCACAGAGGCAGGATCGCCATGGGTGTTGAACTCAGTCGTAAAGGAGGGGTAATCATCGCCACAGTGCCGCCACATAGGCAGGGACTCGGCTTACAGTGAGGGCGCGGGGTGCCAGCGCGTTTCATGACACCCGCAACGAAAAACAGGCATTATTCTGAAGAGGCGGCGGCAACTGCCAATTCCGTTCGTGTAGTCGGTGCCGCGTGGATGGGTCGGTGAAAAAAATAGGGTAAAAAATCATCTATACGCGGGTAGCTATACCCTAGAGAGGACAAGATGGGCAGCGCCGCTGAGGTGGCGGCGCATTGTCGCGGGGGAGGAACGATCGGCAAGACATTTTTTCAGACAGTTGAAGCCACACCCCGGAGACCGCTGTGGGACGGACTCGTCGTTTGCCCAGTGACCCATACTGGTGTCATAAGTCAGAAAAGAAATACAGCGACAGCTCCACGAGAAGCCTGTTGCCAGCGTCCACGAGGTGTCTGTCGCCGGTGGCCAGGAGATACTGTTGTATGACGGGGAGTTTGAGCAAACTTAGCGTAGAATTCGACAAGCACGGTAATGCTGCGCTTTCATTTCCACATGTTTCTGTTGAATGTTCGGGAATTGCGTTCCCGTTTCGTGTGTTGCCTATTTTTGGGCACGCTCAGGGTTTGCCGAAGCGCGACATGGCTGCCAACGACACGGTATATTCCTGCTGCGAATAACGGGTGCCGACTACGTGGTGTCGTCGGCTGTAAACCGGAAGGTGAGTCCATTGCGAAAAGCAAGAGGACGGCCGCAAGAATAGGGTGGTATGCCAAGATCAGCGTGTCGTGGCGTTGGACGAAGTGGTGGTTGCCATCGCGTGAGTGACGAATAATGCTGGGAGCGATTGCTTCACATCTAGAGCATGATCAGGAATCGTCCTCGGAGAGTTGGCACCGTGAGTTCCCCATTAAACTTGCCGCCCCCCCCCAGATCCAGGGTTTCGAGTCGATGTATCCCTCGGGCCGTCGGTGCGTAGCATTTATGGTGTTTAGAATGGGAAAGGAGTTTCTGGACAATCTCATTTTGACGAGCATGGCGAGATGTCCTCCGTCGTTGTAGAAGGAGGCTTCGGTGCGTCCACAGAAGATGGTGCGATCAGCACTGTCGGCGTGGAGCCCAGAATCTGCCCGGCAAGATTATCTCTTCGCTTCGCGGCCGGGAAGAGGTGAGTGCGGTTAGGCGCATGGGATGTTGCAGCGGGATGCCCCCGCAACGGAAATGCAACCCATATCGACCGTCAGAAGCGAGTTACGTTTTTACCAAATTCGGGCGATCTCCGTTGACACTAAACTTTACGATCTCTTCGAAACTGACTCCCTCGTACTGCGCGGTCTATCCCTTGCCATGGCTTCCATGCCGAACGCCGTGATAATCATTTCCACCGACACGTCTGAACCAAGTTGCGTAGCGCTTGCCCTCCTTCAGTAGAGTTTCAGTCTGCACCCCCGAGTCTCCATCCCCTCTGTCTCCATGCACACTCGTTGTATCGCTGTTGAGGATGCACCCGAATTACGGTCCCCTGCTCAGCAGTTGCCGAAGACATATGAACGGCGACGATGGTATAATCTCTCCCACGTGCCCTTCCCTCTTTTAGAAACCCCCGCTACCACCCATCGTTGGTCTAACATTCCCACGACAAGCTTAAGCCACGCATTGTCTGTCCGCTTTCCGCACCTGCCCCGCGTGCTGCCACCACCGGTCGGCTTCGACCCCTCACTTCGAAAACTTTTTTGTGGACGTTTTTGGGTGCAGGACCGCCCGCGTCGGGCTATGAATGGTGCATGGTGAAAGTTCCCTGCCAGCCTTATTGTTGATGCCTCCTGCACTTTTCTCGTCGAGTCACTCCGACGGCCACTCTTCTCTCTGTACTTTTTGAAGCCATGTACATCGCGTGTTGGCTTTGCGAATCCTACTTTTCGTACTAACGCGGGACTCCAAGATCCCCTGTTGCGCCGTCCAGTCCGTACGTCTTTTGGGCGAAAGCAACAGTTCACCTTCCCGGCCACGGTCCCTCATAGTTTGATGATGGATTGTTCCCAACGATTGCGAAGAGTCTGACTTCTAGCGGTTCGCCGCCGTCCTGTAGTGTTTTTCGCGATGACACTGTGTTTTTTTTTTTGCTCATCCCATTCATTATCTTCGCACATCTTCTTCTCTCTCTCCTTCCAACTCGTAACTCAGATCCGGGGTCACATAGCAGGCTCTTCTCCCCCCTTCCCGCTACGGTACGTGCCTTCATTTTTATCGCGAGAAGATTTCAGCCTTTTCTTCCCTCGTCGACTCGCATCGAATTGTGCCTACCCACGCTGCGTGGCGCTTTCAACAATTGAATCCTCTATGATTTTTATTTTTGCAAATAAAGTCAAAGTCCGACCCACCTGGGGCTCGAACCCAGGACTCAAACAAGTAGAATTCGAGGTTAACCACTTGAACCACCGGGGCGACCGTATGAGATAGTAACACGAATGTTGGATATTTCACCTTTCCCCTTTACTGTGACCGAAAAAAACATTGTGTCGGTCGTCGGACTGCTGCTCACCCGGTTGTTGGCGCTACCTTCGGGTGCTCTCCTGCTCTGTTCTCCACCTGCGAGGACGGAAAGGCTGCTGCAAAATCGCCTTAAACTCGCGCCTACTGCGTCGCGGTCGCTACCACGATCCACCACCCGTCCCTAGCCCGCTTACCTCATTGCAAGCGTTAGTCACCAAATGGGTACCCGTCGGAAAGCTGGTGCGCCCTCGTGGTCTACCGGAATCTGCCAAAAAAGGCTATTGGCATACCTGTTTAAAATGCCACATTGCGTCCGTTCCCCTAACTTGACCTTCCATCCGACCAATCGATGCTAGACCTTCCACGTCACGCCTGTCAGCGTGCACGCTGGAATCTGGTCCCAATCTCATCGTCGTCTTTGCCAACCCCTCCCGGTGCTCCTTCGTGGGCTCGCAAAACAGGTCATGGGTGATGCGAAGGCTTTTGCGCGCTTTGATCGCTTTTGTTTGAGACACTCACAATCCCGGGATCTACTCCGCCTGGTCCAGGGAAAACCATTGTTCGTCCACACGCCACAACAGTCACGACGTTTTCCACCAAGCCTCTTCGTTTCGTCTAGCACGAATGGTTGCTGTATGTGAGCTCCTTTGTCAGGTCTCCCGATCCCCCCGACCGTGCGTCTACGGCTAGTCAAACGTACGTGGTTGCTTGGTGCTGTTGATTCCCGGACACCTGTGCCTGTCCCGGAAGAAAAGTAGTCCGTGGCCCGCGTTCATGTGGAGTGCTGCCGAACACTTCTCCAACGCTTGCCCCTGCTGCAGTAGCCAAGACGTATCCACTGTTCGAACCCCCCCGCCCCCCCCTTCCGCTCTCGAGTTACTTTAGAAAACGCCACACCCACGGTTGTTGTGAGGAGTGGACTAGCAGCACGACCACTGTTCACTTTCCCCGTTACCTCTTCCGACAAGTTCCGACGCTACTCTTAAAAGCCTTCGTTTCTCTGAGTGAAGTCGTGCTGGTTGTCGATGCCCCTCCACGGCGCCTAGCGCCCATTCCGTACCACCTGTCCTGGCCCTTGCCCTGTTTGCTTTGGTACTGTCGCCGTTTTTTCGTGTGGTTGGCTCCGCCGCGTCGCGGAGCCTGACTCTATTTTCTAGAGCGGTGGGACGTTGCCCTCACCCATTCCCTTGCCCCACTTTCGGTGCTGCAACCCGATTCCGCCCCCATCCCGCTGATGCTTGATCTATCGCCGCGAGTACGCCTCTTTTTTGTGTGTTATCACAAGTGTATGCACACGACACACGCTTCTGGGTCGTGGCGGCACGCGCCATACTCGGCGTATTCATGGCAGCATGGCAGGCGTTTTCCGTAATTTTCCTGCATCGCTCCCTGCGCGTGGGTGGGATGTCCTTCCTCGCGCTTCTCCCCGTGCCCCCCCCCCTCCTCTTGCCCCACTCGCCCCACCCCGCCCACCCCTCACGTCGGCCGTGGAGGCGGGCCATCCCCACCTTTGTCAGCGGTACAGGTACAGTCATGAGCTACATATGGGTCCATGCGAACACCAGCATGATCAAGAGATCCACGCCGTTTAGGTCGCGAATCGAGCGCCCCGGTTGCTGCTTCAGCAAAGGCGCCCACCGGACCACCTCGTCCTCCCGGTTGTACAGGCCCCAAATAAACAATTCACGAACGAGAGCTGAAGGTGTATCAGTGCCCTCCTATCGTGATTCGTTGCTGAGATATCCCCTTCGCGATCGGCACACTACGGGCCCTGTGCCCCCCCCCCCCACGTCCATGCGCCCCCAAGGTGGCAGGTTACTGTGTGTATGTCTCCTGTACGAGGTGTCGCACCTCTCACAGACCTTCCACACCACCTTTATCCCACACGGACGTTGTGCCGAGTGCCACTGTCCTTCTCCTGACGCAAGCGACTGCTGTTGCCGATACGGCCCTAATGGTTATCGCCTCCACCAGTGTTCCTCATCTCCCATTCCAACGTGGGTCCCGTGCCTTGTACCGTGCCGCTGGTCCTTCGATACCAGCTTCTACTGCTGCTGTTTGGGCCGTGACTGGCCCCCAGCCTACGAATTCCATCCCTTTTTAGCCCGCGATTGATGGTCAAAGGGCGATTGAAGACGAAATTCCGGCCAATTCATTAATTATCGCTGATACAAGAGGGTCCTCTCCCACGGGAAAATCCTGCGCGCAGCCGATGCATGGAGGTACGATGTACAGGGGGGAAGGGAAACGCAGTGCGGGGCGGCTGAGTGCGTGACGCTCTCGGCACACCCCTGCTGGCTCCTGGCGGGACTCTCGTCAATATCACTGCGCAAAGGTCGGCGGGTTGCGATAGCGACATAGAAAATACGAGAAAGAGGCCCGACTGGGGCCGGTTGAGTGGGCGTCCGAAGGAAGTCGGCTGGGGACTAGTCGTGAAGGGGTAGGTTTGTGGTTCTTCGGTGGGTCGGACATAAATCATCTCAACTCGCTAATCGTATTTGTTACAGCTGGAACGAGGAAAGGACGGAAAACGGTGTGGCGAGGACGGAACGGAGCGTGTTAAGCATGGCCGCCAACCGAAAAAAAAGTGAAATCGCGTTGTACGAACCCAGGAATTTTGTGATATAATTCGTCGGGATAACCCTCCCCTACACCGCTCAATGTGGCAGACCTGAACCAACTTTATGAGCACCGGCATAGCCGGAAATCGGTGGGCAACGGAACTTTCGTTTCATCGGTTAGGACTCACGGTGGGATCGCTCGGAATAATGGATGGAGACGTAGCACCCGACACCTCACGCCCTGAGAGCGCCTGGAGGCGATGCTGGGCCAGACATTCTTTTCTTGCACAATACAGTAGTAACCGTGTAGTAGAAGGGCGTTAGGACGCAATAATGATGAGATGAGTTTCAAGTGGTTTGTTTCCGAGAGCGACGTCCGTGACGAATTCCATGAATTTCTGGTAGCTTGAATATGCGACAGTACGAGAGATCGTGCAATTCGCCGAGAATGGAGGACACGGTTCACGTTTCTGCACGGCAGGGGCCCTAGATGGCAACCGCCGGCAGCACGCGCAGACAATCTCACGGAGGGACGAGGTCGAAACCCTTCCGCGCGCGCCTTGCATCAACACGGTGCACACGACACGGACAGGAGCATTGACCTTCACGTTTGGGTCGGAGAAAATCACATTGGGAACAGAACGATCGAGCGCAGCAGCGCGGGAGAGAAAGTTTCACAACAGGCTCATGTCATGCGGGGCACTAATCGTATGTCGATAGATCCTTGCATCCCTGCATTGCCGGGACGGAGCTCGTCGGGTTTCCACCGACTAGGCAGAGATTGCTTGCACCAAGCGCGAACCACCGTGAGGCGTTCGACGAGTCGCATAAATGGTGAGCCGCACCCTACTAAGAACCGCTTTTGAGGCGTCACAAGCGGTTCCAAGAAGACGCTTGCCAATCATCACAAGACGCCACCCATGGATCTCCTCGGGTGACTGTAACTTCGAAGTCAGGACCGGTATATCGCGTACCAGCGACTGGATGGTGTATCCGCACCACGGACAGCTACCACCCACGGGCGTGGTGCATGGGAATGGCGGGGAACCTGAGAATTCCGGAAGAGTCAGCGAGAGAAGGGAGGAACCCATGCAGACACGGATCGGACAATCTAGCGGTGCGGGCTCCGTCACCCGTCGGGGCCAATCTGGAAACCCGCCACTAGTCTCTAGAGGAAGCGTCTGGGAGCGGGCAGGACAGTGGGCGTCAATGCCATGGAGGATGGGCAATCTCCGCGGCCATGGGTTCCCTACCCAGATCGGTTGGGGCTCCCGAGCACGGGTGCGTCGTAGGATACGTTAGAGTTGTTCCGTGCAGTATCACAAAAGGGCCGGGCTGTTGTGGGGTAGGGATCACGAGGTAATGATTCACCAGCTCCTTTTTTATTCGATGCCTGGTAGATGCCGGATTCTTCCCCTTTGCCGTCTGTCTTCCCGCTCCAGGATTTTCCGCACTTCCTTAGGTAATCTGTTTCCATTCGATTTACACCTTGTGCAATTCATTTTCCCCCCTCAACTGCCGACATGTTGGGGTATAGGTACGATCTTCCTCTCCCCTCAGAAATCTAACATGAACAGGAGAACAAAGTTCAAAAGTTCCCTCTTGAGGGCCCCACCCCCTCTTTTTGCTTTTAATAGCTGTCGGTTGTCGTGTCCGCCAGCTCGTAGTTCAAATCGTTAGCCTGCAGTTTCGTTCCCCTCTCAGCGAGCATTCTATGATGCGCTTTGTGCTATGCACCCTATTCTCGCCGCGCCTCGCCGCGTGACGTCAATATGTATGGGCGTCACCTCCTCGCAGGCGAGCTTGTACGATATCAACGCTCTCCTTCAGTTTGGCCTTGTCTCCCTTTCGGACATTGGTGTAGTGCACCCCGCCCCCTCTCGCACAACAGTTTGACGTTGCCTGCTTTATAGTATATGCGCACACCACCAATATCATTCTCTAGTGCTATATATGTTCCGTGCTTTGTTGTTGAAGTCGTGCAGCGTATACGCCATCGCAATACTACCGGAACTTATTTTATTTTTTTCCTCCAGAGTTAATGGATCCGCTTTTGCGATCACGGGCATACCTTTTCGCGACGGGATAACGTGATAGCAGCAATAAAAAACCGCAACGGCACATCACCATAGTCTGTAGGTACTACTTCGCGTACGTTAGCTGTTTTCCGTGCCCCCCGTGTGCCTTTGGCGAGCGTGTGTACGCATTTTTTTCCGACCGTGCAAGGCTGAGCCCAGGGCCGTTGTTATTGGATAGCTATGTGTTCCAGAATTTCTATTTGTTTTTAGGGTTTATGTTCGCGCGATTTTTCAAGCTTTCAGATCCTCCAGACTGCTTTCGACAAACACGTGAAACTATCTAGCCCGATATTTTTCCCTCTGTCAACTTTCCCAAAATTGTGACAAACCCCCTCCGTATTTTGATGCAATTTTCACAGTTTTCACAAAATCTAGAATTCTAGATAACAACGGGCCTCAACCCCAAGGAGCGGTGCCTTCCAGTTACTGAGCCTGCCTACAGTATCAATAGCATATGCTGTGCTTGGTGGAGTCGGATGACTGACCGCAATGCACGAGACAGACCCAAGGGGGCGCATTTATAGCTCCCGGGCAACGAAGGGGGTGCAGGAGCGGGCGAGGAGGAGACATCAGAGAAAAACAAACGATACGTCGATCGATGTGTTGAATATATAATACCTACACATCTGATGCATATAGTAAACACGTGGACGGGAGGCGGCATTTTTTTTCTCTGAAACAGTTCGGATAAGTTAGTGCGGTTTACGGAAGAACATCTCCGCGTGCCCGGCGCTTGCCCTCGGTTGAGCACACCGGGGTGGGGGGAGGGGGTCGCTCTAGCGATGTAAGGGCTGGACTCACCTTGAATGACTGACACCTTTCTTGATCAACGGCGATGTGGAAGACACAACGCACTGATTCCTGATTCGCGGACTTTGTAATGCGGAGCACCTGTGGTCTCGTCTGGATGTGGTGTGTGCGGAGGTGGATTGACACCCCCATGGAAATATCGCCTGGGTAAAAGCGATGCTGACCAGGACATGAGGTGGATTCGACAGCGAGAAGGGAGTAGAGACCGGTCGTTGGCGAGTTGGGGTGGGCTTGGCTAAACCCTTCCCGCACAAATAAGTTTTGTTTGCAAGACTGCAAGACAAAAACGGGGAAGGCGCTTCGAAGCAGATCTTGGTTGCTGCGCACGCAAAAAAAGAAAATACCTGGTACCAGGTAAGGTACTGGGGAAGGGTGACGGACATATCCTCACAGCATGCGAGACGCGGAGCGGATCAAGCGGGGCTGGCCAGCGAAATATGCCCGAAGCAGCACCAGCACTCGAGATGAAGTCGACCTCGAACACAAGAGCAGGAGCTCAGCACACTTCTCCTCAACTATTTTACATCTTTAGACAGCTGACTGTTGACCTGGGACGCGTCAATTAGCTTGGTTGAGAGTTGAAGCAATTTATACCTTCATCTAGTCGGGTCTACATCGGATACTGTGGTCGTCTTGTCGCCGAGAGGGGGCGGAAGGTACGATTGGGGGTTGACTGCGATGTAGTGTCCGGCAATGGTTGTGCTGCGCACAAACAATGGTCGCGGCAGCAAAGCTGTATCATAGCCGGTAGCATGCAGTGTATGTAGCAGTGCTGACGCGGGATGTGTTTTTTATTCCGCGGCCTGTCTGGCTATATCGCGCGCACGTGCGGTGCTACTGTAGTTAGTACAGTGACATGCCACGCATCACGCATTGGCCGCATTGCATTAACGTGTGTCTCTTTCTTGTTGCCTGTACAATGAACCGTGGAGCTGGCTACCTGATCGTATGGGCCGTGGAACTGGCTACCTGATCGTATGGGCCGTGGAACTGGCGACCTGATCGTATGGGCCGTGGAACTGGCTACCCGACCGATACTATTTTGGTTTGTTTTGCCATCTACCGGAGCTGGGCCAGCCCCATCAACGGATAAAGTATCCGACGGTCGTATCTCGTGAACCACTGGGAATTAGGACTTGAAATTTGGAGGCACTGGCCCTGACGCATCCCTGCATTTGCCAAAAAACACGTACGCACCAAATTATGACATGGATATTATTCCACTCGATCTCGACGGGATATCGGCGAAGACAGGAAACACGATTTTATTTCAACACAAAATTCGCAAATAAAAAACGTCGTCCTCGATCAAGGCGAATTTTGGTGGAGACACAGCTGAAGACGCCAGGAAAACACCGACATTTGCTTCATTTCCCAATTCGCCACTCACCAAGAGAAATTGCCAAACACGATTTCCATACGTCCATAAGGCAAGGGCTACGAAAAACGTTCGTTTTCCTGCGAGGCTCCGCTCAATTTTGCGAGTTTCAACCTCGTGTTTGAACTGCATGTATGTATGTGCAAAAAAACGGAAAGTTCTTTTATTTTATATTCTTTAGACAATCATGACCGCATTTATATTTCTTCGGAATTTGTATGTATCGATCATATCTCTCGAACAAAAAAAATAGGGGGAAAAAAGGCAGGCTTTCCGTTTGACTGCTCCGTACCTGATTAACATCGTGCCGGAAACCCACAGCCATTACGTACTATTGAGCGGGGCATGACCAATCTACCGCTCTGGCAAAAATTTGGTTGGCCCAGCTTGTAGACTCCTTGCGTTCGTTTGGCTTGTGGCCTCGGGCTAGATCACGACAACGAGCTGCAGGGATAATGTGATGACAGTCTATAGTGCTCGTACTGTAATCGTTCACGTGCTAAACATCAGAGGATGCCGGAAACTAGAAGCTAAAAGTGAGCCGAAAATGTGAAGCGAGCATAGCGGCAGAAAATGTGGCAAGTGTGACCGAACCAGAGGAAAGGAGTGGCCCCACGTGGCACCCAGGAGGAGAGTTTCACCGTCAAGTGGCTTTCGAGGTCATCAACGCCCATTACGCACTACCAGAAGTGGGGAGTGACAGTCTGCGCTTCTCGCGCCTGCAGCCCGTCATCAGGACCCAATTTCACCACAAGAACACTTCGGCATCGGCATTGTAGCCTTCTCGATGGTGAATGAACCTGACGCTTTCCCGCTTGAGGTTTGGGAGGCCTTTCTGCAGTCAAACCTCACGGCCTTGGGGGAAATTCCCCCCCCGGGTTGTGTGGGGATGGCGTGGAGGTGCCCTATTGCGGCAGGGACTATGAACGAGTGGAGACCGCGAGTGGAGGAGCTCAACGTCGCACGACAGTACGGGGTTGGGGTGTCGGGATGGGTGGAGCATGTAGCGTTACGTGCCCGAATATACCACGACACAGGCAACTGGACCATCCAGAGAGACGCGCCGTAACGCGTGCAACTCGGTCCCACGGAAGCCCATGCTCGAGCAGGTGGATGCTTGTACGCCGGCGCTCACTGAGGTTCGTCGCCAAGTGCTATGGTCCCAGGCCCGCTTCGGTGTCTTCCAAATTGACTCGGAAGAAATTACTATCCTCGAATGATCCCATGGAGTGCCGCTAGGAGGCGCTAAGGGGCCGACGCTGTTATGCCTGCCGTTGCGACTGGTGCTTACAAGGGTTGGGGGAGAAATACGAGTCGCGGGGGGTCGATGCTTATGCGTATGTCGACAACAGCACTATCGTTGCCCGCGGGATATCACCGGGACGGTGGGAGTGGTGCCTTGCCTCGAGCGAGAGTTCGCAGCGAGGGGCATACACCTCAACCCGGGAAAGGCGGTTCCCTTAGCCCCGAAGGGGCACGTGCCCACCAGCATCGGCTCATGACAAGTCTTGCGGTTATTTCGTCCCATTATATATCCTTCACGACTTCCGACAAATTCGAAGGGGGGTATAGAAAAGTAATATGATACCGGGGTAGGTAACATATTACGAGCGGAACGGACGTTTATCAAACGTACACTACTCTGACGTATATATGTGGATGGTGGATAGCATGATCGGAACCAGCGCCTCCCATTGTCAGGTGGCAAACTGAAATAATAATACTACACGCAGCTATCGCTAGGAACTCGGGCATCAGGATACTATCAGTAGCCATCGTCAACTTGTGCGCGTTGGACGACGGTTGTCGGTAGTTCTTGGTGTAGTTGTCGCTCAGTTGCTGGTCCGGTTCCATTTCTTTGGGGTTTCGCCGCGATCGTGCGTGTAGATATATCAAGTTACAGCGATTTCGAAAGGGGCCCCTCTTCCTAGGCGCTGCCTAAATTAGAAGCTTGCATTTTTGCGCGTGCGTAACACCAATCAGCTGTCTAGGATTTGGTTGAAACTCATATTTGAAATATTAATTGAAAGTTGAAGTGAATAATCATCATCAGCGCGCTGTGAGATCGAGATTTTCAAGGGGATATTCGGTGGGGTTACCGGTTTACAAACCGGTGCCGGAGTTTTTTTTTTTCTGGTATTTTTCATGGGTGTACCGAACTTCGAGTATCGGTATGGAAAAAGTGCCGAACTTACCGAGCTGTTCAGTAGGGTATCGAGCCCAGCTGTAGAATGAATACCGGTGCCCCCGGTATCGTGGCCGAGCGTATACCGGAACCCAGGGTATATTTAGGTGGGCGTACCGAACTAACGGGAGTGTCGAGCACCGGTATTGGAAAAGCACGGAACTAGCCGAAGTGTCGGGGACCTTGATCGAGGCGGTACCGACCAAATACACGCACCTCCGGTATTGCGTTCGAGGGTGCCCCAGACTTCCCAAGTTTGAGGAACGATGCAGTTTGTTGCCAGAGGGCAGAAGTGTCAAAGAGTCGAGCGGGGCGCGTGTCCTGCATGATAGCGTAGTATCGTCGGGCTCTCTGTTCCATATAGCTTATGCTCCTCGGAAGGCCGCTCATATACACTCTCACTCTAAAACGTTATGTATGTAGTATTATTTCGTTCTCTGAACAAACAGGGCTATAGGCCGTCTGGCACTCATTCACACGCTCAAGCTCTCTCAATTCGTTGCAAAGACTGCCACCTGTGTTCCCGTTGTTCCACACAGCTTGCGGGACGTGGGCCTGAGCCACCTCCTAGTTGTCTCAGTCGGTACCCTTCTGGTGTTATGTAGGGGAACACTCCCGGAAACGGGACGACCTATAAGAAGCCGAAAGGGCGAAGGGTTGTGACCGTCTGCTATATCCCCACAGTCTTCGGGTTTAATTCGCATTATCCCCTCTGCCTACATACCGTGTCCACTTTTGGAAACCCCTCGGATCCTTGGATTACCACCGCAACATAACTCCAATAAAACGGTCTTTCGAGATAGGGCGGTCGAAATCCCCGTGCACTACACAGCTGTCAGCCGTATATAGCTCCCCCTACTGTATAGCAAGGAGCGATTACACAGTCGTCGGGGTAATATGCTGTTTATTTGTGGTGTTGTTTCTCTATCTCGTGTTTTTAAGTCTCTGCCACACCCCCTGCGGGGGTTACGGCAGTTTTCTTCTTTTTCTTTTTTTGTCGTTTCTCTTTCGACGTGTTTGTTTGTTTGCTTGCTTGTTTTTTCGCTCTCTCTTCATAGAATGTGTATGTCGCACACCAGTAAGATGACGTGGGATTGCATTGTCTGCTCTGCTTACTGCATACCCTGGTAACAATGTACAGCAGTATCTCTGCGGTGTAGCTCTGTGTCCACATAACTCGTATCTGGTATATTTCTAGGACTGAAGAATACTGGTTGTGTTGGATGCCGACGGGTAGAAACAACAGGTCAATGCGAAGAACACACACATACATAGATAGGAAAACTGCGACCTACCACTGGTCTCCTTCCATTTTTTCATTTATTTTCCCGTTAAAACGAGTTCTAGGTACGTAAAATAGCCCAGTGATTTTTTAGAGCGCGGTCAAGGTGTATCATATTAATAGTGTGCTATCTATCTAAGCTGTTCTGTCGATTGCGATGCCTGATTTGTGTATGGTATGGGGTATTTATTTATCATATATATATATATATGGGGTATGTGTTTATGGGGTATTCGCTTTTTTTTTTTTGAAGAAATTCGGAAATCAGAATCTAACGAAACCGAACGAAAACCCGGGTGTTCCATAATTATTTTCCGTGCATGTTCTACACACATGCACTTAACTTATTAATGACTCCCGGCCGAGCATAACCTGCATGACATTACCCAGGACAAGAAATGTGTGTGGGTGTTCTTCACGTTAAACCGTTCTTTCCCCTCGTTGACATCTATTAATAACACAACCAGTATCCGTGCTGATTTTTCAATCCTAACAACAGAGAGATACCACGCAGGCAGACTTTTTTTGTCGAAAATCGTCGCGTCCCGCCTCAGCAACAACTGCTACCGCGAGACCGAGGAATTGCTCCCGGAGGAACAGTGCGGCTTCCGTCCCGCACGATCAACGATTAATATGTTGTTCGTCGTGCGCCGGTTGCAAGAGCTCGGACGTCAGAGGAAAATTCCCCTGTAGTAGTACGTGTGTTTCATCGATCTGCAGAAAGCGTACGACTCTGTCGACTGAGAGCTGTTGTTGTTGTTATTGTTGTTCTCACATTAACTCACAATTCAATGCAGTCCGTGGTCGCAGGACAGGCTCCAATAACTCTGGAGTGGAAGAAATACCTCAAGAAAAACAGAGGCAAAAAACAAAAAACAAGCATACGCACTCCACCACTGCGGACACCAGGGAAGCAAAAAGGAGACTATTAATAGCAGACAAAAACCTAAAAAAAGAAGATGAAGCTAAGCAAAAGAAAAACAAAAACAAAACTAAAACAGACGCAGATAGCAAAACGCAAAAAAAAGGCAAAACGGACCATACTAACAAAGACACAAAGAGGTAGTTATGGAAGGTACTCACACGCTTTGGCGTACCAACCAAGATGCTGAGAATTATCCGTAATTTCCATGATGGCATGCGGGCTTGGGTGCGTACGGATGACGGCGAGCACTCGGAATGGTTTGATGTCACGCAGGGGCTGCGGCAAGGCTGTGTACTATCACCGTTACTGTTCAGCGTATGTATGCTTCGCTGCTGCGATACACATCGTACTATTAATAGTACGCTTCAGTCAAAACGAAGCCATCGCAAGGGATTCGGTCCAACTCAGTGATGCTGGAGTTGGAACAGAGGAGAAGGAGCCGTGGGCGTGCGTGCGAAGGGCTGTATGGGGCATATTGTACGCCGATGACGCAGGAATTGTCTCGAAGTCGGCTGAACGGCTCGCGAAAATGATGACAGTCATCGTGACTGTCTTCGAAGCAGCAGGCCTCACGGAGTCGGAAACGAAGACAGATACAATGCTTCTACAAACACCAGACCAGACGACCCTCGCACCACCGCTCGCCGTCGAAGCAGCAAGCCAGAGGTATAAGCAGACGGCCCAGGTTTTATACCTAGGCGGCATTATCCACGAAAACGCTGACCTCTCGCTTGAAATCGACCGACGGATCCGTCTCATACGAGCATACCTCAAACGATTTGGGCCGGAGTTGTATGATAGGACGACCGCCCCCCTTAGCCTGAAACTCCGAATGCGGAAGACCGAGGTGATTGAGACCCTGCTGTACGGGTGTGTGACGTGGACCCTCAGAGCAGAACGCTTTGCCAAACTTCGAACGGCTCACCACCAACTCCTGTTGCGAGTCATTGGCTTCCAGCGCCGACTTCGTACTGACCTTACCACCCTCTCGTGCGCGAAGGTCCTCAAGATGACACGTTGCGAGAGGATCGAAACGACCAGTCGTAAACGGCGACTCTTCTTTCCGGGGGGCGTCGTACGGCAAAACAAGGAGCGATTACCCAGTCGGGCAATGTTCGGGACGATAGCTGGTGGGGAGAACCCGAGACCTGGCGGACAATTTAAGACTTGGCATAGATGCATAGTCGAAGACCGTAGGGAGTTCCGAACCACCGAAGTGTCAACCGAACTTGCCCCCTTGGTGTTTGGAGTTGAGACCGTGTTGTGGTCCACTGCAGCCAAAAAGGCGGGGAAGTGGTACCGGGGGATCCTTGAAGCAGCCGAACGGTTCATGTTGAGGTTGCACCAGGCTGAGGCTGGACTGAGTAGGCAGCACCGCGCATCCACCGTGGATGGTGTCCAAGGGAATGGGGGGAGGTAGGGCAACAGGAGGAGTGGCAGAAAGCCCAATCAAGGGAGTGAGGGGAGGGGGGGAAACGGGAGGGGTAGAAGGGAAACTGCGGTGGGCGAAAGTAGGAAGGAGATGGCAGACAGGGTAGCAAGACACCAGGCACACTATAGTAGGAAGTAGAACATGCCTATACTACTCGTGCCACCAACTGGTGCAGCTGGTTCGAACGTGGTCTCCCCTTGTCTTTTCTTTTTTCTTTGTTTTGTTTTTCTTTCTTGCGCTGATTCCCCGTGATTTTTTTTTTCTTCTTCTCTTCCTTTTTTCGATTCGTAAACCTTATTGAACGAGTCGTGTGGCGTGAGTGAATGACGAGCCTGCTTTCCTTGTTTCGTATTGTCTGGCGCCGAGGGGCCGGACATAGTTGACGAACGCAGGACGGAGACGGCAGTTAGGGTAGCAAGGTACCAGGCGGACTAGCAGGGAAAACCTGGCTATGCCACTCATACCACAAATTGCTGCCGCTACCTGGAGGGTGCTTTGTGCTTTGGTTTACCTGTTTTTCCCCCTTGGTTCGTCGTCTTCTCAATGTTTATGTGTGTGTGTGTGTTCTTCACATTAAACCGTTCTTTCTACCCGTCGACATCCAGCACAACCAGTGTCCGTGCCGATTCTTCCATCCTAGAAGAGATACAAGTTCTGTGGTCACAAAGCTACGCCACAGAGATACTACGTTGCCACGTGTGCAGTGTGAACTGCAGTGGGCAATGCAAAGCCATGTCATCATACTAGATACGACAGGCACGACATACGCAATCTATGAAATAGTGAAACGAAAAGAAACAATCAAAGAGAAAACAAAACAAGGTAGACAAGTCGAAAAAGAAAAAGAAGAAAAATGAAAGCAAAATCTAAGAGAAACAATCTGTCGTGCCCCCCCCCCCGCAGGCGAGGTGGCCTACACTTGAAAAAGAACGAGCTGGAAAAAAGAAGAAATAACAAAAGACACCACTGCTTGTGAACAGAGTAAGACAAAGAACCAAGGAGAAAGTAACAAGGAAAAATAACAAAGGGGAAATAACAGGCAGACCAAAGCCCAAAGCACCTTCTAGGTGGCGGCAGCAGCTTGTGGTACGAGTAGTATAGCCAGGTTCTCCCTGCTAATCCGCCTGGTACCTTGCTACCCAGACTGCCGTCTCCGCCCTGCGTTCGTCAACTATGCCCAGCCCCTTGGCGTCAGACAATACGAGCCGAGCAGAGCAGGTTCGTCTTCCAACCACGCCACACGGCTCCTTGAGTACGGCTTATCAATCAGAAAAGGAAGAGGAAGAGAAAAAATGAAATGAAAATCACGGAGAGTCAGCGCAAGAGAGAAAAAAAAAAAAAAAAAAAAAAAAAAAAAACTAAAAGAGAAGACAAGGGAAGACCACGTTCGAGCCAGCTGCACCAGTTGGTAGCACTAGTAGTATGGTCATATTCTACTTCCTAGTCGACTTGGTGCCTTGCTACCCTGTCTGCCATCTCCTTCCTACTTTCGTCTACCGCCGTTTCCCTTCTACCCCTCCTGTTCCCCCCCCTCTCCGCATTCACTCGGTCGGGCTTTATGCCACTTCTCCTGTTGCCCCCTCCCCCCCCGTTCCTTTGGGCACCATCCACGGCGGATGCGCGGCGCTGTCTACTCATCTCAGCCTCAGCCTCGTGCCACCTCACCATGAACCGTTCGGCTGCTTCAAGGATCCCCCGGTACCACTTCCCCGCCTTTTTGGCTGCTGTGGACCACAACGCGGTCTCAACTCCAAACACCAAGGGGGCAACTTCCGTTGACCCTTCGGTGGCTCGGAACTCCCTAAGGTCTTCGACTATGCATCTATGCCAAGTCTTACACTGTCCGCCTGGTCTCGGGTTCTCCCCACCAGCTATCGTCCCGAGCATTACCCGATTGGGTAATCGCTCCTTGCTTTGCCGTGCCACGCCCCCCGCAAAGAAGAGCCGCCGTTTGCGAATGGTCGTTTCGATGCTCTCGCAACGTGTCATCTTGAGGGCCTTCGCGTACGAGAGGGTGGCATGGTCAGTACGAAGTCGGCGCTGGAAGCCAATGACTCGCAACAGGACTTGGTGGTGAGCCGTTCGAAGCTTGGCAAAGTGTTCCGCTCTGAGGGTCCACGTCACACACCCGTACAGCAGGGTCTCAATCACCTCGGCCTTCAGCATTCGGACTTTAAGGCTAAGGGGGGCGGTCGTCCTATCATACAACTCCGGGCCGAACCGTTTGAAGCATGCTCGCATGAGGCGGATCCGTCGGTCGATTTCGAGCGAGAGGTCAGCGTTTTCGTGGATAACGCCGCCTAGGTATAAGAACTGGGTCGTCTGCTTATACCTCTGACCTGCCGCTTCGATGACGAGCGGTGGTGCGAGGGTTGTCCGGTCTGGTGTTTGTAGGACCATTGTCTCAGTCTTCTTTTCCGACACCGTGAGGCCTGCTGCTTCGAAGACAGTCACGATGACTGTCATCATTTTTGCGAGCCCTTCAGCCGACTTCGAGACAATTCCTGCATCGTCGGCGTACAACATGCCCCATACAGACCTTCGCACGCACGCCAATGGCTCCTCCTTCCCTGTTCGAACTACTCCAGCTTCCAAGAGTTGGACCAAATCCCTTACAATGGCTTCGTCTTGGCTGAAGCGTACTAGTACGACGTGTAACGCAGCAGCGAAGAACACGTTGAACAGTAACGGTGACAGTACACAGCCTTGCCGCAGCCCCTGCGTGACATCAAACCATTCCGAGAGCTCGCCGTCATCAGTACGCACGCGAGCCCGCATGCCATCGTGGAAATTACGGATAATTCTCAGCATCTTGGTTGGTACGCCAAAGCGTGTGAGTACCTTCCATAACAGCTCTCGGTCGACAGAGTCGTACGCTTTCTGCAGATCGATGAAGCACACGTATAAGGGGATTTTCCTCTGTCGTCCGAGCTCTTGCAGCCGGCGCACGACGAACAACATATCAATCGTTGATCGTGCGGGGCGGAAGCCGCACTGTTCCTCGGGGAGTAGTTCCTCGGTCTCGCAGTAGTTGCTGAGGCGGGACGCGACGATTTTCAACAACACTTTGCCTGCGTGGGCAACAAGCGAGATCCCTCTATAGTTGTTGCAGTCAGTTCGATCCTTCTTTTTGTGAAGGACCTTGATGATCGCATCTTTCCATTGCTGAGGGACTTCTCCTGTTAACCAAACATTGACAAGGATGTTGTGAAAGCGCTGGGCGAATGCCGGGTGGTCGATTTTTAGGAGTTCGACCACTGGTAAGTATTAATAGTGGTGTTTTTCTTCTTTTCCTTTTTTCCCAGCTGGCTCTTTTCAAGTAGTTGCGGCATCCCCTGCGGGGGGGGCACGACAGTAGTTTGTTCCTCCTATTTTTCTTTTCTCTTTCTCTCATTCGAATATTATTTCCCTTGCCTTCTTTGTTTTTGTTTTTTCTTTGTTCTGTTTCGTTTCTCTATCTGATATAATGTGTATGTCGTGCCTGTCGTATCCAGTATGATGAAATTTTTGTTTTTTTGCTCATCCCATTTGTTATCTTCGCACATCTTCTTCTCTCTCTCCTTCCAACTCGTAACTCAGATTCGGGGTCACATAGCAGGCTCTTCTACCCCCTTCCCGCTACGGTACGTGCCTTCATTTTTATCGCGAGAAGATTTCAGCCTTTTCGTCCCTCGTCGACTCGCATCGAATTGTGCCTACCCACGCTGCAAGGCGCTTTCAACAATTGAATCCTCTATGATTTTTATTTTTTCAAATAAAGTCAAATGTCCGACCCACCTGGGGCTCGAACCCAGGACTCAAACACAAGACTTACAAGTAGAATTCGAGGTTAACCACTTGAACCACCGGGGCGACCGGCTATCCCTGACATGGTATTGCATTGCCCACTATTAATAGGAAGGATCAAAGATAGCAAGTAGAGTAGACAAGCCTAAAGTTGGCACAGAAGGGAGGTAGACTTTGTGCATGGGTTTTCTTTGTTTACGAGGTTTTCTTCTTTCGGGAAAGTTATGAGTGATCCATGTTGAAGATCATGCTGCACATTGTCGGATGGCAAGAGAAATAATAATAGTGTGCTTACTGCATACCAGGTGTGTGGCAACGTAGTATCTCTGTGGCGTAGCTTTGTTTCCACATAGCTTGGATCTCTTCTAGGATTGAAGAATCGGCACGGGCACTGGTTGTGCTGGATGTCGACGGGTAGAAAAAACGGTTTTATGTGAAGAACACACACATACACACAAGTTCTGTGGTCCCAAAACTACGCTACTGAGATACTACGTTGTTGCGTATGTATGCAGTAAGCACAGTTAGTTGTAGGCAATGCAGAATGCGAAGATATAATCTACTGAGCTTTAGGGGCATAATCGATCAAATACCTAGCCCAAGGGCAATCCTTACAACAACGCCCCCCCCTCTGAACGGCAGGATCCTTGGGACGTCGGTACCGTATACCTGGTACGGCCGTACGCTGACCTACCTGCTTCGTTTCAATACCTTGGGAAGCAGGGAGATGTGGTTTTAGGGACGCACGCGCAAGCGTTTCTATAAAAGAAACGTTCGAGTGAGATTCGAACCCGTGTCTTGTCGAAGACGCCGAACGTGAAGATAATACCTACTGAGCATAGGGGTATGTACCCTGGGTAATCGACCCGTCTTTCACCTCTATAGCCCAATACCTTTCCAACAAACCCTACGGTCCCTACGATATAGAATGGGACAAGGTAGCACGATTTTCAGTCACCGCGCGTGCATCAAGAGTTGAGCAGGACGAACCCGAGCACCGGGCCTGGGCTGGACCTGTCCTAACCCTACTGCGACACCTGCAGGGAGCAACCGTATAGCTACACTACAGCGGTCGCCTTTATGGCATACTTTGTAGGTACGTGGCGAATTCGTTGCTTTCAACCCTGTAATGATTCGTAGACCACTGCTGTGGAAACCTACGTACACACCCAATACCCAATTTTTGAATGGATCCCGGGTAGAACTCGCGATCGAAATACTACACCACCGAGTCCTCAAGATGATTTTAGAGGGTTTTTTCGATCTCGTCAGCTTCTTTTTTTACTTCGGATCTTCATACTCGCATATACCTGGTATACGTCGACGTAGCCCGCAGGAAAAAATCGTAGTTGTGAAAATAAACAGCAGTTTATGCGTGCAAAGCAATAGTACAGCAGTTTCCTTGGGCTACACCGAAGCGGCGGAATAAATATGGGATTCGTGAGAAGAATTAGCGAGTCAAATGGATAAATCAGAAGAACGTGATGGATGTGCCATCCGTTGAGAAGTGAAAAGTACTGGGCCGGCACACCTTCAGGTCGTCGTGGCGTGCGGAGATAAGCAGACACCACGAAAAAAAGGGCATTCAAGGCGCCAAGTCAGACGCAGCAGCAGTGTGGAGGTATTCAGGACACTGTTGTTTTTTCGCTGGGCACAGCAAGCTGGACACAAGGCGTTTTGGTCCAGGTATTTGGGTCTGCTCAAAAACAGCAGTTCCACGCTCGAAGTGAAGGTACGCGCCTGTGCATGTATGTACATGTGCATGTTGAACTCGTGGAGGCTGACGATGAACTTATTTGCTACAGTAGGTTATACTGCTGCATATATATCTGTACTGCGATCATGGACTGCATTGTATTGTGGCGACGAGTTTACGTGAGAACAGCAACATCAACAACACTACAGTACTATAAGTGGGTTGAAAATGAGGGGGGATTGACCGACCCGTCCTTGTTGCGTGTAGCCTGTCAAAATCGGACAGCGGATGGTGTCGGGCGTATAAAACGAGCTACTACTAGTAACTGTAATAGTAGCAGACAGTAAAGTGCAGCGAGGGGGGGCGGCATCACGGAGGACGCGTGCTACTACTACTAACCGTATACAGCACCAAACAGTAGAAGGCGCGCCCGTGCCCCCCCCCCTCCCACCACTTTCCACACATCCATAGATACTTTACCCAGAGAGCACAAAAGACACCTACTACTACTTACTGCCGTTATTGTACGTTAGCCGTTCGTTTCGTTGCGATTATCGTTATTATTACTTTCGTCCTCCAAAAAGCGTTGTGTGTGCATCGTACTTGTTCCAGTCCGGCATTGATTGTTTACCGATCCGATGTGGGCATGTCAGACAATCATAGATGGCGTGCTGTCACGCCCTCCACACGACGGAGTCACTCGTGACGCTTCTGATTATCTCGCACTCTCCGAGAGATACCCCGCTCAAAACTTCGCTTCTTGAAGAAGGCCGCTCGGATCCCTTCCAACTGACAGCCCTACATGTATATACACACATAGGGCTGTGATTTGCTTACTATAATGACTACTAAGAACTATAGAGTACTTCACGGCTACATGCAGTATTATTTGTTACAACACACTGTACTTGGGTGGCGAAAAAGTAAGCCAACTAACTATTATACTGAAGTGATGTACTGTTGTAGACGACTTGCAGTAGTAGTACAGGTAGTTTGCCAGTATTAACACACGCGAATCGAGCAACAAAAGCGCTATTCAGATACAAAGACGCAGCGCACTCCTCACAAACCGCCGGGCGCAATTAACTCCACGTACATAGCAACGTAATACCTACCGGGTACTAACTGTGCTGCCCTCCACACGACGGAGTCACTCGTGACGCTTCTGATTATCTCGCACTCTCCGAGAGATACCCCGCTCAAAACTTCGCTTCTTGAAGAAGGCCGCTCGGATCCCTTCCAACTGACAGCCCTACATGTATATACACACATAGGGCTGTGATTTGCTTACTATAATGACTACTAAGAACTATAGAGTACTTCACGGCTACATGCAGTATTATTTGTTACAACACACTGTACTTGGGTGGCGAAAAAGTAAGCCAACTAACTATTATACTGAAGTGATGTACTGTTGTAGACGACTTGCAGTAGTAGTACAGGTAGTTTGCCAGTATTAACACACGCGAATCGAGCAACAAAAGCGCTATTCAGATACAAAGACGCAGCGCACTCCTCACAAACCGCCGGGCGCAATTAACTCCACGTACATAGCAACGTAATACCTACCGGGTACTAACTGTGCTATAGTTGGTGATTATACAATATATAGTCAGCGAACTCACTATTAATATAGCCACCCCTGAAATACAACATCCCGACCTTAAAGTACGAGTATCAGGGCTTTTCGCGAGTCATGACCCGACCCGCGGGTCGGGTCACGTGATGTTCAAGATGTCACGGGTCGGGTCGAGTCAGGTCAGGAATTGTTCAAAGTGTCACGGGTCGGGTCGGGTCGGGTCAAGAGATTTTCTTATCTCGTTGGTCGGGTCAGATCGGGTCAAGAGTTTTTCAAATCTCATGGGTCGGGTTGGGTCGGGTCAAGAAGTGATGAAAAGTTCGCGGGTCGGGGCAGGTCACGACCCGCGATTTTGGTTTTACTGACCCGCGGGTCGGACCCGCACATTCGGCTCGCGGATCCGACACTTGAATCACTTCCCGTTCTCTTTCTTAAAGGCTTCCCTCGTACCAATACTCAATAATACTCCTTGGTATCATATCCAAACATTATAACACCGCCAAATTAATATACGCATATATATGCCCGCATCCATTCATACCCACTACAGCCGGGTCATATATCGCTGCACTAAAATGAGCATAAATTGTCTTTGCCGATCCACGGTCCAGATCCACGGGTCGAATCTTCGGGTCAAGATAAATGGTCTCTCGGGTCAAGGTGACCCGACCCACGGTCCAGATCCGCGGGTCGAACCTGTCGGGTCAAGATAAATAGTCTCGCGGGTCAAGGTGACCCGACCCGCACGAAAGCCGTTTCTCACGGGTCAATCGGAAGGGACGCGTTCTACGATAGAGGTACCACATTTATTTCCGCTGATATTTTCCTGAAAAACGAGGCTCTTTAACCCCAAATCATCGCTATTCTATGCCAATCTTGTTTCGAAAAAGACGTTTCTTATACTTGGGCCATGGGATTATTCATCGGGATGCGATTTTATTTTTGCTGTTTTTTTTGGGTGAACCCTTATTATTGTAGAACGCCTCGACGGGACAGGTCGGGTCGGGTCAGGAGGTTTTGGAATCTCGCGGGTCGGGTTGGGTCTGGTCGGGTCACGAGATTTCAAATCTCACGGGTCGGGTCTTGTCGGGTCAAGAGGCTTTCAAATCTCGCGGGTCGGGTCGGGTCAAGTCAACATACCTCAGTTTTTTCGTGGGTCGGGTCGGGTCGGGTCAGCCGACCCGACCCTACCCTACCCGACCCGACCCGTGAGGTTTAACCTGACTCGTGAAAAGCCCTGGGTAATATGCCCCTAATTTCTGTTGTTTTTTGCTCGATGTTGCTCCCCAGGCCAAAACTCGAACTACGCCCCTGGATATATTAGATGTGAGTTGAGTACCTCCCGGAGGGACAGACCCTGGACTCATTCGAGAAGGGTATGTATGTCTGATTTCCTCGGTTTGTCCGCCAACAAGGATAAAACACGCCAGTCAAAAGGCTCAAATCAAAACAAACACAACAACAACAATACGTAGTATAATATATAGACCTTGTGCATAGGTTTCCTTTATATCCGGGGAATTTGTCTTTCAGGGATATATATGTTTTGATAGGTGAATGTTGAAGCTCATGGCTGCATATTGTTGGATGGCAAGCCTAATGATAATAATCTTGTCCGCAGTAAACGAGCACCTCGTCATACCAGGTATATATATATATATATATATATATATATATATGATATATACCATGCGTACAACTGCACACTTCGTACGATTCGAATTATCAGATGTATGTGTTTGATTGGTACAGGCGTGAGTGTATGCCACCCTTTCCGGCTTGATTGGTGAAATGCCCGCTATTAATAATAGGAGCATATATCATTCATTGGTGTGAAGGTGTTACGTACCGAGCTATAGGGGTAAAATATCGATCAAATACCCAGCCCAGGGTAATCGTTACGACACCCCTCCCCACTCCGAACGGCGGGATATTTGGAGCGTCGGTACCGTATACGGGCGCACGCTGACCTACCAGCTTCGTTTTAATACCTGGAGAGCCAGGAACAACAAGTTTTCAGGATGCGCACTCGAGGGTTTCGATAATTTTGTTTCTCGAAGTGAGATTCGAACCCGTGCCCTCGACAAAGTCAAATGTGAATGCGTTACCTACTTCTGAACTACATGTGATACGAGTCAAGTACTCATGGGGTAAGTTACCGACCAACTACTACAATGGGGACTGCATTATTGGTATAATTTTGTCATGTTTTTTTGGTCTGAGAGGTAGGTCACCTCTTTTGTTTGGAATTTGAAATCTGAAGTAATTACACCCCACCTGACTTGTAGTGTTTATTTATTTTGCTATGTATCTGACAATATGCACCGTTTGTTGCAATCGTAGATAGAGCTCCCGCCGGAAGTAGGAAGATAGTTATACTTTGTGCAGAGGGTTTTCTTTCACTCCCATGGTTTTTCTTTTTTGGAATCAACGTTGAAGCTCATGCTACACTGGCGGATGGCAAGAAACATTATCAGGCAGTGGCGCGTATTCCATTGAGTGTACGCAGGGAAGGATAATTGATTTGGAGTATACTGATTGTTGGTGGTATTCGACGAATTGTGTCAGCTTTTTCATCATGAGTGTGGGTAGTGCCCTGCACATTGTCGCAAGGCACACGAAATACTAATAACAAATTAAAAATACCCTCCACATATACCAGGGAAACTTACTGCGGCTGTAGAATCTACTGATTTCAGACACGGAATCATACAATATTTTTTGACATGTTTGCCAGATGTGAAGGTACTACCTACTGAGCTATACAGGTAAGATATCGATCAAATACCCAGCCCAGGGTAATCGTTACGACACCCCCCCACTGAACGGCTGAACGGCGGGATATTAGGGGCGTCGGTATACGGCCGTACGCTGACATATCCGCTTCGTTTCAATACCTACCTGGGGAAACAGGGATATAAGCTTTAGGGACGCTCGCGCAAGCGTTTCTATAAAAGAAAAGTTCATGATGTTCGAACCAGTGTCTTCGACGATGTCAAATGTGCAGGTATTATACCTACTGAGCAATAGGGGTAACATATCGATCGATTGCCCAGCCCAGGGCATCCCTTGCAACACAGAGCGCTTGTATGCTTCTGCTGCTACTACTACTACTACTACTACTACTACTACTACTACTACTACTACTACTACTACTACTACTACTACTACTACTACTACTACTACTACTACTACTACTACTACTACTACTACTACTACTACTACTACTACTACTACTACTACTACTACTACTACTACTACTACTACTACTACTACTACTACTACTACTACTACTACTACTACTACTACTACTACTACTACTACTACTACTACTACTACTACTACTACTACTACTACTACTACTACTACTACTACTACTACTACTACTACTACTACTACTACTACTACTACTACTACTACTACTACTACTACTACTACTACTACTACTACTACTACTACTACTACTACTACTACTACTACTACTACTACTACTACTACTACTACTACTACTACTACTACTACTACTACTACTACTACTACTACTACTACTACTACTACTACTACTACTACTACTACTACTACTACTACTACTACTACTACTACTACTACTACTACTACTACTACTACTACTACTACTACTACTACTACTACTACTACTACTACTACTACTACTACTACTACTACTACTACTACTACTACTACTACTACTACTACTACTACTACTACTACTACTACTACTACTACTACTACTACTACTACTACTACTACTACTACTACTACTACTACTACTACTACTACTACTACTACTACTACTACTACTACTACTACTACTACTACTACTACTACTACTACTACTACTACTACTACTACTACTACTACTACTACTACTACTACTACTACTACTACTACTACTACTACTACTACTACTACTACTACTACTACTACTACTACTACTACTACTACTACTACTACTACTACTACTACTACTACTACTACTACTACTACTACTACTACTACTACTACTACTACTACTACTACTACTACTACTACTACTACTACTACTACTACTACTACTACTACTACTACTACTACTACTACTACTACTACTACTACTACTACTACTACTACTACTACTACTACTACTACTACTACTACTACTACTACTACTACTACTACTACTACTACTACTACTACTACTACTACTACTACTACTACTACTACTACTACTACTACTACTACTACTACTACTACTACTACTACTACTACTACTACTACTACTACTACTACTACTACTACTACTACTACTACTACTACTACTACTACTACTACTACTACTACTACTACTACTACTACTACTACTACTACTACTACTACTACTACTACTACTACTACTACTACTACTACTACTACTACTACTACTACTACTACTACTACTACTACTACTACTACTACTACTACTACTACTACTACTACTACTACTACTACTACTACTACTACTACTACTACTACTACTACTACTACTACTACTACTACTACTACTACTACTACTACTACTACTACTACTACTACTACTACTACTACTATTTAATACTACTACTACTACTACTACTACTACTACTACTACTACTACTACTACTACTACTACTACTACTACTACTACTACTACTACTACTACTACTACTACTACTACTACTACTACTACTACTACTACTACTACTACTACTACTACTACTACTACTACTACTACTACTACTACTACTACTACTACTACTACTACTACTACTACTACTACTACTACTACTACTACTACTACTACTACTACTACTACTACTACTACTACTACTACTACTACTACTACTACTACTACTACTACTACTACTACTACTACTACTACTACTACTACTACTACTACTACTACTACTACTACTACTACTACTACTACTACTACTACTACTACTACTACTACTACTACTACTACTACTACTACTACTACTACTACTACTACTACTACTACTACTACTACTACTACTACTACTACTACTACTACTACTACTACTACTACTACTACTACTACTACTACTACTACTACTACTACTACTACTACTACTACTACTACTACTACTACTACTACTACTACTACTACTATTTAATACTACTACTACTACTACTACTACTACTACTACTACTACTACTACTACTACTACTACTACTACTACTACTACTACTACTACTACTACTACTACTACTACTACTACTACTACTACTACTACTACTACTACTACTACTACTACTACTACTACTACTACTACTACTACTACTACTACTACTACTACTACTACTACTACTACTACTACTACTACTACTACTACTACTACTACTACTACTACTACTACTACTACTACTACTACTACTACTACTACTACTACTACTACTACTACCCTCTTTTCCTTTGGTGTTCGAGGTTCGAGCGATAGAATATGATGCTAGTTCACGAAGGAGCGAAGCAAGTTAGCCGACGGACGTGTTCACCCATGTAACGCGCAAAACGCCCGTTCAGCCACCCGCTGGTTCCGAGCCGGTCACACGAATACCCTAGCGTCCCTGCACGATCTGCTTGCTAAAAAAGTGTTGTGTATCACGAGCAATAGATAGCGTTGCTGGGGGGTTCCTATAAAACTGTGAAACGTGGATTAAATGTGAGAATTTGATGCGGAGTTTTCGATCAAACGATCACCAGGCTTGAGATTGGTCTAGATGGACCACTCTATAGCCAAGTTGCATCGCCGAAATCTTGACCGCTCGCCACGAAATCTGCAAAATAATGTCCCCTCTATATTTGCCGCTCTTCCGGCCCAGGACACGTCGCAATCGATGGGTCGTGAGATAGATGTGTATGCATCCTTTCATTGTCGGTGCATACATGCATACGAAGTACATAATACATACATACAGACGAACAGGCATTCATGCATACATATAAACACATTTACATACAGACCCAAAGACAATTCAATACCGGGATCCTCACCAGATTGTGTTTTCAGTGGCAAAATACTCTTCCAATACGTGTGTGTACTGCTGTTGTACGTACATACGTGCAACCCAACATCAGGGAGGAATATTTGAAGCCTCAAGCTATCAATTATTATAACCAAACAAATCATTTCTTTATTGAGGGCCACAATATACGCAAGCTAATACACAATGTCTACAGTCAGCACGAAGTATCCGTCGTGTATCAATCCTCCTAAAGTCCTCTGCCTTGTCGAACTCTGAGCTTCTTTGGGGCTTCAGAGGTGATCGGTCACGGAACACAAGTGGCGACAACTCGGCATCATCGGCCATACCTTCGGCAACCGGCGCTTCTGGGCTAGACGGCACTCATTAGTACCGAAACCAATGTAGTTGTACTACGTATGCGCGACTTGTGGCACACACTGGATGGTCGTACTCCAGATCGCCCACCCTATTTAATATCGTAGACGGCTGTTAAGGCTGTCGAGACCACACTTCTGTATCTTTCAAAACTCGTCTCTCGGCCCATAAACGGCTCGTTTGCTCAACACCTCCCTACAATTCTCCGAACCACGCGTTGCGGTCAGCCTTGCCAGCTATTCCCCCTGCTTGCTTATTTCAAGGTTGTCATTACACAGGTAATTGACATGTAAAGTGGGCATGTGTGCGGTGTACACATTTATACGTCTAAACCTGTACGTCGCGTTAAAATATTTATCCACGGTTCTCGTTCTTTATCTTGAACCTTGAGACCGCGGAAGATGCATTTCGCGTGGAACGAAAGGCAGAACGGACTTAGGGCGTGCTGGTTGCCGCTGAGCAGAACAAACAGTTATCGGAGCAATGTGACGGTACAGCAAATAAATGCTTTTGATACGCAGTGCACTCTAGATGTAATAAATTGGCATACGTGTTGGTTGCTTTGCGATAGTTTAGAGGGCCTCTGGCCCCTACCCATGCACGGTGGGAGCCACTCACCACTACAGCAGGGAATCAAGGCGAGCCCGTGTCCTCACGTCAGCCACGGGTTTGCACCCCGTGGCTCACAAGAAATCTCAATGACTGTGTGCAGTAGTACGAATGAATGCGGACAAATATGCAGATGCAAACGTGAAGCAGCTTGTTTGTAAAGAGGTTCTGAGCCGACATTATCGTAAGCACTCTGCAAATAGTCGAGCCGTTTCAGCCTCGTCGGACCTCCCGAGCAGCAAGCCAACCAGGTTGGTCCCTCAGAATAAAGGTGGATGCCATGCCAGCAAATCGATGACGCTATCTGTTTCGTGTACTCCCTTGAATGCGCACGCCTTGACATACCTCTCTTATTAACGCTCGACCACCCTTCGTGTGATGTCGTGTTGCCGCGGATAACAGCGGAACCGGACGGCAAATCGTTGGGTCGGGCATGGTCCGAGGATCGGGCATGGTCCGACTCATCAGCGCCCGTTTGGGGATACTTGTTTTGTCACTGGACCAGTCTATATGCCAGTACACGAATTGCTCCGGAGATTTGAGCTGGCTAAACGACGGGTTTTGTGATTATGCAACCAACAACCTGGCTTGTGGCTACGACGGGGGCGACTGTTGCGAGTGTACCTGCGCCGACAGTCCTCAGTACCCTTGTGGCTCCATCGGATTCAATTGTTTGGACTCGGCCTGCCCTAACGAAGATGCATCTCCTCATCCGAATTGTACAGGGAACTTCAATTGGCTAAACGACGGGTTTTGTGATTTTACAACCAACAACCTGGCTTGCGGCTACGATGGGGGAGACTGTTGCGCGTGTACGTGCATGGACGGCCCTACGTACTCTTGCGGCTCCAACAGCTTCACTTGCGAGGATTCGGCCTGTTTAGACCCAGTCATCGCTGCCCAATACCCCGAATGTTCAGAAGACAAGTTGCTATCGGTAGGTGACGGGCTGTGTACCGCTGAGAACAACAATCAGGCTTGCGGCTACGACGGGGGAGACTGCTGCTTGTGTACGTGCAACGGCAGCGCTTGTACCATCAATGATTTTGACTGCTTGGATCCTAGCGCTGGCGACGAAATCTACGACTGCAAGTCATCGCCACCTACCTCCGGACCTTGCCCCACGGACGGTCAACGTGTGTGGGTGGTGGAAAATCCGGCACAAGCTAGATCTCTAGCCGTAGCTGTTAATTGCTCTGGTGGGTCATTCGAGGTGTTGTGGCAAGGAGAGGTCGTCGTCGACCAGACGATTCACATCTTCGATGGGACTGTTCTGAACATAACGGGCGCCGGTCCAATCGCCAGTATGGACGGAAATTCTACCACTCGTCCGCTATCCGCCGTGAACGCTTCGGTTTACGTGACAGGTGTAAACATGAGCTATGGCGCGGGTACCGTCGGTGGAGCCATCGCTGCAGTACGATCTAGGGTGACTTTGACCGATGCACATTTTTTCGGCAATACGGCTACCGGCCGCGGGGGCGCCATATACGCGTCTGATAGCTCGGTGGTGTCCTTCATTGGGCATAACTGGTTGTTCGCGAACACTGCAGCCATGGACGGTGGTGCGATGTTTGTATTGGACAGCTTGTGCACTGCCGAGAACATAGCGTTCTTCAACAACACAGCCGGCGACGATGGAGGCGCTGTGATGGTTTTCGATAACGCCAGCTTCTCCTGGAGCGGAAAGGCTATTTATAATGGAAACCGAGCCGGAGGTGCTGGAGGTGCCATAGCTGCTAAATACGAGTCGGATGTTTTCTGGAGCAGCTCCGCGAGTTTTCAATCCAACAGCGCCTTAGGGAGCGCGGGGGCAATTTCACTCGAAAGCGACTCAAGTGCTTCATGGTACGGAGAGACGGCGTTTAATAATAATAGTGCACTGCTTTATGCGGGTGCGGTTCACGTGCTACATTCCTCGTACGTTTCGTGGAATGCAACCACCACCTTCAGAAACAATCGAGCAAGCATCACTGGAGGCGCGATGCGGGTAGTCAATAGCTCCAGTGTTTCCTGGAGCGGGATCACAAAGTTCGTTGCAAACAGTGGCCTGGACGGTGGGGCCATTGGGATAAGCGTCACGTCCACTGTCGTTTCGAGCGGGTATACAACATTTGCTGCCAACATCGCTGAAACCCGGGGGGGTGCGGTGATTGTTTTTGACTACTCCATCGTCACATGGGGCGGAGATACGGCCTTCGACGGGAACTTGGCGCGCGATGGGGGTGCTGTTTATGCAGAGTCTAGCTCGATCTTGTCCTTCGCCGGGAATACCGCCTTTCATGGCAATACGGCCGCCGGTGTAGATGCACCCGGCATTGTGTCGGGTGGTGCCCTTGCTGTGCGGCGTTCCACGATTACGGTAAGCGGAGAAACCATCTTCGCCAGCAACCAAGCCCCAGGTTTTGGTGGTGCTTGTTGCTTTGTAGGAGCTAGCATTATATGGACAGGGAAATCGTCGTTTTTTAACAACACGTGTGGAGCATCTGGGGGGGCTGTGTCTTTTTTTTCGTCGAATGCTGTCTTCGACGCAAACGCCACTTTTCGGGAAAATACTGCCCAATCTGGTGGGGCTGTGAACGCACACGAATCAGTACTTACGTGGGGTGGAGATGTTGATTTTTTCAACAATTCGGCCTACCTCGGTGGTGCTCTTGGTGCGACGTCCAACTCGAACGTGACATGGACAAGAAGCCTGACATTCGCACATAACAGTGCGGTTTCGCCGAACGGGGGTGCATCAGGCGGTGGTTTGTCAGTGTACAGCGGCTCCACCGTTTCCTGGAGCGGAACCACTATGTTTGTCAACAACTCCGCAGACGCGTTTGGTGGGGCCGCACATCTGGTATGGGACGCAACTGTGTACTGGAGCGGACGCACAACATTCTTCGGCTGCACTGCATCCTTTGGCGGCGCCATTTTCGTTCAAAACGGATCGGCTGCGGAATGGAGTGGTCGGACGGAGTTTGTATCAAACACGGCGGCCTCTTCCGGCGGGGCAATTGGGTCAATGTTTCTAGACGAGGCGACCAACCCTCGAAGTTCGACTCTCGCCATCAATGCGTCCACCACGTTCACGAGCAATACAGCCGGGGAAACTGGCGGCGGTTTAGCGTTGAACGGGATGCTGTCTATTGAGTTTCAGTCGCCAGACGTGTTGTTCATTGGCAATTCTGCCGAAGTTGTGGGGGGTGCGGTGTTCGTATCTAGTTTCGGTGTTGGCCCGGTGTTCTCCTCAGTTCGATTTGTTTCCAACTTCGCTGGGGCCGGCGGTGGTGCTTACATCGCTGCCTCAGGCAACGACAACCTCAGCGAGTTCAAGGCAACACCGGTTTATGCAACTAAGTTCGACGGATGCCAGTTCGTTGACAATTGGGCAACAGCAACAGGCGGGGCAATCGAAAGCTTAGCTGGCCAAGATCATATCCTCAACACGATCTTCATAGGTAACACAGCGGCCGTTGGAGGGGCCTTGAGACTAGGAGGCAAATCGTTCTTGGACAATTGCTCGTTTGTGGACAACAGCTCAGAGGAGGGGGCAGGGCCTGCCGTAGACAACATCGGCTTCGTTGGGAGGATATCGAACAGCTCTTTCGTCGGCAACCTCTTTAACTGTCAACCAGGCACGTACCTGGACTTCGACGAGGTAAGAAATTGTTCCATCACAACGCGTTGAAAGATATGAACGCCTGTTGAGATGCGACACGAGATTCACGTCTCTGACCGCCGCCCGCCTAGAAAGGAACAATGCTTATTTTTGGGACGGTTCGGTGTACTGGTTTATGGCTCGGTGCGTAGCTACGTGGGCACGACTTATTTCCTCTAGGCGTTTAGCTTGCCGTTCGACAGGTTAGGCATCTACTCCATTGAGACAACCAACATCCTCACCCGTGACTGCTTGGTTTCAAATTGGCGTGACCAACGGGCTGTATTCGTTGTGGAGATCACCTTCGGGCTGAAACCAGATGTATTCGTTCGTTCTGCTGCAGTCAGGAAATGCCCTTGAGATCGCCTGCAACGGATGCAGGGCTCCGTGCCAAGGATGCGCCTTCGGAGAATCGCTCGTGGTTCCTACCTGCAACCCAAGCATGCAGCACTCCACAAGCTCCGGTGGGGGCACCACACTGGAAACACTCTCAATCAATCCCGGCTTTTGGCGTGCCACCTCGACCAGTACGAACGTGTTGGCATGCTACAGAGAAGAGTCCTGCTTAGGGGGCGTGACAGGAACATCTGACTACTGCCTTGACGGCTACGAAGGACCATGTGAGCGAACGACCACCTAGAGAAATGAGACTGAATTCAAGCACGATGAACTGTCAGGCACCGTGCCTGCCTCGCCATCTGAACCAATTGCATGTACCTAGCTACTGCTTGGCTGACGGCTTCGGCCACAACTGAAACGCCGTTTTTCTATCTACCCAAGGTATGAGCGGGGCACCACGTTATGCCTGGGAACCTTTCTGGCTGACGAGGATCCTTAATCGAGGAGCTCTATCAAATCTGGTTTGTTGTTTGAGTAAAGTATGTATAATCCATTGGATTGTTTTCGGGTTAAGCGTATATAGTTGAAGATGCTCGAATTTTGGGCGAGATGTGGAGCTCCCCAAGTGAGAAGCCACAGGAGCGTCAGGTACACCCCTAAAGTAGCATGCACCATTTGCTCATATATATTTTTTTCTCAGGACTGCAGAGACGAGTTTTAGCCTCTTGTAGGGCTCCCTAATGTAAGAGCTCAATGCCATACCGGTGGAGGGGCCAGTGCCGATTGCTGAAATATGGGATAACCCTTCGCTGATGAAACGGCACAGCTCGTTACCGGTGTCAGTGAGTAATCTTTGAAATACCGTTGACATGCCGATTGCCCAACCTCGCTGCGCGTCACTATGCAACAGACTGTGCGATTTGCAGCAACGGGTATGCGGTGAGTTTCGGGTTTGCCTGCGATAAGTGCTCGGACAAAGCAGGCGGAACCGTGCTCACGGTTGTTCTTGGCGTACTCCTCTTGATCGTTGCGGCCGCCACTGCGTCGTACACGATGTCAAGCCAGCTGGCGGGTGATAATCTCGGGGTCGTTGGGCGGCTGACGCGGTTCGTTCCGCTGCAATCTATCAAGATCGTCATCGTCGCATTGCAAATCGTGACACAGGTTAGGGCTGTCTCTGTAAGATGTTATCTGACGCAGCGAGAACGCTCACCTCGCACCAGCCGTTTCGGTCGAGTGTTGCCCTGTTGGTTTGGCCCCTGTGAGTAGGGAAGCGTTTCCGCATGCATTTACTCTGCGCCGACACTGAATAGTAGATCGATTACACTTGTACGCATTATAGTAGCAGAGTTCAACTTCTTCGCTCTTCGTATCGACGGACCAGTACGAAATATCCAGACCTGGGCCTTTTTGGCGTTATAGCGTTTGCCAGCGGTTGCTCACCCAAAAACCTTGCCAAAGCGGTCGGGTACGCTTCTGGTTTGACCAACCAAACGCACATGGGTGAACAGTTACGTTGCTACAGTGTAGATGCCATTTTTAGGCGCCGTCTATAATATTAACAAACGTGCCGTCTTGAGCACTGCTGCAACCTAATACTTGCCCAAACGTTTGTGCCGAACTTGTTGATTTCCCATCCAGTTCGCCACTATTGCGAACGTCACCTACCCCCACATGTACCAGCGCTTCCTCGATGCTGTGAATGTGCTCAACTTGGACCTCGGCTGGATATCTCAACTATCGGTGGGCTGTCTGTTCGACATTGGCATCCACGGCCGACTGTTGATAGCAACGATCGGCCCCATCATCGCCGTAATATTTCTTGGACTGACTTACGCTGTGGCGGCAAATGGTAGCCGGGGGAAATATGAAGCGCTCCTATCGATCCGGCACAAGCACGTGTCGATGGTGCTACTACTGACATTCTTGGTGTACTCAAGCGTTAGTTCTATTCTGTTTCAGATGTTTGCGTGTGATGACCTTGACGACGGCAAGAGGTACCTCCGTGCCGACTATCGTGTTGAGTGTGATTCCTCAGAGCACGGCGCGTTTCAGATTTACGCAGGCTTTATGATCTTGCTTTACACAGTGGGAATTCCAAGTCTGTACATCAGCCTCTTGCTTAGGAACAATCGGGTACTGAAGGACGGAGTTGGTCGAGCGGACTGTCAGGGTATCCAATCGTTTTCCGACTTGTGGAAGCCGTACAAGCCGTCGATATTCTATTACGAGGTAATCGAATGCGGTCGACGTGTGTTGCTGACGGGGGCGGTGGTTTTTATATATCCCAACACTTCGGCCCAGATTGCTGTAACGCTAATGACCGCCTTTGTGTTCGCGATGATGTCGGAAGGATTAGCCCCCTTTGCGTCTAGGTGGGACACGTGGATAAATCGCATGGGACATGTTGTCGTGTATGTGAGCATGTACGTCGCTCTCCTGTTGAAGGTAGATGTGTCCAACGAAAGGTCCGGTAGCCAAAAGGTATTCGAAGCTGTCCTTGTCGCCGCCCATCTGGGCATGATACTGGGGGTGGTAGTTGAGACCGGCGTGATGATTTGTTCGTTGAGGGAAACCGTGCAAGAAAGGATATTGCCTAGATTCCGCGGCACCAAGATATTTATATTTCCTGTAGACAGACGAGCAAGAAGTGCAGAGGATGGGTAGAGTCGCTGCCAAGCTTGACACTACTGTCCCGCCAAGGCTCCCTGATTTTATGTGCTGGCGCATTGATTTGAACGAGATGCCTTTCTTGGCGGGCTGTGGCGTATTCCGCCACATACATGATATTTCCATATTACTGGGGCACTGGGCTCCTTGTGGGAAATGCACCGTCCTCAACATGCTCAGCACCTTCTTGAGATGTAAAGAGCAGAAGCCTATGGCAGGCATGGAAGTGGTACCGGGGGATCATTGAAGCAGCCGAACGGTTTATGGTGAGGTGGCACGAGACTGAGGCTGAGATGAGTAGGCAGCGCCGCGCATCCACCGTGGATGGTGTCCAAGGGAATGGGGGTGGAGGGGGCAACAGGAGAAGTGGCAGAAAGCCCGACCAAGGGAATGCGGAGAGGGGGGGGGACAGGAGGGGTAGAAGGGAAACTGCGGTAGACGAAAGTAGGAAGGAGTTGGCAGACAGGGTAGCAAGGGACCAGGCCGACTAGGAAGTAGAACACGACCATACTACTAGTGCCACCAACTGGTGCAGCTGGTTCAAACGTGGTCTTCCCTTGTCTTCTCTTTTGTTTTATTTTTTCCTTTCTTGCGCTGATTCTCCGTGATTTTCATTTCATTTTTTTCTCTTCCTTTTCTGATTGATAAGCCGTACTGAAGGAGCCGTGTGGCGTGGTTGGATGACGAACCTGCTCTGCTCGTTTCGTATTGTCTGACGCCAAGGGGCTGAGCATAGTTGACGAACGCAGGGCGTAGACGGCAGTCTGGGTAGCAAGGTACCAGGCGGATGAGCAGGGGGAACCTGGCTATACTACTCATACCACAAACTGCTGCCGCCACCAGGAGGGTGCTTTGGGCTTTGGTCTGCCAGTTATTTTTTCCTTTGTTATTTTCCCTTTGTTTGTTTGTTTGTTTGTTTGTTTCTTTGTTTGTTTGTTTCCTTTTTTGTTTTTTTCCTTGGTTCTTTTTCTTACTCTGTTTACAAGCAGTGGTGTTTCTGTTATTTTTTTCTTTTTTTCCCAGCTCGTTCTTTTTCATGTGTTGGCCACCTCGCCTGCGGGGGGGGGGCACGACAGATTGTTTCTCCTAGTTTTTGCTTTCATTTTTTTTGCTCTTTTTCCTTTTCTCTTTCGATTTGTCTACTTTGTTTCTGTTTTCTCTTTGATTGCTTCTTTTCGTGTCCCTATTTCATAGATTGTGTATGTCGTGTCTGTCGTATCTAGTATGATGACATGGAATTGCATTGCCCACTGCAGTGCTTGCTGCATACCGGTACATGGCAACGTAGTATCTCTGTGGCGTAGCTTTGTGACCACAGAACTTGTATCTCTTCTAGGATTGAAGAATCGGCACGGACACTGGTTGTGCTGGATGTCGACGGGTAGAAAGAACGGTTTAATGTGAAGAACACACACACATATTCGTGGCGAATTTTCAGCACTTTTCCTGCATTTGTTTTATAATTCGTACTTTGCTAGTTTTTTTTATTGAATACACACATCGGCGCTCGGTCGTGCGCTAAACGGTACGCGGCCGAGTCTATTCGAAAAGGTTTTGTCTCGGAGCTGCAAAGAGGACCTTTAACAATCTGGGAGAAGGGATCTTTAGGTTGGTAGGCTGTTCGGATGCTTTGGTTCCTGTTGGGATCAAGGTACGGGCGAAGACCCAACCCAACCCCTGACTCTAACCCTAACCCTAACCGTTACTCTAACCCTGACCCCAAACCGCAGCCGAAACGGGCCAAAACTCGCCATAAACGCGGCTACGACGAGTTGGATCGAACCCGGAAATTTATCAGATGCGGACGACGATTCCGAAGTGCAGACCACGCTACACATTTTTCAAGTAAAAAGCATACCTAAAGATAGATCCCTTCTCCCAGACTGCTAAACCTACTAGCTGAAAATGTCGATGAAAGAAAACGGGCAAGGAGAAGAATGGGACCCTGTCCGCCGGGTAGGACATCCGTGCTCGAACCCGTTGGTAGATTCGTGCCTTACCTTCGTGTCTGAGGAACAGGTCGGGGTTCAAGTCAATCAGGCCGCGCCACCGTTGGAGCACACACTCATAGATCTGCTAAGCGACATGCGGTCGCGTACACAGGTGGCCAGCTCTATGGCTGAGCGTATTTCTCTGCCGCGAGATACAGCCTTGCGTTATTTGGTTTTCTATTCGATGCGCAGGGGTTAGGATCTTTCCTTTATAATGGGGTCGCACGTCTTAAAAACTCCCAGCGTCGAAGGGTTTGATCTTCAACTTTCAGTTTGGCAAGACGCTTCGGGCCTCTAGCAAGGCAGTGGTAGTGCTGACTGACTGGGACTGCCCGGCGGTTTGCGCCTTTCGGGCTGTTACGGCGTAATGGTACAAATTTACCGCACAGCGGATAGGGTGGGACTTAACCACCGGGCATCTCTGTAAGACATAACAGTTGTTCACAGTCGCGCGAATGCCTGCTGCATGCTGAGTGGTTGATTGGTGTGATTTATGTGGCTGAAAGCTGTCCAACGGGCACATGTGGTGGGGTTTATGCTTTTCCGAACGGGTTGCATACACATACATTAGGATGGTTTTTCAGGGTCACGGGAAAGAGGGGTGATGGCGCCCTTGACCCCAGTCTTTCAAGTACACAACTCGACGACAAAATAATTAAGACTTCGCAACACCATCTCTTCTATTGCTCCCGCGCCTCGTGGCAAGGTCGAGCGGCGCCACACCCGGTGCACGAGTTGTCCCCGTACGCTAGCGGGGTAACTGGGTTCCCGGGAAACCCGACCGCCCTCGACCCGCTTACGCTAGTGAGACCTGTAAGCCAGGATGGCTCGTGCCAGAGGGTGAGCGCTAGGGATGGACTGCTACTGGACGCCGTGCCGAGGGAAACCCGGTGAGAGGCTGCAAAAAATGGGTTTTGAACTGGCTGCTGACACAGTAGACATTCCTTGGATAAAAACCGTACTCGCGAAGCTAAAATGGCGCGATGGACTGACCGATGAGGATAAGGCCGCCGTCGGGGTAGCGTAGTGGACTGCCGAAGAACGGCAAACCTCGAGGCTATAGCGGAATAGGATACACAGCGACAGCAACACCAGCATCAGTGACGTTATCACCAGCAGCAGCAGCAGCAACAGCAATTCAGCGACCCCTACCACTCAGAAGATTATTTACTGTAGTACCAACAGCACCAGCACCAACAGCAACTCAGCGACCCCTACTACCCGCCAGATTATCACCAGCATCAGCAGCAGTATCACCAGTAACATTAATTCAGCGACCCCTACTACTCAGAAGATCACTCCCAACAACACCAGCAACAAAATCAATTCCGCGACCCCTATTGATAGTATCCACCAGAAGACCACTACCAGCAGCAACAGCAGCAGCAACGTTGTCAGCATCAATCAGCGTGAGCAGCAGCACCAACATCAGGAGTACAGCGAACACTACTACCCGCGAAATCTCACTCCTAGAAGGAGCATCAGCAACAACATGCCATTCAGCGACACCCGGCCGACGTTAGTTACGCACACCAAGTAGAAGTTAGAGAGCAGTTGGGAGAGGAGCACCAGCCCAGGAGAGCAACGCCCCACCATCAAGCGCAACATCCTTGATTACGATTTCGTCGAGCGAAAAACCGGGCGCAGGGTATGCCGTGGATTTATCCGCGTTCCCGACGCTGTCTGTGGAAGGATCGACAACCGATCAATGACTACATCACGAAGGCTTTGGTAGGAAGGCATGGAAAAAGAGCGCGCATCGACAATCACTGGGGTTTTGTCATTGCAGCAGCCAAAGCAGGTGGTCAATGCTCCGTTTAGGGAACCGGAGGGGCAGGTGATGAACGTGGAGAAGGAGTGCATGCAGAAAGGGATTTTGCAGCTGAGCGATTGGGACCTGGTGGGGCGCGAGGAGGAGCTGGTTGGGGGTGAGGAACAAGTGGAGAAAGATGCGAACCATGAGGAGCATGGACAGGAGGCGATGGAGGAACACACCCAACCGCAGCAGCAGCAACATCGACTTCAGGAGGAGCCACCAGCTCTGACGCCCCCCGCGCTGTGGCCGCCGCCATTGCCAGCTGAGCGCGAGGGAACGCAAGGTTGGGAGGACGAGGATTTGGGCCATTCATGGGGGGTTGACGGTGGGCAAGGTGCCGGACTGATGGAGGGACACACCCAGCCGCAGCAGCAGCAACGACGCCAGGAGGAGCCGCTTCGACTTCTTCCGCGCCATGGCCGCCCCCATTGCTCGATGAGCGCGAGGACGAGCAAGGTGTGAGCGAATTTCGTTTTTTCAGCAGCTTCGTGGGCTGGGGGACGGAGCCGGGACGTCGGCATCTTACGCGGCCGACGAGGACGCGGGTACGCGAGAAGGACCAGGTCACCGCCTACAAGTTTAGTGTAAGACATGCTCGCATGTATTCTTCACTTGTCTCGGATCTGATTTTTAGGGTGGAGTATTTCTGGTTGAATGGTATACGAGCAACTCAAATCATTTTAGTCTCGCTGCAGTACGCGACATCACTTAAGAATCTGGCAGTTAAGAACGTCAGACTGGGATTTACGGAAATTTAAGAATTTACAGGTAAGCATCTGTATCCGCTGCACTCGAGAAGGAAATAAGAATTACAAATTTGGAAGGGCAAGGGGGTCGGCAGTAAGAATCTGGCTGAATGCACTGCACCCCTGAAAAACAAGAATTTGCCCAAACATCCCTCAAGACCACACCAGGCCCCCCGCCAAACTGCCTCTGCTCCAAATTCGTCCTCACAGGTGGCGTTTTTTTTTTTTCGTTTCGCCAAACAAATTCCTTTCCCCTCTGCAAAAATGCAAATAATAATATTGCAACACCATTATTTGTTTTTTCGATGCGGGTGGAAGCAGTGCGGTGGTGGGTGGTGTACTGCTTGCTGGTAGAGTATCTGCAGGCCCTTGGAGCAGAGGATGTAAGCGCCTTGACCTGCACTGCATCGTGGTTTCAGCAAATGGAGATCTGGCGAAGCTAATATCGTGGCGAAGGCGTCGGAGGAGTTACGAATGGCCTCTTCACCAAGCAACGACCCCGACGATGGTTCGCAGAGCGAGAGCTCTACAAGCTGTTGATGGCGCGCCGAAAGAGGAAGCTGAAATTGTCCTTGCTGTAGGTCACGGTGACGTACCGGAAGCTGCTGCGGGACATGTACCCTGCCAATCCGCTGGCGGTGGCGTTCCACCCGTCTCACAGATGGGACAGCGGTGGGCGAAACACCACACCCTGTCGATGCGACGCAGGAGCAACCTCAAGAACAAATCTACCGACGAACGTCTACCGCAGATCTGGCCGTTCCTCAGAAATCATCGCAAGATGATGAACGAGCCAGCGCAGCGTAAGGGACACGCGTTCTCAGACACGGAAGCTGGGGTGCGGGCTGCCCAGCCACGAGATCCGAAGTACGGGCGGTTTCAGCTGAACGAACGGTTCAATTCTGACCAGGTGCCCAGTCGAAAACGTGGGTCCCAAAGGGAAGTAAGCGCGTCTCCATCGCGCAGCCTTTCAGTGAGCTGGAAAAGAAGCAGTGCATGATCCAATCTACCATAATTGGGCCCGGTGGGAAGCTCATGCGGTGCGCGATCATTTTTGGAGGTACCGGGAAGCGGATCTCGAAGGTGGAGAAGAAGGCCTATGACTCTCGCGTGGACGTTTTTTCCTAGAAAAACGCGTGGGCGGACATCGACTACTGCATGGAGTGGACTGAAAATTGCTTTCGCAAGCGTCTTATGCAAGGCCGGGGTAGGGTGCCCGCGGAGCAACCATTGCCGACTCTGGATAGCTTGCACGGACATACAACGAACTAGTTTAAGGCATACATCTAGAAGGAGTGCAACTCGCTGGTGTGGTTTTACCCTGGAGGGTGCACGGACGCACTGCAGCCCATCGATGCAGGCCTTGGGGCATTCATCAAGGTCGAGGTTGGGAAGAAACTCGAACTATGTCTTGAGAACGGGGACAATTTGGAACGGTGCGACACCAACGCGCTGACTGCATCCGATCGACGCGCCTTGTTCACTAAGTGGGTCGCAACAGCCGTGGACACCGTTGACAACCGCGCTGGCTACAGGTTTCGCCTGTTCGAGAAGACAGGGAGCCTGATGACGGCGGAGGGGACAGGGGACGAGCGAATTCAACCTGGAGGAGATGACGGAGCCTTTGGCGTTCATGGGCGATGCAAGCGAGGACGAGGTGGTAGGGGCCAGGGGGATGGGAGCAGTGGGGAGGAAATCGACGGGCAAGGAGCTGAAGGAGAAAGTGACGGGGATGGCCGCGGGAGGGGGGAGGGGGGGGAGGGGAGGGCGTACTCATTTGTTGCTTGCCTTAGTCGTTTGACCATTGACCACGCATCCCTTTCGAGACGGAGCACCGTTCCTACTTCTAATAGAGCCACCTCCAACAATTGGGCGTTCATTACGTTGTTTCCATATATTACATAGAAACGTTTTGCTAATCTTATCCCCTTCCTGTTTGGCCGCCTGTGGCCACCATCTATCTCCTAGGATAGCGATTGTTTTCTAACTGCTATCTATCAATAGGGTGTCAAACTCCTCCATGTCACATTCGTCTATTTCCCTTATCTCCTCTTGTAACACATCCCGTTTCTCCTTGTAAACTTCACATTCTCCTACTATGTGAGTTCTGCTCTCTATTGCTTTGCCACACGGGCACATCTGTGCATCTATTTCTTCCTCCTCCCGGCTACTGGTACACCTCTTTCTTGTTTCTGGCAGGTCCAAGTCACCTACACGAAAGCGCAGTTTCAACGTTTTCGCGAAGTCCATTGGGCCGTGCAGATACGTTTTCATTCCTATTCCTTCCCTCAACCCCCGTAAATCTTCAGGTGTTTTTCCGATTCCACCTTGTTTCGTAGCGCTAGCTTTTTCCCCCTTTTTTCTATCCTTTCTTCTACTTCTGCCTTGTACTTCCCAAACTTCCCGGCGGACATCACCTCTTCTTGGTTTCCCCCTATATCCTTCCATACTTTCTCAACTACGCTATCCCACCTTATTCCAGCTCGCGGGAGGGGGTGGTGATAAGAGTGGACAGGAAGCAGGTGGGTCAGGGGACGGGGAGAGCAAGAGCAAGGAAAAGGGAGCAGGACGAGGGCAGTGGAGACGCGGGGAAGACGACGAGGACAGCGATGAGGGGGGCGAGCACAGTGAAGACGAGAACGAGGACAGCGAGGAGGAATACGAGGACAGTTTGGAAGGAGGTGATGGTATACGGGTTTTCTGTTTTTGTGTTGTTGCATCTAGTCTCGTTAGGTTCAGCTCTTTAACCCCTTTAGAACCGCTGTCCCGTTTCGGGGATAAACTACTTGATATTTGAGTGGTTTGTCCCCAAAACGGGACTGCGGTTCTAAAAGGGTTAAGGTGTTTTACTACAGTAGTACAGGTAACTAGATACAGCAGTATTACCGGTGTTTAGTGGGTACTTGACAAGACGTTTCCTGACTTATGACTTACAGTATAGTACTGTGTGGTTCTCTTCTCGGGAATGGTCCCAGAGTTAGACCCTCGAACAACGTGAAAGACGACCCTCTTTTCATTAAAGTTTCGTTTGCCCCCACACTCTCCTCGTATGGCATGCAGACGCCTCTGACAACGGGAAAGAACCGCTGACTCAGCTGGACGACGAAAACGACATGCCACCGGAGGATGAGGCATTCGGGATGGTTATTCCGGATGGGTTTGGTCTTCAAGAGTCGAGGACACCTGCTCTAGGCAACTCTTTCGTGAAATGTGGTGTATTAGTGAGACTAAGCATGGATGGATGGGGTGGTTTGGTGGCCTGATCACTCGCAAGAGTCAGGAGCGCACGAAAGGAGTGTACAATTACCGTGTGCATCTTGAAGAAGACCAAAGCGTGCGGAGGATTAAGCTACCGTTAGGTGCATACAGCACGGAAACAAGCGCGGCGGTGGGTGCGTGGGTTTTACTAGAGCGTAACGACAAAGAGCAGGCGGGGGGAACAGTCGGAGCGGGCGGGCAGAACAGTCAGCTGGGAGATTCACGAGCAGGCGGAGAAAAACCGGCAGTCAGTAGCAGGGGGAGAGCATTGACGCCCAACGTGCGTAACGTAAACCATGTCGATTGAGTGGCTATAACCATTGTGTACGAGTAGTGCCACATCAGAGTCGTTGAAGGTGGCCAAGATGAACTTTGCTGCCTGCAGTCGTGAAGTCGCTTCTATTCTATAGATATTTAGTGAATTATGAGTGATCGATGCCGTGTGGGAAAAAAACATTCTTGATAACCGCTCAAGAAAAAAAAGGTCGGGTTGAACGCCTTTGCAAACTAAGGCTCATTCTTATCGGAGAGCGATTTTTCCAAAAATTCCAAAGATTGAAAAATTGCGCGGAAACAATATCGAAAATTTGGAAAAAAAACTCTCCGATAAGAATGACCCTAAGAAATTGAATTTTAGGAATTTGGCGTTTTGCACCTCTTCGCCCAATAATAATTTGGATTTAGGCATTTCTGCTGAAATTGTAGAGGAAATAAGGCTCATTCTTATCGGAAAGCGTTTTCCCCACAATTTCCAAAGTTTGGAAATAGTTGGAGACGTGTATCAATATACGGAGGCGTCCTGTAACCATTGGTGAAATTCTCCAGAAGAAGCAAAAAATCAAAATCGGTAAATTTCACACAACATTCGGAAGAAAAATATCAGGAAAATATGGAAGATAAAAAAATTGCGCGAAAAAAAGGCGAAAACTTGGAAGAAAAGCTCTCCGATGAGAATCACCCTATAAGGCGCGAGACTGAGTGGAAATTCTTAAGTGCTGTCGCGTACACGTACCGTAATATAGGAGTGTGTGTATTCTTCACATTAAATCGTTCTTTCTACCCGTCGACATCCAGCACAACCAGTGTCCATACCGATTCTTCAATCCTAGAAAAGGTACAAGTTCTGTGGTCACAAAGCTACGCCACAGAGATACTACAGTACGTTGCCACGTACCTGGTATGCAGTAAGCACAGCAGTGGGCAATGCAAAGCCATGTGATCATCCTGGAACCGACAGCCACGACATACACATTCTATGAAATAGAGAAACGACAGGGAACAAAGAGAAAACAAAAACAAACGAAGACAAATCGGAAGAGAAAAAGAAAAAAATGGAAGAAAAAATAGAAGAAACAATCTGTCGTGCCCCTCCCCTCCGCAGGCGAGGTGGCCAACACTTGAAAAAGAACGAAACAAAATAAAAAATAACAAAAACACCACTACTTGTAAACAGAGTAAGAAAAAGAACCAAGGGAAAAATAGCGAAGGAAAAATAACAGGCAGACCAAAGCCCAAAGCACCCTCCAGGTGGCGGCAGCAGTTTGTGGTACGAGTAGTATAGCCAGGTTCTTCCTGCTAGTCCGCCTGGTACCTTGCTACCCAGACTGCCGTCTCCGCCCTGCGTTCGTCGACTATGCCCAGCCCCTTGGCGTCAGCCAATACGAAACGAGCGGAGCAGGTTCGTCATCCAACCTCGCCACACGACTCCTTCAGTACGGCTCATCAATCAAAAAAGGAAGAGAAAGAAATGAAATGAAAATCACGGAGAATCAGCGCAAGAAATACGAAAACAAAACAAAAAGAGGAGACAAGGGAAGACCACGTTCGAACCAGCTGCACCAGTTGGTGGCACTAGTAGTATGGTCATGTTCTACTTCCTAGTCGGCCTGGTGCCTTGCTACCCTGTCTGCCATCTCCTTCCTACTTTCGTCTACCGCAGTTTCCCTTCTACTCCTCCTGTCCCCCCCCCCCGGATTCCCTTGGTCGGCTTTTCTGCCACTCCTCCTGTTGCCCCCCCCCCCCCCCCATTCCCTTGGACACCATCCACGGCGGATGCGCGGCGCTGCCTACTCATCTCAGCCTCAGCCTCGTGCCACCTCATCATGAACCGTTCGGCTGTTTCAAGGATCCCCCGGTACCACTTCCCCGCCTTTTTGGCTGCAGTGGACCACAACGCGGTCTCAACTCCAAACACCAAGGGGGCAACTTCCGTTGACCCTTCGGTGGCTCGGAACTCCCTAAGGTCTTCGACTATGCATCTATGCCAAGTAAGTCTTAAACTGTGCGCCTGGTCTCGGGTTCTCCCCACCAGCTATCGTCCCGAACATTACCCGACTGAGTAATCGCTCCTTGCTTTGCCGTGCCACGCCCCCCGCAAAATAAGAGCCGCCGTTTACGAATGTGGTCGTTTCGATGCTCTCGCAACGAGTCATCTTGAGGGCCTTCGCGTACGAGAGGGTGGTATGGTCAGTACGAAGTCGGCGCTGGAAGCCAATGACTCGCAACAGGACTTACTTACTTGGTGGTGAGCCGTTCGAAGCTTGGCAAAGTGTTCCACTCTGAGGGTCCGCGTCACACACCCGTACAGCAGGGTCTCAATCACCTCGGCCTTCAGCATTCGGACTTTAAGGCTAAGGTGGGCGGTCGTCCTATCATACAACTCCGGGCCGAACCGTTTGAGGCATGCTCGCATGAGGCGGATCCGTCGGTCGATTTCGAGCGAGAGGTCAGCGTTTTCGTGGATAATGCCGCCTAGGTATAAGAACTGGGTCGTCTGCTTATTATACCTCTGGCCTGCTGCTTCGATAACGAGCGGTGGTGCGAGGGTTGTCTGGTCTGGTGTTTGTAGGAGCATTGTCTCTGTCTTCGCTTCCGACACCGTGAGGCCTGCTGCTTCGAAGACAGTCACGATGACTGTCATCATTTTCGCGAGCCCTTCAGCCTACTTCGAGACAATTCCTGCGTCATCGGTGGACAACATGCCCCATACAGCCGTTCGCACGCACGCCAACGGCTCCTGCTTCTCTGTTCCAACTCCAGCATCACTGAGTTGGACCAAATCCCTTACGATGGCTTCGTCTTGGCTGAAGCGTACTATTAATAGTACGACGTGTAACGCACCAGCGAAGAATCTACTGCATCGAATGTACCACGTACAAACAGTCGTTCTGTCTGGTACCAGGTGGGTTGGTATGGTACCACACGTATATATATATATATGTAGACTTTGATTGGTTGACTTACTAAAGTTTTCCCCTGAAATTAATGTTGTGATTGGCAAACGGATGGTTACGAATTATAGTACCCCTGTTTGCGTAAACATCAACATACGTGCACACGAATTTTCAGTACCAGGTACCTGTGGTATATATATGCTACTTTTCGTCTTGGTTGCTTTGTTTTGGTGCTCAATCCACCAATTATGTATGTACTTGATGTGCAATGCGTAAGCACTACCAGGTATATGTCTGGGTCTTTGGATGGAATGCACGTAGCTTTTTCCAGTAGAAATTCCGTTCAACGTTCCGTACAACGCACCTTGGTACATTTTTGTTTTTTTATCCGTCGACTTCCAGCACACAACCACCATCCCAACAACATATTCGCCTGATGGAGAGCGATTTATCTGAATGAGAGCGAGAGCCAAATACATTGAAATTTCGGGTCCAGACGCCTCTTGCCATTTCTTGGTAAGTAGGGGACGGGCTATTCCAAGAAGCGGCGCAAATTGAAGGTCTCGTCAGCCGTCAGCAGCGTCGCGAGCATATATATTATGCGTGTCATCGTCATCGGATGCTGCAGCTAGGAGCTAGACAAGTTGCTAGATTTCCCCAGATTGGCTATTATTCCTGCCTCAAACTGTTTCGCCTCGGGCGGTGGGCTCTACTGTAGCTTCTGCTCCCGGCTGTAGCTCCACAACGAGAGACTCCCACACGATGATCAGGGTAGCGGCTTGAAGCTACGGGCTAGCCCTTCAATTCAAGCTACACAGCAAGCTCCACCTCTCAGCGGTAGTCCGGCTACAGCGTATCGCGCAATCTCGCTCTCAATCAGATACTACGCTCTCAATCAGGCGAATATGTTGTTCATCGTCCGTGCCGCCTCTTCAATCCTGGAGAGATACAATTCTGTGGTCGCACAACTACGCCACAGAGGTACTACGTTGTGGCGTACCAGTACGTAGTAAGCGCTATAGTAAGCAGTAGACAAGGCAAGTCAGAAATAGTCCCTACGTATAGAATGTGAGAAGATATAACCTACTGAGCTATAAATAAGGGCAAACACGCGATCGAATACCTAGCCCAAGGGCAATCCTTACAGCAACGCCCCCCTCTGCACGACAGGATCCTTGGGCACGTTGGCGCCGTATACATACCTGGTACGGCCGTACGCTGATCTACCCGCTTCGTTTCGCACGCGCAAGGGTTTTTGTAGGATAAACGTTCGAAGTGAGATTCGAATCCGTGGTCCTGTCGACGACGCCGAATGTGAAGGGGTATTACCTACTGAGCTGTAGGGGTAATCGATCAGACTGTATTAAGGATTACCCTGGGTAATCGATCGGTCTTTTACCCCTATATAGCGTAATACTTTCACTACAAACCCTCTATACGGTCCTTACGACATAGAATGGGACAGGGTAGTACGATTTTCAGTCACCGTGCGTGCATCAAGAGTTGAGCAGAAAGCACCGGAGCACCCGGCCTGGGCTGGACTGACCTGTCCTGGTCCTACTGCAGCACCGCAGGGAGCACCCCGTAACTACACTCCAGCGGTCGCCTTTATGGCAGACTTTGGAGGTAGCGAATTCGTTGCTTTCAAGCCTGTAATGACTCGTAGACCACTCTGGAAACCTAGTTATACACCCAATACCCGATGCACCCCGTAGAAGGCGCGGTCGAATTACCACACACCACCAAGCTTGCACTGTTGTGCGAGAATTATTATCGAGTATTTTTTCGATCTCGCAGTTGTAGTTTCGTTTTTTTTTTTTTTTAATCTTCATCCTCGTACCCGGTACCCGGTATGTATACGTACTCACTCGTAGCCCGCAAGAAAAAGTCAGCCGTGAAAATAAAGCTATACGTACAGCAGTTTGTTTCCTCTGGCTACAGCGGAGCGGCGGAATAAATATGGGTTTCGCGGGAAGAACTGGCCTTCCAAATGAATGCATGTGATTAATGTGATACTATTGTTGAGAAGTGAGCGGGACTGCAGCGGTAGCACTGGGCCGACACATCTCCAGGTCGTCGTGGCCCGCGGAAACTAGCAGACACCACACAAAGAAGGGCTTTCAAGGCGCCAAGTCAGCAGCAGCAGCAGTGTGGGGAGGTATTCAGGACACAGTTTTTTTCGCTGGACACGGCAAGCTGGACATAAAGGCGTTTGTTTGTCCAAGTATTTGGGTCTGCTAAAAAAACAGCAGTTCCACGCTCGAAGTGAAGGTACGCTCCTGTGCATGTATATATATATATGTGTATGCTGAACTCGTGGAGGCTGACGAGGAACTTATTTGCTACAGTAGTAGGTTACTGTGCTGTATATCTGTCCTGCACCCGCGGACCAAATTGCATCGTGACGACGAGTTAATTTGATAACAGCAACAGCACCACTACACGTGGGTCGAAAATGAGGAGGGATTGGTCGACCCTTCCTGGTCGCCGGTAGCCTGTCAAATCGGGAGGACCTTTAACAGTCAAATCGGACTGCGGATGATGCCGGGCGTATAAAACGAGCTGCCACTATACTATCAGGAAGTAAAGTGCGGCGAGGGGGGGGGACGTCACGCGGGACGTGCTACTACTACTAACTGTACACAACAGCAAGCAGTAGAGGGCGCGCCCTCCCCCCCCTCTCCCGCCGCTCTCCACACACCCATACCAGTACATATTATATGCAGCGATCCCAAAATACACCTACTACTATACTGCCGTTAGACTAGCCATTTGAATATGTTACGGTTATCGTCATTATTTATTTCGTCGTAAACAGTAATGAATCGTGTGTGCGTCGCAATTGTTCCAGTCCGACATCGATTGTGTTCCGATCTGATGTAGGCATGCCAGACAATCGCAGAAGTTGCTCTGTTGTTGCGCCCTCAACGCGACGGTCTCACTCGTGACGCTTCTGATAATCTCGCACTCTCCGAGAGATACGCCGCTCAGAACTTCGCTTCTCGAAGAGGGCAGCTCGGATTCCTTCCAGCTGACACAGCCCTACACGTACGTATACATATTATAGGGCTGTGATTTGGCCTAACTATAATTAATAACTATAGAGTACTTCACGGCTACACGCAGTAGTAGTTGTTACAGCAACGGCACTGCCTGTGTACTTGGGTGGCGAAAAAGTAAGCCAACTAACTATTACGGGGGAGTTAATAGGACCAAATATTGTAGGTAAAAATGGTTAAATACAAAGTTTTTCATGTATACCATCGGTCCTATTAACTATGGTCCTCCGTAATACTAAACTGTGAAGGTGTTACCTAGCTACCATAATAGGGGTAAAATATCGATCGATTACCCAGCCCAAGGTAATCCTTACAACACTCTCCCCCCCTCTGAACGGCGGGATCTTTGGGGCGTCGGAACCGTATACGTCCGTACGCTGACCTACCCGCTTCGTTTCATTACCTGGGGAACCAGGGATATATATGTGTTTTTTAGGTGTGCACGCGCAAGCGAAGTGAGGTTCGAACCCGTGACCTGGACGACGTCAAATGTGAAGGTGTTGCCTATGACTGAACTATAGGGGTAAAATATCGATCGATTACCCAGCCCAGGGTAATCCTTACAACACTCTCCCCCCCTCTGAACGGCGGGATCTTTGGGGCGTCGGAACCGTATACGTCCGTACGCTGACCTACCCGCTTCGTTTCATTACCTACCTGGGGAACCAGGGATATGTGTTTTTTAGGTGTGCACGCGCAAGCGAAGTGAGGTTCGAACCCGTGACCTGGACGACGTCAAATAAATGTGAAGGTGTTACCTATGACTGAACTATAGGGGTAAAATATCGATCGATTACCCAGCCCATGGTAATCCTTATAACAAAACTGTACCGTTGTAGCCGACTTACTGTACCTAGTACAGGTAGGTTATCAGTAAAAACATACACACAAAATCGAGCAACAAATGCGCCATTGATTACTACAGTCAGATAAAAAGATGCAGCACACTCCCCACAAACTGCCGGGCGCAACTACCACAACTAACTTTACATATTAATAGCAAAATAACAAAACCTGCTATTAATAACAACTGTGCTTTAGTTGGAGAATATACAAAATAATACGTAGACATCCAACTCACCAGCCAGCCTTGAAGAATAAAATCCCGACCTTGAAGTACGAGTAGTACCTCCAAATCGGTTAATAATATACCCCTATAATTTCTGTTGTTTTTTTACCGATATTGCTCCCCAGGCCAAAACGCCAACTACGTCCTCCCTGGATACATCAGGTGTGAGTTGAGTACCTCCCGGAGAGACAGAGCCTAAACTCATTTGAGATGCGTATGTATGTCTGATTTCCTCGGTTTGTCCGCCAACAAAAAGGACAAAAAAACAAGTCAGTCAGAAGGCCCAAATCGAACCAAACACAATAATACTACATACAGTAATCTTGTCCGCATAGTAATCGAGCACCTCATCATAATATATACTCAAGTATATACGTATGCAATGCGTACAGCTACAACTACAGTTTTCTCATGGTTCGAATTACCAGAGGTGTATGTATTTGATTGGTACAGGCGTAAGTATACGTCATGCACCTTTTTTCCGACTTCATATATTTTGTGAAATAAATGTCGGCTGTAGGAGTCAGTGCATGTATGATTCGTAGGTAGGTGTGAAGGTGTTACCTACCGAGCTATATCGGCGGTAAAAGATCTACCAAATACCCAGCCCAGGGTGATCCTTATGACACTCCCCCCCCCCCCCTCTGGACGGTGTGATGTTAGGGGCGTCTGTACCGTATACGGCCGTACGCTGTGCCCTACCCGCTTCGTTTTTATACCTGGAGAGCCAGGGAGAAACAAAAAACAGGGATGCACGCACGAGGGTTTCGACAAAAAAACTTTCGAAGTGAGATTAGAACCCGTGAACTCGATGACGTCAAATGTGATGGTGTTTGCAATTTCTGAGCTATAGGGGTAAAATACCGACCAACTACTCAGCCCAGGGTAATGGGGGCTGCATTATTGGTATAATGTCGTCAAGTTTTTAGGTCTGAAGTATGTCACCTATGACCTATCTATGTTTGGTATTTGAAATCTGAAGTAATTATACTACAACACCCCTGCAGTTTATATATATACTTGCTACCTGACAATCCCCACCGCTTGTTGTTCCAATCGTAGATAGTGCTCAAAAGCCGGAAATAAGTAGGAAGAGAGTTAGTTATATTTTGTGCAGAGGGGGTTCTTTCTCCCTTGAGATTATTTTCTTTTTCGGAGTGCTCATCAGTGATCAAAGCTGTGGGTCATGCTACACACTGACGAATGTCGCGAGAAACATGATCAGGCAGTAGTAGTAGTGCGTATTCCATTGAGTGTAATACGCAGGGAAGGATAATTGATCGGATTATATTGATTATTGGTGGTATTCGACGAATAGTTGCAGTTTTTTCATCATCATGAGTAATGCCCTCTGGAAGCTGTCGGAAGGCAAACGAAGTCCTAATAATACTGAAAAATAACCTCCATATATATACCAGAGACACCTACAGTAGTAGCTGCGGCTGTAGAATCTAGTGGCTTTAGACCTGGGATCCTATAATATATTTTGACGTGTCTGTCAGATAGATGTCAATGTATTACCTATCTGTGCAAGAAATCGATCGATTGCCCAGCCCAGGGTAATCTTCGCAACACACCCCCCCCGTCTGAACGGCGGCATAATATTTGGGGCGTCGGTTTACGGCCGTACGCTGGCATATCCGCTTCGTTTCAATACCTGGTGAACCAGGGAGATATGTTTTAGGGGCGCTCGCGCACGCGTTTCTAAAAAAGAAACGGTCGAAGTTAGATTCGAATCCGTGTCCTCAACGATGTCAAATGCGCAGGCAATACCTACGCTGAGCAGTGGGGGTTAACTCTCGATCAACTGCCCAGCCTAGGGTATTCCTTATACCCCAGAGCGTACCTGATTGGGGACCCGTTTTTGACGGTGAGTTAGCAGTTATAGTTGTAGAGACTATTACTGCTACTACTACAGTTTCAGTAGTAAGTAGTAGTAGTAACTACAACAACACCACCAACATCACCACCACCACCACCACCACCACTACCAACAGCAGCAGCAACAACAATTACCATAGTGCTGCTACTACTACTATACTACTGCTACTACTACTACTACTACTACTACTACTACTACTACTACTACTACTACTACTACTACTACTACTACTACTACTACTACTACTACTACTACTACTACTACTACTACTACTACTACTACTACTACTACTACTACTACTACTACTACTACTACTACTACTACTACTACTACTACTACTACTACTACTACTACTACTACTACTACTACTACTACTACTACTACTACTACTACTACTACTACTACTACTACTACTACTACTACTACTACTACTACTACTACTACTACTACTACTACTACTACTACTACTACTACTACTACTACTACTACTACTACTACTACTACTACTACTACTACTACTACTACTACTACTACTACTACTACTACTACTACTACTACTACTACTACTACTACTACTACTACTACTACTACTACTACTACTACTACTACTACTACTACTACTACTACTACTACTACTACTACTACTACTACTACTACTACTACTACTACTAATACTACTACTAATACTACTAGTTAGTACTACTTACTGCTACTGACAGTTGTTATCATTGCTGAGACGGATGCGCTGAACGAATCTCGACTGGTAATTTTTTGGTTCGCAAACCTTCTCCTGAGCGTGTTTGTTCCGGCGTTGCCGAAAGTGCAAGAGCGCAAAGTGGTAAATTTCGAGGCAAGCCGGCGAGCATTGGGAATGCTGAGCCTTCTGCGCGATACATGGGAGGCACGTACCTGCTTACCGGGAGGGGGGGGGGGAAAGGGGACGAGACGACGCCGCCTCCGCTTTCCTCATCGTGCGTTTTTTTATTCGAAGTGATTACTCCCATTTCGACCCTCTGGTCGAGTGTTCCTTTATCATCGGTCTTCTAACTTGATTTTCATATTCTCCTTCCCCCAAAAAAATGGAAATACGAGTTCGGTGGGACTCGAACCCGGGGCTTCTTTTACAAACATAATCTGAGATAGTGACCACACGGCTTTGTTCAGGAAGGGGCGCCACTTGAAGGGTCAAACATTCTATAATAAATAATACGAGAGGCTTCGCTAAAAAGAAGGTGCTGTTTAACCCCTTTAGAACCGCAGTCCCGTTTTGGGGACAACCCACTCAAATTTCAAGTAGTTTGTCCCCAAAATGGGACTGCGGCTCTAAAGGGGTTAAGTAAAACGGGTAAACCATCCGTTAGTACGAGTTCAGCCACAGGGGTGCACGCAGATCTGGATCCCAGACTACCTCGCAAGTCTACACACGCTACTCCACGTTGGATGTACGTGTCTAGGGCCCCCATAATACTCTGTACTCGTACACATATTTTGTGTACCAGATATTATATTTTTTCTTGGCTTTTCAACGTTCGTTCTTATTTTATTTTATATGTATGTACTTCGAAGTACATACCTACTTCGTACATCCATATCCCGAGTGTATGATTTCTGACGCAAGGTGAGTTTAGGTTTCTTTCGGTTTTCTTATTCCTGCAGATTATCAGATGATGTGTACAAGCATGAATGACCAACATTGAAGTTCTTGCTGCACATTTTGTCGGATGGCGAAGGCGATATTGATGACAAAACATCCCTGGTACCAGGTATTATGCAACGACACGGACTACACGTACACTTTTAGAGTCACTACTACTATTAATACTGCTGTGCTGCAGTAGTAGTTGCGCTTACTTGGAGATAGTGTCGGACAATAAATAATTGTACTACAGCCAAAACAAGAATTAAAAACCGTGAATGCGAGAAGGGAAGCCGTTGATAGGAAGGAACTCGTGAGGAGGCGTTCCACGAGGATAGAGGTCAATTGTTTTTTTTCTTCTTCTGAGACTCTCGAGACTTGAGGAGCTCTCCACACCTCATCATCCGAAAACGGACCTCAGCAAAGTCAAATTTCATCTCTACATGTCCCAAGCACAAAATTGTGCCAATTTCCAAAACAAGGTTGTGGCCTTCCCACGGATTGGGGTGAAGAAACCATTTGGACGGAAATGTGCTACCTCTAACGTAGAACTCTCGGCTGAGAAGCTGTGAAACTAACTGTGTTTATATACAACATGTATATAAATGTAGGAGGGAGCAGAAACAACACATACATAAGAGTATCGTACGTAGGTACAACATAAAATATGTAGACATACGAAGAAGGTATAGATAGACTTACTTGGTGTATATAGGTTTCCTTCGTATATACGGAGAGATTTCTTCTTCCAGGAATGTTTTGATTGATCAACGTTGAAGCTCACGCTGCACACATGGTTGGATGGCAAGCCTGATAATAATACGTACGGAGATTTCGTCTTTTTTTAGGAATGTTTTGATTGATCAACGTGACGAAAGCTCATGCTGCGCGTTGTCGGATGGCAAGACTGATAACAATTAAACGAGTCATCCATGTTGAAGATCACATTGTCGGATGGCAAAATAAATAATAAAATAATATATAGGCACTACTTATGGGAACTACTATTAATATCAGGTATTTAGCACTGCTGCTGCCGTAGTAGGTATCACACATGCCCCTGTATATGCCGGAGGACCCCTAAAAATCAATACGCCTACTTCGTCGGCATCAACGGTTCTGACCATGCTCTCGGTGGTATTTGGAACATCATGGTTTATATCAGGAATCTATGTGGTAGTAGTGCGGTTCATATCACAGGTCTTATTTGGTTTAAATAGGAATTTATATGGCACCTTACCCCTCATATACGTCAGAGGGTTCACACAAATCTGTACCTATACATGTTTCCTCTGCATCGATTCCACGTTCTCTGCCGCGATCATGCTCTACGTTGCCAGTGTTCAGCCAACAAGCCAAGCATAAGCCCTGGGTGGTGTTGTAGTATCTGGAAGGCAGTGACTGCTCATACCGCAGTAGTAGGGAACGCTAAATACGTTTCCCGAGTTTCCCAGCACCCTCCTGGGTTAGGTTGCTTCAACTATGGGATACGTTTTCTAGAGTAGTAGGAAATCAATAAATACAGTAGTAGTATTAATAGTATTAATAGAAGCTACCAGGTACGAATACGTACTGCGGTTCAGACCTGTGGTCAGATTTGGTTTATACATACCAGGTACATTATTAGTACCAGGTATGTAACATGTGGTTTGTAGAGAAGTTATAATAGTGCAACCTGTTACCCCCACCCCTCTCGCTGGTTTACACGTTTATGTATAACAGCTACCAGGTAGGTACCAGATACGAGAAACAGCAGCATATATTAATAGTGCAATGCAGCAGTATTTGTATTAATATTAATATATAATATTAATGTTAATATTAATAGGTATGATCTACTGTAGTGGCGGAAGGACCCTAAAACAAAAAAAACTGCCCCCCCCTCTTTATACATTAATTTTTAATAGTACCAGGCATGCCACATGGTTTGTAGAGAAGGTACGTAGTGCAACTTGTTTCCCCCACCTCTTTACGGGCATCAAAATAGGACGTGCACAACCACAAAGAGGAGGGCGGAGGAAAAAAAAAGAAAAAGTTAACGGTATGGATGGATCTTGTGTGTGGCCAGACGATCTTCAACATACGTATTACGTCTTTCGTGTTACATGCGTTCGCTCTCTCCTCTCCCAGCTCCTCCCGGAGATTGTTTTTTTCAAATGTTTTCCTGTAACGTGAGAGGTAACGTGAGAGGTGCCGTGCTTCTTGGGCGTATAATGTGCACCACATACTATTAATGGAGAATTTCTCGCTTTGGGCCAGTCAGTACGAAGTCGGCGCTGGAAGCCAATGACTCCCAACAGGACTCACTTGGTGGTGAGCCGTTCGAAGCTTGGCAAAGTATTCCGCTCTGAGGGTCCACGTCACACACCCGTACAGCAGGGTCTCAATCACCTCGGCCTTCAGCATTCGGACTTTAAGGATAAGGGGGGCGGTCGTCCTATCATACAACTCCGGGCCGAACCGTTTGAGGCATGCTCGCGTGAGGCGGATCCGTCGGTCGATTTCGAGCGAGAGGGCAGCGTTTTCGTGGATAATGCCGCCTAGGTATAAGAACTGGGTCGTCTGCTTATACCTCTGGCCTGCCGCTTCGATGACGAGCGGTGGTGCGAGGGTTGTCTGGTCTGGTGTTTGTAGGAGCATTGTCTCTGTCTTCGTTTCCGACACCGTGAGGCCTGCTGCTTCGAAGACAGTCACGATGACTGTCATCGTTTTCGCGAGCCCTTCAGCCGACTTCGAGACAATTCCCGCATCGTCGGCGTACAACATGCCCCATACAGCCCTTCGCACGCACGCCAATGGCTCCTGCTTCCCTGTTCGAACTACTCCAGCATCACTGAGTTGGACCAAATCCCTTACGATGGCTTCGTCTTAGCTGAAGCGTACTAGTACGACGTGGAACGCAGCAGCGAAATCACGTTGCACAGTAGTAACGGTGATGATACACAGCCTTGCCGCAGCCCCTGCGTGACATCAAACCATTCCGAGTGCTCGCCGTCATCAGTACGCACGCGAGCCCGCATGCCATCGTGGAAATTACGGATAATTCTCAGCATCTTGGTTGGTACGCCAAAGCGTGTGAGTACCTTCCATAACAGCTCTCGGTCGACAGAGTCGTACGCTTTCTGAAGATCGATGAAGCACACGTGTAAGGGGATTTTTCTCTTTCGTCCGAGCTCTTGCAACCGGCGCACGACGAACAACATATCAATCGTTGATCGTGCGGGGCGGAAGCCGCACTGTTCCTCAGGGAGTAGTTCCTAGGTCTCGCAGTAGTTGCTGAGGCGGGACGCGACGATTTTCAACAACACTTTGCCTGCGTGGGCAACAAGCGAAATCCCTCTGTAGTTGTTGCAGTCAGTTCGATCCTTCTTTTTGTGAAGGACCTTGATGATCGCATATTTCCATTGCCGACGGACTTCTCCTGTTAACCAAACATTGACAAGGATGTTGTGAAGGCACTGAGCGAATGCCGGGTGGTCGATTTTTGGGAGTTCGACCGGGAGACCGTCTGGCCCGACTGCTTTCCAATTCGACATCCCCTTAAGTGCTTCAGTCATCTCGTCTATGGATGGTTCATCTTCAAGCGACAGTTTAGGCGGTCGCGGTGGCAAGAGGTCGATGATCGTGGGATCGAGTTTCAGCGACTTCGCGTTCAAGCGTTTGTGGTAAAACTCCGCCCATCGTTCACGAATTCGCACCTCATCCCGTAAGAGCGTGCCATCCTCGTCCCTAATGAACTGTTCGCTCCTCGCTTTAGTCCCTTCCAATCCTACCGTACTCGTAAGGTGCTTGTAAAAGCCTCTCTGGTCGTTGTTCGCTAGGAGTCGTTCGGTTTCGGCAAGGTACGCTTCGTAATACGCACGCAGTCTTGCGGCAATCACCTTCTGCAGGTTCGCACACGCAGATCTCAGGGTCTTCCACGCGGTTCTATTCCGGGGGTGGGCACGCAAGAATTGTCGTGCATTCTCCCTCGCTGTCCATGCTGGTATGAATGCGGCCAAGGTTTAGGCAGACTCACACCATCCATGTCTGCGGTGGCGACGTGCAGGGGGTGGTACCTCTTTTTCGACCGCATCAATAACAGCCGAAGTGAAAAAATCAACCATACCAGACGTATTACGGGGCTGGATAGGCTGGTTGAGAGTGGAGATGACCCTGGCGACTCACGACACGTTCCATCGGACATAACAAGTTGCCTGTCGAACTCTCGGCGTTTTGTCGGTCTACGTATTTGTCTGTTGGGCGCAAAGTGACCACCGAGTCGGACTTTGATATACAAGATGTTGTGGTCTGAGTCAGCCTTAGCTGGGGCAGGAGGCTGTGGGACGACTTTAGCATCTTGTAGTCTAGGTCGATGGACTTGACGGGGTAGGATGTAGTCGATCCGCTTACGGTTATTCGGGCTGGTGGCGTTGTGAGTATGCGATATCCCACCCTTCCTTGCGCGTGCTGAAAAACGTGTTGGTGAGAGCTAATTTGCAATTGGTGGCGAACGACAGGAGCCGTCTGCCATTATCGTTACGAACATCACGTCCATACGCTCCCAGCACTCTACTTTCATCACCACCGCACCCTTCCTTCCTCTGTCCAGTTCGCGCGTTGGCATCCATCAGTACAAACAGACACTCTTTCGTCGGGATTTTTTCCACCAAGTACCCCAGCTTCTGCCAGAAAATACGTTTCAGTTCGGCGTCCTTGGTACAATCAGTTGGAGCACACGCAACGACGAAATTGACTGCCTCGCATTTGCCAGCCAGCTCAAAGTGCATAGGCATTAGCCGCTCGTCAACGAACTGATGAGTATACGCAGACTTACTGCACAACGATTCCGTGACAGCTAGGCCTGCTCCGTACAGCCCTTGCCTAGTGGCTGTTGTTTCCTGTCCTGAACAGAAAACACGATACCCTGCTGCACGGAACGTCGTGCTGCCGGACCTCCGAGTTTTCTGCAGGCCAATGAAGTCACAGCCGAGTTGCCGTCCCTTCGCCAGTACACGCTCGTCATGTCCGTACCCGTTCTTCCCCTTTACAGCCAGGGTGCGCACGTTGTAGGTCGTTACCGCCACAAGTGCCTCCTTCTGTCTCTTACGAACCTCGCGTGCTGCTTTCTTTACCAGCCGACGTGAGGCTCGTCCCCGCCTCCTTTTTTTCTTCTTTTGTTTCTTTGAGTACTCGACATCAACAGGTACGACAATCGGGTACAAGGCATAAACGAGTACCGCCAGGGTACTCGACATAAACGGGTACACAGTACCCGGTGATTTACGTGTCCCCGGTGCGACATCTCTCACCACACCTCGTAGATACCCTATACAAAATATCTCAGAAATAAATTCCAAATTTCAGGGTATCCAACATGCACACGTCACGGTGTACTTTTCTAGGGGGTATGGGTCTTGTGAGGGATATCGCACCCGGGACACGCAAACCATCATCGGCAGGGTACCTTGGGTCCAAATACCCGGTGAGTATTATATCTTATACCCGTACCCGAACAGGTAGTGAAACACGCAGAGGTAATACCCGTCGGGTACCCGGGTAGTAGACGGGCAACGGGGTACAACTGCTGTTGTTGTAGTACTACTGTGAATGAAGTGGTAGGACCGGCAATTATTATGGGACCGGCATTGAGATCGTATTTTTAGTACTTGGGAGGCGTATATTGGATGGAAACCAGAGGGGCTCTTCCATGGCACGGCAACAAGGCATCCAGCCTCCAGTCAGTCTTCTATCGTGCTCTACATGATCAAAGCTGCTCTTTTATTCTATCTCTAAACAATCAACACACACGTGATAAACAACTAGTACTCAACATACCAACTTGGCAAGGGGTACTCTGTGTCCCCGATCCTCGACCAGATCTTACAACGAGTAGGGTCGACGGCAAAACAATATCCATTTGTGTATGTCGACCACTCATACCGCGGCACGGGCCTTCATGCCTTTCGGGTTCCAACCTTTCGCGTTGCCATTGTCACATTCTCGTCCCACCCCCCCTTGCTGGTGGTAAGGCGATGACTTTTGTTGATGTGTAATTTCCTGTCCCTTACAGGTGGCCTTTTGTCTCTTTTGTTCTTGGCGACGCTTGTCGGCTCTACAGCCTTGCCCATTCAGAGGTGTGGGAGCGGGTTTTGAGGAGCCGCGTCTCCAACTCTCATGTTCTAGTTCGTGGAATCTGGGTTTTCACGAATTTACCATTTTTCTGAATATTGTACGTCTCATGAGAGGGGACTATTAATAGTAGTGTCATCGTACTGCTTTGAATGAAAATGCCGGTAATAATTGCAGTTGGTGGGGGTATTGGGATCTACTTGTAGTACATGTGGGGGGCGTATATCTTAGATGGAAACAAGATGGATTTTTAAGGAAAAGCAGTCAGCCTCCAGCCAGTGTTTAATCGTGCTCTAAAGGAGTAAAGCTGCTTTCCTTCGGTGTCTAAGCGATCAACACGCGTGAGTAACAACGAATATATTTCCTGCTCAATAGGCAAACCTGGCATGGGATACTTAGTATTCCGACCTGATTTTACAACGCAACTGTACACCACAAGATGTTCGTTTTTGGCAATCGGAAAGTATGTGGCGTGTCCGTTTATATGGGTCTTGCCGTCCTCTGGCCTCTGCCCAGCAGGGAAATACGTGACTATAGTAATTCCTTTATATAAACCACTATCTACGGTATACTATACCTGGTACTTTGATATCTCCTATATTATGAGCAATATTCTATACCAAACGCTACTATTAATATGTAAACCATTACGCCATTCTATTTCCTATCATGAACCACATTCTATACTAAACGCTGTACTCGTGTATACCAGAATACTTTATTCAGCAGTTGTGCTCTTTCGTAAAGTAACCATGTTCAATACCAAATGCCTCGCACATTAAACCCGCCAAAATACTACCAGGTACCTGGTATTTCATTTCCTATATGAAGCACGCTCTATAACAAAGGCTATGGACATAATAATACCAAACTTTGTTTGAATACGCTAGCTGTATAACGTGGCATATGTAACCACGCGGGGTGCCCCTATGGCGTAGGTCGAGGAGAGAAAACAAAATACTTGTATTCATACAATAATACACCAAACACAACACACACCAGGTTGGGTCAATACCGTTCTGTCAGAGACCCCATCACATAAACCACACACATTGGTCGTATCATTAACATCAGCGACTGCTCCCGCTGCTCCCGGAGGAGCAGCTCCACCCCTCCAGCCACGAGGCATACTCAATAATGCCTCGATACATAATACGAAACCCCACAATACATGAAACCCCCAATATCCGTAGACCTGTATCAAGCTACCGCATACCACAAACAGCCCCCCTATTCGGTGCGCGATACGATAGGTCCCGAATATCTTGTCACCAATTGCCAGGTAAAACGGCAAGCCCCAAATTCCATAAATATACCATTGCCAATGTAAAACGGCAATCCCAAATTCCACCCGTCAGGATGGCCAATGTAATACGGCAATCCCAATACCAAATCTCTCAATCTCGATTCCAGAAGAGACCTCCCAAAATATATCAAGACAGTAACTATGAGAAGGGAAAAACTCCAACAAGCGTAAGTATGTTGGTAAAACCTTCACACTAAATCAATAACACCGTCTTCACATAGATATCGTACCGCCCGATAGCATCGGCCCCCCTGTTTTGCACTCTGGAAGGGCAGAACAGAACGACTCTGATGTAGGACATCTCAAATCGAGCTATAATAGCCCCCCTGCTATTAGTAGGTGCTCACTCCGGGAGTATGCAAAAGTCAACAACACACTGCATCTGAATTTCAAAGTACTATGGATACTAGTAATTTTGGGTCCCCTGTACGTTGTGCATACTTAACCAATAGCCAACGGGTACGGCACGATTCATCAAGACCATCGGCATACCCTATGGGCGTATCAACGTTACTCAACGCATGAGTACATCCCAATATTTTCTCCAATTCCCTAAAAATCACTCTCCTCCGTTCTCATCACCCAATACCCCAAAATATCCGAAACCAATAAATAAATGAAAGAAATCACCACAAATTCATCACAAAGTTTGTTACAGTTGCGGTGAAAACGAAACGCCTCCGTGGGCTAAGGCTTCGTGAGGAAGTCAGCATGCTGCAATGCCGACGATACGTAGACTATCTCGAACTCCCCATTAGCAATACGTTCCCGAAGGAAGTGATGACGGTCATCAATGTGCTAACTGTTCGGAGTGGTCACAGGGTTTATCACAAAATGTATCGCCCCCTGGTTATCTTCCTTCACCGTGGTACATCCAACATCGCGGTCCGGAAAAATAAAACTCCAGAGATAACCCATAAAAATCGCCTCGCGGAAACCGGTGGCCATCGCCATATACTCTGCCTCCGTGGACGAAAGGGTAATGGATTTCTGCGTCCTGGAGTAGAACGATACACAGGCACCAACGCACATGATAACTCCACCAGAGACAGACCTCCGGTCATTGGCCTCGCGCGCGTAGTCCGCATCCACGTACAACTCCAGCTGAACTCCATTACTCAGACCCCTCTGGAAAGTAATGCCGTACGTACTCGTAGATTTGATGTACATAAGGATGTGCAACGCGGCCTGCCAATGCAACAACTTCGGTGCTGCAGAGTATCTTGCCACCGCCCGAACCGCGTTAAGGATGTCCGGGCGGGTCTGGTTTGCCAGCCACATCAAATGCCCTACTAACGACCGAAAAGGCTCATCAACGTCTAGTTCATGTTTGTCAAACACCTCAAGCTTTTGGTCAACCACCGCAGGAATGCACTTGCCGCGGGTGACACCAAACTTCGCTACGGTGCTTTCAGCGAAAACCTACAGTGACATCGTCATTGTTCTTGCATCCCAGTTTCGAGAGAATCGGCAATCTGCGTACCATCGCAACTCCCCCAGGTTGTTGGTAGGAACGAGCTGGTTCAGGTCCTCACAAAACTGGTCACACCTACTCTTAAGCCCCATCGTAAATATGTCGTCCACATGCAATACTACTACGATAGAAACGGCCCCCGCCTCCACCAAAGGCATGACACACGCATCAGCCTCACACTGCTCAAAACCAAGACCCCTCATACCACGTACCAAGTGATGATGCCACTGCCGCGACGCCTGCTTCAAACCATACAGGCTGCGACAAAACTTGACCACCTTACCGGACATCGACCCGCACCCCTTGGGGAGGTGCATGTAGACGTCCTCGCTCAACTCTGACTGGACAAACGCCTGCTCGGCATCAAAATGGCATAAATTCAATCCCACCTCACACGCGATGGCAGCGAGCAAACGAATGCTCGCAACGGATGGGCACGGGGAATAAGTCTCGAAATAGTCAACTCCTGCACGCTGTCCAAAGCCCCTCGCTACCAACCTGGCCTTTGCCCGCACTACTCTGCCAAATTCGTTAACCTTCCAAGAATAAACCCACTTACTGGTAGCAGATATCACATTGCTTCCGTTTCGTTACTACGTGCCTCTATCCTTCTCGTCCACCACAGCACCGAACGTCTTCGCGCGGTACAGACCGTCAAACTCAGTGTCCATGGCGTGAAACCACACGTCTCCGTGTTCATCCTCGCACGCTTCGCGACATGAGTCGGGCGTTACTAACTCACTCGCAGGGCATGAAGGCAGTTCAGGGGCGGGCATGTGCGGCGGAGACTGGTCGGCGATGACCAGGGCAATATTCTCCCGCGCAACTAGCATCGAAACGAAGCCATGCTGCGTACCCAGGCCCCCCTGTTGCCGCGACGCCGACCGCGTCACCGCCGGCAATACCCGCGGTTGCTGCTGCCGCTTCACCGGCACATCCGACACAGTGGACGGAGGTGCAGGCGAGGAGTTCGGCGATGCAACGGTTGCGGGCGGCGCAGGGGGAAGGGACACGGGCAAGGACTCCGTCGGTGCAACGGTCGCTGGCGACGGCTCCTGCTGCTGCGGTACGGACGGCGCAGCAGACAGGGGCGTGGGCGAAGATTCTGGCGTTACACCAGACGATGGCATCGATGGCTGGTACCACACCTCGAAGCCCCGCGGCGCTTGCGGTCGCTGAGCTGGGTCACCGACAGCCCCCCCCCTAGCCGGTGACGGGGACCCCACGTCACATTGGTCGAGTAGCTCGCGATGCCGGATGGCGACAACATGATCTTGCTGCAATCCGAGGCGTGGTCGTTGCCGAAGTTCAGGTAGAAGCATGGCACGCTCTTCGGCTCTGACTTAGCCGCCCGCTAGGCCTTGTGGCGTCCCGGCATCATGTATGGAAGCAAATGGCCCCTGTAAGGCCTCTCGTGGAACTTCTCGAACGAGCACATCATGTCGGGTTTTTCACCCACTCGCGCTATGAGGTTGAGCGCGTTGCACGTCTACGTCCATGCTTCCGGCCACGTGCGATCGTAGTTGAGCCCCTTGGCCGGAAACTCCACCCCATCGAACATGGTCTGGAATTTAAGAATGCGGTCTGGCCTCCTTCGGCAACAAGACCTAGCTTCCGCTCCACCCGCCCGTTGCGCTTCGGACCGTCGACGGAGGTGAACTCGCGACGGATGTTGTTCTCGGTCATCAGCCTTTGGAAATCGGTGCTGGTGAATTCGGACGCGTTGTCCGTGCGAAGGCATCCAGGCTACCCGTAGGTATTTATGGCCGCCAGGAAAGTGCGGAAACCGAGGGTGACGGTGGCCGCGCTCTTGTCCGGCAGGAATACCGGCCAGCCCATGTTGGTGGCGTCGTCGACGACCATCAAACAGTACCGAGCGCCGCCCGATGACGTCGGCATGGGTCCTGCGAGGTCGGCGAACTGGCGCTGCATCCACTTCTCAGCACGGGACGATGTGGATTTTGCGATGGCTTTGCGGATCCCCTTCTCCCCCGCGCACCCGTCGCAATACCCCAAACGTCCCGTCACCTTGATGCCCATTTGACGAGCAGTCTCACGTAAAACGGCATCGTGGGCGTGGCCAAGAGAACAGTGCAGGTCGTTGATGTCTATCCATCTCTGCCCACCTGGCCTCAACACTGCAGCAGCAAGTGAGGGAGGTTTTTCGTGCCTCGCTACCCGAGTGGCCTCGACGTAGTTACCGAACTTCTCCTTGCGGAACAATACGCGTCCGTTAAGCATGTACGCCCCGTTGTGGTCAAGGGTAATGACGTGTTCCGATTGAATCACGTTGAACTAGCAAAGGTCGAAGGGGACCCCAGGCACATACGCCACATTCCTTAGAGTCACTGCTACGCCCTCGGCACAGTGCATCACTAGATCGACACAACCGAAAAACTCTACCTCCATTTTCTTTCCATCGCCTATGATTAAAAACTTCTCATCGGGGGTAGGGGGGTCTCTTGTGGTAAAATAATGTGCAATCACCAGTGCAATGGATCGACGAAGCACTATCTCCAATCAGAACCTTACTCCCAGGCCTTGCTGGCCTCACAAGACCACAACCAACAGAAAGAGCGTGCCACCTGCCTAAAGACGTCAAATGCGCCACGAAGAGAGTGGGTTACTTGACCTGCTGCTCACTGCTGGACGTCGCTTGGCTTTCGATAGTCGAGGAAAGCGGTCCTCCGTCGTAAGCTTCCCCGGCTACTCTGCTTCCCGGCTCTGGCTGACCTTGCACTCCGCCGCCCACACAAACCCCGTCCCGGTATGATACGTCTCCGCCCATACCGCCCCCATCCCAGTACGGTTCGCCACCGCCCACACCGCCCCCGCCCCATTTTGGTTCGCCACCGCCCACACCGCCCCCGCCCCATTTTGGTTCGCCACCGCCTACACCGCCCCCGCCCCCATTTTGATTCGCCACCGCACACACCGCCCCATCCCCTTGCTGTACGCCTCCGCCCACACCGCCCCCGTCCAATTTGTCGCCGTGAATTACGAAGCCAGTTTGGTGCTGGGGCCAAGCTCCCGGTGGTGGAGGTGCGCTGCTGTAGTGGTACTGAGGGGCCGGAGGGCCATACGGTGAGGCCGCGACAATGTTTTCATGCATACGGGTAGGCGGAGCAGTGCGGCATTGCCTGGCCATATAACCGAAAGCGCCACAAGTGCTGCAGACCCCCGAAACGGCGCTCGGCGCTCGACAAATCGCAGATTTATGCCCGAAAGTACCACACCGGTCGCAATTGTACACTTCTCCCATGGACGCTCCTGGGGGCGGAGGTGATTCTGGCTGATACCACCCCCTTCCGGTGTTATCTGCCCCACCAGCGCCCCCCGGCCTCTGCGGCTGCTGTTGCTGCTGCTGCGGATGAGGTGGGTGCGGCTGCTGGTAACTATGGCCTCCATCCCCACGTTGCTGCTGTTGACCCCCCCCCAGCTGTCGCTGCAGCTGCTGCTGCTGTTGCACGGCGCCACCGTATTTCCTCCGCTGCTATGGCTGTTGCTGTCAATACGACGGCTGCTTCTGCTGCTGCTGCTGCTCCTCATACTGCCGCCGCTGCTGCTGCTGCTGCTGTCCATACTGCCGCTTCTGCTGCTGCTGCTGCTGCTGCTGCTGCTGCTGCTGTGGCCCGCCGCCTCCATACCTGCCCGGAAAACCCCCACCAACGGCGAGGGCGTGGGGATCCGCCAACGGTGGTGGAGCCATTGACGCGACCGCCGCTAACTTCCGCTCCTCCAACTCCTTCGTCTTGCGGTGAGCGTGGGAGGTGCGGACGATTTCCTCCGTCTCCGATCGCGTGATACCAGGCCGAAGCAAGCTAGTACGCTGCTCCACGTCGTAAACGTCGGACGGAAGACGACGTGTGAGTATGCGAGTAACCTCGCGGTCCGACTTGCGGATACCCAATGCGGACAACACATTGAGTTTCCCCTCGGCACGGGCGAAGAACAGCACCGGGTCTTCATCCCCCTGCATTCCAATGCTCACGAACTCTTTTTCGAGTTGATCCCTCTCGGCATCACCCAGTGGCTGATACCAATCCATCACAGCCTTCCATGCTCCCTCCACCGACCCAGCGGCATGCGTTCGTTCTTCCACAGGCTGTCCTTGCATGGCTTCCATAAGAAATTCCCATGCCTTCTCGCACTTCTCGACTCTCTGCTGCCCATGGAGGTAAATCGACCGGTTTCGCTCCTCCATCCCTCCTAAACCTCTAGCTATCCGAATGGGGTCGCTCGTGGGCTCAAGTGCCCCGATCAGACCCCGCGCCGTCACAATAGTTTGGAATCTGTGTGACCACAAGTGCAGCTGACCGCGCCCATCAAAATTGGGTACCCCCATGCTATTTTGCGACGACAAGATGAGCGCCGGAGGAGTCTGGTGACGGCAGTGTGGCTCCGGCACAGGCTACCCAACACTTGCCTGCTTTATGGGCCGCCCACTCCTCCCAGCGGTATCGCCCTGAACCGCTGCCTCGGCGGACATCCTTAATGCTCTCTCCGTTGCCACCGTCGCGTCTCGGTCAGCAAACATCGCGTCTCGCTCAGCCAGATTAGTCGTCACCTCCGCAAGTTGCTGCCGAAGCAGCTCGATTTCCTCGGCCATAACAGCAACCCTTTAACAAACTCCGGGCCCGGAAACACGATATCGTGTTTGAATACGCTTGCTGTATAACGTGGCCTATGTAACCACGCGGGGTGCCCCTATGGCGTAGGTCGAGGAGAGAAAACAAAATACTTGTATTCATACAATACACCAAACACAACACACACCAGGTTGGGTCAATACCGTTCTGTCAAGACCCCACCACATGAACCACACACAGGAGGTAAGCCGCACCAAGATTGTCACCGGCTGCACCACTCACATAGATACTGGCCGTATCGTTATCATCAAAGCCTGGGTGGTATCATTAACATCAGCGACGGCTCCCGCTGCTCCCGGAGGAGCAGCTCCACCCCTCCAGCCACGAGGCATACTCAATAATGCCTCGATACATAAAACGAAACCCCCCAATACATGAAACCCCCAATATCCGCAGACCTGTATCAAGCTACCGCATACCACAAACAAACATTTTTTCTGCCTTGAACCATGTTCTTAACTACTTCTTGTGAAAATCAGGACATACCATCACCGTTGGCCAAGACCCCTTCCCTTACAGATGACATGACTACACTCCCCCCCTGCACAATGTCGGCGTAATTTAATTTTTGCAGAGACATGGAGCATTGTAGTCACACCAATAGACGTACCAAGTTGAGAGGCTGTCGACACCTTGTTGGTCGGGTGAGCCCTTTTCTATTCGACGCACCGCCATTGATCCGTTGGATTGAGTGTCATGGGCCTTCTCCGCTACTGCTGTGTAGTTGGATCCGCTTTTTCGTTTTTCATCCTCTCCTGGCTCCAGTTGTCTCGCTTCGCGCACAACTTCCGTTCGTTTCCTTGTTGGTGTGTCGACTTGGTTTTTATGCACGCTTCTACACTCTGCCCCCTCTCATGTTTTAAAGGGTTATTTAGTCGTTTTCTTGCCTCCCGTTCACATATTACTAGGTATTATTATCTCGAACAGAACAGCTCTTCTCTCTGTTCGCCTCCCCCGTAGCGTTCAAGGTAAGGCACCCAAGAAGCAGTTACTTAGTAGTACTCCCATTGCTGTCCCTGGAATTGCCTACACCGGAAATTAAATTGACTTATTGAAGCTGTCATCCATGTGCAAGTCCGCCTCACAAGTGGTTTTTAGTATGATGCAGCTCACCCTTCATGCGACTCGCTGGACACCTCACGGCGCTTCGCGCTTGGTGCAAGCAATGTCTGCCTTGTCGGTGAAAATCCGACATGCCCCGTCCCGTCATTGTAGGGATACGAGGGTCTATGGTCATACGACTACGGCCATGCATGAGATCGAGCACATCTCTCCTATCGAGTCCCCCCCCCGCTTCCCCTGCTTCCCCCCCCCTTGCCATCATCCTGGTTTAGTCTCGTTTTTCCAAACCATCATGCTTTGCACGTAGGCCTGCTCCTACATTATCCTGCTTCCTCTGTGTCATAGGTAGTAATATATGGGGTGCAGATCGCAACACCATCAGAGCGGCATTGACGATGACATAGTTGGCACCATTGGAAATATGTATTAAAGGAGAAGCAGCTAGATAATATTCTTACAGAATTTGGGTCGAACTTGGTCGTATTTGGGGACTTTTGGGCGGGATTCGGCAGTTTTCGACCATATTCGATCGTTCCACGTCGCACAGAGGAGTGGTGAGTTTGGACGAGGCGTAGTCGATACACGAGGAGATCTATATATATATGAAAGTGTTGTTGTGCTTTTCGACGTTTTCCCCGGCTTTTCAGTTTGCCTTGTGCTTGTTTTGGCCCCCGGAATACTCACTTGGGGTAAACACGGCCCCTAATTGTGTTTCGGCCGTTCGCCCACATGGCAGATTTGGCAAAATGTTACGAAAAAGGTTTTCAACCCAGAAAGTGCCAACGAATTCAATTAAAAACACGGAAAAGTATTCAAACACGGTCAAGGGCCTCCGCCAACATACATGGCACTTGCTTATGGCACAGAGCAGTTGCATTTGTATGCGTGCACAATTTCAGTATGACACTTAGTTTGCCTCCTTTTCATCTCGACCCCCGCTTTTTTGCCTCGAAGCAGCTCCTGCGCACTTAGTCCATAGAGGTATGGATATCTCTAAGTAGAAGGATCAGTACGGACCATGGGCGTGCTGGTCGGTCACATCCTGCAAACATTCGATTTGCTGCGATGAAGCGAAAACAACAACAACGGCTGCCTGCTGCCGGTATATATGGATCTTGAGCCAGTAGATCACCTACGCATGCGAGTCGGGTAGTTCAGACAGCACGATACCTCCATAGTCGGGAGATTTCGGTATGGCTATAGCACTGACGAATAGAATGCGGGTGCACAGAAGGCCGTGGCTTCACGTCTGGCACGGTTTGGCCCGCCATACTTTTAGGACGGGCTGTGGATGGTGATGTATTTCTGGTCCACATTACAGCAGGTGCGAGTGCGGCTGAATCCATGCTTCCAGAAGACGGTTTTGGTACTGCGGAGGGACTCTCAACCACGAGGAAGAGCTCTGGTGGCCATGCCATTGTCCTTAGGCTTCGTTAAGATGGCAACTGAATACTCGCAGGCAGCAAGCCAACCAATGCACAATTTGGAGCCTCCAGTTCCAAATTTATGTCATACCAGTAAGTGAATGTCGCCGGTTGCTCCTCATGCTTTGTTGGTTTCGTACGTGTTGATCGTACTCCTCTGACTCAGGCTCGACCACCCTTCGTGTGCTGACGTTTCGACGCCGTGAACAGCAGAACCGGCCGGCGAAGCCTAGTAGGATCGAGCATGGTCCGATACACCATCGCCCTTTTTGGAGGGTTTGTTTTGTCATTCGACCAGTCCGTGTCCCAGTACACGGACTGCACCGGAGATATGAACTGGCTAAGTGATGGGTTTTGTGATTCTGCGAACAACAACCTGGCTTGTGGCTACGACGGGGGCGACTGTTGCGAGTGTACCTGCGTCGACGGCCTCAAACATTATTGCGGGTTCAACGGGTTCAATTGTTTGGACCCGGCCTGCCCCGCAGAAGAGCCATCTCCGTACCCGAATTGTACCGGGAGTTTCAGTTGGCTCAGCGACGGGTGGTGCGACTCCATTGAAACCACCAACAATCCAGCTTGCGGCTACGATGGGGGAGACTGTTGCGCGTGCACGTGCAAGGACGGCCCTACACACTCGTGTGGGTCTAATGGTTTCGATTGCGACGACACGGCCTGTTTAGATCTAGCCATCGCGCTTCAATACCCTGGATGCGTAGACGGTTGGTTATCGGTAGGTGACGGGCTGTGTACCGCTGAGAACAACAACCAGGCTTGCGGCTACGACGGGGGGGACTGCTGCTTGTGTACCTGCAACGGCAGCGCTTGTGTCATCAATGATTTTGACTGCTTGGATCCTAGCGCTGGCGACGAAATCTACGACTGCACCCCACCACCACCTACCCCCGTGCCTTGCTCAACCGACGTTCAACGTGTGTGGGTGGTGGAAAATTCGACACAAGCCAGGGCTCTAGGCGAAGCAGTGAATTGCTCTGGTGGGTCGTTCGAGGTGTTGTGGAGAGGAAACGTCGTCGTGGACCAGACATTTCACGTCTTTGACGGGACTGTTTTGAATGTGATGGGCGACAGTTCGATCGCTAGTATGGATGGAGGTCATACGACTCAGCTGTTGACTGCCGTGAACGCCTCCGTTAACGTGACCGGCGTAAACATGAGCTATGGAGCTGGCATCGTCGGCGGGGCAATCGCTGCGGTGCGATCTAGTTTGACGTTTAGGAACACACGCTTCTTCGGCAATGCTGCTGCCGGCCGCGGGGGTGCCATATATGCGTGTGATAGCTCGGCAGTGTCCTTCATCGGGCAGAACTGGTTTTCGGAGAACACTGCAGCCATGGATGGTGGTGCGATGTTCGTGTCAGATAGCTTGTGTGCTGGGGAAAATGTAACGTTCTTCAACAACACAGCTGGCGACGATGGAGGCGCTGTAATGGTTACCGAGCACTCCAGCTTGTTCTGGAGCGGGGAGGCGATCTATAATGGCAACCGAGCCGGGGGTGCTGGGGGTGCCATATCTTTACAACGCGGGTCGAGCGTGGTCGGGAGCACCAGCAGCGCAACGATTTTTCTGTCAAATAGCGCGGAGGGGACCGCAGGAGCTCTCGCACTCGAAAGCGGCTCTAGCGCATCATGGTACGGGGAGACCATATTTGACAATAATACGGCGCTGCAACACGCGGGTGCGCTCCACGTACTAGATGATTCCCGGGTTTGGTGGAATGCGACCACCCTCTTCAGCAGGAACATAGCTGGCTTCACTGGGGGCGCCATACGCGTATCCAATGGCTCTAATGCTTCCTGGAGAGGGAGCACAGAGTACACCGGAAACAGGGGCATACACGGTGGTGCAATGGCGATAGTAAAAGGCTCAACTGCTTCCTCAGGGGGGAATACTATATTTTCCGCTAACACCGCCAAAACCTGGGGCGGAGCTGCGTATGTTTCCGACGACTCAAGCGTCGCATGGAACGGGGATACGACATTCTCAAGGAACTTGGCGGGAGATGGAGGTGCCGTGTTCGCAAACGTCAACTCCGGCATCTCGTTCGGCAGGAGGAACGCCTTTCACGGGAATGTCGCCGGTAGCGAGGAGAGACCATTCGGCATTGTTCGGTCAGGTGGTGCCGTTGCCGTACGGTCTTCCACTCTCACGGTAAGCGGGGAGATAACGTTCACTGACAACGAAGCCTCTGAATCTGGTGGTGCTGCCTACGCGGCTGGAGCTACCCTCTTATGGACAGGGAGGTCGTCATTTTTCAACAACTCGTGCAGCGACTTTGGGGGAGCTTTGCACTTCGTTTCCTCGACTGTTGGTTTTGACGGAAACTCCACTTATTATGGCAACACCGCAACGATTGGGGGGGCTGTGAGTGTAAGCGAATCTGGAGTTGCGTGGGGTGGAAATCCGGAATTTATCAATAATTCGGCTGTTATAGGGGGGGCTCTTGCTGTTTCGAATGACTCTGATGTTTCGTGGAGCGGAAACATGACACTAGTGCGTAATCGTGCGTTTGGAAACGGTTCCGGGCCTGGCTCTGGCGGTGGCTTGTCGGTGGGAAACGGCTCCACGGTTTCTTGGAGCGGGCAGGCTATATTCCTCAATAATTCGGCTGGTTTATTTAGTGGAGCGATGTATCTGCTACGGAATGGAAGTGCCCACTGGAGCGGAGGCACGTCATTCTTCGGATGTACTGCATTGTTTGGAGGCGCCCTCTACGTTGTCAATGGATCGGCGGCGGAATGGAGCGGGCCGACGGAGTTTACTTCAAATACAGCTGTCTTCTCTGGAGGGGCCATTGGATCATCCTTTCTCAACGAGAGGAATAACCCCGATAGTTCGAGCCTCACTTTCAATGGCTCCACACTTTTTGCAAACAATACCGCCGGGGCAACCGGTGGCGGTTTAGCATTGAACGGGATGCTGTCCGTTTCGTTTCATTCGCCGGACGTTTTTTTCATAGGAAACTCTGCCGAGGTCGTGGGGGGCGCGGTCTTCGTGTCTAGCTTCGGTGTTGGCCCGTTATTCTCCGCAGTAAGATTTGTTGCCAACTTTGCCGGGGCCGGCGGTGGCGCTTACGTCACTGGCTCAGGCAACGAAGAAATCAACGCCTTCGACACCACGCCGATACATGCAACTAGGTTCGATAGGTGTCGGTTCGTTGACAATTGGGCAACGGCAACTGGGGGGGCAATTGAAAGCGTAGCCGGCCAAGATCACATCTCCAACACAATCTTCAAGGGTAATACAGCGCCTGTTGGAGGGGCCTTGAGACTAGGAGGCAAAACGTTTTTGGATAGTTGTTCATTTGTGGACAACAGGTCAGGCGAGGGGGCAGGGCCTGCCATAGATAACATTGGCTTCGTTGGAAGGATAGCGGACTGCTCCTTTGCCGGCAACTCCTTCGAATGTCAATCGAGCACATACCTGGACTTCAACGAGGTAAGAAAATACTTATTCGCAAATCATCAGCAGGTTACTCAACTCTACTGAAACCCGACAGCATACTCAGGGCGATGACCGCCGCCCGTCATGATATACGAACAACGCAGGTCCCCAAAAAAGTGCAATTCGTTGTCGTGTACGACCTATGATAGATAGCTTACACACTTATTTTTACAGGTGGATATTCTGCCGCCCCCATAAGGTAAGGCTTCACTCCATCAATACAGCGTAACCCTCTATAGCGAGAGTCGTCAATGCGTAGTCTTCTAAATTCGAGTTACCATCGCGCTACATTCGTTGTTGAGACCACTCGTAGGCTGAACCACTTTCCCTTCTTTTTTTTGCTGCAGTCGGGCAATGTGCTTGAGGTCGCCTGCAACGGGTGTAGGGCTTCATGCCAAGGATGCGCAGTTGAAGAATCTCTCGGGGTTCCTACCTGCATCCAAGCCATGCAGCATTCCACCAGCTCTGGTGGGGGCACCACATTGGAAACAGTCTCGATTAATCCCGGCTTTTGGAGAGCCACCTCGACCAGCAAAGACCTTTTGGCGTGCTACAGAGACGAAGCCTGCCTCGGAGGTGTGACGGGGTCACCTGACTACTGCGCTAACAGCTACGAAGGACCATGTGAGCGATAAGCTACATATATGCCCTAACTGAAGCGCCGTATTGTTGTCTGACCGTTTTTATTCATATCGTGTCTATTAATAATAGAGAATGTGGAGACGAGTATGTTGATCTGTAGTAAAGCATAGCAGATGAAGAAGCTCTATACCATGTTGGTAGACGGTGCAATGCTGAGAGCCACGAGTTGGGATACCCTTCGTTGAATGAACGCCATAGCTCACTACCACTGCCAGTGGTAGCCCTCGCAATAACCTAACATGTCGATCTTCCAATCGCACTGGGCGTCGCTATGCAACAGACTGCTCAGTTTGCAGCGATGGGTATGCGGCAAGTTTCGGGTTCGTCTGCGGCAAGTGCTCTGACAAAGCAGGCGGAATCGTGTTCACAATCGTCCTTGTGGTGTCCGTCGTGGTGGGTGCGGCTGCCATGGCGTCGTACACTATGTCGAGCGGGCTGGAGAGTGGTGGTCGTAGGACGCTGGAGCGGGTGATGCGGTTCATTCCGCTTCAATCTATCAAGATCGTCATCGTCGCTTTGCAGATCGTGACACAGGTAAGGCTGTCTTAACACGATATCGATTTATCTAACGAGCGACGCTCACCGTTTTTGGGGCTAAGAGTTGCCGAATTGGTTTGGTGCTTTGTAAAAAATGAATGAGCGGCCTTACGACGTGCAATCGGCATCAGCACTGAGTAGTCGATCAAATGTTTTTAACCATCCAGAAACAGCAGTTATTTTTCCCCATTGATAATATCGATGGACCAGTGACGTTTATGTAGAGTTGGGGCTTCACAGCATCCTGGCGTTTACCTGGAGGAAACCTTGCCAAAGCGGCCAAGTACACTTTCATGTGTCGGCCAAGAACACGGAAAAGAGGCAACAGCTTAATTTATATAATCACGTTTAATCCTCGTTGATAGCCCTGACGAACGCACCATTTTGAGCTAACTTCGGCAACCTAATACCTGCCCAATTGTTTGCATCAACGTTTGTTCCCGTGCAGTTCACTGCTATCGCGAACGCCACCTACCCGCACGTGTACCAGCGCTTCCTTGACGCTGTGAACGTGCTCAACTTCGACTTCGGGTGGATATCGCAACTGTCGGTGGGCTGTTTATACGACCTTGGCATCCACGGCCGGTTGTTGATAGCAACGATCGGTCCTATCGTTGCCCTAACGTCCCTAGGGTTGACGTACATTGTGGCGGAAAAATGTAACCGGGGATCAACCGAAGCCCTCCACCTGATCCGGCGTAGGCACGTGTCAGTATTGCTGATACTGACGTTTCTGGTGTACTCGAGCGTTAGTTCTATTCTGTTTCAGATGTTCGCGTGCGATGACCTCGAGGACGGCAAGACGTACCTCCGTGCCGACTATCGTGTTGAGTGTGACTCCTCAAAGCACAGAGCGTTTCAGGTTTACGCAGGCTTCATGATTTTATTCTATACAGCGGGTATCCCAGCTCTTTACGCTAGCCTCTTGTTTAGGAACCGTCGAGTCCTGAAGGACGAAGTTAGTCGAGAAGAGAGCCAGCGTATGCAGTCATTTTCTGATCTGTGGAAGCCCTACAAGTCGTCGATATTCTACTACGAGGTGATCGAATGCGGGCGGCGGGTGTTGCTGACGGGGACGGTGGTTTTCATCTATCCCGATACCTCGGCCCAGATTGCTGTTACGCTGATGATTGCCTTCGTATTCGCGATGATATCGGAGGGTTTAGCCCCGTATGCATCCAAATGGGACACTTGGATAAGTCGCATGGGACATGCTGTCGTGTATGTGAGCATGTACGTCGCTCTCTTGTTGAAGGTAGACGTGTCCAATGAAAGGTCCAGTAGCCAAAAGGTATTCGAGGCTGTCCTCGTTGCCGCCCATCTTGGCATGATACTGGTGGTGATAGTCGAGACCGGCGTGATGGTGTGTTCGTTGAGGGAAACCATGCGAGAGAGGATATTGCCTAGATCTCGCGGCACGAAATAGATTGCCCTAACGTAAAGAGACACGCGTCTGGAAGGCAAAGTAGCAGAGTCGCTGGCAGGCAAGCTTGAAACTTCTGTCCCAGCACAGCCCTCCGATTATATATATATATGTGGGCTCATTAATTGGAGGAGATGCTGTCCTCAGTGGACTGAGGGCTACTCCGCCACACGCTACTTCCGTACCAACGTGGCACCGAGCTTCTTTCGGGAGATACACAGCTCTAAGCACACTCAGCACCAGCTTGTGCTCTACGCGGCAGAAACCTAGGGCATATGCGTAGCGATATTGATCGTCCATTCTTTATGATCTGCTTAATATATTGCGCAGTTTTTGCATCAATACACACATTTTTCGAGTCGCACTTGGTGCTGTTTTCCTTCGCAGTTTTGCCGTCGCCGGTGAGTGAGTAGTAACATGTGTTCGAAATAAAATTTGCAGTTTTGGAAGAGCGTGAGTTGGTATATGGCGGGTTCTGTTTGTTTCCGGGTGGCTTTGGGAGTGCATGATGCTCGAACGTATCCTCTATCTTCCTCTCTTCAGAAACACGGGAGACCATTCAGTGGTGATATTGCTGCTGTGGATGCAAGCTCTTTCGGTTCTCTGGGGTTGAGGTGTTTGAGCTTGGTGCATCTATCACGGCGCTCACTCTGGAAGGTATGGATATATCTCTGCGGTTTGATGTGCACTTGGAATGCCGTCGTTGATTTTGTCAACACCACGACTGGGTCGACTTGATTCTCGATACGAAACTGTGGTCATCTCAGCCTTGGAACGAGTGGGCTTACGGCAGGAATTAAACAGCCGAAACTGCACCTACGGTATTTGTCAATGTGTCGTGTGTGGCGAACGCGCTCCAGCCCAGAGGCTTGGCCCGAACCGTGGATACAATGGTCCGTGAGCGTCGCTAGGAAGAAATACGTGACATAGAAAGTTGGCGCTCTCTGGGCCAAAGGTGCAAGAAGACGGGCGGAGAGGTGATCGAGTGATCGAGCGGGGACGTAAATACCTTCTACCAACACTGCGAGTTATTCGCTCTACGACCAGGTGTGTCGCATGGGTCATTGTACTGACCAACACACAGCAATGTTCCCTGATCTCTTCCCGTGGACATTTAAGCCTGCTCGTGGCTAGTTAGCTATTTTGGGATGTTGTCAGCGTCCCGACGAAGACTCTCGAAATGCGTGTATGCGGTGTACTTACCGAATACAGAACAGGAAGTACCGAACAAGCACTTGAGCCGCATGCTAGGTGCAGTACCCAGACACCAACTGGTAGATTAGATAGGCTGCGTACTTGTGTCTGGCGGGCTTAGCTGTTGTGCGTATTCCTTGCATATGTGTTGCTTGTTATATACTGCTGTGGTCGATACGGGTGTACGGAGATATTAAGTGCACAGCCTGTGACGAAACATTACTGTTCTGGGTGACGTGTTCCAGGATGCGGGCTCAATCGAATGGCTGGTCTGCGCTGACGGGCAGTCTGTAATGTTAAATCATACGACACGTATACGATACATGGAGTCCGTGATGATGCTGATTCGACTCATGCATGTATGAAGCCTGGAGCAAGTGATGACAATGGCACGGCTCACGTATGTGCGCCTGGAGGAGTAGTCTGGAGGTCCGTGATACAATGATCCTAGCCTCGGTGATGCCAGACACCACAATGGGGCAGCCGCGGCATAGGAAACAACCATGTTTAACGTATACTCCTACCAGTAGGAACTATTTTGGATTACTTGTGGCTACTTGATTCTCGTTGTTTGAGGTTTTGAAATGAGAATCTGGCCGGTTTCTTAGAACAATAATGTGTTGAGAGACGGATTGGCTGGGACGACAACTCTCAGCCCGCGTAGATATACCCGCGACTGGGATGACTGCCGACTGAACGCGAAGGTTCCTGCTTCTGTTGCACGCAGAAGTAGTTCGTTTTAATCGTAACTTTGCAATGAACTAGTGGCGATTTTTTTCAATTAGCTGTTGTTTCAGGGTTTTGGGGAATTTGGTTGGCAGGAATGGGGAAGAGTTTAGGGAATTGGAGAATGTGTAGGGAAATGCCCATGTTTCGAGTAAGACCGATTCGTACCTCAATATATAGAGCATGCCGATGGCCTTGATGAATCGCGTCGTACACTTTGATTATTTGTTTATCGCACAGAGTACAAGGGAATCGATTTCTAGTATCCATAAAAATACTAAATTCAGACGCAGTAGTTTCTTGTCGTTTGCAAACTCCCGTGAGGAGGATTTGGCTCGGGGGTTTCGTCAATTCGATTTTACTGTCTACAATTTGATTATAGTGCTTTTCTACGAGCGATGCGCTGCTATGCTTCCCCCATAGGCTACAAAGAATATTTATACAATATAAAACAATAGCTGTGAGATCGAGAAAACCGTCGATACTCATATTCACAGGCCTTGTGTGATGTACCAGGGGGAGCGGTGTTATCGGGCGGTGCGACATCTGTGTGAAGACGACGTCATCAATTTCTTTCAAGTGGTTACTTGCATACCCTCGTGTGTTCGATGTTTTCCTTCCCGTTGTTATTGTCTCGCTTTAGTTGGGATATTTATGCTGGTATTGATATCGAACTCTTTGGTGTTGGGATTAACCGTTTTACCTAGGCAGTTGTTTATACTGGGGTTTTAGGATAATATACCGTTATAGCCGGAAATTTGGGATAAGTTGTTCGGGACCGGTACCTGGAAATTTGTGACAACTTGTTCGGGACTAAGTCTTGTAATATCTCGCACCGATTAGGGGGGCTATTGGTGACACGGCGGTGGTCGATACTGACGTACGGATATTAGGGGTTAATAGCGAATGATCGATTAATATCGCTCTGCGTGATGTGTCCCCGGATGCAGCGTCAACCGAATGGGTGATCCGCCTTGGGGCAGTCCGCGACGATAGTGATACACTTATATGAGCGAACCCGCGACGGTAATGATACGCTCGTGTATGATGTCTGGAGCCCGTTCTCGCAATGAGATAGCACATGCATGTTAGGCCTTTCTGGAGCCGATAAAGATACTGATATGGCTCTTACAGGTGTGTCTGTAGTATAGCAATCTAGAGGTCTGCGATACTAGGATCCCGCTGAAGCCCAATTTTCCCTCTTCAACGGCAAAGTGACAGGCGCGTTAGGTATCTCGAACATGACGTGCTATTAATAGTCACTACAATACACATAATACACATGCAGTTCTACTCAGTAATACCATATGCTACTGGGCATATACTTAAAGTCTGGGTCCACACTCGCTGTGTACCGACGAGTTTGTCACAGAATAACAGATCAACGGCTCAGCAGGCCAATGATCAGGGCAAATTTTTGAAACTGGGACAAGGTATGTGTTGCAGCGCTACGGGCTTCAGGAGTCGCCCAGGTGGGCGACAGGGTATTCTGTGATGTACGTTGACTGACCTGACCAGTGACGCACGGAGGGTGCATCGTGTAAGGCAGCGATAAAGCCGTAGGATGGCTCGCTGTCATATGGATGTAGGTATACAATAGAGTCTCCCCGGCGGGGGAGGCCATTGTCTGGGTCATGGAAACCCCGTATCGGCTGTAATGGTCGATACGGGTGCTCTCTGGCCCTACCTGGGGTTAGTCAATCCCACCAAAGAACGAAAGAAACAAGTCAAACCATATCCTGTTCACGCACCGTGCACGAGTCTTGCCCACCACGTTCATGTCAGTTGCCCATCACGTGCATGTCAGTTAATCCCACGTCGCATTCGCTGAGCAATACCAACACTCAACTCTCGTGGCGTCTGGCCACCCCGTGGCCAGAGAGGATTTAGGAGCGAGGTACGGAGGAAATCCCCATGAGGACTCTCTCAACGAACGACAACAGCTGGCTATCGAGGTGAGACCGAGCCGATAGCGGCACACAAGAGGAGGCAGCTGTAACATGATGAACCCAGGCCGACGACAGAGAGAGGGGGAGATTGGAGCGCAAGGTCATGAGCTCTGGCGGGGACACGAGAGATCGAAACCCAGGGATTTTGTTTGGCCCCGAGCACCTGGGCCCGAGTTTTCTCCCGGGCGGAACGAGGGCCCGAATAACTGGGCCCGAGAGTCCTCCTGGGCGGAATGAGGCCCAAACATCGGGGCCCAAGTTTTCCCTGGGTGGGATCAGTGTCTCTGCCCGAGCTCCTCCGGGATGGAATCTGATGGGTGGCCAAGTATCGAGCCCCGAGTTCTGTCCGGGATGGAGTCTGATGGGTACCAGCGGCGAGGGATACACGTAGAAACTACGATAGAGTACATGTTTTTGTTGTTGTTGTTCTCACATTATTAACTCTCCCCGAGTTTTCTCCCGGGCGGAACGAGGGCCCGAATAACTGGGCCCGAGAGTCCTCCTGGGCGGAATGAGGCCCAAACATCGGGGCCCGAGTTTTCCCTGGGTGGGATCAGTGTCTCTGCCCGAGCTTCTCCGGGATGGAATCTGATGGGTGGCCAAGTATCGAGCCCCGAGTTCTGTCCGGGATGGAGTCTGATGGGTACCAGCGGCAAGGGATACACGTAGAAACTACGATAGAGTACATTTTTTTTTGTTGTTCTCACATTAACTCTCCCCGAGTTTTCTCCCGGGCGGAACGAGGGCCCGAATAACTGGGCCCGAGAGTCCTCCTGGGCGGAATGAGGCCCAAACATCGGGGCCCGAGTTTTCCCTGGGTGGGATCAGTGTCTCTGCCCGAGCTTCTCCGGGATGGAATCTGATGGGTGGCCAAGTATCGAGCCCCGAGTTCTGTCCGGGATGGAGTCTGATGGGTACCAGCGCGGGGGGGGTGGGATACACGTAGAAACTACGATAGAGTACATTTTTGTTGTTGTTGTTGTTCTCACATTAACTCTCTGACGAAGGAGTCCGTGGTCACACAAAGGTGCTGGAGCCCTAGGAATATCCGAAAAAAAGAAGAAAAAGAGTACATATATTCGGGTAGCACTACTGCTGTTTATAGCAGTGACCATGCATAACGTATCAGGAAACAGTAGTCACGGCAGGTAGCCACCATCGCAGACTCGCGATAAGGCAGCACCAGAAAAAAAGAAGGCCACAAATCTCTCCGTCCTGACCCTCGATTTGTTTTTTGTTACCGCGCACACCTTGACGATTGTTTGCGGCCGGCCTTCGCCTCAGGTTTAACTCTCGTTTGTTTGCGGCCGTTCTCCGCCTCAGGCGTCACTCTCGATTTTTTTTTTGTTTTCGGCCCCGCACATCTCGTCTGTGTTTTTTGGTGCGGCCGGTTTTTTTTTTTGCTGTGCGGTACTCCTCGAGGAAAAAAATGGGGGGGGGTCGGCTGCATTCATTTGTTTGTTTGTTTGTTTGTTTGTTTGTTTGTTTATTTTTTTTCTCATCCCATTCATTATCTTCGCACATCTTCTTCTCTCTCCTTCCAACTCGTAACTCAGATCCGGGGTCACATAGCAGGCTCTTCTCTAGGCCTAATCTTCTGAGACGAGCGAAGCGAGCCGTAAGTCGGACTGGGAAATCGAGCGCAGCGAGGTATTAAGACGGCCGCAGGCCGAAAAATTTTCGACTAAGTCGCGCGAATTTCAATCGTCTTAATCCATATTTTGCGTCTTAGCGCGTCTTGGACTCGTCTTAGCGCGTCTAAGCGCATCTTAGACTCGTCTTAGCGCGCCTTAGACACGTCTTGGCACGTCTTAGATTCGTCTTGGCACGTCTTAGGTTCGTCTAGGCACGTCTTAGCTTCGTCTATAGGCACGCCCAAGCTCTTGGCAGTACTAAAGCAAGAATTATGTCGAAAACTAACAGTTAGCTACTTCAACGAGGCACGGGTACAGCAACATACAGCAACCACACAACAACGTAGAGCGCCAGTAAATACGGCAATAATCCAAGTATCAAGCTACCGGTACCTGAGAAGTGCGATTAGTACGTGTAATGATGGACGAACAGCATTATCACGTTCCTGGTACTCCTACGTGGTAGTTCCTTGTTTGTTGGCATTTGACGTCACGCACAGCAGTACATAATTGATACCAGGTAGTACCTGGTATATTTGAATATCTATAGGAGGTATGGGTGTCTTTGTACATCAATTCGTACATACGTGCCCATAATAGATATTCGAAGTGAAAGCTCCGAAATCGCATTGCGAATAGAAGGCACCAGGTACCTGGTTATATTGCCTCGTTTGTTTTCCACGAGGACGAATATCACACCGTCAGCAGCCAGCCGTGGATACCAACAAACTCAGATATATTTTTTCACGTATTAATAGTGTTAATACGAAGTACCAGGTAGTATTATTAATATTAATAGCAGCCTACCAAGCCACCAACGGAAAACAGAAAGTCTCAAGAGATAACTGCAGTATTTAGTATTTATTTGTCCTAAACGATGTCGTTCAAAGAACGACACGTTGCTACCGATTGTAGTGATGCATCCGCGGTGTGAGCATACCAACGGATTTTGCGCAAACCACTATTAATATTATAACAATAGTAACTGCCCTGCCCACGGAACACAGAAAGAGAGCAGTTGTTGTCCTATCTATGTTGGGCGTCCCAAATAAGGCCTTATGTCACCTATATAGTATTATACCGATGTACCACGGTTAACGTAGCAACAAAAATAGCAAAAAAGAACGAGAAAACGAACAGCAGTATAGACTAGTCGCCCTAAAGCATGCAACTTTTGTTTTGCAATATATATTACGACGTTGAGAACCAACACAACTTGAAACAAAACAGACGTGGCAGTAATCCTAAGGTAGTAGTATGTCGAAGAAATTGGAGTGGACCTTCACCATCACACCCATCTATCTGCCAAGTGGCGAGAGAGGATACTGGTAGATATCATGTTTTATTTTTCGTTTTTTTAAAGATAATAATGCCATCCTCGAAAATACGGAGAACCGGGTTCGATGTCCCCGGTGACAGGAAAAAACGCACGGAGGCCCGAGAAAAGAAGGTTCGAAAGAAGCAAGTTGGAGTAGTCGATTCATTTGTCGTCCCCGCTTTGTTTCCACCCATTTCCACAGCTCGCTGTGGTCGTGTCGACCCCCTAAGACGCCTCGACCGGCGCCTGGTGCATTCTAAGACGAATCTAAGACGTGCTAAGACGAATCTAAACGTGCCAAGACGAATCTAAGACGTGCCAAGACGTGATAATATAGCGAGTAAGACGGGCCTCTCTCTGAGAAACGGATTAAGACGTATTTTAAGACACGTCTTAGAAGATTGGGCCTACTCTTCTCCCCCCTTGCCGCTACGGTACGTGCCTTCATTTTTATCGCGAGAAGATTTCAGCCTTTTCTTCCCTCGTCGACTCGCATCGAATTGTGCCTACCCACGCTGCAAAGCGCTCTCAACAATTGAATCCGATCAGCCGGTCGCCCCGGTGGTCCAAGTGGTTAACCTCGAATTCTACTTGTGTTTGAGTCCTGGGTTCGAGCCCCAGGTGGGTCGGACTTCGACTTTATTTGAAAAAAAAAAAAAAAAAAAAAAAAAAAAAGGATTCAATTGTTGAGAGCGCCTTGCAGCGTGGGTAGGCACAATTCGATGCGAGTCGACGAGGGAAGAAAATGCTGAAATCTTCTCGCGATAAAAACGAAGGCACGTACCGTAGCGGGAAGGGGGTAGAAGAGCCTGCTATGTGACCCCGGATCTGAGTTACGAGTTGGAAGGAGAGAGAGAAGAAGATGTGCGAAGATAATAAATGGGATGAGCAAAAAAAAAAAAAAAAAAAAATTAGACTACCATGGCAATACGTATGCGTACGACTCTAATAATCAGCCCAACCTGAGCGACAGCAGTATTTTCGTGGTCACATGTCACATGTAACTGCTGTTGTTGAAGTATACCTCGCTGCTGGTATCGAAACAGGGAGTACTTTTGAATATCATTGCGGGAGGAGCGCCTTCCGTAGATGGTTCTTAGTTTGAAGTTGTACGCAGGAACCGATAACCTACCATGCCTCGAGCACTGAGTAATAGCTGCCTGGAGCAAAGGCGCCTCAACTTGAAAATTACATAGAAAAGCCGTATCCCCGTCTACATTACCATCAGTAGTCTATACACTACCTGGTACGCAGTTTCACACGATGCTCAAAAAGATGAGAAGATGGTATACCAGGGTATATTATACGACGAGTTGCATTAGCCGGTCGCCCCGGTGGTTCAAGTGGTTAACCTCGAATTCTACTTGTTTGAGTCCTGGGTTCGAGCCCCAGGAGGGTCGGACTTTGACTTTATTTGCAAAAATAAAAAAAGGGATTCAATTGTTGAGAGCGCCTTGCAGCGTGGGTAGGCACAATTCGATGCGAGTCGACGAGGGAAGAAAAGGCTGAAATCTTCTCGCGATAAAAATGAAGGCACGTACCGTAGCGGGAAGGGGGGAGAAGAGCCTGCTACGTGTCCCCGGATCTAAGTTACGAGTCGGAAGGAGAGAGAGAAGAAGATGTGCGAAGATAATGAATGGGATGAGAAAAAAAAAAAAAAAAAAAAAGAAAAAAAAAAAAAAAAAAAAGAAAAAAAAAAAAAAAAAAGAAAAAAAAAAAAAAAAAAATTACCGTACGTACACGACTAATAATATGAATATTAACGATAATAGTACAAGTAATGTGGAAAAAAGATATGAAACCATACTCCTACTACTGCTCTACTCTGTACCTGCAGTTTTATTTTTATTTTTTCTACCCCGAACAGGGTGAGCTCTTGATACACGGTTAAGCATACAGGGGGGGTGGCTCGCAGTATGTATGCTTTTGACAACATCAATAAAGGGCGTTTATGGGCTTTATATAATACTACACTCCCGTAAAACTGTACCAGGTACCTGGTAGGCCGTATGGCAAAATCCTTAGAGATCATTTCGTACATCTCTCTTCCCATCTTTTCGAGTCATGATACCGCGTTGAAAAGCGACATATCAGGATGTACCACACACACCGTATGCACACGAGTACCAGGTATCTGGGATTCATACGGGGCATACTACGGTGATGAAGCTGGGTAGAAATGACGAGTTTTAGTCGAAGGCCACATATCATACGTGGAGGGTATATCCACAGTATATACAGTATTCATACCACTATCAATCTAACCGTTCATGGGACTGAAGGTCGCACGGCAAAAGCTCTCTAGATCCTTGGGTCCATCGCTCCTCTTGCTTTCACAAGCGTGGAGACGTTGAACTTTGGCCCCACACATCCCTACACACGTACGGGATGAGTGTCCCCTACTACTGCCCCAGCTAAGGCTGACTCAGACCACAACATCTTGTATATCAAAGTCCGACTCGGTCGTCATTTTGCGCCCAACAGACAAATACGTAGACCGACGAAACGCCGAGAGTTCGACAGGCAGCTTTTTATGTCCGATGGAAATTGTCGTGAACGAGTAGTCTCCAGGATCATCTCCACTCTCAACCAGCCTATCCAGCCCCGTAATACGTCTGGTATGGTTGAGATTTTCACTACGGCTGTTATTGATGCGGTCGAAAAAGAGGTACCACCCCCTGCACGTCGCCACCGCAGACATGGATGGTGTGAGTCTGCCGAAACCTTGGCCGCATTCATGCCAGCATGGACAGCGAGGGAGGATGCACGACAATTCTTGCGTGCCCACCCCCGGGACAGAACCGCGTGGAAGACCCTGAGATCTGCGTGTGCGAATCTGCAGAAGGTGATTGCCGCAGGACTGCATGCGTACTTCGAAGCGTACCTTGCCGAAACCGAACGACTCCTAGCGAACAACGACCAAAGAGGCTTTTACAAGCACCTTAAGAGTACGGTAGGATTGGAAGGGACTAAAGTAAGGAGCGAACAGTTCATTAGGGACGAGGATGGCACGCTCTTACGGGATAAGGTGCGAATTCGTGAACGATGGGCGGGGTTTTACCACAAACTCTTGAACACGAAGTCGCTGAAACTCGATCCCACGATCATCGACCTCTTGCCCCCTCGACCGCCTAAACTGTCGCTTGAAGATGAACCATCCATAGACGAGATGACCGAAGCACTTAAGGGGATGTCGAATTGGAAAGCTGTCGGGCCAGATGGTCTCCCGGTCGAACTCCTAACAATCGACCACCCGGCATTCGCCCAGCGCTTTCACAACATCCTTGTCAATGTTTGGTTAACAGGAGAAGTCCCTCAGCAATGGAAAGATGCGATCATCAAGGTCCTTCACAAAAAGAAGGATCGAACTGACTGCAACAACTATAGAGGGATTTCGCTTGTTGCCCACGCAGGCAAAGTGTTGTTGAAAATCGTCGCGTCCCGCCGCAGCAACTACTGCGAGACCGAGGAAATACTCCCCGAGGAACAGTGCGGCTTCCGCCCCGCACGATCAACGATTGATATGTTGTTCGTCGTGCGCCGGCTGCAAGAGCTCGGACGACAGAGGAAAATCCCCTTATACGTGTGCTTCATCGATCTGCAGAAAGCGTACGACTCTGTCGACCGAGAGCTGTTATGGAAGGTACTCACACGCTTTGGCGTACCAACCAAGATGCTGAGAATTATCCGTAATTTCCACGATGGCATGCGGGCTCGCGTGCGTACTGATGACGGCGAGCTCTCGGAATGGTTTGATGTCACGCAGGGGCTGCGGCAAGGCTGTGTACCATCACCGTTACTGTTCAACGTGTTCTTCGCTGCTGCGTTACACGTCGTACTAGTACGCTTCAGCCAAGACGAAGCCATTGTAAGGGATTTGGTCCAACTCTGGGAAGCTGGAGTAGTTCGAACAGGGAAGGAGGAGCCATTGGCGTGCGTGCGAAGGTCTGTATGGGGCATGTTGTACGCCGACGATGCAGGAATTGTCTCGAAGTCGGCTGAAGGGCTCGCAAAAATGATGACAGTCATCGTGACTGTCGAAGCAGCAGGCCTCACGGTGTCGGAAAAGAAGACTGAGACAATGGTCCTACTAACACCAGACCGGACAACCCTCGCACCACCGCTCGTCATCGAAGCGGCAGGTCAGAGGTATAAGCAGACGACCCAGTTCTTATACCTAGGCGGCGTTATCCACGAAAACGCTGACCTCTCGCTCGAAATCGACCGACGGATCCGCCTCATGCGAGCATGCCTCAAACGGTTCGGCCCGGAGTTGTATGATAGGACGACCGCCCCCCTTAGCCTTAAAGTCCGAATGCTGAAGGCCGAGGTGATTGAGACCCTGCTGTACGGGTGTGTGACGTGGACCCTCAGAGCGGAACACTTTGCCAAGCTTCGAACGGCTCACCACCAAGTCCTGTTGCGAGTCATTGGCTTCCAGCGCCGACTTCATACTGACCATGCCACCCTCTCGTACGCGAAGGCCCTCAAGATGACACGTTGCGAGAGCATCGAAACGACCATTCGTAAACGGCGGCTCTTCGTTGCGGGGGGCGTGGCACGGCAAAGCAAGGAGCGATTACCCAATCGGGTAATGCTCGGGACGATAGCTGGTGGGGAGAACCCGAGACCAGGCGGACAGTGTAAGACTTGGCATAGATGCATAGTCGAAGACCTTAGGGAGTTCCGAGCCACCGAAGGGTCAACGGAAGTTGCCCCCTTGGTGTTTGGAGTTGAGACCGCGTTGTGGTCCACTGCAGCCAAAAGGGTGGGGAAGTGGTACCGGGGGATCCTTGAAGCAGCCGAACGGTTCATGGTGAGGTGGCACGAGGCTGAGGCTGAGATGAGTAGACAGCGCCGCGCATCCGCCGTGGATGGTGCCCAAAGGAACGGGGGGGGAGGGGGCAACAGGAGAAGTGGCATAAAGCCCGACCGAGGGAATGCGGAGAGGGGGGGGAACAGGAGGGGTAGAAGGGAAACGGCGGTAGACGAAAGTAGGAAGGAGATGGCAGACAGGGTAGCAAGGCACCAAGTCGACTAGGAAGTAGAATATGACCATACTACTAGTGCTACCAACCGGTGCAGCTGGCTCGAACGTGGTCTTCCCTTGTCTTCTCTTTTAGTTTTGTTTTTTTTTCTTTCTTGCGCTGACTCTCCGTGATTTTCATTTCGTTTTTTCTCTTCCTCTTCCTTTTCTGATTGATAAGCCGTACTCAAGGAGCCGTGTGGCGTGGTTGGAAGACGAACCTGCTCTGCTCGGCTCGTATTGTCTGACGCCAAGGGGCTGGGCATAGTTGACGAACGCAGGGCGGAGACGGCAGTCTGGGTAGCAAGGTACCAGGCGGATTAGCAAGGAGAACCTGGCTATACTATACTCGTACCACAAGCTGCTGCCGTCACCTGGAAGGTGCTTTGGGCTTTGGTCTGCCTGTTATTTCCCCTTTGTTATTTTTCCTTGTTACGTTTTTCCTTGGTTCTTTGTCTTACTCTGTTTACAAGCAGTGGTGTTTTTTCCTATTTTATTTTATTTTTTTTTCTTTTCACCAGCTCGTTCTTTTTCAAGTGTTGGCCACCTCGCCTGCGGGGGGGGGGCACGACAGATTGTTTCTCTTAGATTTTGCTTTCATTTTTCTTCTTTTTCTCTTTCGATTTGTCTACCTTGTTTTCGTTTTCTCTTTGATTGTTTCTTTTCGTTTCACTATTTCATAGATTGCGTATGTCGTGCCTGTCGTATCTAGTATGATGACATGGCTTTGCATTGCCCACTGCAGTGCACACTGCACACGTGGCAACGTAGTATCTCTGTGGCGTAGCTTTGTGACGACAGAACTTGTATCTCTTCTAGGATTGAAGAATCGGCACGGACACTGGTTGTGCTGGATGTCGACGGGTAGAAAGAACGGTTTAATGTGAAGAACACACACACACACACCCGATACGCTGGAATTCCACTTGTTTCACCCGTTCGGGTCTTCTCACCCGGTACGTTGGCATTTCACTGGCTTTCTCTGGTCTTTTGACCCGGACGTGGCCATAGGAAACAACCATACTCGTTAGCTTTCGCGCACATAATTAGTCCGTCAATTATAAGAAAGAAGAACGGACAACCCAGGCGATGGGAATGTTTGCAAAACTGTGATATATATATATATAATTTTTGTTTTTTGTTTTTTTCATCCCATTCATTATCTTCGCACATCTTCTTCTCTCTCTCCTTCCAACTCGTAACTCAGATCCGGGGTCACATAGCAGGCTCTTCTCCCCCCTTCCCGCTACGGTACGTTCCTTCATTTTTTTATCGCGAGAAGATTTCAGCCTTTTCTTCCCTCGTCGACTCGCATCGAATTGTGCCTACCCACGCTGCAAGGCGCTCTCAACAATTGAGTCCCTTTTTTTATGTTTGCAAATAAAGTCAAAGTCCGACCCTCCTGGGGCTCGAACCCAGGACTCAAACAAGTAGAATTCGAGGTTAACCACTTGAACCACCGGGGCGATATGAGGTGATAGTGCTCTTTGTATAATCCCAAGTTCTATTTTGCATACTATGTTCTAGCTTCCGCGCACATAATTAGTCCGTCAATTATAAGAAATAAGAACGGACAACCCAGGCGATGGAAATGTTTGCAAAACTGTGATATATATGAGGTGATCGTGTTCTTTCTATAATCCCACGTTCCATCTTGCATACTATGTTATGGGATACTCGTTATATTCATATATCCACATGTTTTCGGTGTTGCCTGCCTTGTAGGACGGTGATTCGTGTGATATGATGTTATGTATTCACGCTGCCGATGGTGCTCTGCCTGTTGTTTCGTAAGGCTTTTAAGATACTTGTCTGGTCAATGCATGCAGGCATACTCGTTGCTCGTGCTCCGTTTGCCTGTGGCTCGTGCTCGTATGTTCGCTCGTTTTTCATGATCGCACACACATGCATGTTCGTTAATAAATGTCTGCATGCGACTGACCACATAATGTCTTCAAAACCAAATGCAACCGACAGGTGTCGATACAAGCCATAGGTGCCGTACGTACTAATACACGCATGCTCTCGTCGACCGTTTGCTCGGTTAGATGATAACGGAAACTAACAATGTCGAGCCTTACGCTGTTTGGGCGTACATAACCACCGTTTAGAACGATGAACCCCTGGACAACAACGTGCACTGTCGGCTGGCAAACATGGAACTTTCGAGAAATCCACGTAAATTGTGATGACTGTGGTGTAGTTTGTGACCACAGGAAAAATCTCTCTCTAGGATCAAATAAAGGGCACGGACACTGGTTGTGCTGGATGTCGACGGGTAGAAAGAATGGTTTAAGGTGAAGAACACATACACAATACGTGCAGAGTACGAGTCGAACACATACGGCCGCATTACCTTATTCATCCCGACTGCTGTAAAGTATGTATATTATCTTCATTCAGCATACCGAGCTGGTATCACATCACACTGGATACGGCAGGCACGACGCACGCATTCCGTCCAAGAGCAGAGAGAGATAGCAGTGCGACACCAACGAATAAATAAAACCTATCAACCTAGTGGCACCGGGCATATTAGTACTGGTAGTTACAAACCACCCGGCACTAGATTATCGACTACCAGGATGTCGACACAGCAGTTTGTGTCACAGAATCGGGGATCACACACATAAATAGTTGCAATCCCGTGATCACAGCGCCCGGATACTGGGGGATGCGTGAACAGTTACTTGATAGTATCATGCACGAATATTTGAAAGCCGTGAAAACAGGCGTTTTTTTTACATTCGTGCGGAAAGGACCTCGGAGCGCTGGCCTCTATCCGGAGCGCTTTGCCTGTAGCAAGGGTGACTGCTCTTCCAGAGCAAATACATGGATCCTAAGCGGTGGATACGAGATACACAATGCAAATCAAACTGAGGAGAGAAAACCAGGTAGTTTCCGATAGGAAAACAAAGCCCCTCCCCAGCGCGCATACTCACGCGCCGTCTTAGTCGCTGACGCAGTGAACGGAGAATCAAACGAGCTTGACTTTGTTCAAGTATCTGACATGGTTCCCAATGACGATTGGGCATCTTCACCGTTTGAGTACTGCACTGCTGTACATGTACATAAGGTTGACCCTAATTTCCAAGTGCTTCGTCCCCGCATGGGGAGGGCAGTTCTATAAAGGCGAGGCCGCATATGCCCAATGCCCAAACTAAAGGTTCCCTTCATTTGCGAACGCGATCGTGAAGTGGTTGAGCGTACCACGCACCTGTTGTGTCGTCCGTCTCCAAGCATCGGGTGATCCGCCTGATCGGAGAAGAACGGTTGTAGGAATTCTAGATTGCATGACTAATGCTGGAAAACATGATGTAGGCATGGTGTAACCGAGCAGGATACCTTCCTATTTGACTCTCCAAGATTAGTGGCCCAGTGTTGGAGTCACGAAGCGAAAGGTGGGATTGGGATGCCAATAGGCAGTAGGTAGTTTCCGTGCTGGGGGGGTGTTTGTCACCACCTTTTTACAACTACTTTCACGAAAACCGTTATACAAGGGGTACAATCTTGAAGTGGTGGTGGATGAATGACGTTTGAGGACTCATGAAATTTGTTTTAGCTCGAAAGGGTCTCACCAGTGGACATTGTTCGGGCTGGGGGGGTGGCGTGAAGGTGGCGTGAACGTCAGTGCCTTCAAACGGCTTACTTACGCGGAGTCACGTCAGTACCTTCGAACGTGGCGTGAACGTCAGTGCCTTCAAACGACTTACTTACTCGGAGGCACGTCAGTGCCTTCAAACGGCTTACTTACTCGGAGGCACGTCGGTGAAGGTGGCGTGAACGTCAGTGCCCTCAAACGACTTACTTACTCGGAGTCATGTCAGTACCTTCGAACGTGGCGTGAACGTCAGTGCCTTCCGACGACTTACTTACTCGGAGTCACGTGAGTACCTTCTAACGTGGCGTGAATATCAGGGCCCTCAAACGATCTGCTTACTCGGAGTCACGTCCGTACTTGAGGGGGTGGCGTGAACGTCTGAACCTTCAAACGACTTCCTTCCTTGGAGTCACGTCAGTACCTTCAAACGTGGCGTGAACGTCAGTGCCTTCAAACGACTTACTCACTCGGAGTCACGTCAGTACCTTCAAACGTGGCGTGAACGTCAGTGCCTTCAAACGACTTACTCACTCGGAATCACGTGAGTACCTTCTAACGTGGCGTGAATGTCAGGGCATTCAAACGACTTGCTTGCTCGGAGTCACATCAGTACTTGAGGGGGTGGCGTGAACGTCTGAACCTTCAAACGACTTACTTTCTTGGAGTCAAACGTCAGTATCTTCAAAAGGCCACACTAGGGGTGCACCAAACGTTCCTGAGCGAAGTTTCACACAGAGCTTGGAAAGATGAGTTTCGACGAAATCCTCGATTGCACAGCTGGTCTTGGGGTATTGGCAGCCAAACTCAAGATCTTCCATGAGCGGCCGAACCACATGAGGCTCGAATTCGTCCAATTTCGTGGCGGAGAGGCAGCAGATGTTCTGGAGGCTGAGAGGGATACTCAAGAGACAGCAGGGGGAAAAGAACCCCAGAAGAGCGCGGGACGACGCGGCAACTCAGAGGAGTTCCTCGGGTGAGCAGGTGCTGGGGGGATAACAGGGTCTTGATCAAGGAGGCGGCCAGCAAACGCGGAAGGGAAGGCATCCACGCGAATCGGGCGCACGAGCATTGGACCGGGGGGTAGCGAACCACTTCCGTCGAGCAGCCCGGTCTGAGCTATCAAGCGTCTATGAGAGGACGCCGGATCAGGGGTCGGGTAGGTTTGTGTGTACCCCGTTACATAAGCGGCAAAGGATGCTAAAGCATCGTACCATTTTCAAGTTAGATGCACGGAGCCGCAGTCGCAGTCGTGACAGCCGTAGCAGCCACCACCGCCGTAGCAGGAGTGCCATGCAGGAGCGCAACCGCAGTAGCAGCAACCGAGCACGGCAACGGGAACCAGCAGGACGGGGGGGCAATCCGGTCCACCACCTTCGCCGCCGCGGAGGGAGCGCAAACAGCCGGCCCAGCGGGAGGAGGAAGAGGTGGAACAGCATCAGGCGCAGCAACTGTGTCATCAGCAGCAGCAGTAACTGCAGCCGCCGCAGAAGCCGAAACAGCAGCAGTGACCGTCAGAAGGAGAAGCGGAAGGCGTAGGAGCCGCGTCACGAGCATCGGGGATGTCCGTACGTGGCCGAAGCTCGTTAATCGTCGAACGGATAAGGAAGGACGCGGCAGCCGGTTCGTCGGGGATATGGAGGAGGAGTTGCCTACGCTGTTACCGGGTAGTGGCCGGGATACCCGCTGTGCACCGACGATAGTTATGCGTCGGGCAGGGGGGGTGTTGCAGCGCTACGGGCTTCAGGAGTCGCCCAGGTGGGCGACAGGGTATTCTGTGATGTACGTTGACTGACCTGACCAGTGACGCACGGAGGGTGCATCGTGTAAGGCAGCGATAAAGCCGTAGGATGGCTCGCTGTCATATGGATGTAGGTATACAATGGAGTCTCCCCGGCGGGGGAGGCCATTGTCTGGGTCATGGAAACCCCGTATCGGCTGTAATGGTCGATACGGGTGCTCTCTGGCCCTACCTGGGGTTAGTCAATCCCACCAAAGAACGAAAGAAACAAGTCAAACCATATCCTGTTCACACACCGTGCATGAGTCTTGCCCACCACGTTCATGTCAGTTGCCCATCACGTGCATGTCAGTTAATCCCACGTCGCATTCGCTGAGCAATACCAACACTCAACTCTCGTGGCGTCTGGCCACCCCGTGGCCAGAGAGGATTTAGGAGCGAGGTACGGAGGAAGTCCCAATGAGGACTCTCTCAACGAACGACAACAGCTGGCTATCGAGGTGAGACCGAGCCGATAGCGGCACACAAGAGGAGGCAGCTGTAACATATGCTCTAGACCAATAGCCAAACAAGTGTGCGGTTGTTCCTTGCACAGCAGTACAACTCAGTTCACTCGTAGTGAGACCCCGTCGTTTTTTTGTTGATTGGGTTCCGAGTATCGACTCTTGTTACCCAGCGATGCAAACAACTATTCTATCGACCATCTTTCATCACCTTGCCCTCACAAAATTTCAACTCCTTTAGGCGCCGCCTGTGATTGAGTCGGCAGCGCGTGAGCCTTCGCGCTCTCCGTGCGCGCGAAGAGATCAAAACGCATTTAGCTTCTACAAGCGTTCCTTTTCCTCTTCCTCCCTTATCCGCCCAAACTCTCCGCGAACGCACCACAAATCGTCACGAATCGGCCGGGGCTTTTACTCAACGGGACACTGCGACCACCATTACAGCGACCTTTGCTTCAAACCGACCACAGTGTCTACCCTGTACCGGGTGCGGGACACCACCCGCAACTTTCCGTTCGCTTGTTGTCCCCGATACGAGTGCATCATACACCATTCACCACGACGGTAGAAAACTGTGTACGAAGTACTGTATTTGAGAGTATTAATGGTGCATTTTCTAAAAGGAGGAAAGGATGCAGATTTTTTCGTTGATATTTGTTTGGCCCAGGCAATAGTCTAACGCCCACACCCCGGATTATTTGAACGACACCCAACAACAGCAGGAGTAGCTACTTCAGGAGCAGCCTTGATATTTGTTTTGGCCAGGTATTCATGGAACGCCCACAAATGTATTGCTTGGATGATGTCTAGCAGCGCCAGCAACAGCGCTGCACACTCGACAAACGAGAGATACTTTTCCACATCCGGGGTTCCGCGCCACGGCACGCTGCTATTTAGTAGTAGAACGTAACGCTTCTTCCTGACGAGTCAGGCTCAGAGAGGCAACGTACGGTCTTCGAAGCCTAACACTGGAGAAACTTCCGGGAAAAAGACAGTAGTTTGTGTCTTTGTCCTTTCTAGATCCAAATTCCGGACGAGTGCGAGCAATTCGCCCAACCATGTAAGCTGAAAATCTGGAGAAAACAGACAAAACGGAAAAATGGGAACGAAACAAAAAATGGGAACGGACGTTTTTTTTTAGAAAGCAAACCAATTGTGTACAACTCCAAGAAAAAAAGTTGACAGTCCTGTGGGGCTGTACAGCAGCCTTCGAATGAGCTGTCGCTCAGGCTGGAAGTCCTCGGGATCGCCGCGGTAGCCAGCATCTAGAGAAATCACAATAGAGCCAGCGTATATCGCTTTTTGCGCCCACCCGAAGGCACGAGATGGAGCATGACCGTTCTGACGAGCTCCTCTCACAGGGCTGGCCAAGAGGTTTCGCAGGATCATTTTGGTTCTCTGATACACCACATGGTTCTGGAGATACGGCTTGGTTCTCATTTCAGGCTTGGTTCCCATTTTTCCGATTTGTTTGTTAGAAGCTTTCGGGAAGAAAGCGTCCCGGAAGAGGACGAAACGGGTGTACGGGAGTCATTGACGCTCGACCCGTACTTCACTACTGTGTTTCCTTCGAAGCGCTAAAACTATGAAAGGCATGAACGTATGGAGGGTAAATCCAGTCTCTCGTTCCTGGCTTAATATCTCCTCTAGTTCTCTCCCCTGTCATCCATTACACCCGCGCATCCTATGGTGCTGGCAATATCGCCTCTTCGCCACCTGCACTCTTCTCGTACCGCCAATAAGGTCTGCCTCTTTCGTTCGACCTCGATAAGAACAACCCTTCTGTACCTTTGCTCCCGTGAAAATAAAACAGCGCAGCCTACCAAGTACATACCAGTTACTCGACAGCGAGACAAGCTCCAACTTTGTTTTCAATGTCCAACAGGTATAGATAAAGGGAGGTGCAAACTTCATTTTCATTTGGGTTTTCTATTTTCCTCTGTCCTCTCCTTCTTTTCGTTCTTGCCCTTTTTACCGCCAGACATAAGCCCACGACCTCCACACTCTACTTAGGGAATCGGCGGCTGTGACCCGTGCTGTGGTGGTGGTGGCCATGCTCCACTCCCTGCGGCTCTCGTTTGGCAACTCCCGCTATGGCACAATGACCACCCACACCAATGGACAGGCCGACAAATTCGGGGGCATCACCAAAACGGGGGACGGGTCGGCTCTCACGACCAGTCCCATCGCGGAACCACGGACTGGCTGGAGCTACGCCCCCGTCAACGCGCTGGTGGGCTCTACTATATGGAGGACGCCGACATCCCCGGATTGCGGGATAGACAGGTAAATTCCAAGGTAATGGTTGTGCCGCGAGAAAGATCAACCGCCGGGGTAAGATAATTAATTGGTATTGCGGCGGGGATTGCTCCAGGGCCACGACATGGATGCCAAAGGAGTGCAGCGTATAATCCAAATTTCGTGCCCGGTTGTGCCTATCCTAGGGCGTAATTCGTTCTCAGTGAAGCAAGCAGCGAGTAACGGTGTCGGTTCTATATTGGACACGAACTACCCGAAGCTGTAGGTAAACAAGTTCGCTTTTACTCTTCTAAAGCCTGGGTACGATCTCTACTCTTTCTCGCTGGATCTTGCCGACGACAGCAATGGGCCAGAGCTGGCAATGAAGACTGTGGCTAACACCAACCTGTGGCATCGGCGACTAGGACACCTCAATCGCAAGAGCCTAGACATCTTGAAAAACTTGGACAACCATGGCTTGAGCTTCGATGGGCCTGGACAAGAGTCACCGGCTGGGTCATCCCAAGACCGCCAATCACAAGGTCAAGCTCCCTTTGTTTTCGCAGAAATGATGGGACCGTTAACTCCGGAGGCACTCGGGGGCCACACGTACGGCCATCAAGACCTCGATCGAGCGCACCAAGTTGACTGAGACTTACCTACCGAAATCCAAACACCCCGCTGTCAGCTCGTTCCAGGTATTCGTGCAATAGGTGTTGATTCCAAGCATTTTCCGTGTCGGGCATTTACGGGTCGACAAATAGGGTGAGTTTGTGGACAGGAGGTCCAGAACTACTGTTTTCAGGCGGGGGTGCCGCTCGAGCACGCTAGCACCAATATCCCACCCAAAATTGATGTTTCCACGCACGTTGGAAGGAATATTGCAGCTATGGCGCGGGGCATCCTAGCCGACAGAGGATTGCCAAACGATATGTGGGGAGACTTGATGTTCGCGGCGGCGTTTCTGGGCAATCGGAGGCCGCACTCCGCGATCAGCATGCGGTTCCCGTACAATACGCTACACGGGGCGGAGACAAATCAGCGACGCCATCGCGCCTACTACCGCCACCGTCGGAGGAAACTTCGCAGCCGGTGATTCCGTCAAGTGACTGTACGGACGACCATACTTACATCACAGACGACGACTTTCAGCGCGATCTTCGTGGTTACACTTCGGTGTTGGAACCTCTTCTCGGTGCCACACCGCCGTGAGTAGATTCTCAGCCAGCCAATATTCCGGTGGCTGAGCTCTTGGAGACGGTCACCGAGATCACCGTGAGGGATATACTGGTGGGAGGAGCTGCAGGACCACCTTACGAGGAGCCTATGCCCGGGAGAGCACCGACGGGGGGAGTTCTGCAGGAGGGCGTTGTCCAAAAGCTCTAACAGCCGGTGTCGTCCGCGGGAGCCTCCCTGCAACCACGACTTGCTGGATCACCACCGCTCCAACAACGGGAACATTCGCGTCTAGATGCAACACTTGTGGGTATCCGCGCCGGCACTGCAGTAAAGTCCTTCGTGAAGCGGGACGTCAACAATGGTGCAACTACGGCCCACATAGCGGTGACCACCACCAATCCCGCGCTGTTTGCACTCCGAGGGCTGAGACTCTACACGAAGGCGATCCTGCCAGACATCGCGCACGAGACGTGCGGAGAAGACTCGGCCATGGACTGCATCTACAACACAACCAAACTTCAAAGTTGTTCGAGGGGGGAGAATGCGGAAATCATCCCAAACAGCCTTAAAGAGGCCATGTCTATACCGGCCAAGGTGCAGTGGAGAGTGGCCATAGACGAGGAATTGGCAAGCCTGAATCACAATAACGGCTACACCCTCCTGTCGGTGACCTCCGTCCTCACGGGACACAGTATTATCGGCAATATATGGGTCTACAAGATCAATATTATCGGTAATATTTGGGTCCACAAGATCAAATCCGACAACTCGCACAGGGGACGCGTTATTGTACCGGGGTGGGGGCAATTACCCGGCATTGATTGCGGCAGCACGTTTGCCCAAATCTGAAGACCCCAAAACATCCACGTGGTGTTGTCGATAACAGCGGAGTATAATCAGTAGAGTTGGCAGCTATTCAACAATACCGCGTTTCTGGACGTCGATGTCACATAAGAAGTGTACGCCAAGACGGCACCCCGCCACGAGGAATTAGGCTGGTAGTCAGGCGTTTGAAAAGCCTATACAACCTTCACCAGAGCCTAACTAACATGTGGCACACGACCGACGATTTCGTGGCATACCTTCAAACGTCTCAAGTCGGACCCGTGCGTCACTACCTGCTCGGAGGCCGGTCCTATTGATACTTGACCCTATACGCCGACGACGTTATTTCCGGTGCTGATGCGGATCAAGCAGAGGCTGTCGTTTCGGAATGAAGCACACGGGAGACGTGTCCCACGTGCTCGCAATGGGGTTACCCGTGACCGTGAAAAGAGAGCAGTGAACATCACCCAGGAGAACTATACCAGGTTCCCGCTGGAGCGACGCGGTATGGCAAGCTGCAACCCTCCGTACACGCCTGGGGTGGGAAAAGGGCTGTAGCTGGACCAGCTGGAAGAGAAGCTAAGCAAGGAAGATAAGCAGTATTTCCAGGGCATCATGGGTGGCGTAATTTACCTTGGACAGGTGACCCGCTATGACGAATTGTATGCTGTCAACCAACTGGCGAGGGCGATGTCTACCTGGCCGGGAAGGTTGGATTTTGCAGTCGAATACAGGCAGGGGGAAATCAACTTCGTGGCGTTTTCGAATGAAAACTGGGACAACAATCGGTGTAACAGAAAGTCGATATCTTCTTGCAATAGCTTGTCTTCCTTGCGAACGATCCGGTGGACGTCAAGGTGGGGCTGCAAGGGATCACTGCGCAATTCGCTATGGAGGCAGAGCTCAGGGCCGGTCGGTGCATCAGTATTCTCGAGTGGTCGCGGAGAGTGGTACAGCCTGCGATCAGTACGACCTAAGGCCGAGTGATGCTGGGGGGGATCGTGCGCAAATGTTTAAAAAAGTTGTGGCGACGGCCCAAACGGGCGCAGACCAAACTTAGCAGGGCTGGTTGTGGCCCATCCATGGGGCGGGGGGGCGCTTACGCCGTTCGCAAGAGCTGTGCCAGTACAGCTCCATAATCGGAAAGCGCTATTTCATAAGTAATCCGTATCTACACGAGAAAAATGTATACGATACATCATGAGTGGTATGGTTGCAACGTATACTCGCAAGTGGGGCAAATGGGGTTGGACTAGCTACCGGGGGGGGGGGCGGCGGTACATTATCCAGGCCGGTTTGAGTGCTAGTGGTCTTACGCGTGTACGGATGCTGGAACGGGAAATTGTTGAGTTTAGTGTCTCGGGGTCAGCCTTTAGCGTCCCCCCTGACCCACGGGCGGTCGGTAAAAAAAAGACAAAATTTGAAAGCTAACCCTAAAAGGCCTTTTTTTTACGTGCCTACGGAAGCGTAGTTTGTTATAACGTCAATCGTTAGGGGTTGGTTTGGGGGGAAATTCGTTCATCACGCCTATTGTAGCGTGAAACGCCAGGAGCCAGGCACATACAGGCGGACAGGAAACATGGAATCTCGGAGTAAACACGCCGGTAGCAGCGACAGCCTGAACGTTCCGGCATCAAACATTTGCGCCGTGGTATAGAGCGCCAGTTGGAAAACGAACAAATTTTGGCAGGATTGTTCTTCATAACTATACGAAAAAACATGATCTTGTTTTCACAGACATACCTGCTGTAGTAGCGTGTTTTTGCTCGGTACTAGTACATTCTAAACTTTTATTTTATTTTGTCGTCGACTTTGACCCAAAATTATGGAAGAATAAAACAAACGTGAACAAGGCCAATATGACATTTTCCCTATGGTCATGAAGAACACCCCTGCCACAGCTTGATTTTCAACTAGTTAGTGCTTCTAGGGTTTAGTACTTCGGCAGGCGTTTATTAAACCACCACGAAAAAACATTTGTCACGGACGTCTTCCCCTTTTATTGTTGGTACGATCATGTCAACACGTCTATAATAGCGTCGACTTGCTCGACGACGTATCTACCGATGTGCAGCCCAACGAAGGGTGTCTCACGTCCAAACGGGGGGACAAAACCTGAAAAAAAGCGTCAAACAGAAATACCTAGATTTTTCCGAAAATAACGAAGATGGATTACGAACACAGATACCCGTGAAAAACTAAAGCTAAATAAAATCAAAATCGAGAACGAGCCGATTGTCAAGGTGGAGCACCGGCAGTGATGCACCACCAAGCTGCGGTAAAGACGGCGTCCGGCACTGAAACGAAGAGTGCTCTGTCTGCTGTTGCAATGACACCGGTACTCCGAAGCGCGAGACCTGCGCTGGATGACGAACGTGGGTGCTCTTCGAATAGCATCATCGCTTGCAACAACGGACGTACCTGGTAAGTTCTAAACTCTACACACAGCAGCACGCAATTTGACCAGGGCGGCCCCATGGGTCGCGTTTTTAGGTGCGGTAGTGAACGCTGCTGCAATAAATAGACTGGCACCAGAGCCATGTTGTTCGCGTAGTTCCTGCTCTGTTGTCTTCCGGCTGTCCAGTCGTCGAGGCGTTGGTAGCTGTGGTTGTCGCAATGGTCTCGCTTCTCGCTTGGGGCGTACGTTCTTCGCTTTTTGCGTTAGCTTTAGTCTGATATTGCGTCCCTCTTTAGCGAAGTTATTTAATTACAACAACCCGTCCCCACCCACCCATCCAACCTCTAACATTCTCAAGGCTACGCTGGCACCCAAGCGTCTCCTGGTTCCAGGGTTTCCGGTGGCTCTAGTCTCAAGGTGTTATATCGAAACAAAAAAAAACATCGCTATTTTAACGCGCCGCGTTTAGAACTTCGACTGCTTCGTGCTTACCGGAGAGCGACCGCGGCTCGAAAGAGGTTCATCACAGCAGCTTGTGTTTCTCTCGGGATTTCGCTCCCGTAGGTTCTTGACAGAGAGGCCTACACTTGGACTTAGAGATGCTGCAGTGAGTGGTCGAAATTGGTCGAAATTTGGGGTGCACATATTTAGCCAAAAAACCAACCCCCTCCTACTATACGTATGCACTTCACTTGCAGACAGCTACAGCTCTTCACAGCAACCTACATCCCGCGCAATTGAGGGATGCTACTCATGTGGTGTCAGGGCGTCGGGTGCGCCAGACGGCTGTCGTAGGCACAGACTAAAACAACTCGCGAGGTGCTTTCGCGTACGCGAAGTTGCGAGCGAGTAGCACAAAAAGCTCGCAAAAACGCAAAAACAAGGCTTAGTTTCACTGGCGGGAGCATGGTACATTGGCCTCATCACCGAGGAAGAAGTACCCTCCACTAAAGGAATGCCAGCAACTGTTTTCCAGGCGGATGCTGTAGAGATATGATCTATTTTCGGGTTGTTGTCGAAGATGTTGCGGGAGGCAAAACTACGTTCCCACGATGAGTACCTGGTATGGTAAAGTTCTTGGGCCCAACAAAAGGCGAAAAAGGTCCACGAAGTTCAGGATTCTTGTAAATTCGCATCAACTGTTAATACCAACGCCTTCAACACCGTAAAATAGACGGCGGTGCTAGAAGAGGAGGGAAAATGCGTGCCAGCGCTCACGCCCTTAGTGGCCAAGTGCTACGGCACAAGACCAGCCGACGTGTTTTTCCAGATGGACTCAGGAGAGACCAGGACGATCGCTTGCTCCAGCGGTGTCTGCCAAGGGGACCCCATGGGACCAGCATTGTTCTGCCTGGCGTTGCGACCGGGGCTGAAGCGATTCCGGCAGGAATTCGAGAGAGCAGGAGTAGAAGTTTTCGCGTACATGGGCGATGTCTCTCTCGGCCTTACAGGGATCACGGCCGACACGGTCAGTGCATTCGCCTTCCTCCGGCGAGAGCTAGCTGACATCAGCCTTGTGGTCAACGCCGTCAAAACAGTGGCACTACAACCAAAAAGGCACCCCCCGACCATGGAGGAGATTTCGTTCCTTGATAGCGTTGAGGTCCGCATCGTAGACGTGGGAGGGGTGACGGTGGTGGGTATCCCGACCGGCACGGAGGAATACTTGCGGGGACGAGCAGTGGAGGTAGCGAGGGATGGGGGCGCGGGGCACCTTGCGCGCTGCCTCCCTAACATGCACGACAAACAAGCGGCGGCCCTCATCACCGTCGAATCTCTCGGACAACGGACGTGTTACCTCGAAAGGGCTCTGGACTCGGGGTTGTCCCTCGAAGCATGTACAAGAGCAGACAACGGTGCGCAGTGGGCGTACGAGAAAATCCTCGATTTGCCGGGAGCGGCGGAGGCACAATCGTTTTTCCAGGAGGGGTACCCGGATAGTCGGCTGACTCTCAAACCTTACCAGCAAGCCCAAGCATGCCTTTGTACGGGAGCGGGAGGGTTAGAGCTGCCGTCGACAGAAGCAATGAGAATGTCGGCCTCCATCGGGAGCAGGGTGGGGACTTTGCCGGAGGTCCTAGCAGACCTCACAGGCCCGTTAGGAGATAAGTTGAGGAGGGGGCTCCCAGAATCGAGCATCATTGCTCAGCTGGGAGACAGCTTGCGTGAGATTAGGGATACATGGGGGGTGTCAAAGCACGCGATGGCGGGCATCGTCCCCGAATCCTGGTTAGAATGGGGTCTAGGCGCACAGGGGGGCCTGACCCCAAGACCCTCAGAGGCCGACATGCTGGTTGCGCATGACGCCATAACCACGAAGTCACGCAAAGTCCCACAGAAGTTGGGCAAGCTGGTAAAACAACGTCGGCACGCAGCCCACGCTGCCTTGCTGGAGGATCTCCCGGAGACAGCACGCCCCCGCGGACCGGGCGACCCGATGGGTGGAATCGAGCCAGAGCCCTCGCCAAGGCTCGCTATAGGAGCCTACAGGAGTTCTTATACCTAGGCGGCATTATCCACGGAAACGCTGACCTCTCACTCGAAATCGACCGACGGATTTGTCTCATGCGAGCATGCCTCAAACGGTTCGACCCGGAGTTGTATGATAGGACGACTGCCCGCCTTAGCCTGAAAGTCCGAATGCTGAAGGCCGAGGTGATTAAGACCCTGCTGTACGGGTGTGTGACGTGGACCCTCAGAGCGGAACACTTTTTTGCCAAGCTTCGAACGGCTCACCACCAAGTAAGTCCTGTTGCGAGTCATTGGCTTCTAGCGTCGACTTCGTACTGACCATTTCACCATCTCGTACGCGAAGGCCCTCAAGATAACACATTGCGAGAGCATCGAAACGACCATTCGTATACGGCGGCTCTTCTTTGCGGGGGGCGTGGCACGGCAAAGCGAGGAGCGATTACCCAGTTGTGTGAATGTTCGGGACCTTGGCTGTGGTGGGGAGAATCTGAGACCAGGCGGACAGTTTAGGACTTTGCATCGATGCATAGTCGAAGACCTTAGGGAGTTCCGAGCCACCGAAGGGTCAACGGAACTTGCCCCCTTGGTGTTTGGAGTTGGGACCGCGCTGTGGTTCACTGCAGCCAAAAAGGCGGGGAAGAGGTACCGGGGGATCCTTGAAGCAGCCGAACGGTTCATGGTGAGGTGGCACGAGGCTGAGGCTGAGATGAGTAGGCAGCGCCACGCATCGCCGTGGGTGGTGTCCAAGGGAATCGGGGGGGGGGGCAACAGGAGAAGTGGCAGAAAACCCGACCAAGAGAATGCGGAGAGGGGGGGGAACAGGAGGAGTAGAAGGGAAAATGCGGGGGACGAAAGTAGAAAGGAGATGGCAGGAAGGGTAGCACGGCACCAGGCCGACTAGGAAGTAGAACACGACTAAACTACTCGTGCCACCAACTGGTGTAGATGGTTCGAGCATGGTCTTCCTTTGTCTTCTCTTCTTTTGGTTTTGTTTTTATGTCTTGTGGTGATTCTCCGTGATTTTCATTTTATTTTTTTCCCTTCCTTTTTTCGATTCCTAATCCGTATTGAAGGAGTCGTGTGGCGTGGGTGGATGGCGAGCCTGCTCTGCTTGTTTCGTATGGTCTGACGCCAAGGGGCTGGGCATAGTTGACGAACGCAGGACGGAGACGGCAGTTAGGGTAGCAAGGTACCAGGCAGACTAGCAGGGAGAACCTGGATATGCTACTCGTACCACAAACTGCTGCCGTAACCTGGAGGGTGCTTTGTGCTGTGGTTTACCTGTTATTCTCTATTTCTTTGTTATTTTCCCTTGGTTCTTTGTCATACTCTGTTTACAAGTAGTACTATTACGGGGGACCATAGTTAATAGGACCTATGGTATACATAAAAACCTATATATTTAACCATTTTTACTAAAAATAGTTGGTCCGTTTAACTATGGTCCCCCGTAATAAGTGGTGTTTTTCTCCTTTTTTTTCCAGCTCGTTTTTTCAAGTGTTTGCAACATTGAGTGCGGGGGGGGGGGGGGGGGGGGTGGCGACAATGTGCGGCATGAGCTCAACGTTGATCACCCAAAACATTCCGGAATGAAGAAATTCCCGGAACAAAAGAGAATATTATACTATAGTTAGTATACTCAACTTTGCGAAAGCTGCGTGTAGTACGAGTGTAACCGTTCGCTCGTTTTCCGTTATTTTCCCCGCGATCGACTATAATACTTCTGACCGGTGACTCCCCTGGATGCTATTGCCGGGGGGCTGTAGTAAATATGTGACCAAATTTTGTCAGTGAAAATAGCGAAATGTATAAGTTTTGTGTATACCGTAGGTCCTATTTACTACCAGGTATGACCCCCCGTAATACCAGGCAGAGTCGACAAGGCAATAACTGAAAATAATAATAACTGGACACTCGCGCACCTACTATTTATACCAGGTATTAAATACTTTTGGTATTACTTTTGGTATTGGGGTGTTCGCGATTTTTTTTTTTTACTTTTTTACTTCTCCAAAAAATCTCCCGAGGTAACTTTTTGAGGTAAACTTCTGAAAAAAACGCGAAAAAAGTACTTACCAGGTATAAGCGAAGTCAGGATTTCGTCAAAAGTTGCGGTAACTTTTGGCTCTCTGTCTCATTGGCCTACACGCACCGAGCGTTATCCCGACGCAGAACACCTCATCTCAAATCTCGAAGGATCAAAACACCGAGCATCATGTTCCATGCCACCATGCTGCTTGCTGTACGGATCACGACAACCGCTGGGAGCATAGAGGCTCGAGAGGTGTAGCTTAAGTACCGCGCGCACGAGCGGCGTTGGATTGTGCCAGCGGGCCGCCGCCGCTGCTACGTAGGGTACGCGCTTTCGCCTACTTGGTGACGACGTGGAGGATGCTTCGTTCCAAAAAAGAACTCGCAATCACACTCGTACTCGTACTCGTGCTCGCACAGAGCGCGACAGCTCGTGTATCATTTCGATTCCACCACACTGGAGCAGCAGCAGCAGCGGCGGCGGCAGCAGTGGCCGCGACAGTGGCGGCGGAGCGGAGCCCGCCGGCGCTGTGGCGTGCGTAGGCTGAGTGCAACAGGAGCAGGAGCAGCAGGAGGAGCAGCAGCAGCAGCAGCAGCAGCAGGCAATCCGCACAGAGCGCGACAGCCCGTGTATCATTTCGATTCCACCACACTGGAGCAGCAGCAGCAGCAGCGGCGGCGGCAGCGGTGGCCGCGACAGTGGCGGCGGAGCGGAGCCCGCCGGCGCTGTGGCGTGCGTAGGCTGAGCGCAACAGGAGCAGGAGCAGCAGGAGCAGCAGCAGCAGCAGGCAATCCAAAAAGGGAAGCTGGCTGGTGCTGGTGCTGGTGCTTGCTGGTGCTGGTGCTGACGCTGTTTATTTTTGTTGCCCAAGCTGCCTCTAGCTGCGGCTAGCGCTTGCTAGCTGCCGCTCGCTGTGCTGCTGCTTGCAGTCGTGGGCTGGCAGTGGTGGCACCGCTGTCAACTCTGCCGCCGAAACGTTGTTGGACTGCCGTTGCTACTCCCAAGTTGTTTTTCGTTTTTTTTTTTTATGGCGCGTTTGCCTCACACCTCCCCCCTTCCCTTCTTATTTTCGGAGGCGTCGCCTGCTGGATTTGTTTTACCTCACTCGCAAACACACCGAAATCAGGAAGGGAAGGATATTAACTTTTTTTAGCGCATTTTGTTTTTTTTTTCACCTCTGTTGCAAATACTTTATTCTCGTCCACGGGTGGGTATATTATTATGTTCCGGCTTTTAAATAGAAGTACCTGGTACTTATTTTATCATTATTAATAATGAGGCGAGCGAGCGAAGCGAGCCTTTTTTTACTTGGTTTTTAAGCAAGGAAAAAAAAGCCTCTTCATAACGGCTCGGGTACGAGGGTAGGGTGCCTGTTTTGATTTTTTCTGCATGTGTGTGTGTCAGTTGGTGTGTGGATTCAATATTTTTTTGGTCCACCTTTCACCACCGCGCTCGACGCACACGCCACCGAATCCAGTCCCGGCGGGCTCTGTGCACGCACACACACGCAAGACACTTTCTCGTCCTGGTGGGGTGGAAAATCGTTCACAGTTCGTCGAGCTAGGTGCGGCAACGTGTGTAGGCACGTCTGTGCTGGGCCGTGTTCAAAATACAAAATCATGACGTTTTTTGTGCCTGTGCCAACAGCAGGCAGACTGCGCCTGTCCACAGCAGGCAGACTATGCTTGTCCACAGCAGGCAGACTGGGCCTGTCCACAGCAGGCAGACTGGGCCTGTCCACAGCAGGCAGACTGGGCCTATCCACAGCAGGAAGATTGAGCCTGTCCGCAGCACTCAACAGCAGGCAGACTGGGCCTGTCCACAGCAGGCAGACGGCTTTGTTTTTTTAGCTCTTTCTTCTACCTACGTACGTACCCGGTAATAACTAACGAAACCCAACTACGAGTAGTCATAGGCAGACTTCGCTTGTCTGTCCACAGCAACGTTCGGGCCATGTGCTGCAAGTGATATTGTCAGGGCTACCCTCCTACTGACGAGGGGACGGAGAAACAGAAGAAGATCTGCTGTAGTTGTACAGCAGTCAGTAGTAGTGGTGGCACCTGCTACGAGAACCTCTGTTGGATACATACATGTATGTCGTATCAGAGGTTGTGGATATTTCGTCTTCAAATTATGAGGGTGGAATCAGGAACCACACACACAACATCGAGTACGGTGTACAAAGGGCAGAAGCCGAGCGTACTGCGACGCTGACCCTGGCCTCGTGGATCCTACTGCTACTGCTGCTGCTGTTTTGCTGCTGGAGAAGCTCTGATGTAGATGTTGCACAGCAGCAGTAGTTGTGGCACCTGCTAGGAGAAGCTCTTTTGGGCATGCCATGTTCGTGTTGTCGTCTCGAAAATATTATGCCGACTTTCGAGGTGGGAAGCAGGAAACATAAAACAAAACGAGTGCAGGGTACGTACTACAGTTTCAGTACGTGTGTGTATATGTACGCGTACACAGGGTGCAAGGGTTAGACCGACAAGCCGAGCGTACGGCGACGCTGACCCTGGCCCCGTGTGACCTACTGCTACTGGTGCTGCTGCTGCTGTTATGGTGCGGGAGGCGCACTGCTGCTGTAGATGTCGTAGATCAGTCCAAGTAAAGTTGTGGTGACACCTCTGTTGCGAAAAATAAGCTCTTTCTGTTGGACAAAACATGTGAGGTGCAGATTTTTATTGTGCTGAATTTCAACCAGAAAACACTCTGCTGGACAAAACATGTCGAGTGTTGTGTGTTCTTGACTCTTTCTACCCGTCGACATCCAGCACCACAGCAGTGTCCGTGCCGATTCCTCAATCCCTGATGAGAGATACAAGTTCTGTGGTGTGTGTGTGTTCTTCACATTAAACCGTTCTTTCTACCCGTCGACATCCAGCACAACCAGTGTCCGTGCCGATTCTTCAATCCTAGAAGAGATACAAGTTCTGTGGTCACAAAGCTACGCCACAGAGATACTACGTTGCCACGTGTGCAGTGTGCACTGCAGTGGGCAATGCAAAGCCATGTCATCATACTAGATACGACAGGCACGACATACGCAATCTATGAAATAGTGAAACGAAAAGAAACAATCGAAGAGAAAACAAAAACAAGGTAGACAAATCGAAAGAGAAAAAGAAGAAAAATGAAAGCAAAATCTAAGAGAAACAATCTGTCGTGCCCCCCCCCCGCAGGCGAGGTGGCCAACACTTGAAAAAGAACGAGCTGGTGAAAAGAAGGAAAAATAAAATAAAATAGGAAAAAACACCACTGCTTGTAAACAGAGTAAGACAAGGAACCAAGGAAAAAAGTAACAAGGAAAAATAACAAAGGGGAAATAACAGGCAGACCAAAGCCCAGAGCACCTTCCAGGTGACGGCAGCAGCTTGTGGTACGAGTATAGTATAGCCAGGTTCTCCTTGCTAATCCGCCTGGTACCCTGCTACCCAGACTCTGCCGTCTCCGCCCTGCGTTCGTCAACTATGCCCAGCCCCTTGGCGTCAGACAATACGAAACGAGCAGAGCAGGTTCGTCTTCCAACCACGCCACACGGCTCCTTCAGTACGGCTTATCAATCAGAAAAGGAAGAGGAAGAGGAAGAGAAAGAAATAACGTGAAAATCACGGAGAGTCAGCGCAAGAAAGAAAGAAAAAAAAAAAAAAACAAGAAGAGAAGACAAGGGAAGACCACGTTCGAACCAGCTGCACCGGTTGGTAGCACTAGTAGTAGTATGGTCATGTTCTACTTTCTAGTCGACTTGGTGCCTTGCTACCCTGTCTGCCATCTCCTTCCTACTTTCGTCTACCGCCGTTTCCCTTCTACCCCTCCTGTTCCCCCCCCTCTCCGCATTCCCTCGGTCGGGCTTTCTGCCACTTCTCCTGTTGCCCCCTCCCCCCCCGTTCCCTTGGGCACCATCCACGGCGGATGCACGGCGCTGCCTACTCATCTCAGCCTCAGCCTCGTGCCACCTCACCATGAACCGTTCGGCTGCTTCAAGGATCCCCCGGTACCACTTCCCCGCCTTTTTGGCTGCAGTGGACCACAACGCGGTCTCAACTCCAAACACCAAGGGGGCAACTTCCTTTGACCCTTCGGTGGCTCGGAACTCCCTAAGGTCTTCGACTATGCATCTATGCCAAGTCTTACACTGTCCGCCTGGTCTCGGGTTCTCCCCACCAGTTATCGTCCCGAACATTACCCGACTGGGTAATCGCTCCTTGCTTTGCCGTGCCACGCCCCCCGCAAAGAAGAGCTGCCGTTTACGAATGGTCGTTTCGATGCTCTCGCAACGTGTCATCTTGAGGGCCTTCGCGTACGGGAGGGTGGCATGGTCAGTATGAAGTCGGCGCTGGAAGCCAATGACTCGCTGCAGGACTTGGTGGTGAGCCGCTCGAAGCTTGGCAAAGTATTCCGCTCTGAGGGTCCACGTCACACACCCGTACAGCAGGGTCTCAATCACCTCGGCCTTCAGCATTCGGACTTTAAGGCTAAGGGGGGCGGTCGTCCTATCATACAACTCCGGGCCGAACCGTTTGAGGCATGCTCGCATGAGGCGGATCCGTCGGCCTATTTCGAGCGAGAGCGCAACGTTTTCGTGGATAACGCCGCCTATGTATAAGAACTGGGTCGTCTGCTTATACCTCTGACCTGCTGCTTCGATGACGAGCGGTGGTGCGAGGGTTGTCTGGTCTGGTGTTTGTAGGATCATTGTCTCAGTCTTCTTTTCCGACACCGTGAGGCCTGCTGCTTCGAAGACAGTCACGATGACTGTCATCATTTTTGCGAGCCCTTCAGCCGACTTCGAGACATTTCCTGCATCATCGGCGTACAACATGCCCCATACAGACCTTCGCACGCACGCCAATGGCTCCTCCTTCCCTGTTCGAACTACTCCAGCTTCACAGAGTTGGACCAAATCCCTTACAATGGCTTCGTCTTGGCTGAAGCGTACTAGTACGACGTGTAACGCAGCAGCGAAGAACACGTTGAACAGTAACGGTGATGGTACACAGCCTTGCCGCAGCCCCTGCGTGACATCTAACCATTCGGAGAGCTCGCCGTCATCAGTACGCACGCGAGCCCGCATGCCATCGTGGAAATTACGGATAATTCTCAGCATCTTGGTTGGTACGCCAAAGCGTGTGAGTACCTTCCATAACAGCTCTCGGTCGACAGAGTCGTACGCTTTCTGCAGATCGATGAAGCACACGTATAAGGGGATTTTCCTCTGCCGTCCGAGCTCTTGCAGCCGGCGCACGACAAACAACATATCAATCGTTGATCGTGCGGGGCGGAAGCCGCACTGTTCCTCGGGGAGTAGTTCCTCGGTCTCGCAGTAGTTGCTGAGGCGGGACGCGACGATTTTCAACAACACTTTGCCTGCGTGGGCAACAAGCGAAATCCCTCTATAATATACCAGGTATATAGTTGTTGCAGTCAGTTCGATCCTTCTTTTCGTGAAGGACCTTGATGATCGCATCTTTCCATTGCTGAGGGACTTCTCCTGTTAACCAAACATTGACAAGGATGTTGTGAAAGCGCTGGGCGAATGTCGGGTGGTCGATTTTTAGGAGTTCGACCGGGAGACCATCTGGCCCGACAGCTTTCCAATTCGACATCCCCTCAAGTGCTTTTGTCATCTCGTCTATGGATGGTTCATCTTCAAGCGACAGTTTAGGCGGTCGCGGTGGCAAGAGGTCGATGATCGTGGGATCGAGTTTCAGCGACTTCGTGTTCAAGAGTTTGTGGTAAAACCCCGCCCATCGTTCACAAATTCGCACCTTATCCCGTATTATCGTGCCATCCTCGTCGCTAATGAACTGTTCGCTCCTCGCTTTAGTCCCTTCCAATCCTACCGTACTCTTAAGGTGCTTGTAAAAGCCTCTTTGGTCGTTGTTCGCTAGTAGTCGTTCGGTTTCGGCAAGGTACGCTTCGAAGTACGCATGCAGTCCTGCGGCAATCACCTTCTGCAGGTTCGCACACGCAGATCTCAGGGTCTTCCACGCGGTTCTGTCCCGGGGGTGGGCACGCAAGAATTGTCGTGCATCCTCCCTCGCTGTCCATGCTGGCATGAATGCGGCCAAGGTTACGGCAGACTCACACCATCCATGTCTGCGGTGGCGACGTGCAGGGGGTGGTACCTCTTTTTCGACCGCATCAATAACAGCCGTAGTGAAAATCTCAACCATACCAGACGTATTACGGGGCTGGATAGGCTGGTAGAGAGTGGAGATGACCCTGGAGACTACTCGTTCACGACAATTTCCATCGGACATAAAAAGCTGCCTGTCGAACTCTCGGCGTTTCGTCGGTCTACGTATTTGTCTGTTGGGCGCAAAATGACCACCGAGTCGGACTTTGATATACAAGATGTTGTGGTCTGAGTCAGCCTTAGCTGGGGCAGGAGGCTGTGGGACGACTTTCGCATCTTGTACTCTAGGTCGATGGACTTGACGGGTTAGGATGTAGTCAATCCGCTTACGGTCATTCGGCCGGTCGGTGCCGTTGTGAGTATGCGATATCCCACCCTTGCGCGTGCTGAAAAACGTGTTGGTGAGAGCTAACTTGCAATTGGTGGCGAACGACAGGAGCCGTCTGCCATTATCGTTACGAACATCACGTCCATACGCTCCCAGCACTCTGCTTTCATCATCACCGCACCCTTTCTTCCTCTGTCCAGTTCGCGCGTTGGCATCCATCAGTACAAACAGACACTCTTTCGTCGGGATTTTTTCCACCAAGTAGTCCAGCTTCTGCCAGAAAATACGTTTCAGTTCGGCGTCCTTGGTACAATCAGTTGGAGCATACGCAACGACGAAATTGACTGCCTCGCATTTGCCAGCCAGCTCAAAGCGCATAGACATTAGCCGCTCGTCAACGAACTGATGAGTATACACAGACTTACTGCACAACGATTCCTTGACAGCTAGGCCTACTCCGTACAGCCCTTGCCTGGTGGCTGTTGTTTCCTGTCCTGAACAGAAAACACGATACCCTGCCGCACGGAACGTCGTGCTGCCGGACCTCCGAGTTTCTTGCAGGCCAATGAAGTCACAGCCGAGTTGCCGTCCCTTCGCCAGTACACGCTCGTCATGTCCGTACCCGTTCTTCCCCTTTACAGCCAGGGTGCGCACATTGTAGGTCGCTACCGTCACAAGTGCCTCCTTCTGTCTCTTACGAGCCTCGCGTGCTGCTTTCTTTGCCAGCCGACGTGAGGCACGTCCCCGCCTTCTTCTTTTTTTTTTCTTTTTTTTTTTTCTCTACTATGGCGAAAGTGGCTCTCCGTTTCGTAGCCCGGTACGCGCCTTGGTTTCCGTTGGCTGGGTGCAGCCGTCCCAACCCACGCCGACAATCCCATCCTTCCTGTCGTGCATGCATACCCACGCTGTGGCCAGCCTCTCCACTCCACCGGCTGCCCACGTAGCGCTCTCTGCTGTGGTGATGTACCCGTCCCGCCTGAGGGATGAACTCCTCGGCGTCGGGGTTAAGAAGAAAAAACATCACCACCACCCCACGCGGTCCTTAAAGCGAGCAGGCCACCAGCCGGACCGCGCAAGGTTCCCTACCTACGTAGTCCGAAGCTCGATGTTCGTGTGACTGTCGCTAGACCGCTGCAGGTCCTGGCAGACTTCCTCGGCCCACCCCAAGGACGGGGCAGGCCGAAGCAGGCAGGTAGGTATCGAGTACAGCAGTGCAGATTTCGTGTTCAAATTATTATGCCGGATTTCGAGATGGAAACCAGGATACACACGACCAAATCCAGTACTTCTTCATATCAAGAGCCAGGAGAGGCCAAGAACATTTACGAAAATTATTGAGATGCACCCACGACGGCGTACAGTAGTACAGTAGTCGTACGTGGTAGATATTCCTTCGTGTTCGTTCGTTCAGCACAATACAAAATAATCCGTATGCGCCCAGCATGATGCATCGCAGATATATATGACTACTGCAGGTATTACCGAGGTCGCGCCTCATTACCACCAATTACTAGTAGTACTGCTGTGTACCAGGTACTTGTATGGTACGTTTTAAGTCGTCGTATTAAAATCGAGGACTACTTGAGGACCTTTAACAATCTGGGAGAAGGGGTCTTTAGGTTGGTAGGCTGTTCGGATGTTTGGGTTCCTGTTGGGATCAAGGTACGGACGAAGACCCAACCCAACCCCAGACTCTAACCCTAACCCTAACCCTAACCCTGACCCCAAACCGCAGCCAAAACGGGCCAAAACTCGCCATAAACGCGGCTACGCCGAGTTTGCATCGAACCAGGAAATTTTTAACCTACTTGTTGAGGTTAAAATACGTACCAGGTACCAGGTATCGATCACCGATCAGTTATATTTTTGTTTTCATCAATTTTCAAAACGCTCCGTCTCGACGGGCCCCCAGTTTTTTTGAGATACGATAAAAAAAAGTAACGATAAAAAGTAGGGCATGGATCTTGGGTATTGTCGGATATGATCTTGGATGTTTGCCTACAAAAAGAAGGCAGGAGTTCCGCCGACGGTCTAGAAAATTATTTGAGAACCATCGGACCAACATCGATCGTTGGTTCGTAGAGTTTGGATATCATATGGGAGTACAACAAAAATCATTGGTTCATAAAGTAATCAGAAATGAGTTTGTATACTCGTACTCTCGGATCATATGTATGGGAGTACAACGAATGTCCACCCGTACAACAGCAGTATTTTCACGACTACAGCAGCAGTGAGAAAGCAGCAAGAAGTATTTTGAGATCGTATGCGAGAGAGGGGCTGACTGCTGTGAGCTGTGAGCTGCCCGGTGTTGGAGCACAAACATACAGGAAGGAGCTTGAGTCTAGCAGCGGCATCGCCGAGCAGCAGCGAGGATAGACAGCATCATCAGAGGAGTGCACGCGAGCGGTGTGGAGTTGGACGCAAAACCAGCTAAAGAGTGGGGGGTGCTGTGAGCTGAAGGAAAGGCAAGAGTTTGAATGTTGCGTCCAATTTTACAGTCAGTATAGTTCGGTCGGAGTTGTTGGGGACGAGGCAAACATATTTTTACACCAACCATTTCTTGACCAGTTTGCAGTTTTCTGAGGTAGCGAGCACCTTGCTCAAGTACACCAGAGAGCACCCAACTGTAAAGCCGAAAGTGTCTTGTTGGTGGAAGATATTTGAAGACTGTGTGTGATCCTCTACGTCCTTCGATGACTGAGGAGAACAACGATAGGTCGAAGTAGGCTCTCGACTCCTCACTCCTCACTTGTATACGTAGCCTCGTGGTGTACTTCTGATTTTATTACAGCACGAGGACGAACAAACATGACACTCGAACACTCGTGGATTATCGACGCAAAAATTCAAAATTTATCACCGACTCACATCACCCATAGATCTGAGATACTGCAGAAATAAAACAGAGACAGAATTGCAGCAACCATTCAGCCGAAATCATCGTGTGCGAGGGCTAGGCGCGAGCCTTTTCAACAATATTTCTTGGCTTTCCATGGCTTTCCCAGGGAGAAAAGCCCCTTCACGACGGCAAGGGTGTGGCAAGGTTTCTGAATCGATTTTGTAGCAAAGGCGGCAACCCGTGTTTACCACAATAAATATAAGCCCACCAGGTGCCTCACCCGTGCTTCCCTCGTTCGTGCCTCGACGAGGGAAAGCAGCCGCTTCGCGAGGCGGTCGGTTTCGCTCTTTGTGCACCCCAGTTTCCATGCCCAGGTCAAGATCCGGGGCCGAAGCGCCCGTATTCGGAGCGCCCGCGAGGACCACACTCATCCGAAATATAGCGACGACATCGTACCAACACGTACGGCCTACGTACGGCCTACCTACCAGTATTATTTTTTCGGATTTATTTTTACCGCTGAAAAACATCGTCAGAAGCAGCAGCGGCGGCAACAACACCAACAAGAACACAATACAACATCAGCACAACAACAGCAGCATCAGCAATAATAGGACAGTACCAGGTAGGACACACCAGGATTTATTTGTCCACTTTGTCCAATTTGTCTATAGCTTCCAACTTCCAACTGTTTTTGCCTGATTTTCAGCCATTCCAGAGAAGCCATTCCTACACCGTTTTTTTTCTGCGTAGTATGTATGCGTCTCCGCTATCTCGGTTTGAATTATCATGTACTACGAGTATTTTTTAATATCAATATGATACTACAGTAGTAGTAGTAATTGGTGGTATTATGGTGTTTGCGAAGTTCCGATTATAGTTTGGTTTGGCCAATTTCTATTCTCCCGAGAATAAAAAATAATCAACTTCCCAAAGTCAGGCCAAGTATTATGGGAAATTTTTGAGACGTTATTTCTGTCTTTTTATTTTGTGAGTTTTCGGGCTACAGAAAAGTGTGGGTGAAAATATATATAACGTGTATTATGGGTTCTGATTTTTAAAAGTGGTTTTGTATAGTATTGGTTGATCGTGGCTTCGTCTGAGGTGGGGTCCAACAGCTTGGCTTCGGCCTGTAGCATCTTCATCCAAGTTGATTTTCTGTAGTCTGGGCGTGGCTTGGCACGTCGCGAGCGTTTTACGGCAGGCGTCTCAGCGTCCTCCTCGTCGTCTTCAAACGTTGCGAAGGCAGCGGCGGCCGCGAGCATGGTTTCAGCATCCAAACACGGGAGGATTAGCGCCGGCGACATCGAGTCGCCATCGCTGCTGCTGCTGCTGCTGCTGCTGTTGCTGCTGCTGCTGGTGCTGGTGCTGCTGTTGCTGCTGCTGCTGCTGGCGGTGCTGCTGCTGCTTCTGCTACTGCTGGTGCCGCTGTTGCAGCTGCTGCTGCCACCGCTAATATTGCTTCCATGTGAAGAAGAAGCCATCTCTCTTTACACAAGCGCCGTAGTTACCGCCCGCCGTCGGCTTGATGCTTTCGCGTGGTGGGTGACGGGTGGCAGGTGCGCAGGTAGATAGGTGGGCTGGCAGTAGTAGTGAGATGTAGCACCCAAAATACGAAAAATCTCAGTTCTCAGAAATCAACAAAACCTCTCAGAACTGAGCTCAGTTCTGAGAGGTTTTGCTGATTTTTGCCCCCTCCAGGAACTGAGATCAAAAATATCGATGATTTCCTGTCCCATAATAGATGGTTCTGATTTTTGGGCTTCGGAGATCGCTGAAAAAGCCAGAAATAACGTCTCAAAAAATTCCCATAATACTTGGCCTCAGGACCCAAAATGGCCTCATATGGCCCATATCTTCACAAAAATTTCGGGTTGGGTTTGGCTTCTTTGGTTTCGATTAGGATCTTCACCCTATTGGCCAGGACAACCCGGAATCGCCCCGGACGAATAAAATATTGTACAAGTATTATCGTGTCGTCGACCCTGGTAGCATCCAGGGGAGGGAGTCACCGGCCAGTAGTCAATCGCTAGGGAAATAATGGAAAACGCGCGATCGGTTCACGCAGCTTGCAAAGTTGATTATCGATTATCTATCGATCTGCCGATCGGTTGAAGTCACAGCTGACGTACTCTTATAGTTTTTCGTCCTGGGCGAACATATCTGCGAATAGGGATTACCATACATATCATGTGCAGAGTGTATGCTATTAATAAGCCAACAAGAACGAGCATCTACGTACGTACTCGTCCGCGTGTCCGTGATGTTTTTTTTTGGGTTCTTAACCAAACAAAGTCGTCAGCAGCAGCAGCAGACGTCGCGGCAGCAACAACAACAGCAACAATAGCAGCGGTAGTACGGCACACGAGGCCAGAGTCAGCGTCGCTATACGCTCGGCTTGTCGGTCTAACCCCTTGCATAATTTGTACTTGTACGCGTACAGTAGTAGTAGTAGTAGTCGTACTCGATTTTTTGTTGTTGTTGTTATATATTTCCTGATTCCCACCTCGAAATTCGGCAGTTTGATGAGACAAGATTTTTTAATCAATCTGTGAGATGTCCAATAGAGCTTCTCGTAGCAGACCACTACTTACTGCTGTTGTTAAGACGACATCTACAGCAGAGCTTCTCCAGCAGCAAAACAGCAGCAGCAGCAGCAGCAGCAGCAGTAGGACACACGAGGCCAGGGTCAGCGTCGCTGTACGCTCGGCTTGTCGGTCTAACCCTTTCACCCTTTGTACACGTACATAAACGTACTCGTTTTTTTTTGTTGTGCACCTGGTAATAAGTACGTAAATATTCCCTGCTTCCCACCTCCCACCTCGAAAATCGGCATAATAATTTCGAGACGAAAAATCTACACAACCTGGCATGTCCAACGATGGAGCTTCTCGTAGCAGGTGCCACCACTGCTACTGCTGTACGACCTCTCTAGCGGAGTTTCTCCTGCTTCTCCGTCGCCTCATCAGTGGGAGGGTGGGCCTGGCAATACCACCACCTACCTGCAGCATGTCTTAGGACACGGGCCGAACGTTGCTGTGGGCAGTAACATTCTGCCTACGAGTACACGTACGGTAGAGTCGTGAGTTTGGTTAGGGCCGGTCTTATCGAGGGCAAAATAAGCAAAAAAAAACGAAATAAAACGAACAGACTTTCGTTTTTCGCAAAAAACTGCAGGTGGAGTCCTAACGAGGGCAAAAAAAACAAAAAAACGAAACAAAAAACGAAACAAAAATAAGAAGCCGAGTCGAATTTTTACGCGGTGCAATTTTTCGGAATGACTCAACCGCCACAGCACGTGGTTCCCGGCGATAGCGCTCGACAGCGACGGTGGATAGACACAACTCGCACACGTAAGGCACCCTCCACAGCAGGCGGTTCTCGTGGTCCAACCCGCTCCCTACGGAGTGTTTTATTATTCTTACAATTTGACCAATAAAACTCACGTACTCTTTAGTTCTGTTTTTCGTTTTTCATTTCGTTTTGTTTTTCGTTTATTTTGCCCTCGATAAGACCGGCCCTTAGGTGGACGGAACTCAAAAAACAAAAACCGTTCTGACACGTGCCACCACACTACTTTATACTGCTGTATCATCTACAGCAGAGCTTCTCCTGCTTTTCCGTCCCTTCATCAGTAGTAGTAGGACGATGGGCCTGACAACACCAACAGTTACTGTAGCATATCTTGGCACGCGGGCCGAACGTTGCTGTGGGCAGGCACAGTCTGCCAACGAGTACTCGTAGAGTTGGGTTCGTTTGGCAGAATTCCAAAAAACAAAAAAACCGTTTGATATTTTACGGTTCTGTTTTTTTAAACCATGGCCCAGCCATCTCGCCACACACGTTGCCGCACCTAGCTCGACCAACTGTGAACAACTGACGACCGCACCAGCACGATGATGTTTCGTTTGGGTGTGTGTGCGTGCACAGAGCCCGCCGGGTCTGGAATTGGTGTCGTGTGCGTTGAGCACACACACACACACACACACACACACACACACACACACACACACACACACACACACACACACACACACACACACACACACACACACACACACACACACACACACACACACACACACACACACACACACACACACACACACACACACACACACACACACACACACACACACACACACACACACACACACACACACACACACACACACACACACACACACACACACACACACACACACACACACACACACACACACACACACACACACACACACACACACACACACACACACACACACACACACACACACACACACACACACACACACACACACACACACACACACACACACACACACACACACACACACACACACACACACACACACACACACACACACACACACACACACACACACACACACACACACACACACACACACACACACACACACACACACACACACACACACACACACACACACACACACACACACACACACACACACACACACACACACACACACACACACACACACACACACACACACACACACACACACACACACACACACACACACACACACACACACACACACACACACACACACACACACACACACACACACACACACACACACACACACACACACACACACACACACACACACACACACACACACACACACACACACACACACACACACACACACACACACACACACACACACACACACACACACACACACACACACACACACACACACACACACACACACACACACACACACACACACACACACACACACACACACACACACACACACACACACACACACACACACACACACACACACACACACACACACACACACACACACACACACACACACACACACACACACACACACACACACACACACACACACACACACACACACACACACATACACACACACAGAAAAACTCAAAGCAAGGCACCCTATTCCCTATTATACTTTCGTATACAATCCGTTCATGACGAGCCTTTTTTTTCCCCTTGGAAAACCAAGAAAAAAAGGCCCGCGCTCCGCCTCATGAATAACTCTGCACGTACGTACGTACGTATTGTGTAATTCGTGATTTCACTTTTTTCTCCTTTGAGGTCTACGAGGTGTGTGTGCATTTCGTTGTTATGATGTCTACGAGTATGATACCCCGTTTTAGTTTTCTGTGGTCAGGCCAAGTATTATGGGAAATTTTTGAGACGTTATTTCTGGCTTTTTCAGCGATCTCCGAAGCCCAAAAATCAGAACCATCTATTATGGGACAGGAAATCATCGATATTTTTGATCTCAGTTCCTGGAGGGGGCAAAAATCAGCAAAACCTCTCAGAACTGAGCTCAGTTCTGAGAGGTTTGGCTGATTTCTGAGAACTGAGATTTTTCGTATTTTGGGTGCTACATCTCACTACTACTGCCAGCCCACCTATCTACCTGCGCACCTGCCACCCGTCACCCACCACGCGAAAGCATCAAGCCGACGGCGGGCGGTAACTACGGCGCTTGTGTAAAGAGAGATGGCTTCTCCTTCACATGGAAGCAATATTAGCGGTGGCAGCAGCAGCTGCAACAGCGGCACCAGCAGTAGCAGAAGCAGCAGCAGCACCGCCAGCAGCAGCAGCAGCAACAGCAGCACCAGCAGCAGCAGCAACAGCAGCAGCAGCAGCAGCAGCAGCGATGGCGACTCGATGTCGCCGGCGCTAATCCTCCCGTGTTTGGATGCTGAAACCACGCTCGCGGCCGCCGCTGCCTTCGCAACGTTTGAAGACGACGAGGAGGACGCTGAGACGCCTGCCGTAAAACGCTCGCGACGTGCCAAGCCACGCCCAGACTACAGAAAATCAACTTGGATGAAGATGCTACAGGCCGAAGCCAAGCTGTTGGACCCCACCTCAGACGAAGCCACTTTTATACAAAACCACTTTTAAAAATCAGAACCCATAATACACGTTATATATTTTCACCCACACTTTTCTGTAGCCCGAAAACTCACAAAATAAAAAGACAGAAATAACGTCTCAAAAATTTCCCATAATACTTGGCCTCACAGAGGAGTCACTAAAACACATTGACCACAGACGGCAGTTTGTCTACCCCACCTCCCCACCCCGCGTCGAGGGGGTCTCAGGTTTGGTACGGCAAACTAAAATTTCGTGCCGAGCGGTCGGTTTCGCGAGGATCGCCGAGAGACTCCAAAACAAAACAAAAACTTTGCGATTTCTCATGGCCAAAACACCACCACTCGTGGCGTGTGCGTTTTACTTGCATTCAGTATGATCTGTTTTTGGCTCAAATGGAACTGATTATCTGATGTACTCGATTGTGATTATGGCTTTTGCTATCCAAAAAAACTAAAACCGTTACAAAAAACCGTTACGACGCGCACGATATTTTGCGTTCCGAGTTCCGATTTTTGTTTCATACATGGTCCAGCCTGCCTCTACAGCTTTCAAAGTTGAGTGCCTGGTATCAACTATAATATGTAATCAGTCGAACTCACAGCTGACGTATTTCATAATTTTATAAAATCATGTTAAAATCATGGACAGCGGGACACTTTGTATCCCTGGGCAGGTTTGCATATTATTAAGTCGGTACTCGTTGGTACTCACACGTTGTTGTTTGCTTAGAGATAGAAGAGCAGCAGCTTTATTCCTTTCGTGGACCACGGAGACTGAGACCACGCTCGTGCCTCTCTGGAAAACCCCTCGTTTTCCACCTAAGATACGCCTTCTAAGTACTACAAAATAAATACGGTCCCAGAGCCAGAACCCAGGTAATTATACCGGGCTTTCAACCTTATACTAAGCAGTATATTAACACAAACAAATAAATGTTGTTGCCGCACCTGGCTCGACCGGCTCTAAACGTCTTATAATATTTGCTTGCTATTAATATAGCGATGTGCAACCCTTATTTTCTGTGTACGGTACTTACTTGCTTAAAGTACCCGCTCGTCGTGCATATCTACGTATTTCCTCTCAGCTACTCGTAGTGACGAGGAGCTAGCGCGGAGAAACTAACAACGAAAACTTAAAAAACGAACCGCCCACTAAATAAGACCTATGCCAATGGTACAGCGAAGTTGCAATAAAAAGTTTGAAATTCAAAGATACCCGCCAAAAAAAATCAGAACACGCTTCCTATGGGCCACCTAAAAAAAAAAAAAAGTTCCTAACTTTTGGAAAAACCCGAAAAAAGCAAATCTGGGGCCGATGCTGGGCCAACATCGGCTTGAGAAAAACTCAGGCCGATCTTTGGTTCGAAGCGGCGAGATTCCGAGTCCTCGGCAGGCAGACATCGATCAACAACACCAACGATTGCGTCATGAATTCTGAACGGAGTGCGCTCGTTAGGGGCTCCGACCCACCCTAGGGTCACCGTCTTCACACCATGGCCGGTGTCATGTGGCGGGAGCTGACCAGGCGTGTGATAAAAAAACATTTGGGCGCTGGTTTGCACAAAACAGAAGACAAAACTTCTCCATCCGTCTCGAATGGCAAAAAATAGACTTTTTTTCAGGTTTGGGAGGATACCGTAGGACGCCGGCGGCAAGCTCTCGCCCCCTAGACCATGGATCCGCCTGATATCTTCGAGGCCGTCATCTATACTCGTCGGGCTTGCCAGATACCGAGTGGGTTGGCCGTGGGCTGAGTCTATGTCGAGATCGAGCGTCGATCGTCGCACGAGCTGGTTTCGATCACCGTGTTGACAATTTGCGACCAGAAAAACACAAATAAATTGCGCCGCCTGCAGCCGTTGGGGGAAATAAAAGAAAAAATCAAACATTTTTCTCTTTTTTTCCCACAGCGGCGGTACGAGAAATTTTTCGGCTGTTTTTTGAAAGCCATATATTTGAAAAAAAAACTTTTGAACTTCGCGTTTCCATTGGCATAGATAGGTCTAAGAGCTAGCGAATATCTATATAGAAAAAATCAGCTAGTAGTCCACCGAAAGGCCCAAATATCGACAATCCAGCCACTACGAGTTCCAACAGTAGCTTTTTTTTTACACACGTGTCAGGAAGCATGTTTGAAGACAAAAACAGGAAATTAAAGTCTTAAGGGCAGGGGGTGTCAGTGTCCCCCCCATGGGCTTTTTTTCGTTTCATGGCCAAATCATGCTTCGTGCCCCGGCCATCCCTTCGAATTCGGCTATAAAAATAATGTTTGATGCTACCAGAGGCCTGGACCAACGAGACGCCTGCTCATTTTAATGCTTCCTGATTTTCAACTCACATTGGCGCTATTGGTTGCAACCAAATCACACATGTGGTAGTTGAGCCAAGAAGGCGACCTCTAGTAATCTTGCCCTAGGGCACCATGGCAGCATCAATCAGTGCACAGTACGAGTGTGGTCAGCGTCCTTGTTAATGACTGCTGCTGTGAATATTTCATGTTTTTTTGTGGCCTGAGTGAAAACTTCGACACGAATCCCTAACAACAGGATGTACTGCGTTTGCAAATGGTACTACGGTAGTAGAAGGGTGAACATGAGAAGCGTGACAGATGCCTTGAAGTGTTCAAACTCCTACTAACTGCATGAAGCTACTACTACTGCGTTGTTGGCGGTTCTTCTGTTGGGCATGCATCTTGTGTGTGTTGAGCTTCACGAGTTAGGAGCATGATATACCCCTTAGCCAACCTGAGTGCGCAAATGGCTACCTTAGGAAGATTCACTATCAATCAGCAGGTAGGTAGGTGACCACTACGGTGAATATACGGAAGGCCACGCTGGGATCCAAGCGTCTCCCGGTTCCCGGGTTTACGGTCACTCCAATATATAGATGTTTTATCGGAACAGAACACACACATCGCTAGTTTAACACGCTACGTTTAGAACTTCGGCTGGTTCGTGCTTACCAGAGAGCGACGGTGGCTTGAAAGAGGTTCATCACAGCAACTTGTGGTTCTCTCGAGTTTGATACCCCGCCCGTTCTCAACAGAGGCTTTCATCTCGACTTAGAGGTGCCGCTGTGGTCGAAATTGGTCGCTATTCGGGGTGCACAAAATGAGCAGTGAGACGAAACACAACCGCCACGTTAACGTTTGCACCTCACTCGCGGACAGCTACATCTCCTCATAGGATACTACAGCTCGCGAGATTGAGGGATGCTCTTCATGGGATGTGTGAGGGTGTCGGGTGCGCCAGCCGGCAGTCGCAGGCACCCGAAAACGACTCACGAGGTATTTTCATGTACTCGAAGTTGAGAGCGAGTCGCACTATAATGTTGGTGTTTCCCAGGGGGATGATATATCTCTTAGAGAGTCGTCGTCGATGATGGGGCGGGAGGAAAAACTTTGTTTCCATGATGGGTACTGTAATAAGTTATTAGGCCCAAAAAAGAGCAAAAAGGGATAAAAAGCGCAGGATTCTTGTGAATTGCATCAACTACTACTGTTCTACAACTACGAAATACGGATCTCGGTTGCAAATCCCCTACTCTAATTCCAAGTCGAGTGTGTATGCTGACAAAACGCCTACGCGTGGGTTCTTGACGACGCATTCCTGAGGGTGGTAGCGTCTGTTAAAAATGTATTGAATACGCACTCAGATGGGTGACCGAAGGTGGTCTTCAGAGGCTAGCGCAGAGCCGGTGTTGGACAAGCTCGGGCATCACTGATGATGTAAAGGATGCATGTTGAGTAGAAAGTGGCGCACGATGGGCCAAAATAAGCTTAAGGAACGATTCATTATATATATGATGTTCAGATGCGGTTGAGAAGAGTGAAGGTGGATGTTGTGTGCAAACATTTCCTCAATCTCGATGTCCTCTTACAGAAACGCCAATCGACGGCTTGTCGCTGCAACTCGTCGACCACAAGAACTGCTGAAAGGTCTTCTAAATATCCCGTGACTCATAACACGGTGTCATATATTTGAACCGCAACTTAGGAAGCATTGCTTCAATAGGCGATGCATTTACTGCCTATTTCTTAACACTCCCCCTCAATGCAAGCCGTAATGCTATAAAAAGAACGATGGATGTCTCAAGGCTATTGAACATTACTAAAATGCTGATCATGGCTAACGATCACCAGCACTTGCTTGAAGCGATAGAAACACTACTAAAGTGCCGATCACGGGTAATTCCCCAGCACGTGTTGGAAGCAACGCTACTTCAGTATAACACAGATCATGACTACAAACGATAAAGCTTGTGCAGTGGAATGCCATTCGAAACGTGTTTCGCACTGTATAAGTCGTCAACAGCAATGATATTCCAACCGATACAGAATATCTCACATCACACCGTATCTCTCCTGAAGACAGGGGGTCCTTGGCTCAGTAGTATGTTCTACTGAAGCAATACGGCGTAGCGCAAGTGGTAAAGATACCACCGCAGATGAATCAAAGATTAGCATCTAACTCCCTCATTCCCGCGAAAATAGCAAGTAAAGTTGAATAAAATGGACCCAATGATTTCCTTGCTCTACCTTTATTTGTTTTTCTTGACGCCAGGTGAAGTTGAATAGACTGCCCTTAAAAACCCAGTTAGCTGCTTACTGGCACTCAATAATGAAAATGAACAAGCTACCTACCTAGCTTATATTGCACAAAACACTTCCCCTGAACGGGAATTCAAGGCTACTGAAATATTGATTATGGTTAACGATAAGCAGCATTTATTTGATATGCTCGATTGAAACGAGACTAAAACGCCGATCATGGCTAACGACTACGGAAACTGTTTCCCGGAAAAAATAAAAACTGATCGCGTAGTGCCAACCGATCTTCAGTGCTTGGGGGTGACACATACATTAACAGACCGCTTGTCGGATCCTTTTACGCTGCTTCTTCAGTACATGTATAGATGTAAAACTATCCTTCCAGGCTCATATTCTTCTACATCGGTGTTTTGTGTGGATTGCATCCAAGTCGCATAATGTATCCCAAGCAATCAATGAAAACAATAGTTTCCGTAACAAAACTATGCTGGATCTGTGTGATACCTGCGCGGGTGGTACCGCTGCTGCATTTCAAACAGGGTGTGCTGTAGGACCAAATATTGTAATTAAAGCACGATCATTGTCGATCTCTCCACTTCTACAATCAAAACAGAGTGGGACTGAATACTAATTGAAACACTCAGTGTGTCGACATCTTCACTTCACTTCTCACTAAATAAAACTGATAAAATGCTTTGATTAAAAGCACTATCATTTGTCGACATCTTTACTTCTTCTGCACTCAAGACAGAGTGGGACTGGATGCTAATTTAAGCACTATGTGTGTCGACATCTTCATTCCACTTGCTCACTAAAGAAAACTCGAATGATACCGATAACACGGTTCCTGTGCCAAGTCTGCAGGGACGCTAGTATAGAGCTGGACCTCGCAATGGAAATATACAACGAAGAACTGATATCGTCTTAGAACCTAGAGTTGTACCTGGTACTCGATAAACTCTGATGGATAAGTCACGTGAGTGGATGCTGTGCTACCCGATCAATGAGATCAGCGATATCGTCTAGAGACTTTGTCTTCGGTTAAGGGAAATATCTGACTCCCCTATAAGCATCGCTCCATGGACATACATATTATGCGTATCTATGAGCACAAAGTCCGAATCATAGCTTAACACCAGTCGAGTGATGAATGTCACAACAACTAACTTGCAACACGTGAAGGCATTCACAACAAGCTATACCTGGTAATAGCCATAAAACTGTAAATATGTAGGGAGGCCACTTGTACTGCAGTAGTGGCAATCTGAGTCATTGAGCTCATGCACCGACGTTTTGTTGAAGCGCAATACAGTATGCGTCACTCCCCTAGCCAAACATAAGTGCCGCATGAGTATTTGCACTACGTCCATTCCGCGTTCCACCAACAAATGGTCTACAGTACAGTTTTGTTACCTGCTGTTGCCCCCAGCTACAGTATGAATTCAGGAGGCGAAGAACGTTTATCAGCGATCTAGGCGTCAACAACCTAATATCTGTTTGAAGGATAACCAGACGAAGGACGTACATCGAAGCTACCAACGGCAAGACCCGCAATAGGTGCTTATTGGTGTCTGATACGTTACGGCACAAGAATATGTGCGGCGTAACCTGAGCCAACGAAATTCAACTAATAATGTAGAATATGTTGTAGCGGCATATATGACTCCCCCTTGCTCGACATAATCGCGGCATGGGTAGACTAATCGCAACACGCATGCTGAGCATAAGACGGAACGTGACATGAGCCAAGCGGCTCCAATTCATGTACCTGGTAGCTATTATGTTAAAGTAGAATACATTACCCCCCCTCGTAGCTCGACAAAATCGCTGCATGGGTAGACTAATTGTAACACGTATGCAATATATAAACAGAGTGTGGGCAGCAGTAGACTTGGAAAAAACAAAACCAGCCGAACAAAAACGATGAACAAAACCAAATATTTCAGCTATTAATAGTGATAACCCCCGAAATTACTAGTCACTCCTACACCCTCATGATGACCACCAAACACACTGCATGAATGACATGAAGCATTCAGAACACCTGTTACAACTTCAAACACTAAAATGCCACTGTCTGTACGCAACCTGGACATACATACTTGGTTCTCCAGCAGTGCTCTTTCATTGCTCAAGGCAGCAGCTACGTCTGGAGCCCATCTTCCCTTCCAATCTCAACCTCAAGTCTGGCACGTACAACTTAATGTTTTTGACCGCAATCAATCGAAAATCGAAGTCCAAAACCAAAATAATTTCACGTGCCCGGTACAACAGAATTGTTTTGCTCGCAATAAATCTAAAATCTAAAATCAAAATCGAGCGGTAGCTTCGTTACTTTGTTATTTCTGCTGATGATGACACCCACGATTTCTTGAGCGCTTCTCTTTCTTTCACACCTAGGACAGATCAGATCCTATTTTCGGGATCTAGATCTTTTGGGGCAGATATATCTCTAATCTGCAGGGATCTGCGGGATCTACAATATATAATGTTTGATGTATAGGATCTGTGCGATCTACTGTAGATCCTATGTACACGCTTGCCTGGGTGGGATCTGTAAGCTCTAGATATTATGTACATGATTCTGTGTGTGGGATCTATATGATCTAGATCTTACACACACGTTTGCGCGGACATGATCTGTAAGATCTGCCTGATCTGCACATGTTTGGCTGGCGAGGTATACATGATCGGTGACATCTAGATCATACATGCCTGGAGGGATCTGCATGATCTAGAGCTTACATACATGTTTCGGTGGGTGGGATCTGCCTAATCTAGATCATACATACATGTTTCGCCAAGTAAGTGGGGTCTGCAGATCTGCGTGATCTGCACATGTTTCATAAAGTGGGATCTGTATGATCTAGATCTTACATACGTGTTTCGCCGGGTGGGATCTGTATGATCTACAGTAGATATTTTAGACATGCTTCGCCGGATATGATCTGTATCATCTATTACGGGGGACCATAGTTAATAGGACCTAGGGTATCCATAAAAACCCATATATTTAACAATTTTTACTATTATTAATAACAATATTTGGTCCTATTAACTATCGTTTCCCGTAATAATATAATCTGTACATGTTTCGCTAGGTGGCATATGTATGATCTGAGTGATCTGCACATCTTTGCCAGGTGGGATCTGTATGATCTGCATGATCTGCCACATTGTACTCGCAGACGAAGATATAAACGTTGATGTTTGCCGGCAGGTGATTAGTTGCGTTGGCTCATGAATATCGGAACCGTTGTACACGAGATCTGACATACATTGACGACATCGCAGCCCGCGGTGTATTGGTTGCGGCTAGCGAATCAAGCTCCCCCCCATCAACCACACAGCCACAGCTGCCCAAGCACGCCGTCGCTTACAAACCACGTACGGCATGTCAACTGTCGGGGGCGGCAGCTCTGATAGTGGCACTGGGGCAGCAGAGGATGTCGGCAGCAGGCCGGAAGTGGGTCCCCGGTGGATCCCGGGGCCTATATGATCTATATCTTACGCACACGTTTGCCCGGCTGGGATCTGTATGATCTTGATCGTACACACACGCTTGTCCGGGTGGGATCTGTATGATCTAGATATTACATACATGTTTCGCCAGGTGGGATCTGCCTGATCTGCGTGATCTGCACATGTTCACCAGGTGGGATCTGTATGATTTGCGTGATCTGCACATGTTTCACCAGATGGGGTCTGTATGATCTAGATCTTGCATACATGTTTGCCCGGGTATGATCTGTGTGATCTGCCTGATCTACACATGTTTGCCTGGTGGGGTATATATGATCTGCGATATCTAGATCATATATGCACGAAGGGATCTCTATGGTCTAGATCTTACATACATGTTTTGGTGGGTGGGATCTGTATAATCTAGATCATACATACATGTTTCGCCAGGTGGCATCTGCAGATCTGCGTGATATGCACAAGTTTCAGAAGGTGGGACCTGTATGATCTGCCTGAACTGTTTATGTTAGTCGGATGGGATCTGTGTGATCTGCATGATCTTCACATGTTTCGCCGAGTGGGATCTGTATGATCTAGATCTTGTGCACAACTTTTACGTATCTGTGAAAAAGGATCTAGATGATCTAGATCGTGATCTATTCTAGGTGTGCTTTCTTCCACCGTTGCCTGCTTGCTTCATGTGTGCCATGCGCGGGGGTCGTCCAACCCATAGTTGTTCTCCGTAGCTGACGTGGCGTATCCTCTCGTACAAAAATCGTCCGCCGGGATTTAATGCAAATAATATTCATATGTAGTCGCCCGGATCCAGGCTGGGCTCGATCTTCGTGTTGACTAGCTTCTCGCGGCGTACCCCTCTAGCTTCCTTGGGTATAAAAATGAAAGGTAAATTTAAAGTGCACAAACTCGAGTCTGTGTCGGGCGACTAAAACGTTACGAGCCCGAGTTGGAGTCGGGCTGCTGTAGTCACGGAACCGAGCTGCGTCGGCCCGCTGAAAATATCGCATTGACCTGCTGCGTGTAGCAGTGCCAGCTCTAAAATCACGTGCTTGAGACGGAGTCGGACGGCTATGATCACGGCACCGAGCTGTATCGTCGGGCCGCTGGAAAAATCACGCTCTTCCGCGGTGTGTAGCAGTGCCAGCGCTAAACTCACGCGCCCGAGTTGGAGTCGAGCGGCTATGAGCATGGCACCGAGCTGTATCGTCAGGCCGCTGGTAAGGTCGCGTTGAAGTGCTGTGTACTGCAGTGCCAGCGCTAAAATAACGCACCTGAGTTGGAGTCGAGCCGCTGGACTCACGGCACAGAGCTGTATCGTCGCACCGCTGGAAGGCATGCTGAACTGTTGTGGGTACACTCCTCAGCTGCTGCTCCCGCTCTAGGGCGACCAAAATTCGTGCTTATTGGTCCAGGTCTTGGTTTGTCGAGACGGCGAAGATGAAGCGGCCACTCGAAGCGTTGGCGAGTAGAAGGGGTAGTTCAAAGCGGTAGTTCCTGGAGATGTGATCGCTGGCATATCCGGCAGACGCCGCAAAATGTGGCTCGTCCAATACCACATAGAAAGTCCCTAGCTTGTGATGCAGTCCCGTAGTTCCCCCAGTGCAGTGCGCTGGCGCGAAACGAGTCTCATAACCTGTTAAAAAATGCATTGAATACACTGTCAGATGGGTGATCGACAGTGGTCTTCAGAGGCTAGCGCAGAGCCGTTGTTGGACAAGCTCGGGCATCACTGATGATGTAAAAGATGCATGTTGAGTAGAAAGTGGCGCTCGATTAGCCAACAGAAGCTTAAGGAGCGATTACCTACAAGACGTTCATATACGGTTGAGAAGAGTGAAGGTGATTGTGTGTGCAAACACTCCAGTTCCTCAATCTCGATGTCCTCTTACAGCAACGTCTATCGATGGCTTGTCGCTGCAACTCGTCGACCACTAGAACTGCTGAAAGGTCTTCTAACTTTTAAGTATCCCGTGACTCGTAATACGGTGTCATATATTTGAACCGCAAGTTAGGAAGCATTGCTTCAATAGGCTGCTGTATGTACTGCCCATTTCTTAACATCGTCCCCTCTACACACCCCGAGCTCTGCCACGAGGTATTCGTAGAATGACGTTGGTCGCATAGACTTTTGAGAGACCCGAAGTCGAAAATGACGAGCATCGCAGTCAGTAAACGACACAGAAAGGCTGGATGTATGAAGGTTGTCCTTATAGAACGGACGGTAACCGAAGCTCTGAGTGAACGGAGCTACCGTGGTCGACCGCTAACCGACCACTTTTCCTATTACTATTAATACGATGTTGGCAAAGAGCTACGAACGATGGCCGGGAACAAACAGCGCATAGGCAAGGAGAGCCAAAGATAGTGTTGCGCGAGAAAGCGGGTCGAGGTCTCGTACAGGACTCCCGGACCGTTGCATCGGTGTTCGGTTGAAGACCCGACCGAACCACGTGTCCGTGGTTGTTGATGTTATCAATCTCACATCTACTCGTACTAAAACAAATAATAATTTCTTCTGTGAGCGAAGCTCATGAACCTGCATAACAGCAACTCGCGCCAAGCCTCTGGATTAGCACGTCCACCATGCTGCCACATGCGGACTCTTCGGTAACACCCGGATCGTGCGGGCAGTTCAATATAATCTGCCCAACATAGTCCTCCAGCCTGCAGCCCCCAAGTATTTGTGCTGTTGTGTTGTAGGGTTTACTATCAGGTGTGAACTGGTTCATGCTGAACACCATTTCTTTTATCAGCCACAAACACGGCTTGCACGGTCTACTCGATGACACGACATCATAGCTATTAGGGACTGCCATGAATAGCGAAAGGGGGTCACGTAGCAGTTTATTTTTTCGAGAATCTAGGACTCGCGATAGCAGCGAAAATGTGTGCACCAACCACAGGCCTGCAAAAAGGCCAACAATGGTCAGGAGGTTCTGTCGGAAGGCACAGTTTTTTCCCCATTTTTTATCTTCGCGAACAAGCGCATTCGAAGTACCCCGAATCATTGCTGTAAATAATTTCGCTCAATTTTTCGAATAATTGACTGCGTAGTAAGGTCATTACACAGCAGTAGAAGATAACGCCAAATATTGACCCTAATAATGCGAAACTTACTGCGCGTAATCACAGGGGAAACATATGGAGGTTTCATACGTTTTCCGAACAAAAGCCGAAATGTTCCGTCTTGTAGTGTGCGTGTTTCCGTGGGGAATTTGGCTCCCCTCAGCGGCCAAACATATTCATATACATCCGAAAAATGAAAAACCACGAACAAACATCTGGCGAACTAAGTAAAATTTCCGTTCGCAGGTTGGCAGGGGATCATAGAACGCGCGGGCATTTTTCAGAAAAAAACTTCCCACAACGGAGTGACCAATCGACCCTTACTGTTTCACTCAAGGACAAACACCAAAAATAGGTATACCGAGGCATCTTGAGCCAACTATAAGCAGTGATGTAAGAAACCGGGTACCGGTTATAACCGGTTATCAGTTTCCGCGGTAGGTTACATGGAAATTCCAGGTCATGGTTACTTCCGGGGGGCCCCTGATTGGGGGAGGGTGTAGTTCCGTGGTGCGGGACCCCTTCCGACCCACAGTAGACCGCCTCAACCAACCACAAAAGACACACAATCATACAGTATATCTCTCGAGAGCTGCTTCCAAACGGACAAAATATCAAAAGTATACGTTGTATACCACCCCGGGGATGGGACGTTTTCGTCCCCGGCCAGCGCGGTTATAACCGGTAGATTACATAAAAAGCTGATTAGCGGTTATAACCAACCGGTAGGTTACATGGTCCACGCGCGGTTTTTAACTTCCCTGACTATAAGTGCACGGCATATTGACTCCGAAAAAGGCCTCCTGGTTCCTTCTGGTCTGTGCTTAGCCAACGGTCCGTTGTACCTACAAGTGGCTCACATGTCCAAAAGGTTTTCCTGTAGCCGGTTTTTCAGTTGCCAGAAACGGCGGGATTGGTCGAGCCATTTGTAGGTCCGCTTGGAGACAGAAATAGGTGAAGGCCAAGTTGAAAAGGCCGCCACAGGTGTACCCTGGAAATTTGAGGTACTATTAATACTATTAATAGGTACAATGGACAATTAATCAATCACGGATGGGGCTAGGAAGCCTTTTTTTTGGGGTCAATATGCCGTGTACCTGTAATAAATGGCTTCAAACCTAGGTACATCTGTTTTCGACTTTTTTTGCCCTAAATAATGCTCATTTCTGACAAACTATGTACATTATTGCAAGCGTCTAGGAAGGTTCCCTTTTTTTGGAGTCGACATGCCGTGTACCTGTAAATGGCTCCAAACCTAGGTAAACCTGTCTTTGACGTTTGCCCTATATAATGCCCATTCCTGATAAACTATGTATCTTTGCAAGCGTATGGGAACCTTTTTTTTGGAGTCAACATACCGTGTACCTATAAATGGCTCCGAACCCAGGTAAAGCTGTTTTTGACTTTTGCCCTGTATAATGCTCAGTTATTTCTGATAAACCATGTACATCATTGCAAGCGTATGTTCGGTAGGGTAAACCATTACCCGGGGTATTTTTGTGGGGCACGCCGAACTTACCGAAGTCTCGGGTACCGGTATCGACTTCGTAGTGAACCATGCCAGACTTTTCGGTAGGGCATTGCGGCCGCACGTGACACTCGGGTAAGGTTGGGTAGGGTATTATTGAGGCCGTACCGAACAAATACCGGCACCACCGGTAGTGTGGTCGAGGGTGCTACCGGTGCCTGGGGTATGCCTGGGTGGGGGTACTGTTATTACTTACCGAGGTGTAAGGTGCCGGTATCGATTTTCAATGGTATGCAGCCTAGTTCAAGCATTTCCCCGGAATTGTGTCAGCGACGAATGCCGCATGCAATAGAAAAGATGCTTGAATGCCACATACTTGGTATCATACTGACCGTAATGATCAGCGGAAGAGCGTGTTATAGCTTTTGTGTTGAGGATCTAGGGCTGGCACTAGCGGCGAAGCTATGCCCCGACCAAGCACAGGTCTGAAGAATGTGGTCAATAACAATCTGGCGTTTCCATAGGAAACAATATTTTTTGCTTTGATTTGTTTGTCTTCTTCCTGAAGGAACAGGTTTCAGGTACTCCATGGCATGTCTCCAAAGTGTTTATCGTAAACACTCGAACAACTGACTGCGTAGGCCCAATGTCAAGTCCTACATAATAAGGCCTAAAGTCGATCCTAAACTGAAACTACTGTACGCAATTAATTACGAGGAAAACGCGTACGTATGTTTTTTCTTTTCATTTTTACCGCACAAAAGCCCAACTAACTGTTCGCGCGGTGTTTTAGAGATAGACCCTAGATAGGCCATGACTTTTGGCAACCGTGTTCTATGAGTCCCTGCCAAGTCTTTTACGCATGTTTTTTTTGTTTTTTTCGCTGAAAAGCTTGGACGATTGGACTCAAATGTCCAAAAAAATGCAAAAAACAAAAGAAATCCGTTGACGGCTTAGGGTCATTCTTATCGGAGAATTTTTTTTTCTTTCCATAATTTCCATGTTTTTTTCGCCCAATTTTTCACTCTTCTTCCAGATTTTCCTGATTTTTTTCCAAACACGTGCAATTTAACAAACTTGATTTTTTGCTTGTTGTGGAGAATTTCACGATAAGTGACATCTATAATTATATATAAACAGCGTGATGATGCCCAATTTATAAATTCATGATAGTATTGCTTCGAATACCAACAACTTGTTTAAGAAATATATACCTCACTTAGGCCACTTCTTGTGCAGTCGGAAACTAGGATTGAAAAAGCCGGTTTCCGATCGGTTATTTTTCAGACTGGATTGCGAATAGCTACCATTCTTATCGTCCGTCGGATCGAATATATAGTTTTTGTGTTTTTTCTGGAGACCAGGAGACGCTTGACGCAAGTGAGTGTAACTGTAGCTTGACCACTGCTTGCTGTAGCACCGAGAAAAAGGTAGGGTAGACGAAGTCGGTTCCAAACTGCTTAGCCGTAGTGCTCGTGGGGCCAGAGAGGTCTTCATCCTCCAGCAGCTGCGCCCAACCAAACATACATGCTGATGTCTCGCTTCTTCCTCGAGCAGCGTGTGAGCTTGACACGCGGGGCGTTCCCCTCCATCTCGTCCTCGAGACCATCAAGACGCTGGGTTTATTAGACAGTCGCCAAAGCTACAGCCAGCGCAGCAGTTGGCAAAAGGTCATCATCGATACCGCACACTGCGGCCATCGCGTGCTGTCACGTGCTGCTGACGGACATAGATGAGGATATATCACGCTGACTCGAGCCGAGCAGCAGCAGAAGTGACAGCAGCCAAGCCAGCGTCGCCGGTGTTGTGGTGTGGGATTGTGTCGTATGTCGTGTTGTTGTGTGGGTGTGTTATACTCGTACGAGTATGCGGCTGGACTTTCTAACATTTATTTCCGATGCACGAATCCGACTGACGAGTTGGATCGGAAATCTCAGTTGTTTCGACTGTCTGGTCCAGTTGGAAATCAGAATCGTTTTTTTATGGATTGGAAAGGCGCTTTTCCAACTGCACAATATTGCCTTTTTTTGTCTCCAATCGGAAACCGGCTTTTTCAATCCTAGTTTCCGACTGCATAAGAAGTAACCTTACTCCATAATAAACTTTTGTAAGCTCCCTTCGCGCAACGTAAAAAAATGTATCTCTCACATCCTCCGAAATCACCTTTTTTTGTAGGCTGCCTTCGTGCAACGTTCCAAGATCTTGTCCTTTGCGACGTAACACGTATGCCAAACACGCATGTGTCTCTGCCGTCCTGCGCTTTGAACATCCGGTCCTCGTCATCTTCCGCCGCTTCCCCCGAATTTCATCGAAATAAGAGTATTTCGAGCTACCGAGGGGTTCACGCAATCCTCTCTGTCATCTGTTGTACACTACATACATACGCCGCGCTGTGGACTATTGCAGACAACAAAGCAGTACCTCCCTCTATAATTCTGCAACAACACCCAGTTTCCAAACCATCCTTCCCATCTCCATCTACCGCAGCACATTGCTGTACACACACCATCATGCACGCTTGACACGAGGAGGTATATTCCCCTAACAAAGCTTGTTGGTCCCGTCGCGTTGTTGGTGGAGATCGTATGAAGCTTCAGTTCCGCCGCACTTTGCCGTTATATATCGACAACCCGCCGCATTTTTTATCATTCACAGCTCACAGCTCATCTCCCACTTTTATATTTCTCATGACGCCTGGTCTACACGTCCACCTTTCTTTAAGCAAGCAAGTATACCGTTGACGACAAGAGGATCTTTTAAAGCGAAGGTGAACCTCACGTCAGCGTTTACTGTATTACTGGCGTATCGCTGGCTTTCGTTCGTATCGTACCACGTCCTTCCCAACTTCGTAGGCAATCGTGTATCTCACCAAAATAGCGATCATCGTCCGTTCGTATAAAACGCATCCGTATCTATTACCGTAGCAATCATCAGCCGCGCGTACAGATCGTCGAACCAACATTCATCTGCACCTTCCCATATTGATATCCTACGAGCTTCGTCAGGCCTTCGCTAAGAACGACCCAATCTGGCACACTCTTCTGTCGGTGACCACCATAACTACAGCCGTTCCTCGTGCGGATACGTCTCTCGTACGGCATTTACACTTCCCTTACCACTGCTGCTGCCGTCTCCATCATCCTCGTGTTTGTGATTAAGTAAGTTCGACATCGTTTTCATTTAATTGCCCTACCAGCACGGTCGTCTGACCTCTGCTCTGACACCCCGATTTAACACGCCCCATCCTCTCGGTTAAAGTGATAATATTGACGACCGTTCATTCGGATACGTCGCGTACACATTAATGTTTTGCGTTATCACTATTGCACGACGTGGGGAGCGACGAGTAGAGGTGCATTGGATATTGGAAGCAGGAGTACACACGGAGCGAGGACGATCGCCTTGAAAAGGATAATGACGAAAACGTCGTCAACGACTAATAAAGTTGCAGTGTGAAATTTCAGAGAGGGAGCAAGCACAACAAATAAATATTGCACTGTAGTTCATAATTTTAACGCTTATTGAGGTCTACATAAAGTGACTTACGAAGTAAGTGATTTCCATCAATTTAAAGCTCGGGGCCACAATTAATGCCCATCCTATGTATCGGCTCATCTATTGTAGCTCCTATATTATATACAGGAATCTGGCTCGACCGCCGTGGAGGCGGGAGGGCCTTTTATTCCCTAGTAATTGATATTTTCGCTTCTGGAGAAGTTCACGATGAGTGACATAACGCCCCCGTATATTGATACATATCTCCAATAATTATTTCCAAACTTTGGAAATTCTGGAAAAATAACTTTCCGATAAGAATGAGCCTTAGCAGGGGCTGATAGAACAGGTGTGACAAATTTCAGGATCCAATTGTAAAAAAACTGCATGGGCATTGGACTCTGAATGGATTTGATGCGATAGGCTCGTGGGAAATGTATAGATGATGTGCCAACTCTACGGTGTGAACGAGTGACACTACAAGTTGTTGGTTGGCAGTATGGCGGGCAAGCTTCGTCCGCCCTTCCTTGTCTTAATCTGAGCGAAAAAAAGCCCGCCACGGGATAAAAACGCGCCACGTGATCTATCATTAATAATACTGTAATTGGAGACCTCTCCGTCCCGGCGATGGAAGCCTGGGAGAGGCCAAGACAATGTACGCTAAACAGTATTTACTAGAAAACTGGAAGTAATGATGTCACTTCCGTCCGTGTGCACGGTGCAAACCTCTCGTCATAACTGCAGTACGCAGACCAACCCCGCACGCGATCCACAAGCTCCCAACACACACTACAAGCGACCAACTTGAAATCTTGGCAGCAGCAGCACAGAAGGAGGAGTGCAAAATACCTACTAATTTGGTAGACGTGATAAGTAGCGGATGGGCTGTCGTAGAACCGACCTCCATCAACGCATCATCAGCAGCAGGCAGCTGTGTGCTGCGGCGCCGTCGCACTAAACATATTGACGGATACTAAAAATATAACCGAAGGTTTCACACATGAAAAATTATTATTATAGAGTGGAAATCCTCTCTCCTCTTGGTGTTCAAGATATATTACATGGTGCTATTAATACTTCACGAAGGAGCAGGACAAGCCAGCCGACTGACGTATTCAGCCATGCAACGCGCAAGGCAACCGCGCTGCTACCTGCTCGTTGCGAGCCGGTAGCACCAATATTTTAGCGTTCCCGCACAATCTGCTTGCTGAAGTGCTTTCTATCGCGAGCAATAGCGAGCGTTGCTGGAAGGTTCTTAAATAATCTCAGAAGTGGATCAAAAGGTGAATCGGCTGCGGCTTTTTCCATACAAATATCACCAGGCTGGAGGTTGGTCCAAATGGGTGACTCTAGCCAAGCTGCATCGTCGAACTCTTGTACGCTTGCCGCGAAATCGTCGAAAAAATGTCCCCCTCTATATTTCCTGCTCTTCCGGCTCCGGATATCTCGCAATCAATGGGGTGTACGTCGTGATATATGCAAGTAAGCTATTAATGGCATTTATATGTGTGTTTACATGTATGTACAAGCGCTTCGCGCAGCGGGCGGTTCCGCTCGCTACGATCGTCACGAGAAAGAACGGAACGGAACAGACGCTCCAAACTATTAGGTGCAAAGAGGCGACTTTCAAAAGCCTAGAGTTCTATGCTCCACCCAGATAAACAACCCGAACGCCGCATGCCGTACGTACGTACATACCCCAGGTGGGATACTAGATTTCTTCCTTTGATAAGTACGAGAAAGCATAACACGGTACAACACCGCAAAAGCAGTTAAACAGAAAACAAAAATGTCGGAAAGAAAAAAAATCCCCATCCTCTCTCCTCTATCTGTTTTCCGCCTGATTATACCTTGCGCCGGTCAAACAAAAATTAAAGAGCAGACCTTCTCTCAGCCTCGTACGCCGCCCGCCCCTCTCGTGTCCACCTCGCCACCGATTCGGTCTGGATAAAGCTTTCCTGCCTCTCTGTCGCAGTGAGCCCTGTCGCCCGCCTCGCGTGAAGCCCGGGGCTCACCGCGGCCCTCGTCCGCCAGCTCGACACTGTCGGTGCTCAGACTGCGTAGCTCTCTCTGTGAACTTCGTTTTGGCGCAAAAATAGTCACCGTTGGAAGTTTATTTAGCAGATATAAACGACCATTATAGACTCGTACATAATTTATCCGACCCCACACCAGGAGGCCAGACAGAGCCCGTTCATGCCTCCCTCGTGTCTCGATGGATATGCGACGCCTAGCCATCAAAACGTCGACCGCGATCCGTCCAACCCCCTCCTCTACCCGCCGGCACCCGCTAAACACCCGCGACGGCGCCGGGCTCACCCGCGGTGCCGTGCTCTGGGTACACGCCCGCAACAAAACAAAAAATAAAAAAGGAAAGAAGTCCGTCGCCGGTAAGTAATAGAAGGAGGCGGTGTCCAAGTGTGGGGCCTGAGAGGCCAGGGATGTACGAACCGAGCACGCTCGGAGAGTAATATATATAAGCAAGTCTATATGTATGTACAAGGCGCTTCGCTTCAGGAGAAAACAGCTCGGACGCCACATACGCTTCGCGTCGCGGCCGGTTCCGCCCGCTACGTTCGCTCGCATGCCGTACGTACACCATGTAGGGTAATTACTTTCTTCTTCTGTTACGCTGTATGTACGAACGAAAAAGCACAGCACGGCACAGCAGCACCGCAAAACCAACGACACGATAATAATAACAATGAAATGAAACCGAAAACTTCGGAAAGAAAATAAATCCCCGTCCCCTGTCATGTGATCATTTTCTGGCCGATTGGAACACCTTGCACCGGTCAAGAAATAAAAAATCGAACAGCAGAATTTCTCTCCTCGCCTCGTACGCCATCCGCCCCTGTCGCGACCACCTCGCCGCCGATTCGGTGTGGGCACAACATTCCTCCCTATCTGCCACAGTGAGCCCCGTCGCCCTCCTCACGTAAAGCCAGGTGCACACCGTGGCCCTCGTTCGCCAGTTCGACAGCGTTGGTGCTTTAGACTGCGTAGCTCTCTCTGTGAACTTCAGCCTGGTCTCAAAAATTAGCACCGCTTGAATATTACATTTCAATGCCGAACGAACCTTACAAACTCGTGCATACAATCGAATTGAAAAATGGAAGCCAGACGGAGGCCATTCATGCTTCCCTCGTGTCTCGAGGCACACGCGACGCCTAGGCACGAAAATGGCGACCGCGCTCCTTTTAACCCCCCCTCCACCCGCCAGCACCCGCTACCACCCGCGACGGCGCCGGGATCGCCCACGGTGCCGTGCTCCAAGTACCCGCACGCACACGAAGCGGAAGAAGAAGAAAAATAAACAATAACCCAAAGTGCCGAAATAATTGGAGAAAACAAAGAACAGCTGGAAAGGCCCGGCAAGTAATAAGAGGAGGCGATTCCCAAGTGGGAGCTCTGAGAGCGAGGGGTGTACCAACCGACCACGCTCGGAGAGTGAGATATCTGAAAGGTGTGTATGCAAGCATGTACGTACTTAGAATGTATGTATGTACCAGGTATATATTTTGTACCAGGTATGTAACAGACATACAAACGAAGATAATCAAATAACGGGATCGTCAGCAGATTGTGTTTCAGTGCCAAAATACTCTTCCGATACGTGTGTGTGCACTGTTGTACATGCGTGCGACCCAGTTAGGAAGAGGATTATCTGAAGCCTCGTTCTAATAATCAAACAAATCAGCTGTAAAATACATTAAAGATTGGGATATCGTCGAAACTCAACTTTGCAAGCTGAGAAGATACGATACTTCGATCGCGGGTAGTACGTACGGGTTTTATATGACCTGTTGGTAATAAGTACCTGGTATTCAATATTGAGAGCAACAATATACGCAAACTAGACCTATAATATCTGCAGTCAGTACGAAGTACATGTCGCGTATCTGGCACGTCCTCCTCCACAAGTCCTCTACCTTATTCAACGCTGAACCGCTTCGAGGCTCCACGGATGAAAGACCACGAAGCAAGTGGCGATAAATAGACATCATCGGCCATACATTAGGCATCCGGCGCTTCTGGGTTAGAGGACGAAACGCATTAGTATCGAAACCTCTGCATTTGTACTCTGCGCGACTTGTACAACACGCTGGATGGTCATATTCCAGGTCGCCCCCCCTATTTAAGAGTAGGTTTAGCAATCTGGGATAAGGGATCTATAGGGAGGTTTTTTACTTGAAAATTGCGTAGCGCGGTCTGCGCTTCGGAATCGTCGTCTGCAATAGAGAAATTTCCTGGTTCGATGCAAACGCGGCGCAGCCGCGTGTGTGGCCAGTTTTGGCCCGTTTTGGCAGCGGTTTGGGGTCAGGGTTAGGGTTAGGGTTAGAGACAGGGGTTGCTTCGCCCGTACCTAGATCCGAACAGGAACCAAAACACCTGAACAGCCTAGCAGCCTAAATATCCTTTCTCCCAGATTGGAATGGGACCTCTTTAATGGACGACTGTTGAGGCTGTTGAGACCACGCTTCTGTATTTGTTTGTCTGGGTCTCTCGGTCCCAAAACGTCTCGTTTGCCCAACCCCCCCTCCCAAACTCTCCAAACCACGCGTTGCAGTCGACCTTGCCAGCTATTGCCTCTGCTTACTTATGATAAGGTTGTCATTACACAGGGGTATACTTTATGTAATATGGGCATGTGTGGTGTACAACTATACATCAAACCTATACGTAGCGAGTAATGTATCTTCATATTTATCCACGATTCCCGTTCTCTATCTGGAACCTTGAGACCGCGGAAGATGCATTTCGCCTGGAACGAAAAGCAGAACGGACTCAGGACGTGCTGGTTGCCGTTGAGCAGAATTAACAACAATCGGTGTTATGTGTTGGTACAGCAACTGCTTTTGATACGGTGCACTCTAGATGTTAAATTTTGGTATACGCGCTGGTTGTTTTGCTATAGTTTAGAGTGCCTCGAGCCTCCACCCATGGACGATGGAAGGCACCCACCACTACAGCAGGGGTTCAAGGCGAGTCCGTGTCCTCACGTCAGCCACGGTTTTGCACCCCGTGTTTGACAATCAGAATCATACCAGGTTTTGTACGAATGCGGGTAAATATGTACTTGAAGTATACGCAAACGTGAAATGTCTTGTTTGCCTAAATGACTCTGAACCGACTATATGGTAAGTACTCTGCAAATAGTCAAGCCGCTTCAGCCTCATCGGACCTCCCGAGCAGCAAGCCAACCAACACTCAAGTTGGACCCTCACAATAAAAGTGGATGCCATGCCGGGGGCAATCGATGACGCTATCTGTTTCGTTTGCTCCCCTGAATGCACACGCCTTGACATACCCCTCTTATCAACGCTCGACCACCCTTCGTGTAATGATGTGCTGCCGCGAATAACAGCGGAACCGGACGGCAAATCGTAGGATCGGGCATGGTCCGACACATCAGCGCCTGTTTTGGGATCCTTGCTTTGTCACTGGACCAGTCTGTATGCCAATACACGAGTTGCTCTGGAGATTTGGGCGGGCTAAACGACGGGTTTTGTGATTATGCGACCAACAACCTGGCTTGTGGCTACGACGGGGGAGACTGTTGCGAGTGTACCTGCGTCGACGGTCCTCAGTACCCTTGTGGCTCCATCGGATTCAATTGTTTGGATCCGGCCTGCCCCAACGAAGATGCGTCTCCTTACCCGAACTGTACCGGGAACTTCAACGGGCTGAACGACGGGTGGTGCGAGCCTGAGCTCAATACTCCGGATTGCGGCTACGATGGGGGAGACTGTTGCGCGTGCACGTGCATGGATGGCCCTACGCACTCGTGTGGGTCTAACGGTTTTCATTGCGACGACACGGCCTGTTTAGACCCAGTCATCGCTGCCCAATACCCTGGATGCGTAGACGGCTGGTTATCGGTAGGTGACGGGCTGTGTACCGCTGAGAACAACAATCAGGCTTGCGGCTACGACGGGGGAGACTGCTGCTTGTGTACGTGCAACGGCAGCGCTTGTACCATCAATGATTTTGAATGCTTGGATCCTAGCGCTGGCGACGAAATCTACGACTGCAAGTCATCGCCACCTACCTCCGGACCTTGCCCAACGGACGGTCAACGTGTGTGGGTGGTGGAAAATCCGGCACAAGCTAGATCTCTAGCCGTAGCTGTTAATTGCTCTGGTGGGTCATTCGAGGTGCTGTGGCAAGGAGAGGTCGTCGTTGACCAGACGATTCACATCTTCGATGGGACTGTTCTGAACATAACGGGCGCCGGTCCAATCGCCAGTATGGACGGAAATTCTTCCACTCGTCCGCTATCCGCCGTAAACGCTTCGGTTTACGTGACAGGTGTAAACATGAGCTATGGCGCGGGTACCGTCGGTGGAGCCATCGCTGCAGTGCGATCTAGGGTGACTTTCACCGATGCACATTTCTTCGGCAATACTGCCACCGGCCGCGGGGGCGCCATATACGCGTCTGATAGCTCGGCGGTGTCCTTCATTGGGCAGAACTGGTTGTTCGCGAACACTGCAGCCATGGACGGTGGTGCGATGTTTGTATTGGACAGCTTGTGCACTGCCGAGAACATAGCGTTCTTCAACAACGCAGCCGGCGACGATGGAGGCGCTGTGATGGTTTTCGATAACGCCAGCTTCTCCTGGAGCGGAAAGGCTATTTATAATGGAAACCGAGCCGGAGGTGCTGGAGGTGCCATAGCTGCTCAATACGGGTCGGACGTTTTCTGGAGCAGCTCCGCGAGTTTTCAATCCAACAGCGCCTTAGGGAGCGCGGGGGCACTTTCACTCGAAAGCGACTCAAGTGCTTTATGGTACGGAGAGACGACATTTGATAATAATAGTGCACAACATTATGCGGGTGCGGTTCACGTACTACATTCCTCGTACGTTTCGTGGAATGCAACCACCACCTTCAGTAGCAATCGAGCCAGCTTCAATGGGGGCGCTATGCGGGTAGTAAATAGCTCCAGTGCGGCCTGGAGCGGGATCACGAACTTTATAGCAAACGGTGGCCTGAGAGGTGGGGCTATTGTTATAAGCGTCACGTCCATGGTCTTTTCGAGCGGGAAGACGACATTTTCTGCCAACATGGCCGAAAACGAGGGGGGCGCTGTGTTTGTGTTCGATGACTCCATCGTCACATGGGACGGAGATACGGCCTTCGACGGGAACTCGGCGGCCAATGGGGGTGCTGTTTATGCAGAATCTAGCTCGAGTCTGTCCTTCGCGGGGAATACCGCCTTTCATGGCAATACGGCCGCCGGTGTAGATATACCCGGTATTGCACTGTCGGGTGGTGCCCTATTTGTGCGGCTTTCCACGATCGCGGTGAGCGGAGAAACCACCTTCGCCAGCAACCAAGCCTTAGGTTTTGGTGGTGCCTGTTTCTTTGTTCGAGCTAGCATTATATGGACAGGGAAATCGTCGTTTTTCAACAACACGTGTGGAGCATTTGGGGGGGCTGTGTCTTTTTTTTCTTCGAATGCTGTCTTCGACGCAAACGCCACTTTTCGGGGCAATACTGCCCAATCCGGTGGGGCTGTGGACGCAGACGAATCAGTAGTTGCGTGGGGTGGAGATGTTGAGTTTTTTAACAATTCGGCGTACACCGGTGGTGCTCTTGGTGCGACGTCCAAGTCGAACGTCACCTGGACAGGAGACCTGACATTTTCACATAACAGTGCGGTTTCGCCGAACGAGGTCGCAGCGGGCGGTGGTTTGTCAGTGTACAGCGGCTCCACCGTTTCCTGGAGCGGGACCACTATGTTTGTCAACAACTCCGCTGATGTTTTCGGTGGGGCCGCACATCTGGTATGGGACGCAACTGTGTACTGGACCGGAGACACAACATTCTTCGGCTGTACTGCATCCTCTGGCGGCGCCATTTTCGTTCAAAACGGATCGGCTGCGGAATGGAGTGGGAGGACGGAGTTTGTATCAAACACGGCGGCCTTTTCTGGGGGGGCAATTGGGTCATTGTTTCTAGACGAGACAAAAAACTCTCTAAGTTCAAATCTCGCCATCAATATGTCCACCACGTTTACGAACAATACAGCCGGGGCAACTGGCGGCGGTTTAGCGTTGAACGGGATGCTGGCTGTTGAGTTTCAGTCGCCAGACGTGTTGTTCATTGGTAATTTTGCCGAGGTTGTGGGGGGTGCGGTGTTCGTATCTAGTTTCGGTGTTGGCCCGGTGTTCTCCTCAGTTCGATTTGTTTCCAACTTCGCTGGGGCCGGTGGTGGTGTTTACGTCACTGCCTCAGGCAACGAAAACCTCAAAGATTTTGAGGCAACACCGTTTTATGCAACGAAATTCGACGGATGCCAGTTCATTGACAACTGGGCAACAGCAACTGGGGGGGCAATTGAAAGCGTAGCTGGCCAAGATCACATCTCAAACACGGTCTTCATCGGTAACAAAGCGGCCGTTGGAGGGGCCTTGAGACTAGGAGGCAAATCGTTCTTGGACAATTGCTCGTTTGTGGACAACAGCTCAGAGGAGGGGGCAGGACCTGCCGTAGACAACATCGGCTTTGTTGGGAGAATATCGAACAGCTCTTTTGTAGGCAACATCTTCAACTGTCAACAAGGCACGTACCTGGCCTTCAACGAGGTGAGAGATGATTCCATCGTAACACGTTGAAAGGTGTTAACGCCAATTGCGATGCGACGGGAGATTCTTGTCTCTGACCACCGCCCGCCTAGAAAGGAACAATGCTTATTTTTGGTACGGTTCGGTGTACTGGTTTATTGCTCGGTGCGTAGCTACGTGGGTACGACTTATTTCCTCTAGGCGTCTAGTTTGCCGTTCGACAAGTTATTCCATTCAGACAATCAATACCCTCACCCGTGACTGCTTGGTTTCAAATTGGCGTGACTAACGGGCTATATTTGTTGTATAGATCACCTTCGGGCTGAAACCAGATGTATTCGTTCGTTCTGCTGCAGTCAGGAAATGCCCTTGAGATCGCCTGCAACGGATGCAGGGCTCCGTGCCAAGGATGCGCCTTCGAGGAATCGCTCGTGGTTCCTACCTGCACTCAAAGCATGCAGCACTCCACAAGCTCCGGTGGGGGCACCACTCTGGAAACACTCTCAGTTAATCCCGGCTTTTGGCGTGCCACCTCGACCAGTACGAACGTGTTGGCATGCTACAGAGAAGCGTCCTGCTTAGGGGGCGTGACAGGAACATCTGACTACTGCCTTGACGGCTACGAAGGACCATGTGAGCGAGCGAGCATCTAGAGAAATGAGATTGAATTCAAGCACGATGAACTGTCAGGTACCGTGCCTGCCTTGCCATCTGAACCAATTGCATGTATGTGGCTACTGCTTGGCTGACGGCTTCTGCCACAACTGAAACGCAGTTTTTCTGTCTAACGACGGTATGAGCGGGGCACGACGTCATGCCTGGGAACATTTTTGGCTGACGAGGATCCTTAATCGAGGAGCTCTACCAAATCTGGTGTATATTTTAGTAAAATATGTTTAATCCATTGGATTGTTTTCGGGTTAAGCGTATATAGTTGAAGACGCTCGAATTTTGGGCGAGATGTGGAGCTCCCCAAGTGAGAAGCCACAGGAGCGTCAGGTACACCCCTAAAGTAGCATGCACCATTTGCTCATATATTTTTTGTCCCAGGACTGCAGAGACGAGTTTTAGCCTCTTGTAGGGCTCCCTAATGTAAGAGCTCAATGCCATACCGGTGGAGGGGCCAGTGCCGATTGCTGAAAGATGGGATAACCCTTCGCTGATGAAACGGCACGGCTCGTTACCGGTGTCAGTGAGTAATCTTTGAAATACCGTTGACATGTCGATTGTCCAACCTCGCTGCGCGTCACTATGCAACAGACTGTGCGATTTGCAGCAACGGGTATGCGGTGAGTTTCGGGTTTGCCTGCGATAAGTGCTCGGACAAAGCAGGCGGAACCGTGCTCACGGTTGTTCTTGGCGTGCTCCTCTTGATCGTTGCGGCCGCCACTGCGTCGTACACGATGTCAAGCCAGCTGGCGGGTGATAATCTCGGGGTCGTTGGGCGGCTGACACGGTTCGTTCCGCTGCAATCTATCAAGATCGTCATCGTCGCATGGCAAATCGTGACACAGGTTAGGGCTGTCTCTATAAGATGTTATCTGACGCAGCGAGAACGCTCACCTCGCACCAGCCGTTTCGGTCGAGTGTTGCCCTGTTGGTTTGGCCCCTGTGAGTAGGGAAGCGTTTCCGCATGCATTTACTCTGCGCCGACACTGAATAGTAGATCGATCACACTTGTACGCATTATAGTAGCAGAGTTCAACTTCTTCGCTCTTCGTATCGACGGACCAGTACGAAATATCCAGACCTGGGCCTTTTTGGCGTTATAGCGTTTGCCAGCGGTTGCTCACCCAAAAACCTTGCCAAAGCGGTCGGGTACGCTTCTGGTTTGACCAACCAAACGCACATGGGTGAACAGTTACGTTGCTACAGTGTAGATGCCATTTTTAGGCGCCGTCTATAATATTAACAAACGTGCCGTCTTGAGCACTGCTGCAACCTAATACTTGCCCAAACGTTTGTGCCGAACTTGTTGATTTCCCATCCAGTTCGCCACTATTGCGAACGTCACCTACCCCCACATGTACCAGCGCTTCCTCGATGCTGTGAATGTGCTCAACTTGGACCTCGGCTGGATATCTCAACTATCGGTGGGCTGTCTGTTCGACATTGGCATCCACGGCCGACTGTTGATAGCAACGATCGGCCCCATCATCGCCGTAATATTTCTTGGACTGACTTACGCTGTGGCGGCAAATGGTAGCCGGGGGAAATATGAAGCGCTCCTATCGATCCGGCACAAGCACGTGTCGATGGTGCTACTACTGACATTCTTGGTGTACTCAAGCGTTAGTTCTATTCTGTTTCAGATGTTTGCGTGTGATGACCTTGACGACGGCAAGAGGTACCTCCGTGCCGACTATCGTGTTGAGTGTGATTCCTCAGAGCACGGCGCGTTTCAGATTTACGCAGGCTTTATGATCTTGCTTTACACAGTGGGCATTCCAAGTCTGTACATCAGCCTCTTGCTTAGGAACAATCGGGTACTGAAGGACGGAGTTGGTCGGGCGGACTGTCAGGGTATCCAATCGTTTTCCGACTTGTGGAAGCCGTACAAGCCGTCGATATTCTATTACGAGGTAATCGAATGCGGTCGGCGTGTGTTGCTGACGGGGGCGGTGGTTTTTATATATCCCAACACTTCGGCCCAGATTGCTGTAACGCTAATGATCGCCTTTGTGTTCGCGATGATGTCGGAAGGATTAGCCCCCTTTGCGTCTAGGTGGGACACGTGGATAAATCGCATGGGACATGTTGTCGTGTATGTGAGCATGTACGTCGCTCTCCTGTTGAAGGTAGATGTGTCCAACGAAAGGTCCGGTAGCCAAAAGGTATTCGAAGCTGTCCTTGTCGCCGCCCATCTGGGCATGATACTGGGGGTGGTAGTTGAGACCGGCGTGATGATTTGTTCACTAAGCCGAAACGTGGGAGAGGGCATGTTCTCTAGGCTTCGCAGTACCAAGAGATTTATATTTCCTGTTGACAGACGAGTAAGAAATACAGAGCAAGAGTAAAGTCGCTGCCAAGCTTGACACTAACTACTGTCCCGGCAAGGCTCGCTGGTTTTATGTGCTGGCGCATAGATTTGGTTACGGGGTACTCTGCGACATTATATGTTCGTGATACTGGGGCACTGGGCTCCTTGTGGGGATGCACCGCCCTCAACATGCTCAGCATCTTCTTGAGCTGTAAATAGCAGAAGCCTATGGGAGGTATATTCGTGGCGAATTTGCAGTAGATGTCCAGTATTTGTCTTTCTAGTTTGTACTTTGCGCAGCTTTTTTTAAAATTAATGCACACACCGGCGTCCCGGGTGTCTTGGTGGGCGGTCCGCGTGCCTGTTAAGAACAATTCCGTGGGTTCGAGTCTAACCAAGTACATAGTCGTAGGGACTTTTTCTTGCATTCAAATTGATCAACGGAAAGCACGAGAGCGTGAGTTATTATGGTGGATCTTATTAGATAGGAGTACACACAAAAACCTCTATATTTCGACATTTATTTTCACTATCAATATTTGGTTCTATTTACCTTGGTCCCCCGTAGTAGCAGCATTCGGTGAAAACCGGTGAGCAATGGGAATGTTGAACCCTATGCACGATAAAAAATGAAGGCACGCACCGGGGGAGAGAAGGGACGATACCTGTGACCACGGCTTGTGCAGAAGATTGCTGAGGGGGAAGCCTCCTACGAGTTTAGCAGGAACGTGAAAGTGACGATTTTGCTCGTCGAACTTGGTGTTGCGCTCCTTTGTACTACCCTCCTCGTTGCCGACGATGAATTAGTCAGTGGTGGTTTAGTATCCTTTTTTGCGGTTTTGAGTGTTTTAATTGATGGTGGGGTTGGAAGAGGACTGCCGCCACAGTATCACCAGTGATATTTGTCAACGCAACATTGGTGATGGGCGTGCCTCAGTCCAGAGGCTGGGCGAGAGGCGTTGTCAAACTGGCTCGATAGCTTCGTTGGCAAGAAATAAGTGAGTTGAAAGGTGGCGCTCTCTGGGCCAAATGGTGAAGAAAACGGGTGGAGAGGCGAGAGTGGTCGACTGGGCGTAACCATATTCGATCAACCGGGCAAGACATGTGGCCTAGGGCTATAGCTGTGTCGCATAAATAAGTCATTTCGACGACCAGCCCCCATCAACGCCCCTGATTTCTTCCTGTGAATGTTGATAACTTGCTCGTAACAAATTATATATTTTGTATTGTCAACGCAGTAGTAGTAGTTGTTATTGTACTAGTAGAGGTAGCAGTAGTAATAGCAGCAGTGGTATAGCAGTAGTAGTAGTAGTAGTAGTAGTAGTAGTAGTAGTAGTAGTAGTAGTAGTAGTAGTAGTAGTAGTAGTAGTAGTAGTAGTAGTAGTAGTAGTAGTAGTAGTAGTAGTAGTAGTAGTAGTAGTAGTAGTAGTGGTAGTAATATAGAAGTATAGTAGTAGTACCGCCAGTTGATATGTATTAGTGTAGTTGGGCTGGGCCCAATGGAATCACGGCCTGTGTGCCAGGTTGTTGTGCTGCGCAGTGTGTGGTGGTATTATTAGGTATTGCGATTGGCGTGTGTACCAGCTCGTAGCTGCTGCGTACGCCTGGACTCGATTGCCGATGGCCGGCATTACGCAGTCAAAATGTTCGAGGCAAACACGTAGTCACTGTCAGGTGACTTGTACGTGAAGCTTCGAATAGAAGAAGAGAAGACGAAGTTGGTGTGGTGACCCCAAGCCACAGTGTTGATTGATTTGCTCAGCTGGAAGCTGATGGTGGTGAGCAAAAGTAGAGTGAGCTCAAAGGGGGGGAGGGGCGTGTGTGCACTCACAGCTAGCAACAAAGGACGTCCCTTACATTTCGGCCAAATAATAACAAAAATAAGGGAGTACCCTTGTATTCCGTTCAAAATAAAAACAACGAAGAGAACCCCCAGATTTACTGCAAAAAACAATATACCTTGGGGGTGCATACCCATGACCCCCGTGTAGCCTATGTTGTTACTCCAACCTGAACTAAAACTATGCTACCGATCCCGGAGGCATACTGAGGATATCCGTTTAATTATTTACCATTAATAACACGTACGTACGTATGATGTGCTGCCTGCCGTAGAATATGTACGTACGCACCACAGTAGATCCATGGCACCACTTGTCACTGGGACTTATTCTGTACGTACGGGTGCACAGCAGTATATGTGTAGAAATGCAGCTGCTGCCGTATCCTACTATAACTCAGACTGGAAAACTTATGTTGTACCTACAATGCGTAAATGCATACCAGATGACGTAAGTGTTATCGAGTAACGAATATGATGGCTACGACTGTACTGACAAGTATCATCTCTAATAAGTGTGTGTGTTGTGCTGAGTGTGCTCGATAAAGTACTTCGCTTTTTTTACTTTCCAATCCTCTGTGTGGTACAGACATGTGTGTATGTGCTAGCAGTGGTATAATATAGTAGTAGTAGTAGTAGTAGTAGTAGTAGTATACTGTAGAAGTATAGTAGCAGTGCCGCCAGCTGGGCCCAATGGAATCACGGCCTGTGTGCCGGGTTGTTGTGCTGCGCAGTGTGTCGTGGTGTTTACTGTGCTGAGTGTGCTCGATAAAGTAATTCGTTTTTACTTTCAACCCTTTGTGTGGGACAGACATGTATGCGTCTTCTGTCTCTAATCGTCTGCTGATCACGTCGTCACCGTCGTATATTTCCTCTCCCCGATATCAGAAAATAATTACCTACTCAATCTTATTTCTAGCAAGATGTACCTACTGATCCACCACCGCCTGGACTCTACATGACGTTATCATAACATGCTTCGTATAAAGAGTGTGTCTTTCCGTACGTGGGGACTGGCAGGTTTTCGGCTTCCATCGTCGCTCGGAACCGGAGTCGTGAGCCGTGGGCTTTTCTTAGAGGCGAGGGGAGAGACATTCTGCGATATACAGATATCAGCAGAAGACGTGCTTTCCCGTATACATATACCGCTCTATAGACCAGGCAAACCACAACCTATTGATGGCTCTTGGGGGGGGGGGCGCCCTGCTACTGGCATACCACTCTGTCCCGTATATAGTAACCGTGTTTAACAATGAGGCGTGCGAGCGCGAAGCGCGAGCCTTGTGTTCTTGGTTTTCCAAGGAAAAAAAGAAGACGTTCAGTCTGAGAGCCAAACCCCGCCTGCTGGGGTGCCGTCTGTGCGGGTGCCGACTGGTATCTCTCCACACTTGCACCAACTCCAACTGCGACTCCTCAATAGAAAAGACGAGCAAACTGAGAACAGCGCTCGAAGGCATTTCATCGAGGGCAATACCAATTTTTCTTGGGGATGGAGCGTTGATGAGGAAAAGGATATATAGCTAAAATTGAATGATGAGGGGAATAGAAATTGGGAAACGGCTGGCAGAGAAATGCATGGAATACTACTGATTTACGGAAGGATATTCGGTTTATATTGGAATGGCATCTGCGCTATATTGTCGGAAGGCAAGCAGAATAATTATTGTCAATGTACCGTCGCAACCCTTCGTGGTGTGTGTAGTATGTGTTCGATTTACCAATACCGAAACAAATAGTCGTGCCGCATATTATCTAATAAACACAAAGGCTGTGCGAATACTGTATTGTCTGTAGTGCTCACCAGTGCTGTATACCTCTGGGCATGTAGCGCCCCATGTTACTGAGCACTCACCATATAGGCTACGTAGTCCTCATCCTCGTTATAGCCGACGTTGTTAAGGTCATCGACTCGGTAGGCTACTGGTCACGGTGGCAGTCAAATACCGATCAAGGTTCTCTTTAGACACGAACGCCGTATGCGTCTGACTAGCTTGCAGAGTAACGGCATTTGCTTTCAGGGCTACTCATAATTCCCATACAGCCACTGCTTCGTGTGAAGGTTCTCCGTCGAGGTCACACGGGTGTCTACAGCACTGTTTACCCCCTTCTTGATATGTGCTTCGTGTCCTAGTTGCCAAGGGGTCGAGTGCAGAAACAAGGGGGAGGGGCGTACAGCATCCGTACCGCCTGTTCGAAACGTTATATACTTGGCAACCCCAGTTGCACGGGTTGTCTTCCTTTGGAGCCATTTTGGCCTGTCCGTCCGCGTGTCTGGCTTCTGGATTGTCGCACCAGGCAGTATGTACGCAGCTACGCCCTCAAACAGTTACCAATGTTAAGGTGTTACATAGAAGGTTTAGATTTCCTCCAAAGCAAATGTCTATATCTCCTGCACTATTGGTTTTTATAATTGAAGTAGGTGGGAGCTTCCACTTCCACTACTTCCCCGAAAGCTTTTAGCACTTCTACGGAAGCTTCCACCACTTCCATGGGAGGGATAGAAGTTTCCACGAACACAACTTCCATGGGAGTACTGGAAGCTTCAATGGAAGCTTCCGGAAGTTTCCGTGAAAGCTTCCACAAATTCCATCGAAGCTTCCGTGGAAGCTTCCACAATTTCTGGAAGCTGCTTCCATGGAAGCTTCCGTGAAAGTTGTGGAAGCTTCCGCGGGAAGTCAGGAGTACTACAACGAAACCACTTCCCCCAGAAGCTTCGGGTTTCTTTTATGGAAGCTTCAATCATCAGGTCCACAGAAAATATGAAAATCTACCTCCATTGAAACTCGTGCGAGCTTCCATTGAAGCGGTAGAAGCTTCCATGCAAGTAGTACAACATTCCATAGAAGTAGTGGAATTCAGTTCGAGTCAACGTTCCACGACTTCCATAGAAGCTTGTGGAAGCTTCCATTACTTCTGTGAAGTCTGGAAGGAGTTTCCACGACTGCCATGGAAGCTTGGGGAAGCTTCCACTGCTTCAATGGAAGCTTGCGGTACACTACGTCCATGAAGTCTTAGCGGAGCTTCCACCACAACGATGGAAGTTTCCACTACATCCATGGAAGCTTGTGGAAGCTTCCATTACTTCTGTGAAGTCTTGAAGGAGTTTCCACGACTGCCATGGAAGCTTGTGAAAGCTTCCACCACTTCCACTAAAAGCTTCCACCAAATCCACTAAAATATTCCACTACTTATATTAAGGCTTAGAGGAGCTCCCACGACTTCCACGGACGCTTCCACCACTTCGGTGGACGTAGGGTTAGCTTCCACGACTTTCATGGAGGTGGTAGAAGCTTCCGCGACTTCCCTTGAACCGTGTGAGCTTTGCGAAACTTTCACGGCTTCTGTGGGAGCTGTCATTACTTCCTTGGAAACATACTGCATTCACATACAGATAACACAGAAAACCGGCGTCTTGGTGTCCTATATCATTGATTAAGGGAGCTACACGTGGTCGATTTCCACAAACTCGGCGTTTTCAAAATCGGCCTAACTTTGGCATACAAGTAGACAGCATTTCGATGCAATCGATGTGGACTTGCCAGCGGTGTGCCCATACCCATGCTGGTGTCATATCGTTGATGGGTGTTAGTGCGATCAAGACCGCCTGTCCCACAACGATTTCCTCGGACAGGTTTGAATAGGGACTCGGACATCGTTGGGCTTTGGCGACAGGTACAAAGCGGCAAAACGGTCGAAAACGCTGTTCTATGGTCGAACTTGGAGCTTAGTGCTTGATCGAAATGTTACACTTGAATCGTTGCTGTATACCAGGTAGTGCTTAGTGCTTGCTTAATATTGATTCAACGCCTACACCTCAACCTTTATGCGAATGATTTCTTCACATTGCAAGAGTTGTATGTGACACAATGATAGAAGGCCCCTGAGCAACCCCGATGATATCCGGCACTCGAATTTTCCCGCGCCAGATACGAAGAAGGAAAGCTTCGCCTTCCTTTGGCCGTTGTTCAATTACGTAAGGGTAAGGGGATGGCAGCGGCTGTGTCGCAACTAAGGAAACCCTGGGCACCGTACGAGCAATTGATCGTTCTACAATATGAGCGTGTGTGTCGACCTTGTATGGGAAAAGGGACCATTCAAAACGCCAACGTTGTTCATCAATTTACATCCCCGCAGCATTGATGACCGACGTCACATTAGTATATTCCGTCCGGCGTTGTGTATCTTCGTAAGGCAAAGTGCTACCTCAGTGATTCCTCTGACACTGTCGAAGAAGCATAGGGTCAGTGTGTGGCTTGACGATGTTGTTGTTGTTGTTCTCACATTAATAACTCTCTGACGAAGGTGCTGGAGCCCTAGGAAGATCCGAAAAAAAAACAACGAAAATTCGGCTGTCTCATAATACACGAGACGAAAAAAGCGCACACAAGATAAAACCAATGTGCAAAACTGAACTAACATGGCCGCGGGTATATCCTCTCAACTATAACATAGAAGAGTACCCCCGTTCCCACCCCTAACCAACTCGTGGCTGCTGACTACATCGGATGCTGTGTGGAGTGCTGCCTGCACCGTACGAAACGCACGGTAGTCGTGAAAACGAAAGAGGAACACACCTGCCTGCTATCTGGAGTGCTGTCAGAGTGAAGACTCGCGGATGTGCAGTGAAAAAAGGAGCAATCGAAGCTTACTACCACACGAATATCAACGATCGCCATCTCTTCTTGGACTGTCTGACACAAAAAGGTGCAGCACAGTTATGATACCACGCCCCTGATAAGTGCGTAGGTTATTCCCCATGAAGGGTATACAACTCGTTAAACTACAAAGACCAGTGACGACGTTTATAACAAGTACCGGTAGGTACTATTCTGCCTCGTGAAAAACAATACCAGGAAAAAACAAACTATGACTGCTTCTCTCGTGATGATAGTGTGCGCACAGATTATGGGTCTCCATGCACCGTCTTCCTGCCGCTCTTCATGGCCGCATCATTGCCTTGGCCCAATCCACCCGCTCCTTTGCGCGTGCACTCGTTGCCATTCCCTTCCAGTCGTTTCCCTTTCTCCGTCATCCTGAAAAGTCGGTTCTGATCTGGAAAATAAACATTCTCGCGCAGGGGGAGGTCAATCCGTCTCTTCCCCGCACGTCGACGCTCAGTCTCCCTCCTCCCTCGTCGTCGAATCCAGCCTCCTACCGGCGCAATAGACTGTGCCGTAGTGTGGCCTGTGGTGGCGCCTGCCTCCGCGCACGGACACCCCGATTGAGCATTGCTGCTCTGCCGCAGCTGCCTAAAAAAGACGCGCGAATCGTATGGCCGCGCGGGTTCCTCAAAACTCCCACTTTAGTCGGCAATGCGTGTATCCCGCGCCATGCGCCACATACGGAAGACTGCAAAATCACCTTCGGCCTAGTAGTGTTGTCAGTTACTTCCACGCCCCGAAACAATACCCTAGACACGGCAGGGTACTGAACGCGTAGAGTATATGCGACAACGACATTCCCCTCCGCTCCCCTTCCCCCCCCGCCGAATTCTCCCCTGATTGGTCCAAGAAATATCTGCCTGCTTGGTTGGAAAATATAGTATACCCATTGCTGTCTCCGGAAGTGGCCACAACAGAAAACAGTAATATCTCATTGGCGGTTGTCACCCATATCCAAGTCCGCCTCACAGGCGGTTCTTTGTAGATACCGCTCACCGTTGATGCGGCTCGCCCAACACCTCACGGAATCTCGCGCTTGGTGGTAGTACTGTCTCCCTGACCGTTAAAAACCCTACACGCCCGTCCCGGCATTGTAGGGATGCGAGGGTCTATGGTCATACGAGTACGGGTATGCTCGACGTGAGTACCGCTCCCGAACCCTTCCGCCACTCACAGATGTGCACATTGTTCAAGAGGGCACACGGCATCGGCCCCGTCACCAACGTCAGTTAGGTCCCCACGATGTACACAAGTCCGTGATGGGATAAAATGCAGGCACGGCAGAAGACTCTACGGTCATAGCCACACGCGCCCACCCACAGCCCGATCGTTCACCCTCGTCCTCCATCCCCCCCATCCCTTCCCTGACAGACCGTCATCCGACATTCTGATGCTGACTACATGTCGTATCCCTTGTCTTGAAGAGACCGGACATCGGCCTCATGACCAAGGTCGCGTGGTCGAACAAAGACGCACGCACGTCCGTAACGTCGTAAATGTTGATGCAGCCCGAAGGCTCAAGTGTCGTAGGTAGGCTTTTCTCCAAGTGTGTTTTTCATCAAACAGGCTCTCGTTTCGGACAAAAATGCATTGCTTCAGGAAAACCCAGATCAGCACCCGTGGCATCTGATTCATCACGTGCCTGAACCCTGCCAGCAGGGAGCAAGAAACGTCGTGGACGTGATTATACCATCGTTACCCAAGACGCCCATGTCAAAATAATTCGTTTAGTGTGCGAGGGTAGAATTTATAAAACTTAAAGTGATACATAAAGGTTTCATGGAGCATGTGGTCCGCACGTGGTAGTTGGTTGTTTGTCTTCTGCGGGAGACTCAGCGACAATCACCATTCTACGAAGCAGAACTTCTGTGACCATCCTGAACACCTTAATTTTGTTTTTACATGTCACCTGCGTCAGTACAACAACAAACGCAAATACCGTTGTATGCTTATCGAAGATACTAAGGTAATTTGTCTCGTTTTGGTCTCCGTTCTGCATGAGCATAGGCTTATTCCCCACCCAAAAGCACGAACTGCAATAATATCCGAGAGACAAGATGACATCGACCACTTGTACCGTGAATCCATGAGTTGTTGCTCTCCGCCATGGATCTGTTCCACAAGAAAGATTCGCCTACGTCGTCGTCAGCCTCCCACAACGTCGGATTGCCCCGCGCCTCAGGTGAATAAAACTCGTCGCATTCCGCCACAGAATGTGCAAATAAACGGGAACTGGTGTTATGTCGCAGTACAAGCACAGTAGAAGGGGCACCCGCGTGGAGTCTAGTTTTATCGATGATTGCTCGGGATGAAAGGATAATCCACTCGTAACGTAGCTTTTGCTGTCCGCCGCTATTGAGGAACCCGCGTTGTCCGCGGTAGGCGGAGTGACATGTTACATCAGCACCGTCACCTGTTTTTGTTGACAGAAGTGGTTTATCGTTATCGAATCAGCGTAGGCAGAAAGCAGCGCCCCCCCTCCCCACAATACTATGCGGCGAGGCAGCCGCCGCCGAGGTCGTGGCCCCCAGTGTCTCGGATGGGGCAGAGCTCTCCGAGCTACGTCTGCTGTACTGCTTCTTGTTGTGCGATCCCCTCTACGGCTGAAGGCTTTATCTCCGATACAATGGTACTATTGGGTACCCGAAAAGAACGCTGTTCTCCAATATTAGAGAGGACCATATTTCTCTGCTGCTGTGCATTTAGTCGAAAACGGCACAGATGTACACGCAGGCGAAGGATGGCTCGGGGGGACTGCTCACACAGGCGGGCGGTTCAGCAGTGGCCAGTGCGGTGGGGTATTGTCGGCAGCAAGTAGTTCAACCGTAGCTGGTGGGAGTGCATGTGATCGGCGGGCTCGTGTACTGTAGTTATTCCATTTTCTGTCGTATCACCTACGTCTGATTCGTCTTTTAGTTGTTATTATCGCTTTTGATCAACAAACTCGACGGACACGAGTTGACGACACTCATGGATATCCTGCTGGGCGAGGCTCTAGCGATAATTGTACAGTATTTCCAAATTAATACTGTACGTTATGACTACTGTAGTACGTTCGCGTATACATAACCGGGAGGGGGTGGCGTTGGTGCCGTGTGCGTTGCCAATGGTGGGCGGAAGTACGAAATGCTTGTCAACCATACCCGCTAATACACTTTATCTGGATGCAGGTCAAAAAGAGGAACACACAATTCCCAGCACGTACGATATTGCGCTCCTCTATGAAGCGGCGTTTATTTTCCGTGGAAAGCACCAAACCCCCTCCGCCACCTTCATTTTGGCGGCATTCAACGATCGTTTCTGTTGCACCTACCGGCGGTATTAGTTTTGGATAACGGTTTGGGTGTTTACGCAACAGGACGCACCTGAAGCTAACACCCTCAAGGGTGCTCTTAGTCTTACAAAAATATATTCGTGGTGGGGCACTCCACTAGTGAGCACGATACCAAATACAACCGTGCGAGTACACGTTCGCGAGGCGGCAGTTTTGGGGTAACGGAAGGCAGCTGTTATCCCGACATAGTTGCAACGAACGTTAGATCGGCGCCTTCGAGGTACGGACGACATAGGTACGACACTATTGGTGTATAACAAATGAAGTGCACATTTCAGTCGTAGTACTCGCACTAAAAATACCCCACCTGTCGACGATGTTGCGAGTCCAAGCCAGAACGGAGCTGGATTGTCTAGGCGATGGCGCCGTAGCTTGCAGGCGTTATTTTTGAACATAATACCCAGTCGGCTGGCGGGCGCTTCCTAGATGGAGTCCAGACCTTCGGTCACGATCTTCATGCCCTCGTATTCCCACAATGGAGCTATCCTTGCTATGATGCCGAATTTCAGGCCGGCAATGAAGTGACCGTGTGTGTGATGCGTCGGAAACATGAGTCTTAATAGTCGCGCTTCATCAGGCCCTACGTCGACAGGAGATGGGGGCAAACACATTAGAGACGGCACCAGAACGTCGCGACAACAAAAAATGTGCACCAGCACGTGTGTGAGGACCGTGTTTTGCCGACAAGGATAATAATCTAGTCAGGTTCATTCTTATCGGAGAGCGTTTTTTCCATAATTTCCAAAGTTTTGAAATAGTTAGAGATATGTATCAATATACGGAGGCGTTCTGTCACTATTCGTGAAATTCTCCAGAACCAAAAATATCAAGTTCGCAACATTCCAATATTTGGAAAAAAAAAAACAGGAAAATATGGAAGATTGAAAAATTGCGCGAAACAAATGTCGTAAATTTTGGGAAAAAAGCTCTCCGATAAGAATGACCCTCAGATCATCTGATGTCATTTGTTCTTGCGCGGCCAGTTCAGTGCAACAAGTATTCAGCCGTTTCATACAACTACTAAATCATGCAAACGTGGGTCCGCTCGGTCTTGGGCGATGTCAACGTACTGGCTGAACTAAATATGGTGGGGGAATCCTTGCCACCTCGTGATTGGACAAAATCCTTTGTAGCCATTGCTGACTTCAATCGTTATAGGCGGTAGCCAGACGGGTCTAGGTGTACCGGTAATCCGAAGCGTGCTCTGGCACCAAAATTACGGGCAGCTATCGTCAATACGTGTCCATTTTAGTCACGCAACTACCGACGGGCGTGACTGTGGTTGGCCAGTCTCGCGATTAACGTCATACCTCGTAAAATGCTGGGGATGTACATGTACCTACAGTGCTCACACGAAGAACTGCACAGAATACAACGTGGATTGCGCAGACCCAGCAAGGGATCTGAATTGAGCGGGTGGCGGGGCGGGGGGTTGGGGGCAGCCAGATTCATGCCTGCCCGTAGTCATATGATCATAGACTCTCGCATCCTTACAATACCGGGACGGAGCACGTCGGGATTTCACGAACAAGGCAGATATGTGCGCCGTATTCCTTTCACACGGTTTGGCGTCATTTTGTCCATGGTTCGATGATGTCGCCTTGGATAGTGTTTTTTTCTTCTGTGGGATGCGGTCCTTGCATGGTGGTGGCAGGTGGTGGGTGAATAAACGCTTGTCGTTTGAGGGGTGGGAGGGGGTTGGGGGCGTCATATTGTTTTCATGCCTGCCTGACCCATCTTAGATTGACGCTCAATAGGTTGTTGTGGTTTATGTTTGGGTTATATCAAATGGTTCGTGGTTACGTCAACAGGCCGCCCTTGGTTGGCATTAGTTAAGTGTGTTCTTCTAGGTAGCGGCTAGACTGTTCGTGTATACTCGTATGTCAGAGCAAGCTATGGACGCCGGGAGGTCCTCAAGGACTTCCCTCTGACAGTATGTTACGATCGACAATTGAGTCGTTGCCAACGACGAATCACTGACCGTTGGGGGTTGCAGGCAGGGGGGCAGAGGAATTGTGTTGATGCATTTCATACATGCTCTAGCCTTCGTTGCCGATTTTTGTTTCTCGCGGCGTCCATGTTCTCGTTTACCGTAGCACAGGTAGGTCGTGGACGCTGGGTGGGGGTGGCGTAATTGTTTTATATGAAAATCCCGTACCTTGGACTCTTACTTTGCGGTCTGGTGGAGTGATGACTGCAGAGGGATAAGTGCTTTGCCGCGCCTTCGCAACAAAAAACAGGTATTTGCGTATGTAACCGTTTAGGTTGTTGCCATTGCGCATGCATAGGTTACGGTCGTGGCCGGCGTAAAGGGGTGGGGGGGGGCGGGGGGGGGTATGGTGTGCATGCTTCAAAGCCGTATACTTGCCTATTACGGGGGGCCATAGTTAATAGGACCTATGGTATACATAAAAAACTATATATTTAACCATTTTTACCAACAACATTTGGTCCTATTAACTATGGTCCCCCGTAATAGCATTTTTCTCTCCTATGGGAGGCGCCGCGTGTGTCGTGGCAACATTACTTGATCGAGATATTGCAGAGGTAATTTCCAACTTGAGAAGCTTTGAATCTTTCCCAAAATCTGATTTCGTCAAAGGATAACGGACCCGTAAGCTCGGCCTATCGTAGGTGGTGCTCGAAAAACATTGTAAAACTACCGAGAGTATCTATATTGGGTTGTTCTTTAGAAAGCCATTGAGCCAGAAACGAAAATGGCCATAACATGATTTTTCTATCGTAGTGTAAATCTGAGCTACAGTACGTAAAAAAACACCAAGATGTATACTGGAATGCGTATAAACCAGTAGTGGAAGCTAATACATTGGAGGCTTCCGGTGCTGAACACAAGTTCCCGCTGCTTCTCCCTCCTTCCGTGGAATGTTTCCTCTCGTGGAAAACTCACGTTTGCTAGGTCCCGTCCAAGTCTCAATCTGTTTCCCTTTTGTCGTCGAAGACAGACGAGAGACATGAACATTTGGGAAAGTACGTGGAAGCGCGTGGAAACCACTGGAAGAAGTACAAGTACGCCGCATTTTTTGGGAGTAGGTGGACGTAGTTGGTGGAAGAAACTGGAACCCGAGGGCAGGTCATGGAAGCCCGTGGAAATTAACGCATCTCTTCGGAAGCTCCCACCGAAGCTTCCACAGGAAGCATGTGGGGAAACTTCCAATCCCATCGAAAATTGAAGCTTTCCCCAGCTCAGTTGTGGAAGATAGTATCGAAGTGTTGGAACCTTAGATGGAAGTGGTAGAAGCTTCCATGGAAGTTTTACGTGGGATATTCCGTGGAAGTGCCTTAAACGTGGCAGTGGAAGTTTGCATGGAAGCGCCCGTATACTTCCACGGAAGGGGCTAGCATGGAAGCTTCCATGGAAGTAGTGGAAGCTTTCAGGAACAACCTGAAATGTTGCAGAAGTACTCTATAATTGATGGAAGTGCGCAGAAGCCAATGGAAATAAATGGTGTTCCTCGGAAGCTTCCATGGAAACTTCCACCGCCACTTTCATGGCACTTTCACGGAAGCTTCCACCACTATTACGGGGGACCATAGTTAATAGGACCTGTGGTGTACATAAAAACCTATATATTTAACCATTTCTACTAGCAATATTTGGTCCTATTAACTATGGTCCCCCGTAATAGCTTTCATGGGAGCTTCCAGCTTCCACGGAGTGGAAGCTTCCACGGAAGCAGTAGAAGCTTCCATGTAAGTGGTGAAAGCTTCTACTTCCATGTAAGTGGTGAAAGCTTCCACGGAGGCGGTGGAAGCTTCCAAGAAAGTTTTGGAAGCGTCCTGGAAGCTTCCACCTACTTCCATGAAAAAAAGACACTAAACATGCTTTTGGTGAAATTGGTTTTTTTTTTTACAATTGAGAACACGGAGTATACCATGAAACGGTCCAAACTTTCGGGATGTCTTCATACATGTATCGCGATTCTGCAGGTACGCGATGTTTAATACTATAAGTTGCTGCAGGAGTTTCAGATTTGACTAATGCTCGTAACGCCCGTTTCCCTAAAATTCCTACATGCTTTGAGAGTCGCGTTCGAACACATCAAACTTTCACAAACTAGAAACACAGAATAGCTATTAGTAGTCGTATATTGTATATCTCAAGATTCATAGAAAATTGCAGCTGCACGCTGGACTAACCACTCCGTTTCACTACTCAAGGGTCATTCTTAGAGAGCGTTTTTTTCCATAATTTCCAAAGTTTGGAAACATTTGGAGGTATGTATCACTATACGTGGGCGTTATGTAACTATTCGAAAAAGTGTCCAGAAGGAAAAAATCAAGTTCGTTAAATTTCACATATTTGGCAAAAACAAATCACGAAACTTTGGAAGATTGAGACCCTTATCGGAGAGCATTTTTCCATAATTTTGACATTTGTTTCGCGCAAATTTTCAATTATTCGTATTTTCCTGCTTTATTTTTCCAAATATGTGAAATTTAACGAAATTGTTTTTTTTCGCTTTTTTTTGGAGAATTTCACGAATAGCGACAACACCTCCGTATACGTATTGATACATATCTCCAATTATTTTCAAAGTTCGAAAATTATGGGAAAAATGCTCTCCGACACGAATGAGCCTAAGTCAAGTTGAGCTGTGCATTATGTCAGGCCTCACGCCAGAGCCGACGGTAACAACGGCGCCAGAAAACCCACAACCGAGAGACAACGGAGGCAACCTCCTACTATTATTGCGGTGGGCCATAGTTAACAGGACCAAATATTGTTTGGAAAAAAGGTCAAACATATAGGTTTTTATGTATACCATAGGTCCTGTCAACTATGGTCCCCCGTAATAGTGAGGGCCAACCCCGCAGCTACCGGCATTTCAACGTCCACCAGCAATCGAGTCACGAAAAACCTGCCTGGCCGCACTGCAAATGGAATGTTCAACGGAAATCCCTTCCACTCGAAACCTTTTTTTTCCACTCTCACACACGCGACATCGGCCACTCCTTCATTAACCGACACATGTTTTGCTATATGCTTGGGGCGGCATCGTCACTGACAGTTCGTGTGTGCCGGCGGTCCATCCCTAACCTTCCAGCCGCGAATCCCAACTAACATTTTTTTTTCGCGGAAAACAGCGGTGGGTCGTCGGGGCCCCGTTCTCCCAATAAGCGAAAGTTGTCGGATAGGAGTGACTGCGCGTATACATCGTCGACCATGCTGAACCCATTGGATCTCTTCGAAGAAACCGTCATCCACATAGTGCCACAAAAAGAAGGCACTACCAGTTTCACCGCCAACACCTGAATGCGCGCACAATCACGAGGCACGGCAGCAGTCCTACCCTCTCCCTTGCACCCCGGCGGTGGCACGACTGTAACGTGATCGACTGCCAAGGCTCCTTGGGGCGACACCACAGCATTCTGGAATGTTGTGTCAGTGTGAGCGTGTTCCAGGGCTGCTGAAAACAGTACCCAGGAACCTGGACTATTTCTCCACCTCAACTGCAATCATCGCAGATCAACTACCGCGAGGTTCCCAACTGTGCAAACAAAAACAGGGACACCTTCCGGATCTACTAGAATCTGTCGATTCGCTTCTTTCACATCAATACGAGACAACACGATGCGAGCGCCTGGCCCATGTTTTTGCCGGAGATACAACACTCGTAACAAAACATCGCGCAACACGTGACCCAGCTCACACGGTGGAGCACAGTCAAAGTCGGCATCCTCGTTGACGCTGGATCGATGACCAGATCCTCCGAATGTCAAGTCATGAATAATGCGAAGTTTGGATTATTCTACCACACTTAACGGAGAAAGGTGGATGCCACGAAACTTCCTGAGCAAAAGTCCGCGTTGATCACCAGCGTACGACCCCTTACCACATCAGCCACCACCTTCTTGGCAATGCCCCCGGCATCCTCCCTGACACCAGGGTAGTTGCCATACTCCAACTCCTCAATGACATTGCCACCTTGCGCAAGGTCAACCGGCCCACCCGGCACTAACGCTCACACCAACCGATCTATATGAAGGGAAAAAATAATTTCCGCAAACCACTGTTCCACTTGTTTCACTTAAACATGTGGCACGATGGTTTGTAGACCGCCTGCGGATGTCAACAGTTTCACATCCCCTGTACATCGCCTCAGCAAACGCGAGCCCAAATCCCCGGATAAGGGTGCATCAGTTATCGTCGCCCCTTGAACACCTCAGGCATCCACATCCTGGTCTAGCGAGAGCTTACTTCCCAATGAATACACCGACTCTGCTGGTTTAACCCCCCCCAACGCTATCACCCCGGTTCGTACATTCTCCCGAACGCGGAACAGATCCTGGAACACAAGTCAATCGTTCTCGCCCCACGCCGCCATCGCGCTCCAACACGTCCAGCGCGAGCCCTCAACCTTCGTCAATTATTCGAAGTCGCTGCGACCCCTCCGCCCGAAGTTGGCCCCACCGACCGGTGGAGCACGTACCCCTATCCAGAGCCGGAGGCGCCGTTTGTGCTCTCACCGTCCTGCGCCCCTTGCGCTTCGTCCCGAGACCGCTGACCGCTCCCCCCCACCAGCCTTCAGCACCACTACGGTTGATCCTTCGCCCCCCCCATAGGCACCAGTATCCGCGCTGCCATCTGCGCCCTGCCCACACGCCCCTCCCCCCGCTGCGTCGCTGGTGTCAGCTTCTTTGTGGATGTTGTTAGAAAACTTGCAGCTATTGCCGTAACTACAGGTCTTAAAGTCGCGGGACGCGTGACAGAATTTCGATCTCCTGCGTTTGGGTTTCGGTGTCGCCGCTACCCCCTTTCCCCGCAGTTTCTCCCCGCTGCCTGTTACCGCCCCACCACGGCTGATATCAGCCCGTAGTAGCTTAAACAGCGTGCCACCCCCGCGAACAAACTCATGGCGCACGGGCAATGCTGGCAAGGGGAGCATCTCCCAAACCGTTCCAGCCGGCAGCGGCATGGCTGGCGAGTAATCGCCTTGCACAGCCCTTGTGAGCTCACCAACCCACATGCTAAGATCTTCATTGATCATATCTTCGAGAATTTTGGTCAATCCCGCGCTACCTAGGAATTCGATGTGTTTGAGCTCGTGTGCTCGAAGGGCCATGCCTGCCTTGACGAAGAACACGTCCAGCTTGTGCACCCACGTAAGGCACAAAGCATCCACTGCCACTGTCTCGTTCACCAAGCCCAAGCTTAGGACAGACCCCATAGCCTGCAGCAGTGATAGGTCAAAACGGTCAACTCCTGGAATGTCGTGATCGCTGCCAGCTTCCATACAGTATGCGGGCGAAAATGCAAGACAATGAAACCGCCCATCGATCGTAACTGGTGAGCTACCTTAGATGTCACCTCGAGTATATCTCCCAGCAGCGCTTGCAGGTCCGACTCTGATTCCCCCGTTGGCTTCTAGTATCCGACCGCGAAGAATCCAGTATCCAGTGCTTCCGGGGGGGCACCTAACTCCACATCGCAACGTCATTACCGAGCTCGAGCGTCTCCATTTGCCGCTCCCAAGCGCTCCTGCCTGCTAGAGCTCCAGCCGATCCTGCTCCTGCTGCGTCGGCGATTCCTTGCTGGACCATATTTTGCAGCTTATTGACCTGCCTGTGCAGCTCCCCAACCGTCTCTGTCACCTCGTCGCTAGACAGGAAAACAACAAGGTTCGCCAAAACATCTAGGCAGGTAGTAGGTTACAGCATGTTGTCAAAGGCGGAGACACCCTGAATGAAGCACAACGTGCAATACCTCTGCCTGATCGGTTGCGGCGAGATGTTCGACCAGCCTTCAGTAGTCACTACAGTAGTGCTATAGTATCAGCCGCTCAGGAACGCTCGGCCGAGTTGCTTCGCGCACCTCATTCCTTCACAGTTTAGAGATTTTGTTTTTCTTCTTCTCGTGTTCGCGGTATTCACCGCCCCCGGATGGTTCGCGACTTCGTCATGTGCTAAGGGTCGATCTTAACGACACGTATTATATTTCGTTTTTTCCTGAAATTTCGGTATTTCACCAAGTTCAGCGAGGGTTGAATCTTACCGAGTAAGTACCTCACTTGGCTCGGGAAATATTCGCCCACCCGGCACAGAACGGTCCCTACAGCAGCTGCGCTCGCGGAACCCATGCGTGCGGGGGCCCCACTGTCATCCGCCTGACTCGTAGGTAGGTGTCGGTGCCTCGGGGAGTGAAATCCATCACCACCTCGTCCTTACGCAACAACGATCAACGCCTGCCCCACGCGACAAAGTCTCAGCTATCGCCCTCACCGAGCTCAGTCGGTCGGCCACCTCGGTGCGGTCACCTTGTGAACTCGGCCACGAGAGCCCAGAAAACTATTGCGCCTTCTGCGTTCGGCCATGACTTGCGAATGACCTTAGGAACGACCCCTGTTAGCCCTGTGCGCTCGCGAGTGGTGGCGCAACTCGAGCGGTGGGGCTGCCCGATTCTCTAAATCCGTGTACCTAACCTTTCTGGAAAATCCACCTAACTTCAAGACGCTTTTTTTGGGGTCGGAGAGTTTCGGCTTTTCCCAAAATAATTTCGGGAAAATACTGAACAAAACTGAACTTCAGTCCCGGTAACCCCTTTTAGAACCACAGTCCCGTTTTGGGGACAAACCACTCGAATTTCAAGTAGTTTGCCCCCAAAACGGGACTGCGGTTCTAAAGGGGTTAATATCGAGCCAAAGACTACCTATTATGGGAACTTTTTTTTGAGCTCTCAAAACTGCGTTTTCAGGCCGAATGTACGCGCTTTACTCGGCGGGAAAGCCAAAAACACCGACAGACTCTCCAAAATGCTCCCCGTAGTTTCTTGCGAGCTTTCAGGAAGAATTTCCCGTTTCTCCGGAGTTGTGAAGGTGTTACCTACTGGTCTCCTTCGGTCATCACGGCGCTGGGAGAAGTTCTTTGTGAGTTCCCGACTTCGGCTCGTGCTCCCTTATTCCGTTCCAGATTTTCATCCCCCCGGATAGTGCCCCCGTATATTCCCGCCCTTACCGCATCAACCATATTCTCGCCAAAAAGGCCGACGCTGTGCTCGACCAATATCTGGCTGCCGGTCTGATCCAACACTCCACGTCCCCGTACGCCAGCCCTATGGTCGCCATTCCTAAGAAAGACGGCAATGTCCGGAAAACCGTCAACTACAAAAAGCTTAACGCCATCAGCTCCCTGGGCCAACTGCCCATCCCCCGCGTTGACGAGGTCTTCGACTCCCTCGGAAAAGGCCGCACCTTCTCCTTGTTCGATCTCGTGTCTTCGTTCCACCAAATCACCATCGACAGGGACACTAAACCGCTTACCGCCTTCTGCACGCCCACCCGACTCTTCGAGTGGCTCGTCATGCCTCAAGAAAGTAGTGCCGCGCCTGGATGGTTCGTCAAGGTCATCAACGAGGTCATCAAAGACCTTGACCGTGTAGCGGCCTACCTCGACGACGTCATCGTTTTCGATCCCGACCCCGCGGCTCGCCAACATCCGCTCCCTTTTTGAACGCCTTCGGAACCAAAATCCCAAGCCTTCTCCTTCGAAAGCCAAACTTGGTGCTACTAGCGCTGACTTCTTGCGACACACCGTTTTCTCCTCCGGCATTAGCCCTAATGCCGACAAGGTTGCCGCACTCACCCAGATGCCCATGCCTACGAACACCAAGCAGGTGCGTTCACTTCAAGGCGGCATCGGATATTACCGGAAATTCCTGAAGAACCTTTCCACTCGGCTTCGTCCCATTAACGCCCTGCTCAAACAAGGCATTAAGTTCCTGTTCACCCCAGAAATGGAAACCATCGTCCGCCAGATCCTTCACGAACTCGCTACTCCCCCGATCTTGGTATGCCCGGACTGGGATACCGTCGCCGACAACACCCGACCTTTTCGTCCCTACTGCGACGCCAGCATTGACGGGTTTGGCGCGACTTTCGAACAAAAACAACCAGACGGCTCCGTCCGTCCCATCGTCTTTATCAGCCGCACCACCCTCGACTACGAACGATCCTGGACCCCTCTTGACCTCGAAGCCGGCAGCATCGTTTGGGCCATCAAACGTCTCCGCGGCCACCTATGGTCGACCAAGTTCCACATCTACTCTGACCACAAGGCGCTCGAGAGCATCACCAAGGTCGGCGAACACAACGCTCGCGTCCAACGCTGGCTGGAATTCCTCTCCGCTTACTCCTACACTCTGGAATACCGAAGAGGCTCCGCTAGTGGTAATACCGATTTTCTCTCGCGACTCCGACAACCAGCCACCGACCTCGACCGCACCGGACCCAACCGCCTGACCACTCCCGACACCGTCGGCATCTACCTCATCCAAGCCTGCGGTTTTACTCCGACGGACCCCTTCACCCTGGGCATCGGTCTGGGTGGGCTCGTTCCGCCCTCACCCGTGCCCTGTGAAACCATCCCGGCACACCCTTGCACCAACGATGACTTCGGCAATTTCCGCCGCCACGGACCACGTATGGACACCTCGGACTTAGTACAGACCCCCTACTCTATTGTGGCTTCTGCCGCCGTAGAGGAACTCGCCGCTGGAGCGCCTCGCAGCCCTCCCGCCGGCCACCGCCTTGCCCAAGAACTCGCCGCTGGACCGCCTCGCAACCCTCCCGCTGGCCACCGCCCTGCCCAAGAACTCGCCGCTGGACCGCCTCGCAGCCCTCCCGTTGGCCACCGCCTTGCTCAAGAACCCGTCGCTGGACCGCCTCGCAGCCCTCCCGCCGGCCCCCGCTTTGCTCAAGAACCCGCCGCTGGACCACCTCGCAGCCCTCCCGCCGCCCCCCGCTTTGCTCAAGAAGTCGACACTGGATCGCCTCACAGCCCTCCCGCCGGCCACCGCCTTGCTCAAGAACTCGCCGCTGGATCGCCTCACAGCCCTCCCGCCGTCCACCGCCTCGCTCAAGAACTCGCCGCTGGAGCGCCTCGCAGCCCTCCCGCTGGCCCCCGCTTTGCTCAAGAACCCGCCGCTGGACCACCTCGCAGCCCTCTCGCCGGTCCCCGCTTTGCTCAAGATCTCGCCGCTTGACCGCCTCGCAGCCCTCCCGCCGACCCCCGCTTTGCTCAAGACCTCACCGTCGACTCGCTCCGCAACGCCTTCGTTGGTCACCTCTCCGTCCTCGGCCCCATTGATGAATCGCCGTCGGGCCCCATTGATGGACTTTGGTGGTTGGGCACAGTTGCCCCCCGCGCCTCGACCGACACCTCCTCCACTGACTCCTACATCGTCCGCTTCCTAGACGACCCGGGCCCGATCAAGATTACTCTACTTCCGTCCCTTTACACCACTTCACGGAGCGCGACCCACGGATCCTGGTGCCTTCAGCGTCATCAGGCCGGAGTACTGGCACGCGGTGTACTGCGTAATGCCAATGCACCCCCCCCCACACCACTCATCCGCCCGACTCGTTACCAGTAGCTGATGGTCGGGGGATGCATTAGATTGTCGTATACTAGGTTCGGGACGGGATATTCTCTGTGTTCGCTGTCTGGGGTACGCGTTCGCCTTGTGTGATGATTCCATCTAGCACCTCACGTTCCGTTTGTTTCACCAGGACACAATTGCAACAAAAGTGTCATTGTACCTTCAGGGTCTACCTTTCTGTTGCACCTCCTTTTGCCTTGCCTTGAGGGTGGTCTTTCGGTCTTTCGGTATTTCGGTATTTCGGCCTTTCAATATTTCGGTCTTTCGGTGTTGCGATTTTCCTTCTTGTCTCTATTTTCCTTCTTCTCTTTCATGTCTCTCTTCTTTCTTCCTTTTATTCGTATTGTTAACACGTAGGGACCTTGTCATGTACTTCTAGCTCTACCTTCATGTGAACTTCGCCCTACCTCAAGGCGATTGACGGCTACTTCGTTAGCTTCCAAGTTCGTACCTTACCTTGCTCGGTTCCTCACGCCTTTCCCGTAGGCCTACACCGCGGATAGCCACGAGTTGTTACATCGGGCCTACGTTTGCCGGTCGCCCCCTGGTATCTCTGGTTTCGTGTTTTATCACGGGCGTCCTTTCGTGCCCTTACTCTTTCGTTTCCCATGTTTTCCTTCTCTAGCTCGAATGCTATCCCTACCAGAGGTATCTTGGCCTCATTTACGAGGTGTGGGTTGGTCTATGGTCTCATTGGGCGGTTGGTTTTGAATAGCAGTATCTTCGACCCCCTCTTCGATTTTCTGATGTCTAAGTAGCCATCTCTGTATCGTCGTGGGATCTGCATCTACGGCTATTCAGGGTGGGCTAATGTGATAGAGCACCTTGGTTTATGGAATACCAGGTAGAGGCCAACCATCAGTACGTATGTAGACCAACCATCAGTACGTACATAGACTAACTATCAGTAAATAAGATAGTTGTAATCGCAGAATGGATACGTACGTCTAGTATCTAAGTAGTCGAGGAGATAGAGATATACGTATGTACTATGTTCATGCAGAACTTACGGGGTGTTGCGCTGTATAGTATCTTCATACAGGATACTATGCTCATACAGAATTCACGGGGTGTAACGGTGCATAGTACCGTAGGATTTTTGCCTCCTGGAAAACCGCACCGCACCGCACCGTAGGTTTTACGAAATAGGAAACCCGCACCGAACCGCACCGTAGGATTTCAAAAAGGGCAAATGCCAAAATCAGGTATACCTGCTCCGTTTGTGCCAAAATTAGTTACATACTAAAATCAAGTAAAAACGGTGTTCTGTACATGAAAAAGTACGGTAAAAAGGAATGCGTCAAGCATAAAGCGTGCCACATGGCCTCCAAAATCTGCATTGTTTTGTTTGGTTTAGGGTGTACACTATTAATATAGCCTTCGTTCGTTTCGCCACCGCGGGGGCGCCAAGAATATCTGGCGCCCCCCCCCCCGTTGACAGCTTTAAATCTTGTAGACAGTGCTCGCGGAACCGCCTGCTCGGCACGAAATTATCTTGTCCTACCGAACCTCAGACCACCTTGACGCGGGATGGTGCAGACAATGACCATGGTGCTGTATCGACTGCTGTGGCCATAGAAAACAACAGACAGAGTGTGAGTGTTCTTCACATTAAACCGTTCTTTCTACCCGTCGACATCCAGCACAACCAGTGTCCGTGCCGATTCCACATCACAACAACTATTATTGAATAACTGAAACGCACACCCCAAAGAAGAAAAAGTGAAACCAGCGTACGCATGCATGCAATGCATGCATGTGTAAATACGTACTTTTACGTACGACGTACGAGTACTGACTTGATACGTTAATACTGAAGAATTTCAACCGAGGGAGGGCAGACGCATATACGCAGAGAAAAAACAGTGAACGTATGGCCTCTTGATTGGTTCAAAGTTGGCCAAAATCAGTTGAAAGCTAGACAGAGTAGAAAAAAACAGGTATAAACTTGGCGTTTTCGAGCCAAAATCAGTTACAATGCCAGCTTGGCCAATAGCAGGTGTTAAGATCATGGACAGCGGGACACTTGTATCCCTGGACAGGTCTGCCTATTAAGCCGGCACTCGTTGGTACTCACGTTGATGTTCGCTTAGAGATAGAAGAGCCACTTTATTCCTTTCGTGCACGACGGAGGCTGGGACCACGCTCGTGCCTCTCTGGAAAACCCCTTGTTTTCCACCTACCTAAGATACGCCTTCCAAGTACTACAAATACGTTCCCAGTGCCAGAACCCAGGTAATTACCGGGCTTTTAACCTCATACAAAGCAGTATCATAACACTAGCCCACTCTGATGAGCCGTAAATGCAGAATTATGGGGAATTCATGGAAACCCCGATTCCACAACTAGAACATGAGTCGAAGATGCGGCTCCTCAAAACCCACTCCCACACCTCTGAACGGCAAGGCAACGAAGCCGGCAAAGTACGTAAAAAAGAATGAAAGGAAGCGTAGCCTCAAGGGGCAGGAAGAAATCGTCAAAGAGGCTCCTGGCGTGTGTTTTGTACTTGTTTTCAGACTGTAACTGATCTTGGCCGAAAAGTGGCCAGGTATACCTGATTTTGGCAAAAAAAACTTTCAAAAATAACTGAACCGCACCGTTAGATTTTCGAGTTTCTAAAACCGCACCGAACCGCACCGTAGTATTTCCGATGTTTGAAAACCGCACCAAACCGCACCGTAGGATATATCTCAAAACCGAACCGCACCGTAGGATTTACAATACCTGAAAGCCGCACCGAACCGCACCGTAAAATATCCGATTTTTGAAAACTACACCGAACCGCACCGTAGGAAATATCACAAAACCGAACCGCACCGTGTGCGTCAAGATTGGAGTGCCTGCGCACAACATTTTGTGTATCAAGGATTTCTGTTGGAAAGAAAGTCCAAATCGAAAGCCTTTTCCGCATTGCGCATAATCGGAGACGAAAAATTGGATTATTGTGTTTAAAAAATAAACACTTGCAGCAGCGGCAGCACTTTTGCAGCATCCAACGCGCAGAACAGAAAGCGTGCCAGCAGCAGTACCTAACTGTGCAGCACAGCACAGCAGCAGCAGCAAGCTGCAGAAGCAGTAAGCAGCAGCCAGCACCAACAGGCAGACGTGCGATCTGACTTGCGCTCCTCGATACTCGCTGTGCAAGCAGCGTCGCAACAATTAGAATATCGGCCTTCCTTCTTCGTTATCCTCTCTACCCGAGAAGGGACCGGACCGGCGAAGATCACGCGAGCGTGGCGGCAAGGGTGCGCGCGCTTGCAGCAGCAGCAGCAGCCGCAAGCAGTAGTAGCGCCTGCAACAGCGCTTGCAGCAGCGCTTGCTTGAGGTGGCTCTCTTGCATGCAGCAGCACTACTTGCTTGCAGCAGCGTTTGCTTGCGGCAGCGCTTGCTTGCAGCAGCGTTTGCTTACGGCAGCGTTTGCTTGCAGCAGAGCTTGCTTGTGCAGCAGCGCTCGCTTGCGTTTTGTAGAACCCCGAGAAAAAGCGTCAGAAGCCGTACGAAACCGCGATTTTGTACGGTTCATTCATACGAGGCACCGCAGAGAAACAGCGGTTTCGTTATAGCGCCCCTATAAAAGCCTGAGAACCGTACGAAACCGCCGTTTAGTTCGGTATATATACGGTGCACTGTAGAGAAAAGCGTGTGTTGTACGGTTTTCCCTACGGGGATTGGAACCGCACCGTAGAAAAACCGATTCTACGGGGAACCGAACCGGACCGTATGATGTATCACTAAACCGAACCGCACCGTAAGATTTCCGATTCTCTAAAACCGCACCGAACCGCACCGTAGGATTTCCGATTTATGAAAACCGCACCGAACCGTACCATAGGATATATCTCAAAACCGAACCGCACCGTAGGATTCACAATACCTGAGAACCGCACCGAACCGCACCGAAAGATTTCCGATTTTTTAAAACCGCACCGAACCGGACCGCGTACGATTTTCGATTTGAAAATTTCGCACCGTGCACGGACGGATAAATAACCGTAAAGATCCGTCAAAAATTCCCTTAACATTTGCTCTGGGTTTTTCTGTAGTGCAGAGCCACTCGTCCAAGCAGTGTATGCAAAAAAGTTAGATAGATGCCAGTGTGTTGGCAAATGGCCAACAACAGCTGGCGGGACAATCGAAAGCGCGGATTGATAGCTTCTCGTGGAAATAAATGCTAACTTGGAAGTTGAAAGAGCAAAACGTTTTGGTTCGAAAGGTTTCAGTGACACACGAAGTGTTTGATGCAAACTGTTAGGCACGGACTGCCAGTCGATGTTGTCGAGGGAGGCCTCTTGGAAGCCTTATAATATTGAAATAATTCGTGCACCATACGGACACCACAGCAGTTTGATATAGGACAGACTCATGGCGGACATTGTGAGCAGTCGCGCCCTACCGTTAAACTGTTTGTCAATAGCCCGTACCGTACGTTTCGGGGGCTTAGGATATCCCCATTGGCTATGATAAAGGACGGGACAAAAGTGAGCATGATATTGGATCTGACAGTAGTACTGTAGTAGTAGGACATGGATTGAACACAGACACCCACTTCCACAAAGCGTCTGTGGTGTGTGAGTTGGGGCACGTTCTAATCAGGTTTGTCGCGCAAACGTGCGCTCGTCGAGAACAAGTTGGCGCGCAAGTGCCCATTATTTACATTTCAAAAATTAAAAATGCACATGAAAAGGATGCGCGTTTCGAAGAGCTCACATACATCCAGTGGGGCAAAGCAGCTATTTTTTCATATTTATTATGTATGTATGATATCGGGGAGTACGTTGTCATTGATTCCACGTTGGCTTTCGGATGACGTTTGTTCGCCATCATCTGGATGGTGGGGTTTGATGGCCGCGGCAGTTCTTCATTCGCATCGAAACAATGACTGACGTAAACACAGCAGCAAAGAGCCGTGATGCGGCAAAAAAAAATTCCGAGATGGAGGCGAGGGTGTCTTCGGAGAAAGAGCTTATGCTTCCAAGACCCGCATGCCGTCGACGTACATTTCAGCGTAAAACTCCGCCTCTGAGGCTCCCTGTATAGTTCAGGCACGACAGCAACTTCAGGAGGAGCACACGTCACTTCCGGAGGGAACAAAAGCTTTTCCATCGATCGCGCTTTTTTTGGCGAACCCACTGCTGCAGTGGGTTCGCCAAAAAAAGCGCGATCGATGGAAAAGCTTTTGTTCCCTCCGGAAGTGACGTGTGCTCCTCCTGAAGTTGCTGTCGTGCCTGAACTATACAGGGAGCCTCAGAGGCGGAGTTTTACGCTGAAATGTACGTCGACGGCATGCGGGTCTTGGAAGCATAAGCTCTTTCTCCGAAGACACCCTCGCCTCCATCTCGGAATGTTTTTTTGCCGCATCACGGCTCTTCAATTCGGCATCGGCGTCTCGTGCAACGCATCTGTCCCGCTCTTGCAAAGCTCTGTCTCGACATGCCTCGGACGCCTTGAGGCCGCCACGTCGCAACGCATCCTCGTGGGCAGCACGCCCCTCCACTCGTTGGATGGTGTCGCCACTGGTCCTCTCCTCGTAAGCGCGTGCAACTCGTTTCGCGGCTGCCCTTCTTGCCAGTGGCCCATGCGTAGCTTTTTCCTTGCGTTTAATATACCGATATTCTCAATGGCTCATTCTCTTATCGGAGAGCGTTTTTTTCCAAAATTTCCAAAGTTTGGGAATAATTGGCGATATGTATCAATTTACGGAGGCGTTCTGTCACTATTCGTGAAATTCTCCAGAAGAAGCAAAAAAAAGCAAGTTCGTTAAATTTCAAACATTTATTAGGGAAAAAAAATCAGAAAAGTATGGAAGATTGAAAAATTGCGCGAAAAAAATGTCGAAAAATTGGCAAAAAACGTTCTCCGATGGAATGTCGAAAATTTAGGGGGGGAAAGACCTAGCCCTCTGCTCCAACGTAGTGAAATAAAGTGGGGTTTGTTTTACTAGATGGTATCACACATAACCCAATCATCCTGATGATGGTAAGTTTTTTTCACCTATTATTGCAACACATGATATCGAGATTTGTGTCTACATTACTTTGAAGTATCCCCAAAACAGCCAGTTTTTCGGTGTTTTCACGTTTGTTTTTTTTATCAATCTCTTTCGTGTTGCTTCGTCCGTGCAGCAGATACCTGCCCTTCGTTCCTGAGTACGTATGCTTTCCGTCCAGCAGCCTTTCTGAAGTCCTTGCGTCGTTTGTATTATTTTTGCTTCTTTTTTTCTTTTTTTCATTTTAGATTTTTTTTATCGTCTTTTTGCTCTTATTTTTCCGTCTTGCTTGTGTTGTTGTGTTCTCGTACCCGGTACGCTGACACTTCACTTGCTCGACACTTGAATTTGCGATTTAGTTTTATTTTTGGTCTTCCTTTGTATCACACAGTCTGTGAGCACAGAATCAGTATCTCTCTAGGATAGGCAATCAGGACGGACACTGGGTGTACTGATGAAGCTGGGTAGAAAGGACGGCAACAACAATGTAAAAATACACCTTTGCACTATTTAGGCGTATTTAGTCTGGAGACGTACACGAACTTTCAGTTCAACATTCATACGCGATCTCCCGCGCTATGCTTCTGAATATTACGGAATTTAGTACACCGAAATCAAGTAAAATTCTACGGTGGGTGATGGAGGCGTCGGCTTTTAGCGGAGATGTTTTGACTGTGATGAGCCCTGATTATTTTTCATGGGAAAACAAAAACGCTAAACTGCGCCTCCATCCAGAATCCAGAAGCTGGAAGGGGCAACAAAAAAACAAGAAACAATCCTCTCTCACGTTAGTTTGTACGTGTCGGAATAGAAGACAGAGACAATGCTCCTACAAACACCAGACCAGACAAACCTCGCACCACCGCTCGTCATCGAAGCGGCAGGCCAGATGTATAAATAAGCAGACGACCCAGTTCTTATACCAAGGTGGCGTTATCCACGAAAACGCTGACCTCTCGCTCGAAATCGACCGACGGATGCACCTCATGCGAGCATGCCTCAAACGGTTCGGCCCGGAGTTGTATGATAGGACGACCGCCCCCCTCAGCCTTCAAGTCCTAACGCTGAAGGCCGAGGTGATTGAGACCCTGCTGTACGGGTGTGTGACGTGGACCCTCACAGCGGAACACTTTGCCAAGCTTCGAACGGCTCACCACCCAGTCCTGTTTCGAGTCATTGGTTTCCAGCGCCGACTTCGTACTGACCATGTCACCCTCTCGTACGCGAAGACACTCAAGATGACACGTTGCGAGAGCATCGAAACGACCACATTCGTAAACGGCGGCTCTTCTTTTGCGGGGGGCGTGGCACGGCAAAGCTAGGAGCGATTACCCAGTCGGGTAATATTCGAGGCGATAGCTGGTGGGGAGAACCCGAGACCAGGCGGACAGTGTATGACTTGGCATAGATGCATAGTCGAAGACCTTAGGGAGTTCCGAGCCACCGAAGGGTCAACGGAAGTTACCCCCTTGGTGTTTGGAGTTGAGACCGCGTTGTGGTCCACTGCAGCCAAAAAGGCGGGGAAGTGGTACCGGGGGATCCTTGAAGCAGCCGAACGGTTCATGGTGGAGTGGCACGAGGCTGAGGCTGAGATGAGTAGGCAGCGCCGCGCATCCGCCGTGGTTGGTGTCCAAGGGAACGGGGGGGGGGGGGGGCAACAGGAGAAGTGGCAGAAAACCCGACCAAGGAAATGCGGAGAGGGGGGGGGACAGGAGGAGTAGACGGGAAACTGCGGTAGACGAAAGTAGGAAGGAGATGGCAGACAGGGTAGCAAGGCACCAGGCCGATTAGGAAGTAGAACATGACCATATAATACTATTAATAATGCCACCAACTGGTACAGCTGGTTCGAAGGTGGTCTTCCCTTGTCTTTCCCATTGTTTTCTTTTTTTCTTTTTTGCGCTGATTCCCCGTGATTCTTATTTTATTCTCTTCCTTTTTTTATTGATACCTGGTAAGCCGTATTGAAGGCGTCGTGTGGCATGGTTGGATGACGAACCTGCTCCGCTCGTTTTGTATTGTCTGACGCCAAGGGGCTGGGCATAGTTGACGAACGCGGGGTGGAGACGGCAGCCTGGGTAGCAAGGTACCAGGCGGATTAGTAGGGAGAACCTGGCTATACTACTCGTACCACAAACTGCTGCCGCCACACCTGAAGGGTGCTTTTTGGGGCTTTGGCCTGCCATTTATTTTTCGCTTTGTTATGTTTTCCTTGGTTCTTTGTCTTGCTCTGTTTACAAGCAGCGGTGTTTTTGTTATTTTTATTTATTTTCGTTTTCTTTCCAGCTCGTTATTTCTCAAGTGTTGGCCACCTCTCCTGCGGGGGGAGAGCACGACAGATTATTTCTTCTAGTTTCTCTTTTTTTTGGGGCATTTTCTCTTTCGATTTGTCTTCTTTGTTTTTGTTTTCTCTTTGATTGTTTCCTTTCGTTTCTCTATTTAATAGAATGTGTATGTCGTGCCTGTCGTACCTAGTATGATGACATGGCATTGCATTGCCCACTGCTGTGCTTACTGCATACCAGGTACGTGGCAACGTGGTATACCTGTGGCGTAGCTTTGTGACCACAGAACTTGAATCTTTTCTAGGATTGAAGAATCGGCACGGACGAGGACCTTTAAAAATCTGGGAGAAGGGATCTTTAGGTTGGTAGGCTGTTCGGGTGTTTTCGTTCCTGTTGGGATCAAGGTACGGGCAAAGACCCAACCCCACCCCTGACTCTAACCCTAACCCTAACCCTAACCCTGACCCTGACCCCAAACCGCAGCCAAAACGGGCCAAAACTCGCCATAAACGCGGCTGCGCCGAGTTTGCATCGAACCAGGAAATTTCTCAGTTAGTTGCGGACGACGATTCCGAAGTGCAGACCACGCTACACATTTTTCAAGTAAAAAACATCCCTAAAGATCCCTTCTCCCAAACTGCTAAACCTGCTCTTTCATTCATAATCGATGCCACTCTATTTCCTTTATAGTCCAAATTAAATATTGAGGTGATTTCTAGCGTGTGACAGCTGTAATAAAATTGCGATAAGTATCATTTTTTTTTGGCGAACATACCAGTCGGAATAATGACGCCGTTCCTTTACAAACCCGGTATTTTCATTTTGGCCACCAGACCAATAACCTGAGCGTGCTAGCGTGGCCTTAATATCAGTAAGAATCACGATGATCCAAAACAGCTTTTCACGACGTCAAAACTTGCCCTACATCACCTGTGCAGCAGCCGGTTTGACGGTTTTTGGGGGTTGTACCGACATTGCTCGCGGCTCGAAAGCGTTCGATTTCTCGGTATTATACTCGATACTCCGAGTATACTCGGAGTATCGAGTAATTTTCGTAAATCGAGTACTCCGAATGTTAGAGTACTGGTGGCCTAAACACTCGGAGTGCTTGCAGTATGAGCAGTACTGAAGGGCCAAAACCTCCGAGTATTGGGAGTATGAGCAGTAATTATACTCGAGTACAAACAGTACCCGGAGTACAAACATCTAAATTACTCGGAGTATTCCGAGTATCGCGAGTATTGAACCCAGGAATACTTCATCATACAAGTAAAATACTCCGAGTAATACTCCAACCCGGAGTACCTTGAAGCATAAAACCCTGAAATACTCCGAGTATTACTCGTACCTTGGAATATGAAACCCTGAAATACTCCGAGTATTGAAGTTTTTTGCAGTAAGTATGAAATGCCCAAGTACTCCGAGAACTTAAAGTAGGAGTAGTACAAGATCCTCAAATAAATCAAGTACAAAGAGTATTCCAGAGTAATGCACCCCAAAATACTCGGAGTACATCAGGTTTGATCACAGGAGCTGTCGGACGCGTGCACGTGATACACGCGTGGTCTACACCATGATCGTTGAGGAAGAGCAAATAAAATACTAATTACAATAAGCCAAACACAACACATACCAGGTGTATCAATACCGTTCTGTCAGAGACCCCACCACATAAACCACACACAGGAGGTAAGCCGCACCACGATTGTCACCGGCTGCACCACTCACATATAGACAGGCAGTATCATTATCATCAAGGCCTGGGCCGTATTATTAACATCCGCGACTGCTCCCGGAGGAGCAGCTCCATCCCTCCATCCACTAGGTATATTAAATAATGCCCCGATACATAATACGAAACCCCACAATATATTAAACCCCCAATACCCGCAGACCTGTATCAAGCTACCGCATACCACAAACATCCCCCCTATTCGGTGCGCGATACGATAGGTCCCGAATATCTTATCACCGATTGCCAGGTAAAACGGCAACCCCAAATTCGATAAATAGATAATTGCCAAGGTAAAACGGCAACCCCAAATTCCATCCTTCATCGTTGCCAAGGTAAAACGGCAATCCCAATACCAAAATCTCTCAATCTCGATTCCAGAAGAGACCTCCTAAAATATGTCAAGACAGTAACTTTGAGAAGGGAAAAAATCCAACAAACGTGAGTATGTTGGTAAAACCTTCAAAGGAAATCAATAACACCGCCTTCACATAGATATCGTACCGCCCGATAGCGTCGGCCCCCCTGTTTTGCACTCTGGAAGGGCAGAACAGAACGTCTCTGATGTAGGACATCTCAAATCGAACTATAATAGCCCCCCTGCTATTAGTAGGTGCTCACTCCGGGAGTATGCAAAAGTCAACAACATACTGCATCTAAATTTAAACGTACTACGGATACTAGCAATTTTGGGTCCCCTGTACGTTGTGCATACTTAATCAATAGCCAACGGGTACGGCGCGATTCATCAAGACCATCGGCATCCCCTATTGGCGTATTAACATTATTACTCAACGGATAAGTACATCCCAATACTTTCTCCAATTCCCTAAAAAACACTATTCTCCGTTCTCATCACCCAATACCCCAAAATATCCGAAACCAAGAAATAAACGAAAGAAATCACCCCAAATTCATCACAAAGTCAAGCCCAAAACGAAACATCTCAGCGGGCAACGGTTTGATGAGAAAATCGGCATGCTGCTCTGCCGACCGTACGTGTTGATCTCAGACTCCCCGTTAAACACATGCCTTAGACATCTACATCAAATAGAGGGAAGCGATGAACAGACATCCGCGCACTAAATCACTCCACCAGAGACAGACCTCCGGTCAGTACCCTTGCGTGCATGGTCCGCATCCACTTCTGAGCTCACTCCAACTGAAGTCCACTATCTGCGATAGAAAGTCTTCGTCGTGTTACCGAGTACAGCTACTATGACACTCCAACTGAACTCCACTATCTGCGATAGAAAGGCTTCATCGTGTTACCGAGTACAGCTACCATGCCCCCCCTGCTCGGTAGACGATAAAGCCCTCATCATAAAAATGTTTCGATGTCGTTACGACTCCAAAATACATCAACCATAAAATCAAAAGAAACGAACTCACGTCCAAACACCCCACAACCCCACTCCTCAACCTCCGTCTCCTGCTCCCTACAATACGGATGCGACACTTGTCTTCCGCCGCGGCTCCATGTTGCCGCGACATGGACTACATCTCGCAAAGCCGCAGGGTGCAGTGGGCAGTATCGATTGGGTCAGCGTCAGAAATCAAGCCAGTTCGTGCCAGAAACCGAGGTTACTCGTCAGATGACGAATCACACCATTATGCACTATGTCTGCGAGTAGAATCATGCCATCAAACCCCCCATCATGATTTCACTCAAAACAATAGTAACAAGACAACTGCAGTACCGATTTCTATTCATAGTTGGTCTTCCTCATATTCAAGTGGGTAATTGGCGACGCAGGTACGTCCGTGATGTCATTAGAACTCGCGGCCTGGGTAGACACAGCAGTATGGAATCAGGTAACAGACGCGGTACGGTTTCCTCATACCCTCTGGTTAATATACGAGTACGTAGACAGCAGCTGTGGTGGAAATGCTTCTGCCATAAAAGACATACCAGGTACCAGGTACACCACACCTTCCGCAATAATATTGCACACTTCATTTGAGAACATACCAGGCAAACACAAAGAAAGCACAGGAAACAAAACAGATCCAGTCCACCAAAATCATACACAACACCTTCCGTAATACTGCACAATTCATGCAAGAACGTACGAGGCAAACACAAAGAAAGCCCAGGAAAGAACAAACAAAACAGATCCAGTCGACCAAAACTAAAGTGGGCGACACTCGAAAAATATGACATGCCTGTTTCCCAGGGTCGAACGGGAATTTTTGCCCCCCGCTGCCGCTGCTGCTAGTAGTCCCGTTCCTCTGGGCTTGTTTCCCAGGGGTCAAACGGGAATTTTTTCTCCCCGCTGCCGCTGCTGCTGGTATTCCCCTTCCTCTCGGCTTGTTTTCCAGGGTCAAACGGGAAATGTCGCTCCCCACTGCTGCTGCTGCTCTTGCTCCCCGCCCCCTCGTTCTCCTCGTCTCCCCATCCGCCACCATACCCCCCCAAACCGAGCCAGATCCATATTCCCAGCCACTCGGTGCCAGCCTCGCCCACATGAATTTTCCCCGGTCGAAGGGGTACGTTGACCCCCCCTTCTGACCGGAGTTGCGCACCTCGGACACAGCAACACCAAGCTCCACCACCTCAGGCTCTGCAGAACCAAGGCCAACCACCTCGGACACAGTAACACCAACTTCACTACCTCAGGCTCAGCATAACCAAGGCCCACCACCTCGGACACGGCAACACCAAGCTCCACCACCTCAGGCTTAGCATCACCGAGCTCCATCGCGTCGGGCAAAGCAACACCAAGCTCCACCTCGGACACAGCAAAACCAAGCTCCACGCCTCCGGATCCACCAACACCAAGGTCCACCACCTCAGTTCTAGTATCACCGAGTTCCACCACGTCGGACACAGCAACACCAAGGTCCATCACCTCAGGGTAGTCCTGCTGCAACACAGATACACGCGGCTCTTCGGCATCACAGAGCTCGTTCGGTGGAGGCTGGCGTCGGCAACTCCACATCACATCGGTAGAGTAGTTCGCCGCCTAGCTCGTCGCTGTCGGCTCCACCCGTGGCTGCTGGGGCGCCGGCGTTCCAGCCTGCGGCGTACTGTAGTAGTTCGGCGCGTAGACGACAGTGGGCTGGGCAGTGACACACTGCCTGGCCATGCGACCATAGAAGATGAAGTCGTAGCACACACTGTTAGGTGCACGGCAAATCACGTCCCTATGCCCTCGGGCGCCACACCGTGCGCACATGTAGGATCCGTACATCGACGCTCCTGCAGGCGGAGGGGACTCAGGCTGATACCACACGCGATCGGTGTTACCAGCCGCACCAGTGCACCACTCCGAAGCAGCATGTGGCTGCCGCCGTTGCTGCTGCTGCTGCTGATGCTGCTGATGATGATGATAACTCTGACCTCCACCCCAGCGTTGCTGCTGTTGAGGCTGAGGCTGTTGCTGCCCTCGGCCTCCACACTGCCGCTGATGATCCTGCTGCTGACAACTCTGGCCTCCACCCCAGCGTTGCTGCTGCTGCCCACCAAAGTGCTGCTGCTGAGGCCGAGGCTGTTGCTGCCCTCGGCCTCCATACTGCCGCTGATGATGTTGCTGCTGACAACTCTGGCCTCCACCCCAGCGTTGCTGCTGTTGCCCACCAAAGTCATACTGCTGGTGCTGCAACCGCGCGTAACCTCCATACCGTCGTTCCTGCTGCGCCTCCATACCAAGCAGCTCCTCCATTGGCGCCATACCACCACAGACGCCCTTCCACCAGTAGGTGCTCTCCTCTAACACAGTATAACCCTCCAGCTTCCTCCGGGCCCGGAGTCACGATATCGTGTTTGATCACAGGAGCTGTCGGACGCGTGCACGTGATACACGCGTGGTCTACACCATGATCGTTGAGGAAGAGCAAATAAAATACTAATTACAATAGGCCAAACACAACACACACCAGGTGGATCAATACCGTTCTGTCAGAGACCCCACCACATAAACCACACACAGGAGGCAAGCCGCACCAAGATTGTCACCGACTGCACCACTCACATATAGACAGGCAGTATCATTATCATCAAAGCCTGGGCCGTATCATTAACATCCGCGACTGCTCCCGGAGGAGCAGCTCCATCCCTCCATCCACTACGTATATTAAATATTGCCCCGATACATACTACGAAACCCCACAATATATGAAACCCCCAATACCTGCAGACCTGTTTCAAGCTACCGCATACCACAAACACATCAGTATTTCAGAGTATCGAAGACCCCAAAATACTTCGAGTACAAGCAGTATTGAAAGTGATTATACCCGAAATACTGCGAGTACGAGCAGTATCCCGGTGTATCGCGCCCTGAAAAACTCGAGTACACGAAGTACCTTAATTAATTTATCTCCGATACTCGTTACTTTACTCCAAGGTACTCGGAACATCTATCTGCACCTTCCCATATTGATAACTTACGAACATCGTCTGGCCTTTGCTCAGGACGACCCAATCCGGCACACTCTTTTGTCAATGGCCACCATAATTACAGCCGTTCTTCGTGCAGATACGTCTCGTACGGGATTTACATTTTGCGTTACCACTGCTGTTGCCGTCTCCATCATCCTTGTGTTTGTGATTAAGTAAGTTTGACATCGTTTTCATTTCATTATCCTACCAGCACGGTCGTCTGATCTCTGCTCTGACACCTCGATTTAACACACCTCATCATCTCGATTAAAGTGATAATATTGACGACCGTTCATTCGGATATTTCGGCGTCCGATCCTGCTGGCACGCCTTGCACCCGTGGCATTTGGATATCTTGTACTACTCACATTCGCACTTACTCGCAACATTCAGGCAGTATTTCGAGGTTTGAAGTTGAGTACTGCTCACACTCCCAGTCACTCGCAATGTTGAGGCCGTAAGCACCCTAATAGTCTCAACATTCAGAGTACAAAATGAGCTCGATACGGAAACAATCGATACTCCGAGTGTGGTCCCTCCGCTGTGCGTTTATCGTATTACCCGCAGATTGTATCGCATCGTACTGCTGCAACCAGCAACTACCTGGTAATAGAGTTGCCGTGAGAGATCCAGAGATGGAGCAAGCCCATCAAATAAATATTGCACAAATCATAATTTTAACGCTTATTGAGGTCCTACATAAAGTGACTTAGCAAAGTGGTTTTGATTGATTTAAAGCACGGGGCCACAATTAATGCCCATCCTATGTACGTATTGGCTCACGTATAATATAGAACTACATACTTGAATCACAACCCCTGAGCGTGCTCGGTTGGTGCATCCCTGGCCTCTCAGAGCTCCCACTTCCAAACCGCCTCCTTTCATTACTTGCCGGACCTTTCCAGCAGTTCTTGGTTTTCTCGGTATGTTCTTCCTTTTTTCTTCTTTCGTTTCGTGTGCGTGCGTGTTCTCCGAGCACGGCATCGCGGGAGGACCCGGCACCGTCGCGGGTGTCAGCGGGTGCTAGCGGGTAGAGGGGGGGTTGCAAGGAGCGCGGTCGCCACTTTCGTGCCTAGGCGTCGCGTGTGCCTCGAGACACGAGGGATGCATATACCGGCTTTGTCTGGCTTCGATTTATGATTTTTGATAGAGTATGTACGAGTTATGAAGGTCGTTCGCGAGGGCGAGATAATATTCAAGCGGTGCTTATTTTTGCGACCACGCTGAAGTTGAAAGGGGGAGGTGTGCAGTTTGAACACCAACGTTATCGAGCTGGCGAACGACGGCCACGGTGAGCACCGCGCTTCACGCGAGGCGGGCGACGGGGCTGATTGTGGCAGAGAGTCATAAAAGCTTTACCCGGACCGAATCGGTAGCGAGGTGGTCGCGAGAGGGGCGGGCGGCGTACGAGGCTGTGAGAGAGACGCTCTTCTGTGCGATTTGTTCTTTTCTCCTTTTTGACCGGGTATAAGGTGTTCCAATCAGGCAGAAAAATATTACACGAGAGGGGACGGGGATTTTTTCCCTTTCCGAGTTTTCGGTTTCATTTTCATTGTTTTTGCTGCTGTGCCGTGCTGTGCTTTCGCTTTCTTCGTACATACAGTACAGACATAGAGCATATCGAAAGAAGAAAATAAGTACAGACAGTAGTAGTACCCTACCTGGGGTATGTACGTACGTACGGCATCCGCGACGCGAAGCGTATATGTGGCATCCAAGCTAACGTCGAAGCTGTTTTTTCCTGACGCATGGCGGCAGGACTCTTGGCATTATCAAGTCGCCGGTTTGCAACTACGATCCTTGAAAAAACTAAACTCAATCGTGGACCTCTGTTCTCTTCGCATGATTTGATGTACTTTTTTCCTTCCTGAGCGAGCGTAGCGGGCGGCGTAGGCCGCCGGCGGAGCGAAGCGCCTTGTAACTACATACTTGAATCACAACCCCTGAGCGTGCTCGGTTGGTGCATCCCTGGCCTCTCAGAGCTCCCACTTCCAAACCGCCTCCTTTCATTACTTGCCGGACCTTTCCAGCAGTTCTTTGTTTTCTCGGCCATTTCTTCTTTTTTTCTTCTTTCGTTTCGTGTGCCTGCGTGTTCTCCGAGCACGGCATCGCGGGAGGACCCGGCACCGTCGCGGGTGTCAGCGGGTGCTGGCGGGTAGAGAGGGGGTTGCAAGGAGCGCGGTCGCCGCTTTCGTGCCTAGGCGTCGCGTGTGCCTCGAGACACGAGGGATGCATGAACGGGCTTTGTCTGGCTTCGATTTATGATTTTTGATAGAGTATGTACGAGTTTATAAAGGTCGTTCAGGAGGGCAAGAGACTATTCAAGCGGTGCTTATTTTTGCGACCACGCTGAAGTTGAAAGAAGGAGGTGTGCAGTTTGAACACCAACGTTATCGAGCTGGCGAACGACGGCCACGGTGAGCACCGGGCTTCACGCGGGGCGGGCGACGGGGCTGATTGTGGCAGAGAGTCATATAAGCTTTACCCGGACCGAATCGGTAGCGAGGTGGTCGCGAGAGGGGCGGGCGGCGTACGAGGCTGAGAGAGAAGCTCTTCTGTGCGGTTTTTTTCTTTTCTTCTTTTCGACCGGGTGCAAGGTGCTCCAATCAGGCAGCTTTTCATTACTACTTGCCGGACCTTTCCAGCAGTTCTTGGTTTTCTCCATTTCTCTTGGCACGCCCTTTTTTCCTTTTTTCGTCTTTCGTTTCGTATGCGTGCGTGTACTCCGAGTACGGCACGGCGGGAGAGCCCGGCGCCGTCGCGGGTGTCAGCGGGTGCTGGCGGGTAGAGGGGGGGTTGCAAGGAGCGTGGTCGCCGCTTTCGTGCCTAGGCGTCGCGTGTGCCTCGAGACACGAGGGATGCATGAACGGGCTTTGTCTGGCTTCGATTTATGATTGTTGATAGAGTATGTACGAGTTATGAAGGTCGTTCGCGAGGGCGAGATAATATTCAAGCGGTGCTTATTTTTGCGACCACGCTGAAGTTGAAAGGGGGAGGTGTGCAGTTTGAACACCAACGTTATCGAGCTGGCGAACGACGGCCACGGTGAGCACCGCGCTTCACGCGGGGCGGGCGACGGGGCTGATTGTGGCAGAGAGTCATAAAAGCTTTACCCGGACCGAATCGGTAGCGAGGTGGTCGCGAGAGGGGCGGGCGGCGTACGAGGCTGTGAGAGAGACGCTCTTCTGTGCGATTTGTTCTTTTCTCCTTTTTGACCGGGTATAAGGTGTTCCAATCAGGCAGAAAAATATTACACGAGAGGGGACGGGGATTTTTTCCCTTTCCGAGTTTTCGGTTTCATTTTCATTGTTTTTGCTGCTGTGCCGTGCTGTGCTTTCGCTTTCTTCGTACATACAGTACAGACATAGAGCATATCGAAAGAAGAAAATAAGTACAGACAGTAGTAGTACCCTACCTGGGGTATGTACGTACGTACGGCATCCGCGACGCGAAGCGTATATGTGGCATCCAAGCTAACGTCGAAGCTGTTTTTTCCTGACGCATGGCGGCAGGACTCTTGGCATTATCAAGTCGCCGGTTTGCAACTACGATCCTTGAAAAAACTAAACTCAATCGTGGACCTCTGTTCTCTTCGCATGATTTGATGTACTTTTTTCCTTCCTGAGCGAGCGTAGCGGGCGGCGTAGGCCGCCCGCGGAGCGAAGCGCCTTGTAACTACATACTTGAATCACAACCCCTGAGCGTGCTCGGTTGGTGCATCCCTGGCCTCTCAGAGCTCCCACTTCCAAACCGCCTCCTTTCATTACTTGCCGGACCTTTCCAGCAGTTCTTTGTTTTCTCGGCCATTTCTTCTTTTTTTCTTCTTTCGTTTCGTGTGCCTGCGTGTTCTCCGAGCACGGCATCGCGGGAGGACCCGGCACCGTCGCGGGTGTCAGCGGGTGCTGGCGGGTAGAGAGGGGGTTGCAAGGAGCGCGGTCGCCGCTTTCGTGCCTAGGCGTCGCGTGTGCCTCGAGACACGAGGGATGCATGAACGGGCTTTGTCTGGCTTCGATTTATGATTTTTGATAGAGTATGTACGAGTTTATAAAGGTCGTTCAGGAGGGCAAGAGACTATTCAAGCGGTGCTTATTTTTGCGACCACGCTGAAGTTGAAAGAAGGAGGTGTGCAGTTTGAACACCAACGTTATCGAGCTGGCGAACGACGGCCACGGTGAGCACCGGGCTTCACGCGGGGCGGGCGACGGGGCTGATTGTGGCAGAGAGTCATATAAGCTTTACCCGGACCGAATCGGTAGCGAGGTGGTCGCGAGAGGGGCGGGCGGCGTACGAGGCTGAGAGAGAAGCTCTTCTGTGCGTTTTTTTTCTTTTCTTCTTTTCGACCGGGTGCAAGGTGCTCCAATCAGGCAGCTTTTCATTACTACTTGCCGGACCTTTCCAGCAGTTCTTGGTTTTCTCCATTTCTCTTGGCACGCCCTTTTTTCCTTTTTTCGTCTTTCGTTTCGTATGCGTGCGTGTACTCCGAGTACGGCACGGCGGGAGAGCCCGGCGCCGTCGCGGGTGTCAGCGGGTGCTGGCGGGTAGAGGGGGGGTTGCAAGGAGCGTGGTCGCCGCTTTCGTGCCTAGGCGTCGCGTGTGCCTCGAGACACGAGGGATGCATGAACGGGCTTTGTCTGGCTTCGATTTATGATTGTTGATAGAGTATGTACGAGTTATGAAGGTCGTTCGCGAGGGCGAGATAATATTCAAGCGGTGCTTATTTTTGCGACCACGCTGAAGTTGAAAGGGGGAGGTGTGCAGTTTGAACACCAACGTTATCGAGCTGGCGAACGACGGCCACGGTGAGCACCGCGCTTCACGCGGGGCGGGCGACGGGGCTGATTGTGGCAGAGAGTCATAAAAGCTTTACCCGGACCGAATCGGTAGCGAGGTGGTCGCGAGAGGGGCGGGCGGCGTACGAGGCTGTGAGAGAGACGCTCTTCTGTGCGATTTGTTCTTTTCTCCTTTTTGACCGGGTATAAGGTGTTCCAATCAGGCAGAAAAATATTACACGAGAGGGGACGGGGATTTTTTCCCTTTCCGAGTTTTCAGTTTCATTTTCATTGTTTTTGCTGCTGTGCCGTGCTGTGCTTTCGCTTTCTTCGTACATACAGTACAGACATAGAGCATATCGAAAGAAGAAAATAAGTACAGACAGTAGTAGTACCCTACCTGGGGTATGTACGTACGTACGGCATCCGCGACGCGAAGCGTATATGTGGCATCCAAGCTAACGTCGAAGCTGTTTTTTCCTGACGCATGGCGGCAGGACTCTTGGCATTATCAAGTCGCCGGTTTGCAACTACGATCCTTGAAAAAACTAAACTCAATCGTGGACCTCTGTTCTCTTCGCATGATTTGATGTACTTTTTTCCTTCCTGAGCGAGCGTAGCGGGCGGCGTAGGCCGCCCGCGGAGCGAAGCGCCTTGTAACTACATACTTGAATCACAACCCCTGAGCGTGCTCGGTTGGTGCATCCCTGGCCTCTCAGAGCTCCCACTTCCAAACCGCCTCCTTTCATTACTTGCCGGACCTTTCCAGCAGTTCTTTGTTTTCTCGGCCATTTCTTCTTTTTTTCTTCTTTCGTTTCGTGTGCCTGCGTGTTCTCCGAGCACGGCATCGCGGGAGGACCCGGCACCGTCGCGGGTGTCAGCGGGTGCTGGCGGGTAGAGAGGGGGTTGCAAGGAGCGCGGTCGCCGCTTTCGTGCCTAGGCGTCGCGTGTGCCTCGAGACACGAGGGATGCATGAACGGGCTTTGTCTGGCTTCGATTTATGATTGTTGATAGAGTATGTACGAGTTTATAAAGGTCGTTCAGGAGGGCAAGAGACTATTCAAGCGGTGCTTATTTTTGCGACCACGCTGAAGTTGAAAGAAGGAGGTGTGCAGTTTGAACACCAACGTTATCGAGCTGGCGAACGACGGCCACGGTGAGCACCGGGCTTCACGCGGGGCGGGCGACGGGGCTGATTGTGGCAGAGAGTCATATAAGCTTTACCCGGACCGAATCGGTAGCGAGGTGGTCGCGAGAGGGGCGGGCGGCGTACGAGGCTGAGAGAGAAGCTCTTCTGTGCGGTTTTTTTCTTTTCTTCTTTTCGACCGGGTGCAAGGTGCTCCAATCAGGCAGCTTTTCATTACTACTTGCCGGACCTTTCCAGCAGTTCTTGGTTTTCTCCATTTCTCTTGGCACGCCCTTTTTTCCTTTTTTCATATTTCGTTTCGTATGCGTGCGTGTACTCCGAGTACGGCACGGCGGGAGAGCCCGGCGCCGTCGCGGGTGTCAGCGGGTGCTGGCGGGTAGAGAGGGGGTTGCAAGGAGCGTGGTCGCCGCTTTCGTGCCTAGGCGTCGCGTGTGCCTCGAGACACGAGGGATGCATGAACGGGCTTTGTCTGGCTTCGATTTATGATTGTTGATAGAGTATGTACGAGTTATGAAGGTCGTTCGCGAGGGCGAGATAATATTCAAGCGGTGCTTATTTTTGCGACCACGCTGAAGTTGAAAGGGGGAGGAGTGCAGTTTGAACACCAACGTTATCGAGCTGGCGAACGACGGCCACGGTGAGCACCGGGCTTCACGCGGGGCGGGCGACGGGGCTGATTGTGGCAGAGAGTCATATAAGCTTTACCCGGACCGAATCGGTAGCGAGGTGGTCGCGAGAGGGGCGGGCGGCGTACGAGGCTGAGAGAGAAGCTCTTCTGTGCGATTTGTTCTTTTCTTCTTTTCGACCGGGTGCAAGGTGCTCCAATCAGGCAGCTTTTCATTACTACTTGCCGGACCTTTCCAGCAGTTCTTGGTTTTCTCCATTTCTCTTGGCACGCCCTTTTTTCCTTTTTTCATATTTCGTTTCGTATGCGTGCGTGTACTCCGAGTACGGCACGGAGGGAGAGCCCGGCGCCGTCGCGGGTGTCAGCGGGTGCTGGCGGGTAGAGGGGGGGTTGCAAGGAGCGTGGTCGCCGCTTTCGTGCCTAGGCGTCGCGTGTGCCTCGAGACACGAGGGATGCATGAACGGGCTTTGTCTGGCTTCGATTTATGATTGTTGATAGAGTATGTACGAGTTTATAAAGGTCGTTCGCGAGGGCGAGATAATATTCAAGCGGTGCTTATTTTTGCGACCACGCTGAAGTTGAAAGGGGGAGGTGTGCAGTTTGAACACCAACGTTATCGAGCTGGCGAACGACGGCCACGGTGAGCACCGGGCTTCACGCGGGGCGGGCGACGGGGCTGATTGTGGCAGAGAGTGATAAAAGCTTTACCCGGACCGAATCGGTAGCGAGGTGGTCGCGAGAGGGGCGGGCGGCGTACGAGGCTGAGAGAGAAGCTCTTCTGTGCGGTTTTTTTCTTTTCTTCTTTTCGACCGGGTGCAAGGTGCTCCAATCAGGCAGCTTTTCATTACTACTTGCCGGACCTTTCCAGGAGTTCTTGGTTTTCTCCATTTCTCTTGGCACGTCCTTTTTTCCTTTTTTCGTATTTCGTTTCGTATGCGTGCGTGTACTCCGAGTACGGCACGGCGGGAGAGCCCGGCGCCGTCGCGGGTGTCAGCGGGTGCTGGCGGGTAGAGGGGGGGTTGCAAGGAGCGCGGTCGCTGCTTTCGTGCCTAGGCGTCGCGTGTGCCTCGAGACACGAGGGATGCATGAACGGCCTTTGTCTCGCTTTGATTTATGATTGTTGATAGAGTATGTACGAGTTTATAAAGGTCGTTCGGGAGAGCAAGAGACAATTCAAGCGGTGCTTATTTTTGCGACCACGCTGAAGTTGAAAGAAGGAGGTGTGCAGTTTGAACACCAACGTTATCGAGCTGGCGAACGACGGCCACGGTGAGCACCGGGCTTCACGCGAGGCGGGCGACGGGACTGATTGTGGCAGAGAGTGATAAAAGCTTTACCCGGACCGAACCGGTAGCGAGGTGGTCGCGAGAGGGGCAGACGGCGTACGAGGCTGAGAGAGAAGCTCTTCTGTGCGTTTTTTTTCTCTTCTTCTTTTTGACCGGGTGCAAGGTGTTCCAATCAGGCAGAAAAATATTACACGAGAGGGGACGGGGATTTTTTTCCCTTTCCGAGTTTTCGGTTTCATTTTCATTTTTTTTGCTGCTGTGCCGTGCTGTGCTTTCGCCTTCTTCCTACATACAGTACAGACATAAGAGTATATCGAAAGAAGAAAATAAGTACAGACAGCAGTATCCTACCTGGGGTATGTACGTACGTTCGGCATCCGCGACGCGAAGCGCATATGTGGCATTCGAGCGGGCGTCGGAGCTGTTGTTTCCTGAAGCATGGCGGCGGGACTCTTGGCATTATCAAGTCGCCGGTTTGCAATTACGACCTAAACTCAATCGTGGATCTCTGTCACTTCGCATAATTTGATGTACTTTTTTCCTTCCAGAGCGAGCGTAGCGGGCGGCGTAGGCCGCCCGCGGAGCGAAGCGCCTTGTAGCTCCTATTAATATATCATCTCCAAGAATCTGGCCCGACCGCCGTGGGGGCTGGAGGGCCTTTTATTCCCTAGTATTCATATACGCATCATGAAGAGTCATCATAAGAAAAATGAAGACCGGCACGATGCGGTCCGAACGCAATTAACTTTTATTTTGTTGTGTATCCTTCGAATTGTCATGTTATTAATATTCTCTGCGACGTTCGGGGGGGGGATCCACTGGCGTGGTATGAGAGCCGCGACACCGGCCGTGACTCTCGTTGCCTATCGTACTGGCAGTACCCGGGAGTTCCCCCCCCCAGCCGACTGGTCGGGGCTCTAACCAACGCAGTCTCGGACGACCGAGACCCCCAATGGTAGAAAACCATAGACATACCCCACTCTCCTATTAATAGTGAGAGCCCCGAATCGCAACCAGTCATATCACAAACAATAACAAAATATATAATACGGTGTGGCCAGCACCATGTGGCCGCTCCGTTGTACCCACCTTTGAAAGAAGAAAGGGCGGGGCGGCGGGAGAAACCACAACGGTAGGCCTAGCCTCTAGGCCCCTCAATCGGCAGCGAGCAGTGCCGTGCTCTCCTCGTGCACCTATCAAGAGAAGCTAGAAGGGGGCACGAAACGAATGCGGCTATCCTTCTCTTCTCTCTGCCTCTGAAACAATTCAAGCCATTTAATTTCCGTCGGTAGAGACCATGACTATTAATAATTAATTCCGTCGGTTGTGAACAAAACAGGCATCTCACGTGAACTTAGAGATACTACGCTTTGTTGTATATCCTTCGAATTGTCATGTTATTAATATTCTCTGCGACGTTCGAGGGGGGGATCCACTGGCGTGGTACGAGAGCCGCGACACCGGCCGCTGTCTCTCGTTGCCTATCGTACTGCCAGTACCCGGGAGTCCCCCCCCCCAAGCCGACTGGTCGGGGCTCTAACCAACGCAGTCTCGGACGACCGAGACCCCCAATAGTAGAAAACCATTGACGTACCCCAATTCCGAGGTCGCGTCGATACTACGGTGTTCGGCCCGAAACCGTACCCTGGCCTGGCTGCCTGTGCCCTATCTTTCCCGTCTCTGCTAGTTTACGAGATACCGTACCCGCGTCCTCTGGGTTATTGCGGGTGTACGTCTTGGATAACTATGAAGACTTCCATCTACCTTCTCTCTGGATCGCCCTCTGCGGCACTCCCCCCCCCAGCCGCCAGCGTAGTGGTTGCGGCGATACGCAATGAGTGGAGGCCGACTTCTCTGGAATCATCGCTTCCACTACTAATTCGCGAAGTGCCCCGAGAGCCTGCGTGTACCCCCGCACTCTGACCTCCTTACCGTACCGATACGACGACAGGGGGGCGCTTTCGGGCAACGTCGGATATCCCGACAACAACTCCACCATGAGAGCGACGGCACCGCCGACTACTCCTACCCCTGAACGCGCCCCGAAGGCGTCGACGCGTGAGCGCACGATAACCGACCCTTGCTGAGCCTGGTCGCCTTTATGGCCTCGAAAGGGGACCTCGGTGCCGGTAGCCTGATGCCCCTGCAACGAGGTCAACCCCCGCTCCCCCGGGACTAAAGCTACGTCACCCCACGTCAAGCAATGTCGCGTGTGCGCACGATAACCGATCCTTGCTGAGCCTGGTCGCCTTTATGGCCTCGAAAGGGGACCTCGGTGCCGGTAGCCTGATGCCCCTGCAACGAGGTCAACCCCCGCTCCCCCGCGAACAACGCTACGTCACCCCTCGACGAGCAATGCACGGGGTGTGCAACTCCATACGAACAGGCGAATATTTTGCCAGACCTCGCAATGAAACCCGTAGCCCCATACCAACAACTGCCAAAGGACTCGGCCACCCGGGCCCCACGACAAGACCAGGCCCTGTTCTCGCTACAACGTGTCCCACCAAATAGGGCGACGATATACCTATGGGGTACCGGCGGCATTGTGCGACCATGCCCCCCTTTTAATCCACGTTCAACGAGCGGCGACGACGTGGGCAACTCCATTTGCAAGTTTACGCGGTGGAAGTGTGACACGGCTGATATTTACTAGTAATAGTACCAGCTTGGTTGCCCTCCGACGCACACCAAGCTACGAACTCAAGCAACGCCTGAATCTTATCCGTATTGAATGGAGGTGCGTGTCAAAATACGGAGCTACCCTCAGTAACCCCCGAAATAAATCAAAAGGTCCAAGACCGAAACCCTACGTAAAGGCTTGGTACGCGGACGGCGCAACCGACTGGCGGATGAGCTTGCTGCCAGCACTTCTGAGTATAGTGCGTTGCGCGCTTGCCCCGGACCTGGGCTCCCAACGGACGCTGACCCCGACGTGCAAGCTGTGCATCTCGCGCTGCTGCTTCCGTACGCCCTACGATCGGTCTCGCCTCCGCCGAGGGGAGAGGCCCGTCCCCCTGTTCGTCAGCCTTGGCCGCCGCCGAGCGAGTGAGACTCCCCCCACTAGACGCCCCGCTGCCGCTGTAGCTGGTGCTGCCGCTACGGGGAACATCGTCACTGTCGCCGCCGCTGCTCCCAACACTTGCACCGCCACCCCCAGCCCCCGCCTGCCCTTGCCGTTGGCCGTGTTGGCCAAGGGTTTCCGGATACAGCGCCGCTGGCTACGACGCCGCTATCGGCCGATCCTCTCCCCGCCGGTAGCCGACTTGCGCTTATTGCCGCTGCCCATCTTGCGAGCTCAACCGTCGTGAGAACACGCAGGTGTTATCGTAGCGGCACCTGCTAGTCTTTCCCCACTGCCGGCATTCGCCACCCCGGGCCCCGGCCGCCAGGGTGGAGGTAAGGCAAGGTTGCTGGATTTTGGCGTTGACAAAGCCGCCGAGTGCGACGTAGCCGGAAAGGTGGGGCCAGTACGGCCCCGGAATAACGGGGAAGGAATCCACCGGCGGGGGATAGGCCGACGCGTGGCCGCAGGAGTCGGGGACCCCGCGCAGGTCGAGCGTGAAGGTCTCCGTTCTTTGGTGACCAGAGTCACCGGCCTGGCCTAGTTCGTCGAGCGATCGGCGATCGCAAAACTCTCCATCACGTGGTCATCGAGGGTCGTATCTCTCACGCTGAGGACTCGTCCGAGCTCCTCCAAGCGAGCGCGCGCCACATGGAGGTCCACGCCATCTTGTGGGAGCCCGCGGGACGCGATCGTAACGGTCGCGCACCCCAAATGCTCAGGTGTTGTGCCAGTGGAAGGTTGATGCCTGCCTCGCTGCGCGGTGTGAAGGCCAGAATGTCGATGTTGTCCAACGCTCCGACATGCCATGGACGCCGGCCGAAATATTGACCGTGGTTCCCACGAACCCCTGCACGGGCGCCCTCTGCATCGACGCCAGGCGGCCGCCGCAGATGATCCGCCATAGCCGAGTCTCGGGCTGTCCCACGGTGCCGTTGCGCGGTTGGTCATAATCGTGTTGACCTATCGGCCCAAGGTGGTAAACGGGTTGTCGGCGCTGCAGTTCCCGTAAGTATCCGAGCCGACCTCAGGCCCACCCGACCGGTCGTGTGCCGCGTGGCAGAGTGCAACCGATGGTGCGCCGTTGGCTCCTGCCCCGCCCGGGACGTAGCCGAGTCGGCGGCTTGCCCGCCCGCCTGTCCGGAGAAGGCACCGGCGCCACCGGCGCTGCCCGCACAACCCCCGTAGCCAAGCCCCCCCTCGCAGCGCGGCGGTTGCGGTACCGGCCAAAGCGCCACCGAAGCCAGCTCCTCCCGCTGGGCCCACGGTGGCCCCGGTACCGCCCGAAACACTCCCGTTGCCCCGCCCTCCCGGGATCGCGGCGAGCGGACCTGGACCTGCCTGTCCGAGAGGGGCTCCGGCGGCTCCGGTGCCGCCCGGAGCACCGCTGTGGCGAAAACGCCCACCCCGGACCTACGGCGAGCCTGCCCTGCTCGGGGTTGGAGGGCCCACGCAGACCCGCGCGGGCGCACCCGTGGCCCCATCGACGGGTTGGCCAGCGATGCTGGGAGTTGGGGGGAGGACCCCGGCGACGGGGCTCCCGAACGGCTGTCCGCCCGGCGGTCCGAGTAAGGCGGTGCTGGGAGAGTGGTTCAGCAGGGAGGCCCCGGGGGCAGAGCTGCGGGGATGCGTTTCAACCCTGCCTGGCGCCACCTCCCTCCCCCGAGGGCGGGACGGTGGGAGGCTTCGGTGATGTCGTTCATCGAGCTCTCGAGCGCCGCCTGGAGCTGGGCGACTTCGTTCGCCATCTTTAGCTTGAAGGTTGCAAAGTCGACCAGCGATGCGAAAGCCTCTTCGACGCCGTCGCTACCCGTCATTGTCCCGAGTCCCCCCTCCGCCGTCGTACTCGCCGGGCCTCTGCGAAATTTGGACGCGGCGAAACAGCGCAGACGCGACACAGAACGCGATGACACCAACAGCGGGCGACGCGGACGCGAAACAGAACACAACGACGGCAACAGCGGACGCGACGAGGCGGCAGAGAACGGGGCAACGCGACGGGAACGATATTAGGTAGAGGCGACCGTGAGCACTATTCATGTACCGGCCTGGACGAGGGTGGGGCGTGATTGTCCCCGTGCTGATGTGTGCCGGCACACCAGTAGTACGCGCCGGCGCTGTTTATAGCCGCGGTGGTTGACATGCGCCGGCATCTTCCTATCAACAGCATACGCTATCTGGTGCTCCGCACCACGTATCTCGTGCACCGGCCGAGAGCTCCGCTTGGGGCGACACGCGCATGTGTCTTTGGTACGAATGTATCGCTAGTGGGAGGGGGTTGAGGCATGCGCCGGCATGTATTCCGCTCAATCTCGGCTACAAGCCGGTGCGCCGGTCACGAGACGTGGACCGGCGCATACTCCGCCACTATCGACTGCCTTACAGTGCACCGGCACGGCCTTGTTGTTTTGCGTCGCGACGCGTATGTTAAGCATCGTTAGTGAGGGGCAGGGTCAAAGGTCGGCGCATCGGCGCCGCCCCCAAGCCGTGCATCGGCACATAGTCCCTCATCATCGACCGCCTTCTAGTGCGCCGGCACAGCGGTGTATTTACATACGTCGTTCATTGTGCACCGCGACATTTATCGTACGTATCGTTAGTGGGGGACGGGCCAAGGGCCGACGCATTGGCGCCGGCCACTGCGCCGGCACATAGTACCTCACCATCGACCGCCTTTCAGTGCACCGGCACAGCGTCGTTGGAACATACAGCTATACATTGTGTGTCGCAACGCGTATGATATGTATCGTAAGTGAGGGACGGGCCCCAGGCCGGCGCGTTGGCGCCGGCCGCGAGACCTGCACCGGCATATATCCCCTCACCATCGACCGCCTTTTCGTGCACCGGCACAGCGTTGTTGGTACGTACAGCAGTACGTTGTGTCTCGCGACGCGTATGATATATATTGCTATACTCATCGCGACGCGTATGATAAGTCTCATTAGTGAGGGGCAAAGCCAAGGGTTGGCGCATCGGCGCCGCCCCCAAGCCGTGCACTGGCACACAGCCCCTCGCCATCTACCGCCTCTTAGTGCACCGGCACAGCGGTGCTGCTATATACACCGTTCATGTGTACCGCGGCGTGTATGATCTGTACCGTTAGTGAGGGACGGGTCAAGGGCCGACGCATTGGCGCCGGCCACGAGGCCTGCGCCGGCACATAGTCCCTCACCATCAACCGCATTTTTGTGCTTTGGCGCAGCGTCGTTGGAATATACGGCAGTACATTGTATCCCGCCACGCGTATGATATGTATCGTTAGTGGGAGACGGGCAACAGGCCGACGTTTTGGGGTCGGCCACGAGACCTGCGCCGACAAATATCCCCTCACCATCGACCGTCTTTTAATGCACCGGCACAGCGGTGTTGGTAGGTATAGTAGTAAATTGTTGAGTCTCACGACGTGTATGATAGGGCTACATACATCATTCGGTGTACCGCGATGTTTATGATACGTATCGTTAGTGGGGGACGGGCGGAGGACCGAGGCGTTGGCGCCGGCCACGAGGCCTGCGCCGGCACATACAGTAGTCCCCCAACCATTGACCGCCTTTTTTTGCATTGTCACAGCGTCGTTGGAACGTATGGCACAGCAGTACGTTGTGTCTCGCAACGCGTATGATATGTATCGCTAGTGATGGACGGGCCACGGGCCGACGCGTTGGCGCCGGCCACGAGACCTGCACCGGCACATATTCCCTCACCATCGACAGCCTTTTATGGTGCACCGGCACAGCGTTGTTGATACGTACAGCGGTACACTGTGTATATCAACGTCTAGGATATACCCGGTATATCACTACTCGACGCGACGAGTGTGATCACTATCGTTAATGAGGGGCAAGGCCAAAGGGCGGCGCGTCGGCGCCGGCCCAAAGCCGTCCACCGGCACATAGTCCCTCACCACCAACCGCCTTCTAGTGCGCCGGCACAGCGGCGTTGTTACATGCTTCATTCATTGTGTACCGCGACGTGTATGATATGTAATGTTAGTGAGGAACGGGCCAAGGGCCGACGCGTTGCCGCCGGCCACGAGGCCTGCACCGACACGTCGCGTCCCTCAACCATTGACCGCATTTTCGTGCACTGGCACGGAGTCGTTGGAACATACAGCAGTACATTGTGTCTCGCCACGTGTATGGCGTGCATCGTTTGTGAGGGATGGGCCACGGGCCGACGCTTTGGCGCCGGCCACGAGTGCCTGCGCCGGCATATATTCCCTCACCATCGACCGCCTTTTCGTGCACCGGCACAGCGTTGTTGGTACGTACAGCAGTACCATGTGTCTCACGACGTGTATGATATATGTCGCAATAGTCGTCGCGAAGTGAAAGTTATGTATGGTAAACTAAGGGCAGGGTCGGCGCATCGGCGCCGGCCCCAAGCCGTGCACCGCAGCCACGACCTGTGTTGAACTCGTACCATGCCCTAGCTCCAACCACCACAACACTAGAATTCCACAGCATACATACCAGAACGTTCCTAGGGCTATTACCAACAGACCGCCACAGTAACGTTCTACGTACCATCCCCATGCTGTATGGTATGTACGCAACAACCCGACGGACACTCCGCCACTACATGGACCCCAAGGAATATTCTCTACAACATTCTCATAGTAGAAGATATATTCTACAATACCCCGACGTAACCATCGTATGTTCTTCTTCTGTTCAGTGGGACAGGCTATATCGAACACCCTCCCTAATCCTGGATCTACTAACAGGTCTCAAAACAAGAAAAACATTAGCAACTACCAGAAGCAGTTTTCGACGGAAAAATTATATCCCCAATAAAAAGTCGCGGTGTTTCTCAAAACTCTCCCGAGCAATCGCCTTCGTAAGAATGTCCGCATGTTGATCCTCTGTCCTTAGGTATTTGACCGACAAGTCCCCCTTCCCTACCAGCTCGCGCAAGAAGTGATACCTCACGTCTATGTGCTTGCTGTTGGACGAGCTCAGCGGGTTTTTGGCCAAGTCAATCGCTCCCTTGTTGTCCTCAAACACTCCAATGCACGGCGATCCTAGACTGGGCATCAAGAAAACCAACACTCCTCGCACGTACAGGGCTTCCTTCACCCCGTCGGCCATCGCTACGTACTCGGCCTCAGTGGTGGACAGTGTAACGCACTTCTGCGTCCTTGAAAACCAGGATACAAGCGTACCCCCGCAACAAACAGCTACACCAGAGACCGAGCGTCTGTCCTCGGCCTTGTGGGCGTAGTCTGCGTCTACGTACGTCTCTAGATCGTACTCCAACTGTACATCCTCCAACTTACTCTCTCTTCTGAAAGTCAAGCCCAAGTGGGCTGTAGCGCTTAAGTACTCGAGAATCTTCCTAGCCGCCTTCAAGTGTACTCCCTTAGGATCATGCGAGAACCGCGCAATCGCTCGCACGGCGTTGGAGATGTCTGGTCTTGTCTGGTTCGCGATCCACATCAAACTCCCCACAATCTCACGGAAATTCGCATCCACCACAGGTTCGTCGTCACTCACGTACCTGAGGTCCAACGACGGTGAGGCGGGGATGGGGCTGGTCTTAGTGATACCGAAACGGTCGACAACATTCCGAATGAACTGAGTCTGCGAAATCTCCAGGGTTCCCCTCTCGCGATCCCTCCTGTACTCGCTACCCATGTACCACGTAACCTCGCCTAGATGTTTGGTAGGAAATCTCTTGCTGAGGTCAGCCACTACCGAATCCGTCACCTCCTTGGTCGCTGCGATAATGATGTCATCCACGTGGACCACCAGCATCGCTACGACCGCGTCGTTCGACATCAGTCGAAAGACGCACGGGTCTACCAAGCACTGCTCAAAACCACACTCTACCAAGGTTGACGACAGCAGCTTGTACCATGAGCGACCACTCTGCTTTAGCCCGTAAAGGGCTTTGTTGAGTAGGACTACCTTACCCGACATCTCTCCGCATCCAGCGGGGAGTCTCAAGAAAATCTCGGTATCCAACTCTGCCTGTATGAAAGCCTGGTCAACGTCCAAGTGTCTTAAGTCCCAATCAAGCTTGCATGCCATAGCGGCAATGAGTCTGTTAGACGTGGTCGAAGCAGTGGGGGCGAAAGTCTCAAAGTAATCAACTCCCTCTACCTGGCTATAGCCCTTCGCTACCAACCGCGCCTTAGCTCTGTCAATCATGCCGTGTGCGTCGCCCTTCCACTTCAAGAGCCACTTTGACTCTACGACATTGCTACTCTCGGGAAGTTCAGAAACCTCGACAAAGGTTCCAGCAGCCTCAAGCCCATCAAACTCCGACCTCATCGCTTCCATCCAGACGTCTCTATGGTTTGACGAACGCGCCGCGGAGGATGACGTTGGTTCCGGTTCCGCCTCTTTGACAAGGCAATCCGGCAACTTCGTCTTCTCATGGGCCGTCTCGTTCGCCACCAGTAGCGCCTGGAACACACGGCCTCCTTCACGTGGACCGATCGCACTGATCAGCCCAGTGGCCGCTTCCCGGTTGAGCGCCCTGGTCTGCGCTCTAGTTCTTCCCTCCCGAATCTCCTCACCATCGCCCGGTCCCGACGTGTGCGCTCCGAGTTGGCGCGCAGCAGTCCGGACCGGCGTGGGGGTCGGAGCTCCATCGTCAGATGCAGATGATTCGCTGTCATCCCCAGATGAAGAGTCACTGTCCGACGATTCGCTGTCATCCCCAGATGAAGAGTCACTGTCCGACGATTCGCTGCCGACCGTTGATGCATCGTACGGTTCCACACGTTCGGCTTGGGAATCGTCGCCAGCTTGCGTCATCGGAGACACCGCACGGAGTTGGTGAGGAATTCCCCTCCCCAATACCGGCAGTGGAGTCGTCGGGTCTGGATCAAAGTCGTCCGTCCCTCCCGGCTCAGGCGCATCTTCTAGCCCCTCCGTCCCTCCCTGCCGCGGAATCTTTGGCAGCGCCGGTGGCGACGCTTCCACATCAAGCGTCGCCTCCCAGGTAACGTCCCGCGTCTCCACCACCTTGTTCGCCCGCGTGAGCATCCGCAAAGAGTCACTTGGGTGGTCGATCCCCGGCCCGAGGTAAAAGCAGCTCTCGGCCCGGGGGGACGACTTCGACGGGCGCTTCCAGCGGCAGTACGCTGGGCGGAGGAACGGGTGCGGTGAGGCAGGTGCGGCAGCTCCATGCCACATCTCATGCGGCGACTTGTTACCGGGGTTGGCAGTGGTTGCGGTGTGATTCAGGGCTTCACAAGACCAGTGTACCGCTTCCGCCCACAGGGATTCAGTCGGCGGCAGTTGAACGAGTGGGAAGATGATAGGAGCTTGGATACACGCGGCGAGTGCCGAGTTCTGGAGGATTCCAAGCGCTCTCTCAACAACACCGTTCTGCTTTGGGCTGTTGGCGTTTGTGAACTCCTGTTTGATGCAAAACTGTTTGCAAACCTCTCCAAACTCTCCACCAAAAAATTCCCCCCCGGTGTCAGACCTTACAATCTCAACCTTCGAGGGGACACCGTCGGCGCGCACATCAGCCAAAAACTTCCTAAACGCGTCTGATGCATCCGACTTGTGCTTCAGAAAGTATACCCACGCGTGGCGGGAGAAGTCATCCTTCACGAGCATGATATACCGCTTACCCAACAGAGAAGGGGTTCTCTTAGGGCCACTTAGGTCAACAAAGACCCGCCCCAACTTCTCTGACGCGCGCGACTTGGTGCTGTTGGGGATAGGCTTGCGGTAGCCTTTCGCCATAGAACAGCCAGTACAGGGTTTTAGCGTCCCTGACAGTTCTATATTGAGCAACTTTGCAGTCTCTCTCAGCAGCAGTTCGTTAGAGTGACCATGCACGCAGTGGAAAACGTTGATGTATAGCAGTCGCAGCAGAAGCAGCTCTGCCGGGGGCAAGCACGGGGATAGCCAGGGGAAAATCACTACCATCCACACGGCTCTCAGGGGGGCTGGGAGTCAAAAGGGGGAACGGCACATAGCCCTTGTCTGGCTCTATCCTGTAAGCGAAGTTAGAGTAGCTAGATCCATCACCCTCGAACCTCAACCTCCCATCGAAAAGAGAAATGCACAAGCCCTCCTCCTCAGTCATGAATCCTACTCCCTGCTTGTGCGCGGCCATGAGCGAAAATAAATTAAACGCCAAGTCCGACACGTAAGCCACATCTAACAGGTTAACAGTCAGATCTCCGGGGAAAACCACAGTCAGCGTGCCATATCCCACAACATCGATCAGGTGGTTGTCACCGATCCTAACCTGGTCGTCGCACAGTCGTACGTCACTCAACAGGTCAGCTGAGCGAGTCATGTGAAATGAAGCACCACTGTCTGCTATCCATTTCTCAGCTAAGCTCTCAGGCAAGCTCTGACTACGTTCCTCAGCATACGAGTCATCATCACGACTAAGCATAGCATTCGCAAGGCAGCACACAGTCTCACCGCTGTTGTCCCGTCCCTGTGCACCTCCTCCAGATGTCCTCTCCGAAGTCGGGGTGACACGAGCCTTGCACTGGTACCACATGTGCCCAGGCTCCAAGCAACGGATACACTTACCCTTCACCTTATCGTACTCTGATTGCGGGATGGTTTGCTTGGGGGCGGGGGGACCATGGCTACCTTCGCTACCCTGGCTAGCACTCGCATTCGCCGATCCCTTGTTGCGCGACCTACCATTGTTACGGTTCCCGCGACCACCTCCGTGGCTACCTCCACGTCCACCCCCGCGGCCACCTCGGGCGGCTCCGTTCGAGAACAGTGCCTGGCCCACGTTCTTCCCTTTTGACACGGGAAGTCTGAGGTGCCTCTGCCTCACGATGTTCTCTATCTCTACTCGAGTGATTTCATCGCGGTATAGGAGTGTGCGTTGCTCTATCTCGTAGTCATCCGTCAGTACTCTTACCAGCTTACGGTTCACATCATCAACCGACTTTGGTACACCAAGCGAAGTAAGCATGCCGACAATCTTGTCTACACGACCGAAGAATTTCATGGGCTCTTCGCCCTTCTCCATCTTCACCGCATCAAATGAATCCGACCACTTGATCTGTGTGGCAATTGATCTCGGCTGAAACCAATCGCATAGCATTTTCCATGCACCGCTTGGCGATTGCCTGGCAAACACTCTGTCCAAAAGGTCAGTATCAGAAATACCCTCCGTCACACAAATCCATGTGATGCGGGCGTTTCTGATGTGCGAGGGGGTCAAGCCTTGGGCGAGGAAGTACTGCGTGTCCTTAGCTGTGTCTCCTACCGTTACCTCTATGTCCGTAAGAAGCGAACCCAAACAACCACTCATCGAAACGAAAGCCTTAAAGCGCTTGCTCCAAACAGAGAAATCTTCGGGCTTACCGCTGTACTTGGGGGCCGCCTGCTTAATGCTGCTGTACTCGCGCGGACCTATGTTTACACCTGCACTTGCACTCTCTACAAGTTCTCTAGCCTCGTCTACAACACCTAGGGTCGGCAAGCTCCCACCGGGGTCGGCTCCATGCTGGTTGCCCCTGCCAGAGTCAGATGCACCCTCTCCTCGGGCGTCACCTCTGGCCAACCGCTCTTCCAATGGCTGCTGTCCGCTCATCACGGACCGCAGCATTTCCATCATCTCATCTCGTGTCGGACCCTCACGTCCGTCATCACTTCCGGTCATATCCCGAGTCAGATGATCCCAACGTTAACGTGTTGAACTGGCTGGGTAATACGGTGGATAATGAGCTCCGAGCAACCCCGTCTCAGGGTGCGAGCTACACTGCAACACACAGTGTGGAGAAGATGATATGTAGATGTCTTTATTATTAGCTGGTCTCGGTTGCTGTATAAGAAGGGAAAGAGGTGGAGTGAGGCGAGTGGGGAGGGTACTCGTACCATGCCCTAGCTCCAACCACCACAACACTAGAATTCCACAGCATACATACCAGAACGTTCCTAGGGCTATTACCAACAGACCACCACAGTAACGTTCTACGTACCATCCCCATGCTGTATGGTATGTACGCAACAACCCGACGGACACTCCGCCACTACATGGACCCCAAGGAATATTCTCTACAACATTCTCATAGTAGAAGATATATTCTACAATACCCCGACGTAACCATCGTATGTTCTTCTTCTGTTCAGTGGGACAGGCTATATCGAACCTGAACATGCGGATTCCGGCCAAGGACAAGCTGGTTTATTTCTCACCGTGGAGCTTAACCGGAACCGCACGCCTCGAGTGTGCCGTACCGCGAACAGCACTCGCCACGCGGGATCCTCGGGGTTACTTGTGTGTCACCTTACCTTCGATATGACGCTCTTGGGTATTCTATTTAAGGTTCGCTTGCGCGCTCTCGGTTCTAGCGCCAAGGACTCCAACAAAGACTCGCACTGCGGGTGACAGCTCGAAGCAAACACTGGCAAGTTGGTGACCAAAGGCACCAAGAGGATTCCCGACCTCGTTAATGCGGGGTGTCGAGACCCGCTTTTGGTTCGTTCGTGAGTGTGAGTATTCTGGATTACGCTGGCCTCTCGTCAAGAAAAGTTATGGCGAACGTGAACGGTAAAGTGGGAGGTAGTGGGGTCCGCGGCGATGACCCTCTTTTGGGGCTTGGCATCTAAACGACAGTAAACCCTCATACCAACAAATACCATGATGAACGTACTCCGGGGCTGCGCGCTCCCTCGGTGTGGCACGACCGGCCGGTGTGGCAACGGAGGGCAGGTTCTGGCAGGATTAAGACCGGCGGCACCTTCAAAGGGTGATGGTATAATGTTAGTGCCCACGTTACCTCAGGTTAATAAGGTGGTAGAGTCGTTTCACAGACGGTGCGTTTGGCACCAACATATGAGACTCGCGGGCAGCCTTCGTACATGCAGGTGCATCAATTATGCAGTCGAGTCCACACGGAGTTCGCGGAGGCAGATTGACATGGTCGCGGAAAGCAGACGGACGCCAATCTTGGTGAAGACAGCGGTCATCGTTCGAAGAAGTTGCATTTAGATTATAGGCGGCGCAGCGCGAGGCTCAATGGTTGACAACGCAGAACGAAGCTGAAACGACCCTCACAGTTAGTTCACGGTGCCCGAAAATAAGTGTACTACCGAAGTATGACAAGAACCGAGATGTTGTTAGCTTTGACTGTTGAATGATGCGTGTTGTCTTTAGAGTAGTATGACAAGAACCGAGAGGTTGTTAGCTTTGACTGTTGAATGATGCGTGTTGGCTTTAGAGTTTTGAACGGCAGGAAGGGGGAGGCGAAAAGAACGTGCGTCATCTGCATTGAAACAAATACATCCACACAGTAAAGTCTGACATGACGAGACTCGTAAATTGCGGGGACATGTTTCCTGTGTACCGCATGAATACATGCGTTGCATAGCATGTGCACAGCAGCTGCAGCAGCGTGCTACATCCTTTCACCTCTGTGGGCGTGTGCAACGGGCTGGGGAGGTGACGAAGTTCCACGTCGGCTTTCCCTTTATGGACTCTCAGCGGCTTAGTGTGGCCACGGGACTTGGCTTTCTTTCTGGGTAGGAAGAAGAATCAGAGTGCAGTACCCACCCTGGGGAGGGGGTCGTCGGGTGTCGCTGGGGTCCATGGGAAAAAAAACAACAACAGCCGTCGGAAATCTCGCACGTCTGTCAGGCTACGACTTTCGTTGTCGCCGCAGTCCATGGGGATCATACCATTGGGGGCGTGGGTGCACGCAACATCGCCTGTCGGACTTGACGCGAGTGTCGAAAAGCCAGAGGATGCGCGGAAAATTACCGCCAGGTGTGTTACATGATGAGTCGTCAAGAAAATTTGCTCCCCGAGCGTACACCACAGGCTATCAAAAGCCCAACTGCCCCCGCGCAAGCGGTTTTTATTTGATGATCCATCGTTCGACACGAACAAGCTCTCGCAGTGGGCAAGACGGTTCATTTCCATCATTTGCGGACGTTTTTACGAAAACAAAATATGCAGCAGGAATTTTTTCCTCCATCCCACTGCGTACCGCAGATACAACATCACCGCAACAACGCTACAACAATGCCAGAACAGCGCTCTACGTACGAGTTACATCGTGCGTTTTCGTCCGTACAGGTCACTCCGGAGACAATGCACACTGCTTAGCAATATACCAGGGTATACAGACAACGAATCGCACGTGCATCTACGCATGAGAAGCTGTTTTCTGTCTCGAACGACGAAAAAGTTGCGGGGAATACCACCCGTCCACGTCATCGGCGTCGGTTTAGACCTTCAACTTAGGTTTCTTGCCGCTGTGCCTCGTATCCATATTTCGCAGGCGCTCCTCCAGCAAATCCAAGTCGCCGTCCACTCGCACCAGCTGCTTCTTCAGTACGGCGGCCTCCGCGCGCTCTCCCTGCTGCTGAGCACTGCCGATGTGGTAAAGCATATCCTCTCTTCGCTGCAGGGCCGCCTCGTACCTGTGTTCCAAGCCTTGTCGTTCCTTGAACTCTGCTGTAACCTACCGGCACAGCAGTGCAAAAACGCATCGTATTTTCGCGTCTATACCTGGTTTATATATACCTGGTATATAGAGTATATATACAAGGTTTCTCTTCGGGATATAAGGTTCCTCTTCGGGATATGAGTCTCGTGAAATCCCGGGGGCGTCGCAAGGCGAGAAGGGAGAGTCACAGGTAACACCCTTATGGCTGTTCTTGGCGGAAACTGGAGCCATGGGTTAATGTATTGCTCGAAACAAAAGGTGCAATTAACAGTAGTCGGCAGGAACTGAGCACTACTCTTCCCGTGGTGGAACCTCTACACTACTACATGCACGCGGTACCATGGGTTGACTACTATACCGTCACTATCCATCACTTAGTCTACCACTACTACCTAGACTGGGTGTAGTTCAGGTAGAAGCAGCATGCATTATGATATCTGGCACACTATTACTACGACTACTAACTATACTACCAATAGGTCCTACTGCTGACCAATAGGTCCTACTGCTGACCCCCCTCATCGTGAACAGATAGGTCAAACAACCACGCGGTACCATGAGTTGGGGCATGAGTGCTCAATAATACTGTTACTATACACCACCACTAATACGATAAGGCAGTACAGGTAAAAGCAGAATGAATAAGTAGTAGTAGTAGTAGTAGTAGTAGTAGTAGTAGTAGTAGTAGTAGTAGTAGTAGTAGTAGTAGTAGTAGTAGTAGTAGTAGTAGTAGTAGTAGTAGTAGTAGTAGTAGTAGTAGTAGTAGTAGTAGTAGTAGTAGTAGTAGTAGTAGTAGTAGTAGTAGTAGTAGTAGTAGTAGTAGTAGTAGTAGTAGTAGTAGTAGTAGTAGTAGTAGTAGTAGTAGTCGTAGTGGAGGAGGAGGAGGAGGAGGAGGAGGAGGAGGAGGAGGAGGAGGAGGAGGAGGAGGAGGAGGAGGAGGAGGAGGAGGAGGAGGAGGAGGAGGAGGAGGAGGAGGAGGAGGAGGAGGAGGAGGAGGAGGAGGAGGAGGAGGAGGAGGAGGAGGAGGAGGAGGAGGAGGAGGAGGAGGAGGAGGAGGAGGAGGAGGAGGAGGAGGAGGAGGAGGAGGAGGAGGAGGAGGAGGAGGAGGAGGAGGAGGAGGAGGAGGAGGAGGAGGAGGAGGAGGAGGAGGAGGAGGAGGAGGAGGAGGAGGAGGAGGAGGAGGAGGAGGAGGAGGAGGAGGAGGAGGAGGAGGAGGAGGAGGAGGAGGAGGAGGAGGAGGAGGAGGAGGAGGAGGAGGAGGAGGAGGAGGAGGAGGAGGAGGAGGAGGAGGAGGAGGAGGAGGAGGAGGAGGAGGAGGAGGAGGAGGAGGAGGAGGAGGAGGAGGAGGAGGAGGAGGAGGAGGAGGAGGAGGAGGAGGAGGAGGAGGAGGAGGAGGAGGAGGAGGAGGAGGAGGAGGAGGAGGAGGAGGAGGAGGAGGAGGAGGAGGAGGAGGAGGAGGAGGAGGAGGAGGAGGAGGAGGAGGAGGAGGAGGAGGAGGAGGAGGAGGAGGAGGAGGAGGAGGAGGAGGAGGAGGAGGAGGAGGAGGAGGAGGAGGAGGAGGAGGAGGAGGAGGAGGAGGAGGAGGAGGAGGAGGAGGAGGAGGAGGAGGAGGAGGAGGAGGAGGAGGAGGAGGAGGAGGAGGAGGAGGAGGAGGAGGAGGAGGAGGAGGAGGAGGAGGAGGAGGAGGAGGAGGAGGAGGAGGAGGAGGAGGAGGAGGAGGAGGAGGAGGAGGAGGAGGAGGAGGAGGAGGAGGAGGAGGAGGAGGAGGAGGAGGAGGAGGAGGAGGAGGAGGAGGAGGAGGAGGAGGAGGAGGAGGAGGAGGAGGAGGAGGAGGAGGAGGAGGAGGAGGAGGAGGAGGAGGAGGAGGAGGAGGAGGAGGAGGAGGAGGAGGAGGAGGAGGAGGAGGAGGAGGAGGAGGAGGAGGAGGAGGAGGAGGAGGAGGAGGAGGAGGAGGAGGAGGAGGAGGAGGAGGAGGAGGAGGAGGAGGAGGAGGAGGAGGAGGAGGAGGAGGAGGAGGAGGAGGAGGAGGAGGAGGAGGAGGAGGAGGAGGAGGAGGAGGAGGAGGAGGAGGAGGAGGAGGAGGAGGAGGAGGAGGAGGAGGAGGAGGAGGAGGAGGAGGAGGAGGAGGAGGAGGAGGAGGAGGAGGAGGAGGAGGAGGAGGAGGAGGAGGAGGAGGAGGAGGAGGAGGAGGAGGAGGAGGAGGAGGAGGAGGAGGAGGAGGAGGAGGAGGAGGAGGAGGAGGAGGAGGAGGAGGAGGAGGAGGAGGAGGAGGAGGAGGAGGAGGAGGAGGAGGAGGAGGAGGAGGAGGAGGAGGAGGAGGAGGAGGAGGAGGAGGAGGAGGAGGAGGAGGAGGAGGAGGAGGAGGAGGAGGAGGAGGAGGAGGAGGAGGAGGAGGAGGAGGAGGAGGAGGAGGAGGAGGAGGAGGAGGAGGAGGAGGAGGAGGAGGAGGAGGAGGAGGAGGAGGAGGAGGAGGAGGAGGAGGAGGAGGAGGAGGAGGAGGAGGAGGAGGAGGAGGAGGAGGAGGAGGAGGAGGAGGAGGAGGAGGAGGAGGAGGAGGAGGAGGAGGAGGAGGAGGAGGAGGAGGAGGAGGAGGAGGAGGAGGAGGAGGAGGAGGAGGAGGAGGAGGAGGAGGAGGAGGAGGAGGAGGAGGAGGAGGAGGAGGAGGAGGAGGAGGAGGAGGAGGAGGAGGAGGAGGAGGAGGAGGAGGAGGAGGAGGAGGAGGAGGAGGAGGAGGAGGAGGAGGAGGAGGAGGAGGAGGAGGAGGAGGAGGAGGAGGAGGAGGAGGAGGAGGAGGAGGAGGAGGAGGAGGAGGAGGAGGAGGAGGAGGAGGAGGAGGAGGAGGAGGAGGAGGAGGAGGAGGAGGAGGAGGAGGAGGAGGAGGAGGAGGAGGAGGAGGAGGAGGAGGAGGAGGAGGAGGAGGAGGAGGAGGAGGAGGAGGAGGAGGAGGAGGAGGAGGAGGAGGAGGAGGAGGAGGAGGAGGAGGAGGAGGAGGAGGAGGAGGAGGAGGAGGAGGAGGAGGAGGAGGAGGAGGAGGAGGAGGAGGAGGAGGAGGAGGAGGAGGAGGAGGAGGAGGAGGAGGAGGAGGAGGAGGAGGAGGAGGAGGAGGAGGAGGAGGAGGAGGAGGAGGAGGAGGAGGAGGAGGAGGAGGAGGAGGAGGAGGAGGAGGAGGAGGAGGAGGAGGAGGAGGAGGAGGAGGAGGAGGAGGAGGAGGAGGAGGAGGAGGAGGAGGAGGAGGAGGAGGAGGAGGAGGAGGAGGAGGAGGAGGAGGAGGAGGAGGAGGAGGAGGAGGAGGAGGAGGAGGAGGAGGAGGAGGAGGAGGAGGAGGAGGAGGAGGAGGAGGAGGAGGAGGAGGAGGAGGAGGAGGAGGAGGAGGAGGAGGAGGAGGAGGAGGAGGAGGAGGAGGAGGAGGAGGAGGAGGAGGAGGAGGAGGAGGAGGAGGAGGAGGAGGAGGAGGAGGAGGAGGAGGAGGAGGAGGAGGAGGAGGAGGAGGAGGAGGAGGAGGAGGAGGAGGAGGAGGAGGAGGAGGAGGAGGAGGAGGAGGAGGAGGAGGAGGAGGAGGAGGAGGAGGAGGAGGAGGAGGAGTGATCCTGTTGCCACGAGTCTGTTGCTGTAGGATTAAAGATTGCCATTTTTTGTCTCCAATCGGAAACCGGCTTTTTCAATCCTACGTTCCGACTGCTCAAGAAGTGGCCTACTAAATGTGAGTATCTACTGCTTTTCACAGTAATATTAATTTAAACGTAGAGACCAACATTTCGTGACAAATACAGATGTTTTTTTCATGATGCCCTCAGTCGTATGTAGAGTTGTACAATAGTAAAGAGTACAGCCGAGTTACTGCCTATTGATAATAATAAATAGTACCAGGTACCTGGTAGTGATGTTCGAGTTTTACTGCTGTTGCCACGAGCCAGGTGCTGCTGCCGTGAGCATTTATCAGGCAGTAGAGTGTTCGCGACAGAGGTAAAAAAAAAAATCACATGCGCTAAAAAGAGTGAATTTCCTTCCCTTCCTGATTTCGGTGTGCTTGCGAGTGAGGTGAACCAAATCCTGCAGGCGACGCCTCCGAAAATATGAAGGGAAGGGGGGAGGTGAGCGCGGCAAACAAAAAAAGAACGAAAAACAAGAAAAGAGCTTGGAAGTAGCAACGGCAGCCCAGCAACGTTTCGGCGGCAGAGTTGACAGCGGTGCCACCACTGCCATCCCACGACTGCAAGCAGCAGCACAGCAAGCGGCAGCTAGCAAGCGCTAGCCGCAGCTAGGGGCAGCTCGAGCAACAAAAATAAACAGCGTCAGCATCAGCACCAGCAAGCATCAGCACCAACCAGCTTCCCTTTTTGAATTGCCTGCTGCAGCAGCAGCTGCTGCTGCTGCTCCTGCTGCTGCTGCGCGCGGCCTACGCACGCCACAGCGCCGGCGGGCTCCGCTCCGCTCCGCAGCCGCTGTCGCGGCCGCTGCTGCTTCTGCTGCAGCTGCAGTGTGGTGGAAACGAAATGATACACGCGCTGTCGCGCTCTGTGCGAGCACGAGTACGAGCACGAGTACGAGTGTGACTGCAAGTCCTTTTTTGGGGCGAAGCATCCTCCACGTCGTCACCAAGTGGGCGAAATCGTGTACCGTACGAAGCAGCGGCGGCGGCTTTCTGGCACAACCCAACGCCGCTCGTACGGGCTATACTCAAGCTACATCTCTCGAGCCTCTGTGCTCCCAGCGGTTGTCGTGATGCGTACAGCAAGCAGCATGGTGGCATGGAAGATGCTCGGCGTTTCGATCCTTCGAGATTTGAGAGGATGCGTTTTGCGTCGGGATAATGCCCGGTGCGTGTAGGCCAATAAACAGAGAGCCATGAGTTACCGTAATTTTTATTAAAATCCTGACTTTGCTGAAGTACTTTTTTGCGTTTTTTTCAGAAAATTACCTCAAAAAGTTACCCCGGGAGAAATTTTGGAGAAGTTAAAGGAAAAAAAACAAAATCGCAAACACTCCCGTCATAGGGAAGTTTTTCATGACTAATGCAGATAACTTATTCATCGTGCCTCAACCGTACGTACACCTGTATATACGTGTATGAACACAGAGAAGATGCTGCTTCCTACAAATACATGCGTAGTGAATTTTCATGTTATTTGGCCTTCAAGTACTATTATTGACGCTGTTTTTGCCACGCATATACCTGGTAATATAAGTACCAGTAGGTGGTATCATATACCTGGTGTAATTTCGAGTACTAATACTACTGCCCGAACTACTCTTACCACTACTACTAGTGCTGCTGCTACTACTACTGGACTGTACTGCTACAGCTACTTCTATGACTATGCAGGATGCATACCGAGACAGGGGGGGTGGTAGAGAGAGACGGGCGGCAGAATGAGGCTCTGTGGCTCTTGCCCGATGCGATTGCCTACTGCTAGAGAGTGTACGACTGGACAACTTGATAGGTATGATGCATATGCATATACGACTGACTGTAGTAGGTACCTCGTAACAATTTGCCCCAGGTAGACGGACCGAGGGAGCCAGGTGGGTGGTGTACGTCAAAGGGCTAGGTGAAACATATATGACGCTCGACAGACGTGTACTGCTGCTGCGGTGTCTGCTGCTGCTGGGATTGATCAAAAACCAAAGTGGACGGGTAAAAGCGGGCGATTTCAAAATTATTGAGGTTTTGAACGCAGAGAAAACTCATTGAGAAAATTCTTCGTTGTTGGAAGCGGCTGCCGTATCACACGTACGTGTCCTGACATTTTATAGTCGCACGTATGTACAAATGGGATAACGGCCAGGCAGTCGAGCAGTGTGGGTCGCCACACGGAGATACAGTAGTACAGCGACACAGGAGGCAGTGTGGGCCTCGCTCTGTTGCTCTTGCCCGTTGCGATTACCTGCTGCTGCTAAGAGCGTGCGACTGGGCAACTACCGTATCTACCGTAGGTATGACAATACCTGGTATCGAAAAATTATCCCAGATAGGCGGACCGGGGGAGGCAGTTTGTGGTCTCGAACATGCTCGGTATTAGGGGTACACCACCCGTGAAAGAGCTTGGTGCAACAGGTACAACGGCCGACAGATGTGTACTGTTCTTGCCGTATGTTGTTGTTTTTGCTGTTGCTACTGCTGTGCTGCTGCTATTGATTTACCTTCTGCAGGGGTTGAAACCATATGTACAGCAGAGGGTCACGAGCAATGGGAATAACTATACAATTGGTGGCGGGCTATTTACGGAAAAGAAAAAAAAAAAAGTGCCGTTTTCCAAGTCACCTACTCGGCTCGGCGAGGCGGAAAGAAACCCCTTGTTTTTTGGAGTCAATTCAGCGGCGTTCAATGCACCGAGCACCGCCACGGTTCTCGGCCGGGATCCAGACATGGGTTGTAGTGTACCCACGGTCCCCTTGCATGCCCCGCAGCCGAAAGTGCGAGAAAGAACCCTCGGCCGTCGGAGAGCAGCACGCCTAAAAAAAAGAAAGTGATACATATACATATTCAAGCGCACGCGGTGAAGCTGCAGAGGGTGGCGGTCGGAGAGCCTGTGTTCGTTGTTAACTGTTCGCAGCTTTACACGCCGGTGATAATTCGCGTTTGGGATAAAATGTGTACCAGGACTACCGTTATACCTTGGTATACTGCTTGTCCTGCTGTGCCATACGAAGATATACCTGGCACACAATAGCATATTTGATATATTCCCAGTGACTCTAGATACTTGGTGCTTCCAGGACAACTGAATTGAATCCTCAAAACCCCTGCTTTGGGTGTTTCGACGTCTAATCCCATCGATGTTTTGCAATCCCCTCCAGTGAGTTCCTGCTCTCATCCAACTTCAACCGAACATGGATTTGTCGCCCATCGACCATCAGTTGGGAAATTGATCTGATATACCAGGTAAAGAATTTGCAGGGTTCTTTACGGTGCGGTTTTTCCTATCGGTTCGGTGCGGTTTGGTGCGGGTAACCGCACCGCACCGCACCGTAGGATTTTTTGCCACCTGAAAACCGAACCGCACCGTAGGTTTTACTAAACACGAAAACCGCACCGAACCGCACCGTAGGGTTTCAAAAATAACCGAACCGCACCGTTAGATTTCCGAGTTTCTAAAACCGCACCGAACCGCACCGTAGCATTTCCGAATTTTGAAAACCGCACCGAACCGCACCGTAGGATTTATCACAAAACCGAACCGCACCGTAGGATTCACAATATGGTGTTTGCGAAGTTCAGATTATGGTTTGGTTTGGCCTATTTCTATTCTCCCGATCCCAAAAAATAATCAACTTCCCAAAATCAGGACTCAAAATCGGTTCATATGGCCCATATCTTCACAAAAAATTCGGGTTGGGTTGGTATCTTGGGTTTCGATTAGGATCATCAAGTTATTGGCTAGAACAACCCGGATCGCCCCGGACGAATGAAAACATCGTATTCGGCAAGAAACCATAGTCGTCTACGTCAGGTTCTCCTCGCACAGCGTACAGCAGCAGCCAGAAGGAGTGAGGCATGATACATGGGTTGCCTCTCACCACCAAGCTATCTAAGCGCACGGCCCATTCGGCGAGTCCGTGTCAACGCGAAGCCCTCGATATGGTCGGCAAAGGCATACGGCCATATGCGGCGGAGGGAAGATGCAGCTTCAACATCGTTGACGGCGCCGTGTGCGTTGTGGACTGCTGCTGAAGTTGTTGCTCTGCTGCGCTGCTTGTTGTTGCTGCGACAACAAAGTAGCGGTACTCTGGTCCCTGGGGCGTGCTACCGGACCACAGGCACACCCACAGCACGCCTACGCACGCACTGCACAACAGGCCCCGGTCACATCGATTGGCATTCTTCGCGTGACTGCCATAGAGCATACAGAGCAGACACAAACGCAGGGAGCCACGCAGCAGCAGCAGCAGCAGAGAGCAACATCTCGTGCGAAGCCGTTGGTGTTCCATTTTTCGTACTTTTATTTCGTTATTTGTCACTTGTTGCTGTATTCTAAATTCCTAGAATTTTATTTCCAGTCCAAAACCGAAATGATCGTTTTGGGTTCTCGCAAGCAGTTTCAAACCCGATTATGTTTTGGTTTGGTGAGTAGCCTGTGGTTCGCGAACCAACCATAATCGGTTCTTTCGCAAACACCATAATATCTGAAAACCGCACCGAACCGCACCGTAGGATTTCTGATTTTTGGAAACCGCACAGAACCGCACCGTAGGAAATATCACAAAACCGAACCGCACCGTGTGCGTCAAGAGACGGTGCCAAAAACCGTTAGATCGGTTTTTTAACGGTGCGGTTAACTTGAAACCGTAGAAAACCGCCGTTCCATCGGTCGCCGAACGGTGCAACAGGGTCACGGTTTCGCACGGCTCATGACGGTTTCGGCACGGTTTCGTGTCAAAAGTGATCCCGCTGGCTTGGTTGATCTTATGGTATTTCACATTTTGAATATTTTTGTGGTTGAAACACCAAAAAAAAAAAAATGTTTCAAGGTTAATTGTCTATTTATATGTATATAATTCTGATATATTATACCTGGTATAGTCCCGAGTCTCCGGAAGTACACCTGCCGGAAAATGGGGAAAAAGACATCAAAATTTGAGAAAAAAATAGGTAATCTGTAAAAACTGAAAAAAATATCAGAAACATTAGAGTGCCTGCGCATAATATTTTTGTGCATCTAGGATTCCCGTCGGAAAGATAGTCAAAATCGAAAGCCTTCCGTCATGCGCATAATCGGAGACGAAAAATTAAAAAATATTGGATTCTTATGTTTAAAAAATAAACACTTGCAGCAGCGGCAGCACGTTTGCAGCATCCAACGAGCAAAACAGAAGGCGTGTCAGCAGCAGTACCTACCTGCAGCACAGCACAGCAGCAGCAGCAAGCTGCAAAAGCAGTAAGCAGCAGCCAGCAACAATAGGCAAACGTGCGATCTAACTATATAGCGCTCCTCGATACTCGCTGTGCAAGCAACGCCGCCACAACGAGAATATCGGCCCTCTTTCTTCGTTGTCCTCTCTGCCCGAGAAGGGATCGGAGCGGCGAAATCACAGGAGCGTGGCGGCAAGGTTGCGTGCGCTTGAAGCAGCAGCAGCAGCAGCAGCAGCCGCAAGCAGCAGCAGCAGCAGCCGCAAGCAGCAGCAGCAGCAGCCGCAAGCAGTAGCAGCGCCTGCAACAGCGCTTGCAGCAGCGCTTGCTTGAGGTGGCTCTCTTGCTTGCAGCAGCACTTGCTTGCAGCAGCGTTTGCTTGCGGCAGCGCTTGCTTGCAGCAGAGCTTGCTTGTGCAGCAGCGCTCGCTTGCGTTACGTAGAAAAACGTCAGAAACCGTACGAAACCGCGGTTTTGTACGGTTCATTCATATGGTGCACCGTGTAGAAACAGCGGTTTCGTTATAGTGCCCCGATAAAAGCCGGAGAACCGTACGAAACCGCGGTTTAGTACGGTTTATATATACGGTGCACCGTAGAGAATAGCGTGTGTGGTACGGTTTTCCCTACGGGGATTGGAACCGCACCGTAGAAGAACCGATTCAACGGGGAACCGAACCGAACCGGACCGTATGATACATCACTAAACCGAACCGCACCGTAATATTTCCGATTTTCTAAAACCGCACCGAACCGCACTGTAGGATTTCCGATTTTTGAAAACCGCATCGAACCGCATCGTAGGATTTACCACAAAACCGAACCGCACCGTAGGATTCACAATATCTGAAAATCGCACCGAACCGCACCGTAGGATTTCCGATTTTTGAAAACCGCACCGAACCGCACCGTAGGATATATCTCAAAACCGAACCGCACCGTAGGATTTACAATACCTGAAAACCGCACCGAACCACACCGTAAGATTTCCGATTTTTTAAAACCGTACCGAACCGGACCGTAGGATTTTCAATTTGAAAAAACCGCACCGTGCGCGGACGGATAACCGTCAAGATCCCTGAGAATTTGGCCCTATCCGGCCGACCGGCATTTCAAGATCATTTCTCCAATCACTCACCGATTCGATAGTTCATCTGCGCTATTTTTTCATTCGGCTCAGCTTTAGGTCGCGTCAAATCTACACAATAAGTTGTTTCTTGCGGGACCTATCATAAAACCTAACAGGTACACAGGCGAGGCGGCGGGGAGCGGGTCGTAGCTGTATCGTGCGAGACTACTGTTTTGTAACTGCCTGTCGTTTTCGTACCAAATCAATGGGTATGAACCACACGTGCAACAAGCTGAAAAAATGATTTGCCTGGTTTCAGGTATATGATAGCCACAACATTTCACAGGCGAGGCGGCGGGGAGTGGGTCGGGCCGCAGCCCAGACCCGCGCCCCGCCTGCTTGCGAACCCCGTGTGCGCGTCCGTGGGTTTTTGCGTGGGTTATTGGTTGAATGGAATCGACAGGAAGCGGAATGGGTCAGTCGGTGGCTCGTCTGTCTGATGCGAGGCATAATCAATCGTCGTGGGTCCATGGCCCATAATCCCATGAATCCGTCCCGTCCATGATCCATGTATCCATGATGTTCATCCGAAATGCAATACGAAACGCCAAATGATTTTACAGGATGACGCCTGGACGATGCGATGCACGTTAATCGATCGATATTTTCTTCGACTGGATGGCAACATGCTGCTTGGAGAGGGCCAAGAAGCAGCAAGCAGAAGGACGTACAAGGAAATTGCAGTAGTCCTTGTGTTGTGTTATTATTAATACTACAACTGCTTGTATTATTATGTTTGCTTTATAGGAGCTGTGCGATCTAGATTCTATGTACACGTTTGCCTGGGTGGGATCTGTATGATCTAGATATTGTGTACACGTTTCTGTGTGTGGGATCTATATGATCTAGATATTACACACAACTTTGCCTGGGCATGATCTGTGTGATCTGCCTGATCTGCACATGTTTGACTGGTGATATATATATATGATCTGCGAGACATAGATGATATATGCCTGGAGGGATCTGCATGATTTAGATATTACATACATGTGTCGGTGGGTGGGATCTGCATGATCTAGATCATACATACATGTTTCGCCAGGTGGGATCTGCAGATCTGCGTGACCTGCACATGTTTCATAAAGTGGGATCTGTATGATCTAGATCTTACATACATGTTTCGCCAGGTGGGATCTGTATGATCTGGGTGGTCTGCACATACATGTTTGCCAGGTGGGATCTGTATGATCTGGGTGATCTGCCACATTGTACTCGGAGATGAAGATGTACATGTTTAGCTTTGCTCGCGGGTGATTATATGCGTTGGCTCGTGTATATCGGAACCGTTATGTACGATATCTGAAATACATTGACGACATCCCAGCCCACGGTGGTGGTGGCGGCTAGCAGCTCAAGCCCCCCCCATCAACCACACAGCGACAGCTGCACAAGCACGCCGTCGCTTCCAAACCACGTACGGCATCACAACTGTCGGGGGCGGGCTCTGATAGTGGCACTGGGGCAGCAGATGATGTCGGCAGCGGGCCGGAAGTGGGTTCCCCGGCGGATGCCGGAGGCGAACCCATCGAGTTGGATCTTGCACACATATTTGGCCGTGTGCGACCTGTATGATCTAGATCGTACACACACGTTTGCCCGGGTGGGGTCTGTATCATCTAGATCTTACATACATGTTTCGCCAGGTGGGATCTGCATGATCTGCGTGATCTGCCCATGTTCGCCAGGTGGGATCTGTATGATCTGCGTGATATGCACATGTTTCACCGTATGGGGTCTGTATGATCTAGAGCTTGCATACATGTTAGCCCGGGTATGATCTGTATGATCTGCCTGATCCGCACATGTTCGTCTGGTGGGATATATATTATCTGCGATATCTAGATCATATATGCCCGGAGGGATTTATATTATCTGGATCTTACATAAATACATGTTTCGCCAGGTGGGATCTGCAGATCTGCGTGATCTGCACATGCTTCAGAAGGTGGGATCTGTATGATCTGCCTGAACTGCACATGTTGGCCGGATGGGATCTGTGCGATCTGCATGATCTGCACATGTTTCGCCGGGTGCGATCTGTATGATGTAGATTTTGTTCACAACTTTTGCGTATCTGTGAAAAAGGATCTGCTGTAGATATTCTAGATCGTGATCTGTAGTACTACTAGTGTCACCATCGCTGTACAGCGTAGCGCGCAGAGGGGTTTCTGGCGATTCCATTCAATCAATGACCCGTGGAGTGAGGCCATCCTTGACTCGCATACGGGGTGTGTCGGCTGGGCGGAGGCGGATCGGCGGAGTTTGGTGATTTGTGAAGCAGTATCATACTCGTGTGGCAGTAGATTTATACCCTCCATCCTACTGCAATTTGTACTGCGCTCTGGAAGAACACTTTATTTAAATGTTAAATCTAGGAGTATCACACAAAGCTATTGCACGCTTCGTCGCCCCGAAAAAGAGTCTCGTACTTCGCACCTTGGCGATGGATAGCGTCCCCCAGCATGTGCACATCACGGACACATAAATAAACAGGAGGAGGAGTAGCGCATAGATAAGCATCAGGAAGTCGGGGTGGAGGAGTTGGAGATCCATGGAGCCTTGCTTGACCAACGCTGGGTGAAAACTGTGAAACCTCGCAATTCCATCGTCTCGGGAGTTCCTCAAACTGTAAAACGTTATTGAGCGGGGCCGTGCGGTGGATCCATGATCACAAGAGAGAGCAAAAGCCGAGCAAGAACAACCTGCAACGCAACTGCGGAACGACGAACGCTCAAAATGGAGACTGGTAGGGACTGTGTGGGCGAAAAGCTTGCACCGTTCAATCCAAGTGGCGATGAAGTTATTAGGGTGGCGATCGAGATGCTTCAGGTATACCAGCCAGCGCCCCAGGCTGCAAAGCGTAGTTGCTGTTCAAGCAGTAAATTGTAAATTCCACATCCGGCAGTCGCACCAAACCCCCGCCTCACTCCCATATACACGTACGTGTAGTACTCGTTGGTGCTGCCGGCTGCCGAACTCCGCGGACACTCAAACAACGTTTTGCGTTGCATACGTTACGTCATGGGGCTGGAACTATATAGACCTCAATTTTCCGTGGACTTGGTGTTTGCACGTTGCTTGCCGCAGATCGGACAGGAGGACATCGTGTACGATTTTGGCTGCGGCGACGGACGCTTTCTAGTTGAAGCCGTGAAGTCTTCGAGAGCTCGTGGGGTGCGTATACGATCGAATTGACAAAGAGGTCCCAAACGAAATACCAGCATATGTTTTACGCTCGTAATTCGACCGGATCGATTTTGACGTGGAAGAGTCAGGGCCTGCATTAAAAGGCCAATTATTATGCAGTCGTAAACGTGGGTTCAAAGGTTTTCGATTATTTAGTCATTTTTCCAACTGGATTGTGAATCGCTACCGTTCCTCGTGTCGTCCGTCGGATCGAATATGCAACTGTGTCTGTCTTTTTCTGGAGGCGTTTGATGTAAGGGAATGACGAGCTTGACTGGCTCCAAGAAAAAAGGGTGGCAGCAGGGTAGGCGGAAGTCGGTTCGAAACTGCTTCGCCGCAATGCTGTTGGGGTCAGAGAGGATTTCATCTTCCAGCAGCTGCGCCCAACCACACATATGATACATGCTGATGTCTCGCTTCTTCCTCGAGCAGCGTGTGAGCTTCACACGCGGGGCGTTCTTCTCTCTATCTCGTCCTCGATGCCATAGCGGCGCTGGACTTCTTCGAGAGCCGCCAAAGCTACAGCCAGCGTAGCAGCTAGCAAAAGGCCATCGATACCGCGCACTGCGGCCATAGGGTGCTGACACGTGCTGCTGAGGGGCGTAGATAAGGATGTATCACGTTGACGCGCGGCGAACAGCAGCAGAAGTGACACCGGCCAAGCCAGCGTCGCCGATGTTGTGGTGTGGGGTTGTTTGTCTCTTATGTCGTGTTGTTGTGGCGCGGGTGTGTGGTACTCGTATGCGGCGGGGCTCTCAAACTTGTCCGACGCATGAACCATTCTGGCGTATTGGATCGAAAATCTCAGTTTTCTCGACTGTCTGGTCCAGTTGATGAAAAAAAAACGCGAAAATCTTGGATTGAAAAGGCGCTTTTTCAGCTGCACAAGAAAGCCAATTGTTGTCTTCGATCGGAAACCGGCTTTTTCAATTCATGCTTCTGACTGCGTAAGAACTGGCCTTAAGGGTCGGTCTTAACGGCACGTGGTATATTTCGTTATTTTCCTGAAATTTCAGCATTTCTCCAAATTCAGCGAGGGATGAACCTTGTCGAGTACGTGCCTCAGTTGGCTCGCGAAATAATCGTCCACCCGGCACAGAACCGTCACTACAGGAGCTGCGCTCGCGGAAACCATCCGTGCGGTGAACCCACTGTCATTGGCCTGACTCGTAGGCAGGTGTCGGTGCCTTGGGGAATGAATTCCATCACCAACTCGCCACGCTACAACGCCCAACGCGACAAAGTCTCAGCTATTGCCCTCACTGAGCTCAGTCGGTCGGCCACCTCGGTGCGGTTACCTTGTGAACTCGGCCACGAGAGCCCAGAAACCTATTGTACCTTCTGTATTCGGCCATGACTTGCGAATGACCTTGGGAACGACCCCGGTCAGCCTTGTGCGCTCGCGAGTGGTGGCACAGCTCGAGCGGTGGGGCTATCCGATCCTCTACAGCCTTGTACCTAAATTTCCTAAAAACCCTGAAAAACTTTAAAGACGTCATTTTTCTGAAGCTTTTCGGCTTTTCCAGAAAAAATGGGGAAAATACCAAAATTTCGGGAGAATACTGAAAAACTCACCTCGTTAAGATCAACCCTGACGCGGACTTTTGTTAGTTGAATTCTGAAGTATATTTTTTGTTTGATTTGAGGGCGTTTCCAAACATCGAAAGTCGAAAATGAAAATAAACAAGGCGCTGATTGGACTCTGGCCCACACCTGTTCCCCTTCGTTTTTAGGTTCCGATAGAATGAACGATTTGCAACCCGTTGGCAAAATCAAAAAGTTGACGGATGAAAATCGAAAAGAAAATCGAAAACGCGAACAGCAACAAGTCAGCGTGTCCTACTCGTCAGCGCAGCCACGTCAAAGTATCACATCAGGACCGCCATACACAACACTTAACCCACACCTAATAGTACCACCGCGAAACAGCCGTACAGACCCCCCTTAAACAGCCAGCAGACGCACCACAACACCAGCCCCGATGTTCTCAGGCCTTCGTTTGCCGGCGTTCGAGCCGAAGCGAACATGTTTTGAGCAAAATTCGGGATGATGCCCTCGAGAACGAGGTTGGAAGTTCTCTGCGTAATTTCATGTTTAATCCCGGAGCGTCAACGTCAGACGCGCCGCCACCTCAATGAGAAGCCCAACGACCTCCCGGGATCGAGTTGTCGTCGCGATTGCCTGCTTCTGTAGTGGATCTGTGTTGCCGAGCGCTAGATTGTCTGTATGTGTGCACAGTTATAAATGGCCCGTAGTTGCGCTCTCCGTTGTTTTTCGCCTGTATTTCTCTTTTCACATTTCGATTATGTGCGGACACCTCGTCGAAAATGCTTTCGAAGACGAAAGCATTGCGATTTTCGGTTTCGATTTTCGAATATGTTTGGACACGCCCTGATTGGCATATCATTGTGGTTCCAAAGTGAATCACCAAGCACGCGTTTGGATCGAAGTTTGAAAAGAACGAATTAAACAAGAATTCGTTTGAGACTCATTTTGCTCTTCGTGTTATTCAAATTGGACTTCCTATGTGCAGGACTGGTCGGCACAAAGCTTTGTGCAGGATGTGTGTCGTCAATTTCAACCTTGCCCGTCGGCCCAGACCAACCCGACCCCAGGCCCATCCCTATCCCGAACCGCAACCCCAACCCTTTGGGGGGCTTGAGGTTGGCGGGAACAGCCGCGTGTTGCGGTGGCGTTTTTCTCATAAACATCCGGGCGGCCGTAAGGCCAGCCTTGACCAATAAGACCCACATCCTACACAAATGTTTTGCCAACCCCTCCTGCACATAAGGCGGGGCTTCAATTAGGGGAGTTTGTCCAACTCGACGTGGCATGTTCCTGAAACCAAAGCAAGCCACGCAAAGTTGAGCCGTGTCGTCGACTGCTTCAGAGGCGATATCCACCATCCCCGAGAGGCAGGGCAACCGGAGCAGCCACAGCGCGAGTTCTGACGGCCCTTGGCACAGAGCAGACCACCTGCGGCGCCTCAACAATTATAAGGTCGTCGCAAACCCAATTTTTCATCCCTCTTCGGTGCCGGCAGAAACAATCGGCTGCTGGCCGCAGCGCCCCGGGGGAAAACGTGGGCCGTCGCTCGCCTCGTTGGTTGCCCTCGGGTGTTCGTTGACCCTTGTGCGTTATTCGATTTTTCAACAAAATACGCTATTTGTTACAGCTCAAGAAATATCGGAGTAGTTTTTCTACTGAAGGCAAGGCACGTTCGCCGACGTGCTAAAAAGGCCTGCCAGTAATGTGGCAACCGGCCACTAACCGCCTGGACCCGTCTTGGGGTCCCCGTTAAGTTTACCCACTACAAAACCCCGCGAAGATAGATGAGACGGGCTAACCCGCAGCTTATGCCCCGCGCCTTCTCCTGCGGGGCTAAGTAATATTTCGCACCATAAGGCCAGCCATACCATTAATCGACGTCCCTTGCTACTCGTACGCTAGCCTGTTATCCAATCTACCCCGATAGCGCGAGTGCGACGGAAACGGATTCTGCTCCTTCCCCCGCCGCCCGCACACACGTCATGAACGCTCGCAACTTCCATCTGCCTGCGCGCTGGATTTGCAGATCTATTCTCGATCGCGACCTGTACTTCCCCTTGAAACAAGGTAAGACAGTTTCGCGTCGGACAAAACTCGGAGTGCACTTCTTGCATTCGCGTAAGCCCACACCGACACACGACATGGCAGAAAGTACGACAACCCAAGACCCAACCACATGACATTCCATCCGTCGACCATGCTTGTGACTACTTGCCTACCGTGGGCTAAAATGGCCCAGGTCAGTGGCAACCTAACCTGTGCGGATTTCTGCGAGGCAGCGTGCGCGCGGCCAATCCCCTTTCCCACGGCAACAATCATGCAGTGCAAGCAGTTCCCACCCTGCAAACCTCCTGTGGAAGAACTTGATGGCAGCAAGATGCCCCCTCACAGTGGACTGTTGGTTGTTGTGCACTTAGCACCGACTTGCCATGAACTCCATCAATTCCTAAAGCCCTGGGTGTGGATTGTCAGGATCATGTTACAGCCAGGGCCCCGTGCCCTACGCTTCCCTTTCCGCAACCCAGACCTTCCACTCACTTGGGTAATTTTTCCGGGTACTTTCTCCGATCGACTCCAGCGCCAGCGTCTCCACCAGACGCGCCACCTCCTTCTTATCCTCCATATTTTTTTGCCCTGTCCCTGTGGACGCCACCGGTTAAAAAGGAGTGAACGGGGGGGACGAGAGGGTGGTGCAGTGTGGTCCCCACAGGGCACCGTGCACGCAAAATCAACCGAGTCCCGTCCGTTGACCATGATGTCCCACAACCGATCGTCATTCCGGTTTAAAATGTTCCTGAGTGCGAGCACGACATCAAAAATATTGGACCCTTGGCTGCCGTTATCCTGCTCCACCCAGTCGTTACTATCAGTCACTTCCCTAATTTTTTCCGCCAGCTCGGCTCGGGGCCAGCGCGATATGCCATCCGCTGAAGTGTTTTGCACGCCGGGTATGTGCTTGGCAGCGTAGCTCCACCCGCCCTTGATTTCGAGGCGGCTGGGAGTATCATAAGTAAAAAACTCCCTCCTGTATTCCGTCCCGCCACGCTTATTTACCCACGTGACGGCGACCACGCTATCGCCACGCATCGCGATCGGATCTCCTACCGATACTGGTCTGTCCCCCGTCAATACAAGCATCACCCACGCTGTTACTACCATCCCCAGCAGTTCTAGCAAGTTGATCGTGACGGTACAAGTTTCGCGTCGTGGTCCTTCCGTTTCAGTTCTGCCGTTAGTCTGGGTGGTAGGTCGCGTCTCCAGTATACCTTATTCTCGACGCAGTGCCCACCGACCGCTTTGAAATTGCCATCGGATATGTAGTACCGTTTGGTCGGTCGTTTTACCGCGGTGTAGCAGGACGCACGAAATGCCTCCCCTACTTGTAGAAGCTTGCAATTTATCGCCCACTTCCAAAAGAGGAGGTCGGTGTGAAACTCTCTGCCTAGTCTCACGCCGTACGGATTCCCAGGGTTTCGCTCATTATGCAACCCCGTGAGCCTCAACAGTCTCCACGCGAAATACCTGCCGGCGCCTACTACGTATGTCAGATTCCAGAGCTTCCCTGCCGTACTGAGGACGCCCCTCGCTTTAGCGTGCCGTCTGCGCGTAGGCCAATGATCGACCAATCAGAAAACTGCGGGCACGAAACCCTTTTCTCTTTCGATCGCTCCGCTTTTTTCGCATGTCAAGGAGATTCTCAAACGAGTAGTGTGAAAGCTTATGGTGAAGCCCAGGGCATCAATGGTGGAGTCCCAATCTGCACTCTTTTTTTTGCGCTAGGATCGGCGTGGCGCCTTCCTCGCCCGGTCCGAACAAACGTGCGTGATTGGAGGCTAGTGAGGCAGAGGCGATGAACACGGACGAGTCTACGTCTGCAAGCTGCACCTTAAATAGCGAGTAGTCGTCCACGTACACGGCAACAAAGAAGGGGTCCGACCCCCCCGCCCCACGATTCTCTCGATTTTTTTGCATCGGCGGGTACAGTCGTTGGGTTTCCTCCTTCTCACCGGTCTATCGTGAGCCATCATGTCTCTTCCCTCTCTCAGTATATGGGCCGGCGTCGCCGTGGTGTTACAGTCGAGCGTGTTCAGCGACTGCCGACTTCACGCCCCAGGAACCCGGTGATCTGACCAGATGAACGTCAAACGGAAATCGACTACCACCAATTCCTCCACCGTATAGCAGAAAATGCGTGCCTCATCGGGGTCTATTCTAATACTTAGAATTAATTCGAAAGGCATCAGACACGTCAGCCTTGCTCATCTCGAATAAGGCTTGGTCGGGTATCTTCTTTCTCCGGCTGACTACTTCCGCGAGGAATTTGGGCAGGGCCTCGGCGCACAGGCACTGAGGCGCGCTGTCCGAATCGGTGTCTGCGTGAAATCCTCCTTTCTTCTTGCCGTTCTGCGTCTCGAAGGAGAAGTCGTACATTTTGAAAACCTTATGTGTGACGACTGCTGCCAGCGGTGACACCCGTCGGTTCCGAATTTCGTGCGCGGCGGCTTTCTTGATCACGAGACATTTCTGACGTCTCAAGTCTTCACGAAGATTTTCTCAAACCATTGGCGAGTATCCGGAGGCGCTGCTGTTGTTACCATACTTTAGGGCGCGCTCCATACCCCACCTGTGGGGTACTGCCTTCGCCGGGACCCCTCAAGTAACTATCGTGATTTGTTGATCAATGGCCCCCAAACCTTTTGTGCCGCCAAAATACCGCTGTATTTGCGTGGCGTCTACCGGTGGGTCTATCAGAGACCCTCCCAGCGCTGTGGCGACGTCGCCCACGACGCCGCGGAAATGTCTCGTCAGGTCGGTGTCAATATCGGCAAGCTTGTACAGCAGCTCTTGTTTGCTGCGTGCATCTAGGTTTTCCTCTCCTCTCCAAGGTTGGCTCTTTCTGTATGCCAGGTCCGTGCCATGAGCTCGGTCTGCGGTCGACTGAGCGACTCCCCATCAGGAAGCCGCGAGCGTGCTGACCCGCTACCTGTCCGCTACTCGACCCGATCGAACGTGTGCTTGGCCACTCGTTACCGGCGCATTTCGCCTCACCTCGTCTCTGACGGCTACTGTTTCGATCCTGTGAAGTGCATGTGTTCGAGCACATACAGGCTTGTTGGCATCCCTCGTTTTGTATGAGGGTAGTACGGTGCAAACTGCCACCGGTCAACGGTCCCTCGAAGCGATCCTTACGCCGGGTCAGTACAGTCGACCGCGCAAGAAGTGGATTACGGCCCTCTGACTCCGGCCGCGGTACCGTTGTGAACCGCTGCCGTCCCGCTGGGTATCTGTCCCTCTGTTTGCTCCCGTTCTTTCTTGCGTTCTGTTGTGTATTTGTTCGGGGTACGCTCGTGGCGCGTTTGGGGGTGACCGGCCCCACTACCTTGGAGTTTTGCTCTGAATTGAGCCTCGCGCGAGGTCGTCACGGACTACCCTCGCTGTAGGGGAAACCTGTCCCTTGGGAACAACACCCGCGCACGCGATCAACAGCTGATTGTGAACCTTCCCATGTCTGAAGAGACAGTGAACGTAGCCCTGGGGAACCTAGCCCTCGTGCACAAGCGGCGGTTGAATGAGCCTTCCGCGGTTCGGTACTGGCGACACGCGTGGAAGGGGGGGACCGAGCCTTGGGGGGGCGAGCTCTCGCACTCGCACAATTGCCGACTGCGAACTGGATGTCTCGTCTGAAGGGGAAAGCGGGAACCCAGCCCTCAGATAAAAAATAAAAAACACACACCAAAGCTAAATGATATCGGCACAGCCGACGCTCGCGGGAGGGAAAACCTAGCCCTCGTACTTAAGCAGCTAAAGGCTGTGACCTGCTGTCCCGTCCGAAAGGGAAAGGAGGCACCCAGCCCTCGAAAACACGCCAAAGCTGAATGCGCCTCTCTCCATGTCGGCACAACCGACGCTCGCGGGAGGGGGGACCTAGCACTGGGGAACCTAGCCCTCGCAAGCTACAGGCTATGAACTGCTGTCCCGCTTGGAAGGGGAAGAAGGAACCAAACCCTCGAAAGCATACACACCAAAGCTGAATCAGCGTCTCGCGATGTCGGCCCGGCCGACGCTCGCTGGCGGGGGAACCTTTCCCTGGGGAACCTAGCCCTCGCACTCAAGCAGCTGCAGGTTGTGAACTGTGGTCCCGTCTGAAAAGAAAAAGAGGGAACGCGGCCCTCGTAAACAACACCAAAGCTGAACAAGCCTCTCGCGATGTCGGCGCAGCCGACGCTCGCGGGAGGGGGAACCTAGCCCTCGCACTCAAGCAGCTACAGGCTGTGAAAGCTTGTTCGGTGGACATGACGGGGGAACCTAGCCCCTGGGAAACCTAGCCCTGGTACACTAGCGACGGTTGAAGGACCCGTCCAGCGGTTCGGTACGGCCGACACGCGTGGGAGGGGGGACCAAGCCCTGGGGAGGCCAAGCCCTTGCACTCGAGCAGCATAAGGCTGTGAGCGGTTGTAATGTCTAAAAGGAAAAAGGGAACCTGGCCCTCGTGGTTGTCTGTCGTGCGCGCACACGTGATCATCCTACTACAACCACGAAAACACACCCGAGTGCTCGCGCGAAGAGAGGGCAGGGGAGAGGCGATCTGGGATGGACGGTACGTGAATCGACCTACCCGGGCTATCCGCGCTTGACAGTGCAGTACGATCCCGTCTGGTCTGTCCTGCTTGTCCTATCGCCAGTCCATTTGTGGCACGCTATCACTCACTGTGCTGCGTAATTCGTGTTCACACCACGCTGGTTTGTGTCGGACACTCACCGTGAAACAAGGCCAGCGAAACCAATCCGGGTGTGGGAGCGCGGTGAGTCCCACGGACCTCAAGGCGTCTGCGAAAGCCTCGCTTGCTCCTCCTGGCTCCCCCTCTCCCGTGGTCGGCCCTGCCTGGCTCCAGGGCCCGTATTGTCAGTTGCCGCCCCCGCCCCTGGCCGCTCCAGCGCCCGAGGACGCCGCACCATTCCCACCGCCGACTTGACTCCTGCTGAACCGCGCGACATTCGGCGGCCGTCCCCCGCCCCCCCGAGTTGCGCCGCTTCCCCCGGGGCCGGAGGCCTGCAGCTGCTGGGGCGGAGGGGGGGGGGCGGGGGGGAGAGGAGGGATAACGTGTTTCGCGCCTGACCTGCCCCCCCAGCACGGGCTGAAGGGGAGACCTGGTGATGATCGATAGGACAGGCGGGCCTGGGGTAGTCGTCGCCGCTCCACGCGTAGCGACGCGCGTTGGTCGGCAGGTTACCCAGGGCAGCGGACAGCGAGTGGGAGGGGGGGCACCCCACCCCCCCGGGGCCCATTCCACCCTTCGCGACAGTCGCCTTCCGTCCGGTGGCGCCTTGGGGGGTCTTGCGCTTCCCCGACCCCCCACCCCTTGTGGGCCCGCGCGCGCGGGACCACACTTCAGGGCGCTCGACCAGACTGTTCGTGCTGCCTTCCTCCACGAGCGCCCGTAGCTTCGTGAAGGCGAGAGGCCGGAAGACAGGGCCGCTGCCTGACGGAGGTGGCACGAGATGGTGCTGCCCTCGTACGACTGCTTCGTCGACGGAGAGCTTGTACAGGGCATCTTTCAGGCCGGCGTTGATGGCCTGCATGAGCACGTCTCGCACCTGCGCGCTGTACGGGGACCAGGTGATGAAAATGCAAATACGCCCGGAGTTCTCCCTCGACCTGCTTGAGCGCATCCCGCACGCTCCTGACTGTGTGCGTGCACACCACCGGGCCGTCCTCCATGCCGTACTCGAGGACGGCCATGAATTCGGCGATAAAGGTGCCGAAGTGGATCTCGGCCGGCATACCCGTTGGGACCTCCCCCGCTGGCGCGGGCGGAGAGCAGTCTTGTACCAGAAAAAAAACGACAAAAAGCGCAGCTTCTCCACCACGCCGTCCGATGCTCCGGCAACCGTCGTCAGGACGCGACACACGACGCCGTGCGACATCCCCTCGGGCACGTGAAAGCAACCACGCGCCACGTGAAACTTTTTTTCCTTCCCAGGACCGCCACAGGTCTGCCGTGACTTTTCCGTGGGCTTTTACCACCGCCGCGCTGAGCGCGGCCTTCTCGCTGGGCCCTTGGGGCGGGGGGAGGGGTTGAGCTGCGATCAGCGCGCCCCCTCCCAGTAGAGGCTGACCTCCCGCGAGTATGCCCCCCACGGGTTGGAGGCCTGGATGGGCTGCAGCTGTGCCTGCTGATGGGCTTTTGAGATGCGGGCCCCGAGGGCGTGTCGCTATGGCCTGCAGGTGCTGCAAGACAGCGGCGAGACCAGGGGGGGGGGGGCTGGGCCAGGATGGGCCTCGCCCACTCTCTGTGATGTTTTCCTGTACCACCCCAGGACCGCCGACGCCCCCAGCCAAGAGCGCTTCGGGGGGCAGGGCGACGACAGCATCACCTGCTGACAGGGCGGCCGCGTCTCTGCCCTCGACGGCTGCGCCGCCACCGACGTCGATGAGACCCCCGGCCCAGTCAACGTTGTCGCCCATGGTAGAGGCGCTGCGGCGCGAAGTATTGCTGTCGAAGAAAGTCGATCGATCAAAATAGTCTCGCTGCCTTCTACCACCCGAAGGTTGCGATACCGCGATACCCGGACCAGCTGCGACTGAAGAGCCAGTTTTATCCCTCGTCCGTCCCGACGTGCTCGTAGCTCGTTCCCTACGCAGTCTTACGCTAACTGAAGACTGGACGCGTGCGTCGAACTTGTACGTCGACCTAGTTCAAACTATTCCATTACTCGAACTCAAACCGCCTCACAAACGCCAGTTTCCTACGGAAACCTGTATTTTCTGGATAAGACCCAAAGTCATATTTTTCGCGAAACTAAATCAATTCAAATTCGCTTTTTTCTGTCAAAATATAATTTTAAAAAAGTTGCTCGTTAATACAGGCGCTAAGAGTCCATCCAACTACCATAGAGCATGTTCCCACTGGGCCAACGCCCCCGAGGCAATCGGTCGCTGTTTGGGCATTATCGGCGACCAACACAGAGGCGTTAAATCTCAAACCTCAACGAATGGCGATCGGGGCCACAGCCGCACTCACAGCTACAGACCATAGCACAGAGTGCCCCGGCGGTGGCTCCTCCGAAAAAACATTCCGGTCGCAAGCCCGTTTTTTCCATCAGCTAGATCGACCAAGCGCCACGCAACCAAGCGATCGACCCAACACACGGAAAGTACTGTAGCTCAAGACATCGATAGCTGCATCGCCGTCGTTGTCCCGTGCGTGGCGTTTCAGAGCTTCCTCCGCCCACCCAAGCGAAGCTGAAAGTGATAGCTTGCCAGCCTGCACCGCCCAAGTACGACATAGGCCGGCGGCGGCGCGCACGCGATGATGCGCCCTGTCGCTCTCATCTACTTTCCCCCGTGGTTGGGAGCCAAGCGTTGTGTGAGATGCTGCGTGTTTCCGACCCCATAAAACAAACGACAAAAACACCAGGTATGTGGTTTCCCGACAGGGGACCCAAATTCGTAATTTTACGCCAAATCGAATCGAATCCATTTCGATTCATAAAAAATGAATCGATTCGGTTCAAACGTGTCCTTCGTAAAAACGGGGGCCTTTCTTATCTCTGCCCTTTGCCCCGTTTCTCCAAGCTTCCTCCCTTTCTTAACTCGAATCCGGTGTCACATACCTGGTAGGCAGCAAGCACTGATCCACCCTCCTCACCACGGTACTTGTCGCTATATTTTCCACTGAATATCTTACCGCTACAGTGCTGTACTCAGAACACTCTATTAGCGGAACCTGTCTTGTGACCACGGACTAGAGCGCCACCTGCATGCTATACCATACCATCTCCTCTCCCCGCGAGACACTCTCTAGACTAGATATACGAGTAGCAGGTGGAACGCACAACTGCAATTTCGCAATACTCTAGTCCTCCAGTACTGCACTCTTCAGGTATATACTACGTACGTATATATACCTCGCATGTTGTCGCCCTTGCTACGTACGCAGTATGTGTGCTTCGTTAATATCCGTCGTCAACTGTGAGGCTGTTTCCTATACGATTCAGATTTTGAGCTTCGGATTTTGCCCGATCGCATTTTTAGCTGTAAACTTCGCAAATCGAAACAGGCTTGCTATGCGGAAAAATCTGATTTTGTTGTGCGTGCAGAGATTCGAGCAAACACCGAGAGCAACTGCTGCTGTTACGGTCTGGCGCCGCGAAAAAACACGTTGGGTGCGCTGCACTGCGCGTAGGACCCAAGCGTGCGAGCAAACGCTGACTGCCTTTGGTCTGGCGGAGAAGAGACGTGCCGAGCGCGCTATAGTCAACCTGTCTTGGTATTTTGTATTTGACAATGTGACTAACTGATGCTGCTGTAGTCTACGAGTACGTATCCTCGGAGAGGTGCGCGCCGAGTGTTCTTTTCTTGGTCCCTAGGCCCAAGCCCGCGCCAGCCGACCGTAGTCTGGCCACGGAGAGACGCGCCGCCCGCCGACCGCGCGTCGGGCGCGCAGCTTTGTCACGATCGGACACATCGATCGTTCTGCTACTGCTTGCTGTGACATGTCGTGGGTAACATCTTGAACTTAAAGACCATGCCATTTTTCGATTTGAAAATATGATGACCTTAGCCGTCGGAAATTGGGTCGAATTCGGACGACCTGGGCCATCGGATTCTCGAATTGAAAAAATGCGGTTAGATTTTGTATATTCGGACTGCATAAGCAGATGCTTTCATTTTTGGGATCGAAAAACACACGTCTCAAGCTCGAAATCGAACCGCATAGGAAACAGCCTGAGATCGAACTTCCGGGCCGAATTCTTCCAATGCTTGGATCTGCGATCTGCATGTACACTTCAAGTGCCAGGGTCAGCGCTCCTGATTTTCAAGTGGTAATTTGCAGGGGTTTCGAGAGATACGATTTCAATGACACCCTTTCTCTATCGCTCGTGCCCCTTTTCCGCATGCAGCAAGTACTCTGACACGGAAACAGCTCACACCGCATATCACCGCCGACGGTCACCCAATCCTTGTTTCGTTCCTTGGATGTCTTTCCGTACTGTTGTAAAAAAGCATACCAGGTATCAAACACAACTAAACAGATGCCCGAACGAGAAAAAAACATCTACGATGCTTTGGTACCTGGTACGTTAATTCGGCAACCTGCCCGTGCAGCTGCTGCATCTTCGACTCACCATCAAGCCGGTACTTATCCTTAAGTGCCATCACAGCACCACAACCATCGCATCAATCTGGGTGCACCGAGCATGAGAAACTAGTCCTTCTGAAACACCCAGCATGCTGATGCTGCACACTCTCTGGTAGGAACAGCGGAGTTCGGCGAGCTGATCGTGCAGCTCTTGCGTCCTCGACTCACCATCTAGCCGTTCGTGGTGCTGTGATGGCACTCGAGGCAAAATGCCGGCTTAATGATGGGTTGAGGGTGCAAGCGACGCGATCAGCTCGCGAAAATCCACTGTCCCAACCGGAGCGTGCACAGCTGCTTGCAGGCTGGGTGGACGAACACTGTTGCATCACCAGGGAGCGTGCTGGTTATCACCATCAAGCCGCACTTGAGGCAAAGTACGGCTGGGTGAGAACCGGCCCGCCCCGCGGTGATGAAGCAGTGTTCGTCCACCCAGCATGTTGGTACTGCACACGCTCCGGTGGAACAGCGTAGTTCGGTGAGCTGATCGTGCAGCTCTTGCATCCTCAACTCACCATCAAGCCGGTACTTTGCCTCAAGTGCCATTGCAGCACCACGACCATCGCCGAACAATAACCTGAAAAATCTCTAGATTGGCGCTCTCGATCATATCAGCCTAAGTGCACCAAGCTCGAGAAGTTGCTTCTTCCTTAGCACCGGTCTGTGCAGCATATTAGCATGCTGGGTGTCGTCGATTTGCTGGTACGATAGGCGGAGGGGGCAACCATGCCAACCAACCATGCCAGTGCCCGCCCCCGCCTACCGCAGAGCTTATTGAAGCGCGCGTGAAAGATTTCCCACCTAAAGTACGAGCAGCTCTGAATGGAGTGCATGAGGAATATTTACCCCCGCCCCCATCTACTACCTTAGAAATGGATGGAGCACACGTGGATTATCCACCTCCACCCGCCCCTACTAGTGCTACAGCTGTAGAGATGGAATAGAGTGTGAGGATTACTTACCCCCGCCCCTGCACCCGCCCACTACTGTAGTAGAGTGCATGATGATATTTACCCCCGCCCCCGCCCAGTGTGCATGGGGCGAAACTCAGCCTGGGGTCGTAAAATGCTTTTCCGCTCTTACTCCACGCGGAGGCAGGAACAAATTATGCACGTACCTGGTACGCTCCAATCAGGTATTTTACCCGTACCGGAGGCGGGGGTGGGACTAAATCGTTCACACGCCCTCCATAGGCAGGGGCGGAGGTGAACCATCCTCGTGCTCTCCATCCATCTCTACTGTTGTAGACGGGGCGGAGGTAAACCATCCTCGTGCAACTCCATCAATCTCTACAGCAGTAGGCGGGGGCGGGGGTAAGTAATGCTCATGCACTCCATTCGGCGCGGGCGAGGGTATACAATCGTCATGCGCTCCATTCATCGTTACAGTAGTAGGCGGGGGCGGGGGTGAATATTCCTCACGCATTCCATTCAGCGCTACTCGTACTGTAGGTAGGGGGCGGGAGGAAACCATTCAAGTGCACTCCAAGCATCTCTGCGGTAGGCGGGGGCGGGACGGGGGGGGCTGCAGCTATCTTCACTGGATGTGAGGGAGAAAACGGGGTAGCACGCAAAGAGGAGCGTTTGGCACCACGTGGAAAACAGATCTTGCTCCCTAAAAGGAACTTCGTCCACTGCGTATACTCGCGGCAACTGCACGCCTACGTCTGTATCACAGTGCAACTTCAAGTTCGAAGTCCCGAAGAAAAGACCCTTCTTGTCTGTACCATCACGAATCGTGACCCATTCCTGTCCCCTAGAGGGTGCCTTGCTGTTGAACGTATTTCAGCGTCTCCTGTCGTGTGATCACGAGCTCCGTTATCACGCATTCATACGTTTCGATCAGAGATCGCTCCAGCTGAGTGGCCAACAAGAGCATGCTCAGACTTGCCTCGAGCCACCAAATGTGCCGACATTGTTCGAGATTAGAACCATCGCCTGGGATACGGCAAACTTTTCGCATAGCGGGCGTGAACGTATGGTGGCAGCCTTGAGAGTCGTCAGAGGAGAATGCTGATGTATTCGAGGACATCGACACGTGTACACGCACGCACGCCATTTTCACCGACCGCGCTTGTATCATACCCTGGTTTTGATGTACAATAGTGCGCAATTCCTGTTCATTTCCCGGGGTGACATACGCGCCAGGTCGGGGTGGAGTACGACAAGCGCTTTGCGGATCGGGCGCAGAAACGAATAGCAGATGCCGGGCTCGACCTCAAGGTAAGATGTTTACCCCCAACGGCGGCTGCTGTGGCTTCTTCAGTACGCCATGTCGTATTTCTGTAGCGGCTATATGTAGCCAATATCGACATGACTTGGCGCCTGTCGGGCTGCGAGTTTTACCCCGCGCGGCCACAGCGACAACAGTACTTCTGAGGATTACCGCAGAAGATCGAAGAGAGCGTGCAAGCTAAATTCCTACTGCCGGCGGCCCAAGTAGTGGCGCGTTTGTGACCCGAGGTGTGTTTTTTGTTCACAGAGGCAGCCAGTCAGTTGACTTGCTTCCCCGCCCGACTAATGACTACCTGGTAGCAGACAAATCCAACTATCTCACCTGTTTTTTATTGTGAGCGAGCGTAGCGGGCGGCGGAATTCCGCCCGCGGAGCGAACCGCCTTGTATTCCTGATATATATTGATCTGGCTCTTGCTGCCGGGCGGGGTCGAGTTTTGCGACGGGTGAAAATGATAACAGCGTCAAACGCGTTCGTAGGCAGCCCAATAAATGTACAGCGAGTGCCAGCCAACGCTCGATCGTCTTTCGGTTGCGCTCTACCTCGCACGATAGGGGGAATGTCCTCGTAAACTGCCTCATGCACTATCGGGCTGGAGGCGGCTTGGGAGAAAGGCGGATAAAGAAGAAGCTTGGCGAAGCCGTGGTCGCCCTGTAGTAGCCTGTCCGCCCATAAAATCCGGGAAACAGAGTGTATTACTCTGCATTCTATCTGCGCCGTATCTTGGAAACGTCGTCTATGTGTATGAATCGTCGTGAAGGGTGCCAGTTCAAAACGGTGCAGGTAAAGGATGCAGACGGCGTCCACTGCCCACTCTGAATTTCCCGGGAACCCCACTATCGTCGCCCCTGCCCTCGCTGCGCGTTTTATGTGTTTCTCGTGCCCAACTCGCGTTGGGAAAAATGGGCGAGGAGGCGCGTAGATTAGGATTATTCACGGCAATGTACTGGATATAGATGCAAGTGAGGCCACCGTAGTGTTTATCTACCTCGTCCCGTCGGGAATGGCGGCAGTGAAGGAAGCTATGGTTTCTCTACTTCGCACGGGAGCTAGGGTCGCAACGTATGGTGAGTAAAAAAAGTGAGCGTGCTTGATACTCGGTCATACACCTGCATAAGAGATGTGTCGCGTTGCAGGTGTGTGGTGGTGTGCTGCGCTCGTGGTGTTGCCGCCGAGCAACACGCACACAAAAAAAGGACGACCGCGCTACCAGTCCAGTAGCAGAGCTTGAAGACTTGGTAGGTGCTCTGGTTTGTAAGCAACGCGGATTTTGAACCCGATCGACACCGGCACCGTGTGCGCGCGTGCATGCCTTGTTCTACGCATTGCGCGCAGTTTTCTCGTTGCCAGGACTGACTCCTGCGAAGGTTACAGCGTTCAAGGCCACCAACATATACCTCTACACGGCGTCTTCGTTGGAACCCGCTCAGCCGGAATCGCCATGCGAAATAAGAAGGGCGTCCTCACGAGAGGATACGTCTCGTTGACACGCAGATATGAAACATGGGAGATGAGGCCGCGTGCTCTTGCAAATCGGTGCGGTATAACTCCGTGAAGGCTTCAACGAGTGCGGAGGGCCCTCAAAACATAGGAGAGTTGTTGGAAAACCTTGCCGATGTTTTCCTGTTGACAAGACCCTGAACTGGATTGGATTGATTTCATGGTCGACGCATGGCTACAACAAGTTCACTCACGGATTTTGTGTTGACTGCATGTCGAGAGGTGAATGTGCTGCTGTTTTTCCATTCGCATCCGGAGTGGCATCATTTTCGCGCTGTCATGTACCTGGTATGTTTAGCTCTACAAATCACATGCGTCATGTTGTGTAATGCCTCGAGGTTAAGGCCGCGGGTCGTGTATGTTTTTCCTTTGGCGCTTTGTTTTTTTAATAAAATTGTGAAATACGTATGTAATGTACCGGTTGGTTTCCGAGGGGGCTAATTTCTCCCAATCCGGGCAGTGTATATGGAGGTTTTACTGCCATTACGCGTTGGACAAGCAATGGATGTTTTGTCAATTGTTTGCCGGCTCCTCATGACTCGCGGATTCTGGTTGATCATGTAGTAACGAGGGAGACCGCGGGGGTACAAAGCATCAAGCAGATTGATACTGTGCACCTGTGCTCGAAGTCGGTGCTCCGCTTAAGGGCAAACGGAGAATCGGCGAAAAAAAAAAATCAGGCGTGTTTGAAAACGGCCTGAGGTCGCGGTTACGTTTTTGCCGAAAACTCGTAACAGCGACTGAGTCTCATGAAAGCGGGCACCGCCACTTATGGTGTGTGGTATAGGGGCCAAGCCGAAATCGGCGGTCATCGGTAGATAGAAATTATCAAATCGCCAGTTTGACATGTGGTGATCGGGAGTTTATCTTTCGTCATAGCGCCTGCTCTTATCATGTACGTACATCCGTAAGCTTGTTTCGAAAGTACCGTTCGAGAGACCTGCAGCTTCTAGCGTTGCCATCGACCGGTCGTTTGCTGGCTGGTGTGCTGGCGTAACAGGTTACGGGGTGTATATTAGTTGAACTTACCCAATGCGCTGTGGATTTGCGATTCCATATGACCTCGCTCAAAAATGGCCTGAAAACTGTATCTTGTATACTTCGTATAGGCATAACCGGATAAAAGGCTGATATTGACCTATTTTACTGCGAGTGTGCGAGACTGTCACCTACGCAAGGCAGGCATATGTCAACATGTAAGTCGATGATCCATGCTCAATGAAGTAGGGGGGGACTGATCTACGCCAAAAAATTACAAAACTTCCCTACTAATAGCGACCCGAGGCCCTGAGAAGGGTCGCCAAAGATCCAGAAACTCATCGTCAGAGACGAAACCAACACCACAGCTACCTCTGGCCTTGACCATGCAAGCTTTCTCTTGTTGGACGCTTTGGAGATTCCAACAAACGTGTGGAGGTTTTGATGGCGTCAGACCGTGTAGTACCCACTATAAGGCGGGTGCGAGGGCAACATTTACCTGCACTACGATGCACAAAAGCAGACGCCTGTTGTACCGCACATGACTCATTACTGCTTTACGAGTCCATATACTACAAAAGCAGCAGCAGTAGCAGCAGCACTCGTGCATCGGATGTATAAACCTGTGTTGCGTTCAACAAATTCGTTCTATTTTTACGTCGCAGTTCGAATCGCGCGAACTGTTCCTGGCGCTGCCGCCCGATGGCATCAACAACCTGAGCTAGCTTAGGGCTCTAGACCTTCAAGAACGTAGTGAACTACCGGCACTCCATCCCCAAGATCACAGATCAGCAGCAACCAAGGCAGGCTCGTCCGCCCCTCCTTTCCTGTACTCCTCAATCTCCAACAGCAGTTTATCCATGAAGTCGCCAAACTGCCTATTGGTGCGGTGAAACGCCAAGACCTTCTCCGGCTCATCCGCTTGGTCGATTTCCGCCTGATGTGCACGTCGTAAATACCGTGAAAGCAGCAGCAAGAAGGAGCGTCACTTGGAATTCGTGATTTGCAAGTCAGATAACGTGGCTCCCAATTGCGGGGTCCGGCAGCCCCTGCTGCAGATTACCTGGAACCAGGTATGTATATACAGCCGGTCGCCCCGGTGGTTCAAGTGGCTAACCTCGAATTCTACTTGTTTGAGTCCTGGGTTCGAGCCCCAGGTGGGTCGGACTTTGACTTTATTTGCAAAAATAAAAATAAAAATAAAAGGATTCAATTGTTGAGAGCGCCTTGCAGCGTGGGTAGGCACAATTCGATGCGAATCGACGAGGGAAGAAAAGGCTGAAATTTTCTCGAGATAAAAATGAAGGCACGTACCGTAGCGGGAAGGGGGGAGAAGAGCCTGCTATGTGACCCCGGATCTGATTTACGAGTTGGAAGGAGAGAGAGAAGAAGATGGGCGAAGAAAATGAACGGGATGAGCAAAAAAAATATGTATATATATACTGGAGATGAACTATGAAGCGAGCGCTGGTTGCGTGATAACGCTCCGTACAAAGAAGCAGATACATTATCTCACCAGATGCGATGACGCACATGTCACAACGCCTGTACATACAGTACATAATGCGTAGCAGTGTTGAGCTGTCACACCCATCCTCCACGCCAGAGGGCCGGGAAAAGCGGCACGCGTCGACTGCACGTCACGATCGTTCGGATCGCGGTTAAATATTGTCACACCCTACGCGAATGGGCGCACTGCGCTCATCATCGTACCGTTTGAACGTATGCAGAACACTGCATTACCTACGAGTAGCTCCGAAATATCACACAACTGTTCCCCAGTATACTGGGGGGTCTCCTGTGGCGGAAAGTCCGAACGTGTCTCGTCCGATGAAGAGGTGTCCTATTAGTCCCGTGTCTGTCAATCCGGTATTATAATGCCTGTCTAATCCAATTACTGGAATAAACACTGCATACATGATCTGTGTATGTAAGCAAGTTACGTATCTACGTAGTCAAGTGGACGTGAAATGGCAGCTGAAGACAACAATAATCAAATGAAACAGAGCGTACGCAACTGTCTAGAGAGACTACTGTAGAAGCGAAGAGAGGAACGAGCACACCGCCAACTGCTCGGAAGGAGGGGGGGGGCACCACCAGCCACCACCAGCCACCACCAACAACGAGCCTATCAATGGCTGTATTTAGCTACCTCGCTGTTTTTTGCTGTTTTTTTGCAGCAGGCGCACGCATGTGCAACGCACAAATCGGCAAAAGGACGCCCCTCGGATTTGTGGGGACACTGCGGTACCTAAAGCCAGTTGGCCACACAACGAGAGCGATTGCGAGCGTGTATCGAATCGAGGTGTCGGATGCGTGCATGCCTGCTGGCTGGGGAGAGAGAGCCGAACAGAACACATTTCGCACCGCACAGCACGCTCCATGCACAAACTACACAACGCGCCTCGGTGACGTCATTCGCATGACTGCCTTTTACGTGACCACAGCATAGAGCAACAGCAGCAGCAGCGGCGGCGACAGAGGCGTTGCTGCCGCAGTAGCAGCCGTCGCGTGTGTCCTTTTCTCTGGCGTATATTGTCTCTCAAGCATAGCCAGGTCAATCGGTACTTCGTTTTCGTTCTCAATTGTAACTTGCACGCACATCGTTCACACTTCTTGTTGCCCGAAACGGTAACCGCCTCCACGGCCATCCTACCCAAATAATGAAGCAGTACGGCAACGCATATCGCTGGTGCTGCATTGCAGTGATTGTATCCCAGAAGTACCTCGTCCTTGTAGGTGGAGCTACTGACTGTAGTTGCGCTGTTGGATAGCATCAGGTATCACAGCCGTAGATCATTGTTCTGGAGCATGCAGTTTGCGCTCTAAAAAACGCGGATATCAGAATCAGGCTACGTATACGTAAGCGATCGGAATGGAGAATCCAGAACAGGTTTTATCCCCTTTGTGGCTGTAAAACCCACACAAGGCTCTGGCTTCTTTTTTTTTCAGGGTTTTTCGCGGGTCATGACCCGACCCGCGGGTCGGGTCACGTGGTGTTCAAAATGTCACGGGTCGGGTCGGGTCAGGAAGTGTTCAAAACCTCACGGGTCGGGTCGGGTCAAGAGGTTTTCAAATCTCGTGGGTCGGGTCAGGTCGGGTTAAGAGTTTTTCAAATCTCGCGGGTCGGGTCGGGTCGGGTCAAGAGGTGATGAAAAGCTCACGGGTCGGGTCAGGTCATGACCCGCGAGAAGCGGGTCACTCGCCGGTCAGGCCAGCATGACCCTTGAGTTGTTTTCTACTGACCCGCGGGTCGGACCCGCGCATTCGGCTCGCGGATCCGACACTTCAATCACTTCCCGCTCTTCTCGCACCAATACTCAATCATACTGCTTTTGTATTATATTCAAACATTAAAACACTGCCAAATTTATAAACGCATGCCTGCATCCATTCATACCCACTACAGCCAAGTCATGTATCGCTGTGGGGCACTAAGGTGAAAAATTATACCTGGTACTGTTTTTGAAGTGCCGACCCACTGTCCAGATCCGCGGGTCGAACCTTCGGGTCAAGATAAATGGTCTCGCGGGTCAAGGTGACCCGACCCGCATGAAACCCGTGTCTCATGGGTCAATCAGAAGTTGGCAGGTCGGGTCGGGTCGGGTCGGGTCAGGAAGTTTTGAAATCTCACGTGTTGGGTCGGGTCGGATCAAGAGGCTTTCAAAATCTCGCGGGTCGGGTCGGGTCAGGTCAACATACCTAAAAAAATTCGCGGGTCGGGCTGGGTCAGCCGTGAGGTTTGACCTGACCTCCGAAAATCCCTTTTTTTAACGTTCCGAAACCTGCCCGAGGCAGCAAAAAACACGTGTGTTTCGACACAGCACTAACCGCCTCACAGAGCACGGGTCGGTCAGCACTTACTGTAGAGAGGGTTGGGTACACGGACCAGAAAGTCGTCGGTGGCAACTTTGGGGGCCGTAGATGATCTGTGTCTGGAGTTCTCGCTTGCGGCGTGAAGCCCGGTCCATTTCTGCTTCATTTTTCTGCTGGACTTTAACAGGAGGTAAATTTCCGACAAAAAAAAGGTTGATCCAGAAATGGGCCATCCTCTCAGAACGCCCCAAGTGAGACCTCCAGACACAGGTCACCTGCGTACGGCCCTCAAACCTCGGCAACGAGGGCCCTCAGAGAAATGGAGCATACGTGCATACATTCATGGAGGTTTTTAGTGTGATCCGTGCTCTATGAGGCGAGGACTCGCCCCTCGCGGCGGCGGTGGGTGCTGTGTGCGACAAATAACGGATTTTTCTTTCAGTGGGTAGCGCGCAGAAAAGACCCATCACTCCCGACGGCAAATGCTCGCGGGTTTCTGCACGATGAAGGAAAGACCTGTTCTGGATTTTGGATCCCGATCCCAGTATTAGATAATAGTTGGCCTGGGGCTGATGACTATTACAGGATCGAAAACAGGCATTCTTTTATCGAGCAGAAACCCGCCAACGAGCAGTGCAGTCTGTAGATAGGAGGCGGTCTGCCGAACAGACTGAAGCCTGGCTATGGCCATCATCGTCATGGTGCACTCCCTTCTTTGGGACCCAAGTAACTAGCATGGTGCCATCTGGGCAACTTTCCGTATCTGTATCCTCCAGTGCCTGCCTTTCGTATTTTCTTTCCCCCCCGCCCGTGATTATCGCTTTTTGTCCCTTCTTTTTTTCATCTCTCTTTCACTCCCGTTTGTACCTCTTTATGTCTTTGTTAGTATGGTCCGTTTTGCCTTTTTTTTTGCGTTTTGCTATCTGCTTCTGTTTTTGTTTTGTTTTGTTTTGTTTTTGCTTCGCTTCCTCTTCTTTTTTAGGTGTTTGTCTGCTATTAATAGTTCCGTTTTGCTTCCCTGGTGTCCGCAGTGGTGGAGTGCGTATGCTTGTTTTTTGTTTTTGCCTCTGTTTTACTACCGAGGTAATTCTTCCACTCCAGAGTTATTGGAGCCTGTCCTGCGACCACGGACTGCGTTGTATTGTGAGTTAATGTGAGAACAACAACAAACAACACGGGCCATTTCTGGACGTTGCCCACATGAAATAAAAACGTGCGTTTCGCACACTGCACCCACCGCCGCCGCCGCGAGTCCTCGCCTCACAGAGCACGGATCATGGATCGCTCTAAAAAAACCCAAGAATGTACGTTATTCTGATCTGAGCGTTCTCGCTGCCAAGTTTGAGGGCCGTTGGTGGCCTGTGTCCGGAGGTCTCGCTTGGGGCGTGAGAGCATCATCCATTTTTGGATCCACTTTTTCTGAACGGAAATTACCTCTGTCCGGTGAAACGTCGAGACAGAAATGGACCAACTTTCTCGCCCCAAGCGAAAACTCCGGACACAGACCACCTTGTATGGCTCTCAAACTTGCCACCGACCACGCCCTGCCCAGTGCACCACACACCCTCTTCAAGTGCTGTAGCGACCCGTGCTACGTGATCAGTGAGGCAACCACTCGGTGACGGCAGATATTAATACGGATGTGTCTACTAATAATAGCGCCGAATTGTTTTCTGCCTGTTAGACCTATGCCAATGGAAACCCGAAGCTCAAAAGTTTTTTTCCAAATACTTTTGCTTTAAAAAAACAGCCCAAAACAAATCTCGTACCGCCGCTAGCTGTGGGAAAAAAAAGATAAAAATGTTTGATTTTTGATTTTTTTTCCCCCCCAACGGCTGCAGGCGGCGCAATTTGTTTTTTTCTGGTTGCAAATTGTCAACACGGTTTAGAAACCAGCTCGTGCGACGATCGACGCCCGATCTCGACATAGACTCAGCCCACGGCCAACCCGCTCGGCACCTGGCAAGGCCAACGAATATAGATGACGGCCTCGAGGATATCAGGTGGATCCATGGTCCAGGGGGCGAGAGCTTGCCGGCGGCGTCCCACGGTATCCTCCCAAACATGAAAAAAAGTCATTTTTTTGCCATTCGAGACGGATGGAGAAGTTTTGTCTTCTGTTTTGTGCAAACCAGCGGCCAAATGTTTTTTTATCATACGCCTGGTCAGCTCCCGCCACGTGACACCGGCCATGGTGTGAAGACGGTGACTGTAGGGTGGGTCGGAGCCCCTAACGAGCGCACTCCGTTCAGAATTCATGACGCAATAATCGTTGGTTTTGTTGATCGATGTCTGTCGAGGACTCGGAATCTCGCCGCTTCGAACCGAAGATCGGCCTGAGTTTTTATCAAGCCGATGTTGGGCCAACATCGGCCCCAGATTTGCTTTTTCCGGGCTTTTCCAAACGTTAGAAACTTTTTTTTTTTTACGTGGCCCATAGGAAGCGTGTTCTGAATTTTTTTGGCGGGTATATTTGAAAATTCAAACTTTTTATTGAAACTTGGCTGTACCATTGGCATAGGTCTTGGGAACTTTTTTTTTTTTTAACGTGGCCCATAGGAAGCGTGTTCTGAAAAGTTTTGGCGGGTATCTTTGAAATTCAAACTTTTTATTGAAACTTCGCTGTCCCATTGGCATACCAGGTAGGTCTTAGTAGGGTTGGTTTGGGAACGTAAAAAAAAGGCAGAGCCTTGTGTGGGTTTCACAGCCACAAAGGGGAACAAATCTGTTCCAGATTCTGGGTTACGATCTCAGTAAAAGTAGGCGCCACGAAAAAAAATACCAGAAAAATGATAATCGGGGACTATGATAACTACTGACTGCTGTAACAGATAAATATGTACCAATACCAGGTACCTGGTACCAGGTAGTTTAATTACGTCAACAGCTCATACTACATGTTGGGCAATCGAACCGTAATCGTCAAACAGCACGAGCGTACAGAGAACCGGACTCACCAGGAGGCCTTGAAGCTTTGGGTCTCGAAGGGCGACTTTAAGCCACGAGCACCCCGATATCCGATCCCTCTGGTCGGCGCTCATCTGCCACTCCTCCTCCTCCCTGTCCTCCCTGCCTCCTCGCCATTGGTCCCGGCCCTTGCGAACGCAAGCTCTCGTTGCCGGCTCGGTCGCGTCTGCATCACCTCCACCGAATCGTGGCCGCTTCCTGCTGCTCTGTCCACCGGCCTGTTTGCTACCCGGCACTACTCGTTTTCCGGTGCAGGGAGGGCGTGGGCTGCCGACCCCGCCTCCGGCTTTGTGGACCTTGTTGCAGGCCAAGGAGCAGTAGGGCGCGGAGCACCCGGGACAGCGGTACTTGGACGCTTTTTCTCTGCAGACGCTGCATGTTTCCCCCTCGATCTTCCCCATCCTTGATTTCGATAGCTGTGTGGGGCTAGGCAGGTCCGACCGCTGTTGGACAGGCATGCAACAGAAGGGGAGAGTCGGGTTGTGAAGATCGTACCCTCGGATACTGCTACTACTCGGATAGCTCTGACATATATATCTACCCCCGGTACTGCTGCTCCTACCCGGTGCAAATACCAGAGGTACCTGAGGCACCAGTGTATACACAGCCAGTGGTGCCATACTGGTACTTGCTTCGCTTGTGCCAGTCTGGACTAAAATATAAGGACCGTTTGATGTATATGAATGTATTTATGGTCCTTAAATTTCCGTCCAGAGTCGTACCTGGTTTTCGAAAGCGTGGCTGACAAGCGGAATAGCGACACCCTGGAGAGCAACGTACCCTGGTCTGGCCGGAGTTCGTCGTTCCCGAACAAAATGGTAGACCTGCGAAGCCCTTATCTGGTCCGTCGGCAAGCGCAGGGGTGGCGTGTCGAGGCCAATGGGGATGGCATTCCCATCTTGATGTTGATCAACAATGGAGTTCATAAAAGTGAGATAGTTTTCTTATACAGGGGCATTCAACACCATGGCACCCCCCAAAAACACCTGCATCCGCGCGCCAAAGCGCGTACTGCAATCAGCTGACTGTTCATGATGAAGAGAATGGCGAAGTCCGCGACCCATAGATATCGGCGGCGAGCTTCTTCGTTGTTCTGGACGGTGGCAGCGGCTCTGGCACTGGGCGCGGGGGGGCTGTTGGGGTCCGTGTCTGGAAGTTCGGTGACAGAGCCTCTGGTTCCCGTCGATACTGCGACTTTGACGAGCAACATGCGGCATTGGACGACGGACTACGCGGTGATGTTCTACGCTCCTTGGTGCATCCACTGCAAGTGCGTCATGGCAGGGTTGAAACTTACGCGTTCGATGCATCCTGTGTTGATATATATTGTGGTTCAGCAACGACAGCTGAGTTTACCTTTTGGTGCGCAGAGCTAACACGACAGCAGACAGACAGCAGTATCAGCACTACATATCGTTGAGCGTTTTTACGACCCACGACTACTCCCACCGCTTCTATCGACCAGGTATTTAATGCCTGTAGCTCATTCGGTCTCGTACCTGGTATTTCATTATTCATAATTGGTGTCCCAATGAGTACGTACTGCGTAGAGATCTGTACCGCCGTGTACCAGGAATCGACCTTTTCACGTACCAGTAGTATATATATGAAAATAGCTCCAGGCCTCGTCATAAGCAATGCACTGCCAGCGCGTGGCGCCGGCGACGCGGCTGTTCAAGCCGAGGCCCACATATACGCAACCACAGCAGTAGTTGAAATTAGGGGAGCTCTTCAATTCAATCCTACTGTCAATACTTCAAGTATCATCAAGTCTTGATGCACTACAAGCAGTAGATGCACGGGTCTCCGAAGTCGCCGGGTCACCCCCGGGTGGTGAGTGGTGAGTCCCATGGAAACAGTGTCCCGGCGGTAATAAAGCACACACACTATTTGAATATTCGTGTAGCGTACTTCGTACCGGTATGACCTTGCAAGGGTGTTTGCATCATGGTCATCACGGGTATGTGATACTTATTTATTACGGCACTGCTGTTTTGTTGGCTTCGTGCTGGAGGTCCGTACTCTGGGGGCTATTAGAACCGCCATCACGTGGAAGACCTGTGTACTACTGGTATACATTTGCTGGTTGTACTTCATGCGACGTTTTATCAGGTATTCGCATACCAGGTACTGGTGTGTACGCATGGGTACTGCTGTAAAACAAGATATCAGGAGCAGGGGAGTGAACGGAAAACCGAAAGCCGTTTTTTTCGGTCGGTTTTTATCCGCTTTTGCTTTTGCACCACCGACTTTTTTTGTCGGTTTTCCGGTTGTCGAAATAAACAAAAACGAAAGACGACTCAGCTTTTCCGGTCGTTTTTTTTCCTCTCCCCTTGCCATCAACGCCTACTTGCCTCTGCATGTAAACCCCCAAAGAGCGACCGAAACCGACCGATGCTTTCGGCATAAAAACGAAAAACCGACCGAGTCACGCCCCGAGGCGGTTCACAACCCTGGTCACGTGCCACCATGGCACCATATAATCATGTCATCACATGATACCAACATAATACGAACTTACACCAAATCCTTCGAAACGTTGCCAACTTGGCTGATCTCGCCAAGAAACCGACGGAGAAACCGAACGAGAAGTGTCCGGTTCGGTTTCGGTTTTAGTGTAAGAACCGACCGAAACCGACCGATTATTCGACGAAAAAACGAAAAATCGGCCTAGCCATGTTTCGTTTTCGGTCCACGACCCCGATCGGGGGACAGCAGTTTCGCCCCTTGACAGACGCTTGTCAAGGAAAACGCATTGACAGCCAAAACCCGGAGACTTGGCGTGAAAATCCCCGTTTTTTGTTCGACACGTGAACGTGTTGACAATACCTGGTACTGTGTTCTCCAGTCTGATTTTTTAGACATTTTACTTCATACGCGGCCAATTCGAAAGCATGAAAAAGTGGAAAGCAACTGAACTACGTACGAGGTATATACGAGTACAGAATATCAATTTTTGGAAGTAACCAAATGAAAAGCGAGTAACCAGCAGCACCAAAAAAAAAAATGAGGTTTCCACACAGTCGGGCTTTTCTACCAAGGAGTAGGGGACACATGTGACACATAGAATTGCCCTTGGACGGACAGGTAGCTTGATTTACTGTGACGGGTTAAGGATGTCTCTATACCAGTACTCGTATAAAAGTGCAGAAGACACCTCAACGACTGTGAGATCGATTTGTTTCCCCCAAACGCCTCCTTTGCCAGCTGCTTGTGATAGTTCTGATATTAAATGTATGGACGCTTTTATACACTCGCTGACAGTCCAGTGCTGAGTCCTGTATCATACGAACTACGAGACAGAAGCTCCGCACGTTCCAATACATCAGATACCAGGGCACTATGTTTGCGCCCGCCCACTGGTAAAATGTGTTCAACCGTCAGCGTCCCAAACACAATGGTGCACTCCCTCGGCAACGACATTGTTTTGCTGTTCGGCTGCCATACGGCAACCGTTCGGGGGCTGGCGGGCACACAGGGAATCCTTTCTGCCGATGTGGCAGGAGGTGGCGATGCAGCTGGCGGAAGAAGACCCCAGACAAAAGAAGAAACTGGTCATGGCCAAGTTCGACTGCGAGCAGGTTCGTCCTTAGCGTCTACAAGATGCCGCGGCAGTGAGTCCGAACTGATTTGTCGTGCGAGTTTTGCTACTTGCTTGGTACTGTAGAAGCAGGTCAGTACGTGAGGAACGCATTAAAAATGGGAGTTTGATGCACACTCGGTATATACTACGGCGCCTCTAGCGTGGGGGGGAGGTTTATCGTTCGTGCGCGCAGACGATCTCCCGGATAAGACCCCGACTTGAAATCCCTCAGCCCCCACGCCCCTTGGGTTTATCGGAAAGACACAATCGAGACGCAGTCACCTGTGACCAAGCCATACGCGTATGTACGAGTACACGTATCGCCAATTCTGCCGAAATGTGTGTGTGATCCATGTGTGATAGATACCATGCCATCCCCTCGCCTAGGACGGCGACACACCGCTCTTCTTCAGGCGCGATGGATCGTACGTGCAACCTACATACTTGCACTGTGTGTAGCGAAGAGCCACGTCATGGAAAGGGCCCGCCCCATGCCCTGCTGTAGTGCCATCAATGATATGAGGCTGCTGTAGTCCGAGTGGTCTGTGATGCGTCTCCTCTGTTCGAAAACACCTTTACCTACTGTACCTAGACGTGACGGGATTAAAAAAACAAAATACAAACAAGCTTCACCACGGGCGGCGAAGAACATTGCACTCGTATCACGCCAGGCGCAACTTCTACCGAGCATCAGAACCCCGCGTCGACCCCTTGACCGGCGGCTATGTCCCATCGACGACTTGGTCACTGCGCGCAGGACACGGCAGCGGCGTCTTTCTGCCAGGAGATCAAGTTGCTATATTACCCCACCTTCATGTTTTTCGGCTCCGGGAATTTCCACGACCACGACCCGGTGACGGGGATGGTTTTGGGCCCCAAACCGACCGAACACGACTCCAGCGCTAAGGTGATATTAGTGAACTTTGGCTTCACGGTCGGCTTGAAGTCTCTCTCTGCGTGCGTCGCCGGCGTAAGTTTTTTTTTGCACGCTGACCGGCTTGGCCGTGTGGAGACTCGGGTGTAATTACTATACCTGGTACTCGTGTTTTATATCATTTATTGGAGCCAAGGGTTGGTCGAGTTTGGAGGGAAATTTAATACCCTGATAGGTAGAAACTTTAAGTGACGCGATGCGGACGAATGACGGTTGCGGTACCTATTCGGCGTATTTTTTTTCGTCGCCGGCGTCGACTGTAAAATCTGTTCAGGGCCGGGGGGTGGGGGCACGGGGACGAGCGCTCTAACGCCGCCAACTCTTCTGCGCATTTGCATCGATCGTCGCACCAATGATGCGTGATGCTTGCGTGTCGCTGACTATTTGTATGCGTACACGAGCGGGGATGGTGTGCACTCACTGCCATGTCGCCCCTGTTGCATGAAAGTTCCGTGAGGAAAGGCTGTCCGCCTGCGGTCACGGCGATGCGGATCGATTGTCATGCTGCAAGCGGAGTGCTCGCGAGCGAGGTACGTCCCCCCGTGCCGGGGAACTTTCCCATCAGCGTGTTTCGCTTGATCCCGCTCGAAATGTACCGGCCGGATTGCCTACCATCTTTTGCCCCCCGGCGGCGGCTGCTCGACGCAACAGTTTCCTTCGGGGGCCATGGTGTACAACGAGGTTATGTTGGACTGGGTGAAGGCGATGCACTTCGTGAGCAGCTCCAACCGGGTGATGGACAGGCTGAATTTTCTGGGGAGGGGTGACAAAAAGGCCTCTTCTGAGGAGCGGCTGGTGGCCGAAATCGAAGCTTTGGAGCGGCAGGTGGGTCGTTGTTGACGTGGTTTTCGCACCCTCGAGTCTGCTGTCTGTCCGTCGTCGAACGGTAGTGGTAGTCATCGGTGGTATGATGTATATGGTATAGACGTAAAGACGAGTCTCGACGCCACATTGATTACACACCAGGTATGCGTAAAGACGAGTTTCGACGAAATCCTTCGCAATCTGCCAGCATGTTTACCTGATATACGCGCTGTGGTTTATATGCTCGCTCGTAGTACCACACCGCTCTTGCCGGTGATGTAAGCTGCGTTTGATGTTGATATCGGAGTCCCAACGGGGACTGTGTTCCAGGGCAGAGTAGACGGGAGGTATATTTTCGTGGAACGAACGGCCTTGATCCTTTTGGGGCCGCAGTCCCGTTTCGGGGACAAACTACTTAGAATTAGACGGGTTTGTCCCCAAAACGGGACTGCGGTTCTAAAAGGGTCAAGATGAAACCGGCGGATGATTCGCCGCGGGGGGTGGGGTGGGGTGGGGTGGGGTGGGGTGGGGTGTGGGAAGCAGTTCTGCGCCGTGTGTGGGCTTTTGATGTCAGAGTTGCGGCAGAGGCTTTGCTTTGATGCTGTGGGTACTGCTGTTGTGCAAGAGTTTTCGAGTCGTTCGACCAAAACCGACGAACCAAGAAGGTAGTTTGCGCTCTGTGTCCGCGGCTCCAGAATCACCAGCTGCAGGATGCAATGGCTAGTGGGAGCGGCGCAGGGGCGGCCGGCGCGGCGACCGTACTTCCTTATGGCTACGGGGATCCTTACAAGGAGCTATGGGAGGTGAGGATCACGTTGGATGCTTGCAGAGAAAACGATTCGGCCGGCGTCGCAGTTGCGAGAAGACAGGAGCGCAGCCAGCCCCGCCGTACCGTCCGCTTTTCAGTATGGTATTGTTCTGTGTGTAGGCCAGGCAGACTGCACCAAAACCGACCGTGCTTGATCGGGGTTTTTTTTAGTTCTGCGTGATTTGTTGTGATGAGGCTTGTGTGTGTTTTTTTTCGGCTTGCAGCCTTTCAGCAGCTTTTGGGCGATGAAGCAGCCATCTTTTGACCACCGTGGGGGCGACGTGCCCCGTTTTGAATGCACCCCGGCCACCGTTTGTATCGAGTACCCGGGATGTTTTATGGCGTACCGCCCTGCCTGCGCACGGGACATGAAACGTTCCTGAACCATCGCGGCCAGCCGCCCTAGCCGATAGCGCCGCACGTGTACGTTACGATGCTGTCCCCTGCGTGCGCCAGGTCGACTACGACGAGGAATTCGACCCCGTAATGACCTGCGTGATAGACATGGCGATGCAGTACTGCGACGTCGAGGGTGTGAAGGAGAACGACCCGTGGTGCAGCACTCTTGAGGTAGGAGTATGCCATATACGTGCGCGTTTAAGCGGGCCGCCGGGCCGGGTTGCGGGATTTCTTGGGGCGTTCGTCCGTTTCCCGCGTCGTCGGCAGTACACCACGCCCACCATTACCACCACCACCATCACCACCACCACCACCACCACCTGGCAGTTAGCGAAAACACTCGGAATGGTTGTCGTGTGTCGTGTGGGGGTCCTGATCAGAACGAAGCGGTCGACTCTTGCGATTCGGTTGGAAGGTGCAAGCGCGTTGCTTCTTCGCCGTGTCCTCCGGCCCTCGCAACCGACGTTTTTTGTGTGTGTGTGTGTGGTTTTCGACTATTAGTTCATGCCTTGCATATATAGCGGAGCATGCGGACGGGCTGGGTAAGCGGTAGGTAGTGGGGTAGTGGTGTACGTACACTGCCTTGCCTCGAGGACGGACGTGCTAAGGAGAAGCTTTTTCGTCCTTCGAACGGACCAAAACCAATATGTGTATGGTTTTTTTTAATTCACAAGTGAACCACCTCATGTTTTTACAGGCCCTCGACCGTAACCATCTATTTGATCGGTTTATCAAAATGAAATCTTAGACATTTTTTGGGCCGAAACTACCGGCAACAAAAGAAAGAAACGTCCGCGAAGTGCAGCAAATGGGCGAACGACCTAAACATTATCAGCATACGTTTAGGAGCAAAGCAATGCGCGCGTTGCTTGTGGAGGTCGTGGTCCGCGTAATCCGTTGACGTCCGGCGAATATCAGCCTGCGAAGCGGAAACCATCCGATATCGGCATCGGGCGGTGTCCGCGATGCACTACAAAGCATTCCGCCGCCGCTCTTCCCGACTCCTTTGAAAAGCGGCAACAACAATATCGCAGCTATAGTACCAGTAGAGACAACAGCCCCTAGCAGATGCGGTGAATCGTACTGAGAATACCCCCCCCCCGCACAGTCAACACCTCGTAACCCAATGGGTCTTGCTGTTACCCACTAATGTGTCCGTTTCCCACCCCGTCCCCTGCTGCCGACACGCCTCTCCGTACTTTTTATATCGCCAGTCCTGCGTGTCGACGGAGTTCATGGGTGCCGAGTGCTGGCCCCCGAGCTGCCCTCTGCTCGAAGAAGGCTGCCAGATAACGAGCTACTGCCTCACCCCGGAGCTCCTGGAGGTACGTGCGTGCTTGCGTTGTTGCCCTGCGGGGGTGGGAGGAGGGGAGGGGGGGGGGGGGGGGGGGGGGATTCCACACCGTGGCATTCTGTTTTGTAGTTTCTGCTGTAGGTGGCAGTATGTATGTATCTGGCGCTTATTTACCAGACTACTGTGCGTACAAGATGCGGTGTGTGTACGTACGTAGGGAAGACGTCGATTGTAGGAGTGCAGAGGCTTTACTCTTCTGTGTCCGAGTTTGGATGAATTGCTGGATGGTGGGAGGCTTCTTTAGGGAGCGCTCTCCCGCGGTGCTTGAGATGGGCGAATCGGCCTGCCGCGGCTGCTGTAGACAGGCGTAGGGTTGCTCGCAGTGTATCCTCGGGAGACGGGCCGGTTGTTGCAAGCGTTGTTTCGGTTGTGTGTGCGTGCGTGTGGAGGAGTATCCGTGTTCCGCGGGGTGGCGCGTGTGCGGCATGCGTGTGCAGTTTACAGATACCCGCTAATGATTTTTCGAGCCGGATCCCCCCTCCTCATGCAGCTCGGCCTCCCGTGCACCTGCCGGCGGCCGCAACGTGGGCACGTAAGATGGAGGCTGGCGTGTACCTCGCGGTTAGGGGCGCTTGCGTAGAAGAACCGGAGGGCTGATGGGCGCCTGCGAGGATGCAAAGGACCGACGCCGAGAGATAGGGGGGGTTCCCAAACCCTCTCTGTAGATTTTGTTCCCCCTCTTGTATACCTGGTATGATACTCCCGCCGTTTACCGCCGCATGCACTCCTGTGATGTATATCCTCGCGCTATGTACCCATGGACCCCTCTCGGACTGCAACCCCACCTTTTTGGGGGGGGAGGGAGGGGTTACATTACTTCGTTCACCTCTCGTACAGATAGATCATGATCTATCTATCTGCAGATAGATCATTTAGTTCCTTGCCCGCCTTTGCGAGAGGTTGTGTGCAGGATCTGCGTAGTAGTACAGATCCAACCCAGCAAACATGTGCTAAATGTAGCATCACTCAGACTGTTGCGGGCCGCCCCCGCCAGCATGAGCTAGATCATACCTGGTACAAGATATCGGGAATGGATGATCTATCTGCCTTAAAAGGTCTAGATCATGGAACTGTGGGAATCAATGATCGGTCCGGGGTGTGGAGTAGCTGAAATTCGAGCGGGGTGATTTTTTCGTAGTGGTTGTTTAAGGGTTAAGAATCGCACCCACTTGTTCGGGGACAAAACAAAACGTGGGGGTTGGTGGGTTGCAGAAAAAATGCCGTATAAAAAAAAAGTTCAAAAATGTTATTCACCGGGTAGTATGTTCTCTCTACGAGACTATAGTACACCACACATTTTATATGTTTTTGTTCTCTCGCTGTCCCCCCTCGTTCTCCCGAGATGGATGGGTCTCCCTCCTCTTGCTGAACTCACCGCGTTTTTGTCTCAACGCTAAGGACCCCCCCCCCCCCCCCCAACCCGGCGATATGGAAACAACGCAATGAGCGCCCAAATGTTGGAGGTATTTCCACTAGGAGTAGGAACGATGCTACGTCTCGAAAGGGATGCGTGGTCAATGGTCAAATGACTAAGGCAAGCAACAAATTTGTACGACCCCCCCCCCCCGGCGCACGGCCATGCATGATTTTAATGAGTCCACCCCCCCCCCCCCCTCCCCCCCGGCGCGCGGCAGGCGTACGTTGAGATGTTCCGAAAAGCAAAGGAGGCTGAAGGAGGTGTAGCGGCGGCGAGCGAAGACGAACAGGGAGAGTTCTGGACATGGCCGGAGGGTGGCGCGGGGGAAGTCGGCCAAGGGTCAGCGGCAGCAGAGGCGGCAGGGGGGGATTTTGGCGCGGACGAGGCAGGGGCGTCCGGCAGCACCCTCCCGCCGTTCCTCGGGCGACGGCCAGCCGCCGCTTCTTCCCCTGGAGGCGGTGGGGTGGAGAGGGCGGGAGACGAGAGGGGGGACTCCGTGGCGGGATAGAGGGGTTTTTGGTGTGGTGTGATGCGGTTTGGAGTGGCGTGCTGCAAAGAGGCTGTAACATGCCAGATGCAGCAAAACAGGAGCCCGCGGTTGGTTTGATATTCTCTCCTTTCGACCCCTCCCCCCCTCCGATATACACTGAAACTATTAAGATGCAAACAAAAGAGGCCTTCTTGCCCCCCCCCTTTTTTTACTATTGCGAACATTTTGTTTATGTACGTACAGTATTTTCAAGTATGTTGCAGGTGCAGTGCTATAAAGAGGCTTTTGCAAGGCCGACAAGAGACGCTCCCTCTCACACGCCCGGAAAAACTGAGACCGGTCTTCTACTTATAAGCATATCCGGTGTGCCTTTGGAGCCGTGCTGGTTTCGGCGCAACCAGCACAGATGGCCCTGCGTGCTCAGCCTTAGAATGTTTGGAACGTCGCGGGGGAGGGTGCGGATCACGTGCGTACGTGTTTTATCGTGTGATGCAGCAGCAGCATCAGGTATGGATGGTAGTTTTTAAATATTTTTCAGTCAGTCCGGTCGTCGCTCGCGTATATATTCTTCCCAGCGGTCATCAAAAAAAAAAGTCGTCTTTCTTTTGCGTTTGGGTGTTTGAGCAGCTTTTTTCGTATTCCCAGTCGTCAGATGCCGTCGTTTCTGTTTGGACGCTGCGTACGAGCACGTTATTTTTTTATTGATTTGGTGGTATTATAAACGGGGAAATGTGGGAAGTAGATTTGATGGTGGGCTGGAATTGGGCTGGCGCGTACCGCAACGAAAACGATACGTACAGCAGTGCCTCTGCTGTGTACGTACGCGTAAGCTGTCGTCTATGTACGCATAGCCGTCGCTTGTGAGCGGGGGGGGTGGGGGGGCGGGGGGGGGGGGGGGTGTACTCGATAAGAGAGATGTACTCGATCTCACGCATGGCCGTAGTCGTATGACCATGGGGGGGTGAATATTCGATCTGCTGCTCGACACAGCGTTCGAAAGGGAGAGAATCCTAGTACCAACGTACCAGGTACTGGTACGACATACCTCAAAACATTGTGGTTATTGTTCATGCCATATTTTCTTTCGGGTATGGTTTTTCTGTCATTGGCGGCGTTTTCCCACGCGCTTTGGTATTTTTTGCGCAGCTTTGCCTCCCACGGAACGAAACAGATAATAGAACCGAATGTAGACCGATTCCCGACGGGCTCGCGAAGTGAGATCGGCAGAGACTACAGCAGTAGGTAGGGAAGAGTGTAGAGCGGAACGACGACGACTGCTGCGACGAGCTATTAACTCTGAGGAAAGAAGAAAGAAACAAAAATCGTATGGGATTTTCGAGAAGGAAGACGTAACGAAACCGAATGACGATTTATATTTTTTTTGCAGCACGGATCACACGAAGCAGCTCGGGCTGTTGGGTGAAGCAGCATCGACCATAATACAAAGCAGTCCCGACTGTTGGGTTCAGCAGCACCGACCAACCACACGAAGCAGTCCAGGCTGTTGGGTGAAGCGGCTTCGACCACGCCAAGCAGCCCGGGCTGCTGGGAGAAGGGGCAGAAAAACTATTTATCTGGAGATGTTCAGAGGGAAAAAGTGACCAAACCGAAGGACGATTTTTCCCGGCATCGACCACACGAACCAGCCCGGGCCGCTTCATGAAGGGATGATGACGAAGTAATGATAGTAACCGACTCGACTTCAACATTGCAAGGAGTTTTTGCGACACACGCGCGCATTGTGGCACTACTCGTCGTATACCGTAGAGGCGTTCTACGACAGAGGTTGACCCTTCGTTTTCTGAGGCTCCTCACTTACGGAGCTCCCTACCTCGCCCGAAGACTGACGTCAGCTAAAATCAAATTGCATCCCGACGAATAATTTGATGGCCCAAGTATACCGAAACATCATTGATCGAAACAAAGGCTGGAATCCCGACGTTTTTTTGGGTGTTTAACCCTTTTAGTACCGCGGTCCCGTTTTGGGGACAAACTACTTAGAAATTGACTGGATTGTCCCCAAAACGGAATTGCGGTTCTAAATGAAACCCCGTCGTTCTGAAAACGTATTCGCGGAAAATGTGCTGCCTCTATCGTAGAACGCGTACGTAATATACACGGTTGTTAGGACCGCGCTTCTCATACTGGTATACCCTATTGCCCTTCCATATTATCCCCCCCGTACGATGTCCTGTCCCCCACCCCCTCCCCCCCTCCGCCAAATGGTCGAAAATGTGGTCAAAACGCTGTGTTATCTCCGGGGTGTTAGCGTTGTCTGTTTTCCTTGACGAGATTCCTCCTTAACCCCTTAACACCGGGGACAACGTTTCACTAAAAAAAATACCTGGTAGTCGCTGTCCACGGGGGGGGGGGGGGGGGGGGCAAATCAAAATATCGATGCCACCCCGCTGGGGGGCAACCTAAGTAAATCTACTACAGTACTACTGCTGTGGTACTGTACGATCGCTGTGCTCCCACTATTACGGGGGAACCTAAGTATATAGGACCAAATATTGTTTAGTAAAAATTGCGAAATATGTAGGTTTTTTGTCTGTACCGTGGGTCCCTATCGAATACGGCCCCCCGTCATAGACGCATCCACGTTTTTTTTACCGCCCCGACGTTTTTGGAGACAAACTATTAATAGTGGGATTTATTGTGGGGAAAAAATGAGGTTCCCACGACACGGCGAGACTTCACGGCGGCCATTGAGCACGAGCGCTCCTCGGGTTGAGGGCGTGAACCGACCACAAGAGGACAATTGCGAGCATGCGGATGCATCACGTCCCAAGGGTTGATTCCAGGCCCACTTCATGATGTTTGGATATATATCGTATCGAACGCTTTTTTTTACCCTCCCGCCATCTCCTGGCACCCCCGTTCATCTGTGCCGACACTGAACGAAAAGGCTTAGGTTCGGCGTACATACGTGTCGTATCGACTAACCAAAAATCGCGCCATCGATTCCATGTTTTTCGTTTGTTTGTCTTATCGAAGGCGATCTATCGTGTCGACTTCCTTTAATACTTCAAGGCCCCCACACACTGTGGTGCGCATCTCCTGTTGCGCATAAATCACGCAGTCGGCTGCTCATTTCAGGCGTGTTCACGTCTCGGCAGTTCACATAAATGCATCCCTCGCGCCCTCGAACACTGCGCGAGGAAAGTCGGGAGGAAGGTTATCCAGCCTGGATGCCGAAGTATCGTGCCAGGTATTACCAATGGCATTGATTGCTCCGTTTTATCGCATCATATTATGCAACTCTTCTCCATAGTCTTGACCATGTCACTCGCCAGATCCTGGTACTCGGCAGAATATGTTGGCCGTCATATAGACCACACCTGGCGCGCGGCGCACACCTGATGCGTACCAAAAGCAGGCAGTCGACTGCTCACGCTCGCTAGAGTCTACCAGTCGGAAGGGACTTCACCACTCCACGAACACAGCGCGGGAAGAGTCGGAAATGGCTCCCCGCCCGGCTTAACGTCGAAGCCTCGTGTGTGCGTGTGGTAAATCGTGCAGCTAGTGCACCACCTTTCATCTATCTATGCTATAGCATCACTCGCCGCCCGTCACCCTATTATACCTGCCGTGTTACTCACACGCTCTTGCACCAGACAGGGGATCCCGCCGTTGGCTGCTTTCTAGACCACACCCAGTGCGCGTTTTGTGCGCAACTGACGAAAACAGTCAGCTGCTCGCGTATTCGTGAGCTGAAGTCTCGGGGAGGAGCTCACAACTACACCCCTCACGCGGTGCACAACCACACAGCGCGGGAATAGTACAGTAAGTAGGAAGGATAGCCACCCGGGCTGAACGCTGAAAGCTTCACCTACCCACAACAGTTCGTGTATCACCGCTACATAGTATTGCCTGCTCGCCTTCATCCTACCTACTCCTGCACTTATACAGCTACCATGTCACTCGCCAGACACTCGCTGTAGATTATAATACCCTCGGCTGTTCCTAGACCGCACGTGGGCGCGCACGCACCTGTTGCGCACCAAAAAAGACAGAACCACTCCAGCCGGTCACGCTTGATCAATCAACCAAAAAGTGCCTGGAGCAGCTGACAACTCCTACAACCCAGGCGCGCATGAATGCGGCACGGGAACACTCGAAAGGCTGCTCGTCCGGGCTGAGCGCCGAACTCTCTTGGGTGCTACGTATAGCTCGCGCATTTAGTACCAACTGTGATGCTAGCTGTATATCAGGTGCCCGGCGCCTTTTACTCGTGCTGCTTATACAGTGATACCATGTCACTCGCCAGACCCCTGCATGATTTCGAGTATAGTGACAACGGTACTATTGTAAACCGCACCCAGTTCCCACCTGCAGGCCGGTCATCGCTTGCCGTCCAAGTCTCGGAAAGTCACAACCCCCCCTCCCCCCCCATACGACTACTACGGCCATGCATGCCATGAATGCACCCCCCGCCTCCCCCTCCTCCCTCCCCCTCACGTGGGCACGAACAAATACAGGGCTGGAACCAGACGCAGGACGGCCGCCCTCCCTGAAGGAACGCTGAGTAAAATGTGCCGCTGAAGATAACCAAAAATCGATACCGGGTTCCTAGGGGCGTTTCGCCACTCCTTTCCTGAACGAGGCTGCGCAAATTCGCTGTAAACACTCACGTAGAGTCCTGATAGTATCGACAGCTCTAACATGTCCAGGACGTGACATCACCACACCAAGAGACTTCTCGGCAACGCTGGCCTGTCCACCTGAGTCTTAAGTACGCGTGAGCTCCTCGTCAGCCACTTCCACGACAAAATCGTTCAGTGACGGCCACAACAGAGGAATCCGCTCCGTGTACGAGTGTATGCCCACCTGCCGCGGCTCTCTCGTACGTAATACATGGATGCCCTCGGGCTAACACAAAATTTCGTTAGGAATACTAGAATAGAAAAAAAAAAAAAAAAAAAAAGAGGGGGAAAAAAAAACAAACGAAACATGCCGGTCGACAGACCGGCCGGTCTTCCTACTCGTTCTCGATATCCTCCAAAACGCTTCACGTATACTACTTGTAATAGCTGTATCAATAAATAGTACGACTGACGAAAAAAAGAACAGCGATCAAAGGACCATGGCATCGCCTCCGGTCGTCTTCTTGGAAGCCTGTTCCTCAACCTTCTCGCTCTCATCGAGGGGCCGCTTCGCACCCCTCCCCTCTTTCTCGCAGGCCTCCTCTCCCTCCTTCTCCTCCCCCTCCTTCTGCTGGCCGCCGTCGTCACTGTAAAGGAGAGCACTGTTCAGCTGTACTAGCTTCATGTCCTCCAGGCCAAGTTGCGTAGGATCGACCACTCGCGGAGGGGGCTCGCTCTTGGCCACCGAGGCATCCCCAGCAGCAGCAGCAGCAGCAGCAGCAGTCGCAGCGGCTTCCAGCAGCGCCCTCGCCCCCTCCGCGGACGGGCACTCCGCCAAGCCGGACGTGTCGTCGATCCAGTGGAACCACACGCTTTCGCAGCCGTCGACGGCCTTGAGCGGGCGCATGACGGCGTCCGTGCGGGCGGCGGTCGGGAATCCCGAGACGTGCACGTAGCAGCTGAAGTCGAGGGGGAGCGAGGGGCCCGGCAGGCATACAAGCTGTCCGCCCAGCTGGTGCGGCGTGGAGAACGGAAGGCGGGCGGGCGGGGCGGGTCAGGCGGCACCGGGAGCGAGGCAGAGGGAGTGGGGTGGCGCGGGGGGGGAGAGGGGTGGGGGTCGGAAATCCTGGTCTACACAACCCTATACGGAATGAGCAGCTACTTGGTGACCAGCTTGTCTCTATTTCCTCTGCGCAATGGAATGAGCTACAGAAGTTGACGCCTAGACGCGTACAACAGCAGACGCGTTAAGACTGTGGCGGCGGTGCGGCACGGTGGGGTCGACACAAGCCATCGTTGATCGCCGCAGAGTTCGGCTCAGGTCCCGTTTAGGCGGAAAACGCACGACGTACAGTAGTTCTTCAGCTCTCTTTTGCGGGCGTCTTCGCCGTCGCGTGGTACGTACGGCCGAGGCCGGTACCGCAACCGGAGACCTTCAAATTATCACCCATCGCACAGGTGCGGAGTCTCGACAGCAAGATTGGATGACACGCTGACCAGGCGAACGGACTCGCAAACGTTCCTGAAACCAACCACAAACCAGTGCCACCCACGCCAACTTATTCAGCAGCACTTGCGTTCGACAGTAATGTCCAGAAACAAACAATAACCAGTGCATACAAAAAAAAAATAGCACACCATACTCTGTGAAACTCGAGTAAAGGTCCATTTCTACTGCGCCCACTTTCCGGCGATACAACTGCTAGAACGCAGGAGTTGGGTCACCCTTGGAGCAGTAAAAAGGGGCGACGTGCCGAGTACTGGTATCTATAGATCTATATACGAGTATAAACCCCAATCCCGCAGTTCCCATTTTCCGGCGACAAAAAAAAAAACTGCTTTGAAATCAGAGCGCGTTCATTTCAGCAGTGATGAAAACGCGTCGAGCCACGGGCCCCGCCCACCCACCCACCCACCCTCTTACTCACAATCCTGAAGAGCGGGACGGCATTAGACACCACCTCAAGGGCCGCGGGCACCCCTCCTCCGGACGTCATCCCCTTCAGCTCGTCCACCCCAACCCCCAGCCCCAGCGTAGCGGACGCCGCGAAACAGCAGCCGGTGAGGTACGCGTCAAAGCCGGCCTCGTGCTCCTGCCCGCCCGCGGCGTACCGCTCCTCGAAGCCGGGCGCAAACGTGGCATCCCACGCCCGCCTTTTAAGCTCGGTCGCTGCCACCGCCGCCGCCACCTGCTCCCCAGCCCCGCCCTCCCCTTTCTCGCCGTCGCCTCCAGCAACGACCTCGACCCCGTCCCCTCCGCCTCCCCCCGGTGGCGACACCTTGTCTCCGTCTCCGCCTGTGCCGCTTGCTGGGAGGGCGTGGAGTACCGCCGCCGCCGCCCCTACCGTCACATCTTCTGCCACCGCCCCCGCCACCGCCACCGCCGCCACCCCAGCCTGCCCGTTCGTCGACCCGGGTTCCGTCGCCGCCCCCGCCGTCGCCGCCGCCTCTGCGTCCTCCACCTTGGGCTGCTGCGGGAACATGGTGCGGAGCCACCGGTGGCCCTCGCCGAGCGTCGTCGAGGGAAACCGTAGCCCCGAGGCGGTGGCGCTGGTCATGGCCACCTTGTTGTCGATAAGGAGCGGGAACAGGGCGTGCAAGGCCTGCGTGCCCTCGTCTAGGTCCGCCGGTAGGGGCCCCACGAACTTGTCGTGGGTGTGGACAAGGTCCTGCGGTAAGCAGAGGAGATGCGGGGGAAAACGAACGGCGATTTTTTATGAAGGGCCGAGGCGGCGGGGTCGCGCATAGAGGTGAAGAAATGCAGTTTGAGGCGGGCCGGGGCGAGGCGAGGCGGTTGGGGAAGGGTGCCCTTCCGCTGCACCGCGGGTATGTAGAATCAGGTGCTGACTCGTACCCAGGTGTGATGTATTTATATACGAGGTACCTGGTACATGATACGAGCCATGATTCAAACAGGGATTTTCTGCGGAAGGGGCACAGAGGCGCTTGGTTTCACCCCTTCTCAAAACTCGCCCACCGACAAGCTCGATGCAAAAAAAACTCGCGCTGCCATCGTCCTTGACATGCAGGGTAGGGTCGGTCGCCCCTCGGAATTGGACCAAAACACACACACCGCAATGAAATTAGGTTTGTTGGGCCATTTGGCAGGGTAAGGTGCGTGGGCGCCCCCGCCCCCGCCCCCCCCCCCCCCCCGTTCCGCGCGAAAACCAAACCCGGGGCGCGCATGTTCCTAGAGAACGCACACAAAAATCTTGCAAAACATCACACCAAAGTAACACGAAACAAAAAAAACAAGATCAAGAACAAGAACAAGAACAATAAGAACAAGAACGAGAACAAGAACAAGAACATAAAAAACGAAAGACTGCGAAGATAACAAAACGAGGGTAAAGTACGGAGAAAAAATAAATAGATGGTTTCGTCCGCGGGGGAAAAGCGCACCAGAAGTCCGCTGTGGGTGAGAACAAAAACAAGAATGAGAACAAGAACGAGAACAAGAACAATAACACGACAAAGGAGAATAAATAACAAGAACAAGAACAAGAACATAAACCAAGACTAGAAAGAAAAAACGAAACAAGGGTAAACAAGAGAAAAAAAAAAAAAGGAAGATGGTATCGTCCGCGGGGGAAAAAAAGCGCACCAGCAGCCCGTTGTGGGTGATGACCGGCTTTCCGGCCTTAGAGATAAAATCCACCACCCGTCGGAAGCCTGCCGCCCTGCGCAGGTCCTCCAGCTGTTTCGCTTCGGCCTTAACGCGGAGCTTCGCCTCCGCAATCGCTTGCAGCTTCCGGTCAGGGCAGACCGTCCTGGCCTGATGCGGGGTAATTTGGTGCGGTGCGGTGCGGTGTGGTGGGGTGCAGTGGCGTACGATGCGTGGTGGGGTAGTGCGGTGGGATGCGGTGCAGACGCGAATAGTTGGTCAGCAGAGAAGCCATGCGGAGGTGGATGGGAAGACACGGAACACGCAACTTGTTTCGAGTCTTGACATCGGTCAACTGACATCCACCGGAATTTATTTCTCAGAAAAGACCCAACTTTTGCGCCCAAACCTCGCTACAAAGAGTTTGGTGTCGCACGAAAAAAAAAAAACGAGTGGTCAATCCACGAAACACTGGGGGGGTCTCCGTGATGAGCAGATGCGTGACGTTTCGCTTCGTTGGGGGTTTTGTGAAAAACGATATACCAGTACCTATTACGGGGGACCATAGCTAATAGGACCAAATATTGTTGGTAAAAATGACCAAATATTGTTATTACGGGGGACCATAGTTAATAGGACCTATGGTATACATGAAAACCTATATAATTAACCATATTTACCAACAATATTTAGTCCTATTAACTATGGTCCCCCGTAATAGTAAAAATGGTCAAATATACAGGTTTTATTTCACCATAGGTCCTATTAACTATGGTCCCCCGTAATAGTCCATTTTGGACCGAAAACAGGTAAACACTAAAACCAAGCACAAATTACTCGCCAGGAGTCCTGCGGTTGGCCGGCTTCACACCGCCGCGTCTGATTTTCGCTTGTAAGGGCCAGGTGGTATACCTGGATCTGTCTAATTTGTTCAGAATTCACCTGTTTTTGCCGAATTTGCGCCAACCAGGGCACACGAACACAATACGCCCCGAAACGGAGAGATCATCACGCTACGAACGAACACGCGGTTCCACCACATCGACACGCTGTGCCTATGATGCGCTCGTATACAACACGATGGACACATAATGCAACTTGTCTGTCGCACCGCTCGTCGAGGTGGGCTCCCTTTGAAAAAACAAAACGTACAGCAACAGCAGAGGAAGTTCGTGCCGCCGTGTGCGAGCTGTTCCTCGAGGCTGGTCGAGGGAGAGGGGGGGTGGGCGCCAGACGTACTTTTGCTACATGGATGGCGCACAAGGTCTCTTGCCATATATATACATATACTGGTGCTGCGTGCTGAAGTGGTAAGGATAGCGAGCAGTTTCACCTCAAATCAAGCCCGACACTGCTGTTTCGTACGTACGCTATTTACGGGGGGGGGCTTGAGTTAATAGGACCTACGGTACACACAAAAACCTACCAGGTATATAAATCGCTATTTTTACGAACACAACATTGGGTCCTATTTACTAGGCAACAGAATAGTGAATGTGGGCGTGAAATCGAACAAAGTACGAACATATATATGAATGGAGTACTTCGTACACGACGCATGACAATCACTACATGGTACACATTATTTCAGACCGCTCACAGCTGTTGATGCGCAAAAACAAAACATGTTCACATGATATGTCACGGCCAAGGAACACCGCATGCGGCGTGTGATTTTACTCGGTTTCAGTATGCAACCTGTGTATGGACCAAATGGAGCAGGGGGGTACCTTCTTTTTTTTTTCAGCTTCTTGGCCCTTTTTCCCCCCATGATCGTCGGTTCTGAATACTGTACGATATGCGCCCCACCCCCGGGACACTACGTACCAGGGACGAAAGGTGCACGCGACGGACCCTATTGAGTAGGTAGCACGTAGCCGGTCGATGTCGCCCTTGCACATACCTCAATCCCTCGTGCGTTGTAGGGACCACGGAGAACGGACAGCTTGATGGCGGGAGTGTTGGCGCCCACGAACTCGTACATAAGCCACCGGTCCTTTCCGCCCATGGGGTCAAACGTCAGCGAAACTTGAGTGTATTCGCCTCCGCGGGTGGCCTCCCTGACCAGATCTTCCACCTTTCAAGATACATCCGCACAGCGCGCGCGCGAGGGGGGCAACAAGTTTTAGGGTTTTACTCGTTTTACCAACATCAAAAAACTTATTTTTCAATGTTTTGGCGTACTTTAAACGAAGTACCAGGTACAAGTTTTTATCCCCCCCCCCAAAAAAAACTATTGTTTTCATGTTGGTGTCAACATGAACAAACAGGTCGTGGAAAAGGCGTGTGGCATCCCGGACCCCCGACACCCCGACGAAAATAGTACTACAGCAGTAGTTTTTTTGGTGCTGTATAGTATCACCCTACTGCTTGTATGCTACATAAAGGCAGACATACAGAGAGACAGACAAGACACCTTGTGCCTCTTCGCGACCACTGGCTCAATCGGAAAAAGACAACTATTAATATTAGCTATATGTGTACATACGAGTATCGACGTAGATGTATCATAACCTGAGATCAACAAAACCGGAAGGCGGTCGACGACGACCGGGGGGTGGTGATGTCGGCCGGCGAAATCCAACGCGAAAGTGTGTACCTCTGGGGTCAACCAACCAACCCAGCGAACAAACGAACGAACGAACGGACGGACCAACGAACGAACGGACGAACGAACGAAGGAACGGACGAACGAACGAATGAACGAACGAATGAACGAGCGAACTACATTAGGAACCGCGCGACGCCACCCGAAAAAAAAAATGTGACACAGAAACCGGCAAGCGGCAGCGACAACGGCAACGACAGTCCTAAGCGGCAACCTTCAAATCACAAAAAATCGGCGGCGGCGACATTGGCGTTGTCCGCATTGCGAGTATACAAAATACACTAAACATACAATATATGCTGAACCCGTACGTATGTATACACGCGTACTTCGAAGGATATGCATGCAAAAAATGGGTTTCGACGAAGTCCTCGGTCTCACTAATAATATTAAAACATACCAGGTACGCATGTCTTCTTTTTTTCTTTAGATGTTTCTTTCATAGAGCAGTATGTATGTCTGTATACACTCCGAGCATACCTTTTGTAGCACACGTTTCTTCCTGGGTCGCCTACATGGCCCTCCCTCGCCCGACACACCGTAGGTTCCTATTCATTAGATGATTTGCGGTACAGCACATGTACCAAATGTGACAGTGCAAACTCTGACGGAAACCGTCAGGTTATATTCCTGTACGTATATACCTGGTACCTGGTATGTAATAGCTCATGTCTCCCTTGCGATAAAAATGCAAGACACGAACCGTAGTGGGGGGGGGGGAGAGCCTGCTTTGTGACCCCGGATCTGAGTCACGACCATCAATAGGAGGAGAGAAAAGAAGGGCGAACATACTAGTAACAATAATAAGCGGAAAGAGAAGAAAAAACACATGTACCAGGTACGTGGTACGGCGGTATGTAGTATACAATATATATATACATATAATTATACACCTGGTATATACCTGAGCACATACTGACTATTGTACCTTTTTACGGGCATCCAGGATCATGGCCTGCTGCGCTTCGTCGAGGCTTTCGAAGGTTGTTTTACCATCTCGGGCGGTGTGCACTTTCGCCACCACAGCCTCGACACTCCCCTCAGGTGCCGCGACGGCGACCGCCTCGGCCGCAGCCGCTTCCTTCTCGGCCGCGGCGGCTGCATCCCGCACCCATCTGGCTCTGAGCTTCGCCTCTATCGCCGCCTCGTCCGCCCTCGAGAGGAACGACACGCCGTCAGCAATCCACGCGTTAAAGTCGAACCCGTGTGTGCTGCCATGCGGATGATGCGGATAGGGTGAGACGGAGAGATGAGCCGAGAGGCGTACGCATGCATGATGGCGCAGCAATGCATACCAGGTACGTACGCAGCAGAATCGCGGTACAATGTACACTGTTTTGTTACACTTATACACGGAAGTGCGCATTTAAATAGGGTTTCCGCGATGGGAGTGCCCATCGCTCCGGTTGAAGGTGTTATCGAACCTATCTGAGCTCCGAAAAGTTGGTTATCGTCACCTCTACCCGTATAGAAACGACTGCGCGCGTCAGATTGTACGTCCAGGGTCGGGAAAGGTCGAGTTTCAGAAATTTCTGAGTTTTGTATGACTGACAATGTATGGGAAAAGCGAAACAGGGGATGGAAAAATCAAAATATATATACCACGTACATACGAGTATCGCTTTCAGAAAAAGAAAGATGACTTTTTTTCACTTTTCTCACACATAAAAAGTCATTCAAAACCCGTAAAATTGGCTGAAAGCCGTCTTTTCCCGACAGGGGGCACGTAATCTAACAAGTGACAAGCTGACAAACGTAACACCGTGTCCCCTACAACTGAGATTTCAGAGCTTAGTTCGTTGATTCTATCCTGGCTTGACGGCGCTACTCATTGTGTGCAGGCAGCTAATTTCGGACCGTAGCTACGGGCGACCACACAGGTGGTGTTCTCCGTATCTGATTCGACCCAGCGGAGTCGATTGCCGCGGAGAACAAGGTTTACATCGTTGATGTTGGTGGCGAAATCGACTCCGCCGCATAATTTTTTAGCCCCAAAAGTGACCTTGGGAGTTATTTCTATTTCTACGGTCTTTTCTTTTTTTCACCGAGAGAAACTCCAATGGTTGATAGTTACGGAGACGGACACTCGATCTCGGAATGCGCCATAGACACACATATGTTCCATCACCTGCATGTTTTTTTTGTTTTTTTTACTTTATCAGTCTGTCATGAAATTTAAGGAAACGTTTTGATATCCCAAACGACACCCAGACGGAGCTCACATTTCTCCACAGAGCATCGCTATTGATGAATGAATAAAAATGTCGGATGCTGCGTAATGATCGAAAATACTGGTGTATCAATATACGCCCTACATTTAGTTCACAAAGGTTTCAGCATCGACATTCAGCATCACGTTAAGCGGAACGCGCCAGAACCTCCACTTCATTCAGATCTCCAGCTCGCGCAATGGACGTCCTGCTCGCCTCATCCCTTGCAAGCGAAAACTTCACGCGCAACCGCCCCACCAATACCGCTCGATTCAGCAGCGACAAACATACGAACGTCCTAGAATTAAAAAAAAAAGGATGCGCGGTTCAAACAGCCACTCCTCGTCAGGGCGGCCCATTGGACTTCCCGCAGTCCGTGACACTCAGTGCGCGTCGTGGCATGAACGTGGCGCAACGGCGCAACCCTCCGCGCTCATGCCCGACCCAAGCGCGAAACGGTGACACCAACACCACCAATGCCACCACAATATCAATACCAACACCATCCCCAACGACAACAACACCAACATCACCACCCTTGACACCACCGCCTCCACCAGCATGAACACCACCAACACCAACACCATCACCAACACCACCACCAACATCCACACGAAGAACCACCCCGAAAAATGTGCCTTAACTAACCGCGCATATTAATAGACTACTGTTTTTGCTGCTGTTGCACAAGACCGGTACCCAATACCTGAGGAAAGCCATGGACGACTGCTGGCAGCTGTAGACGGGGTCCTTGCCGAAGTTCGTGCCGGGGAGGATGAAGGAGTTGAACGGGCGGGCCTCGAGACGGCCCTGGTCGTCGTACCTAAAGCAGCAGACGCCGTATTGCGTCAACATGAAACTTGAGCCCGAAGACCGAGCCATTTCGTAGCGTGCCTGGGGTGAAAAAGCGCCAGGTTACAGCAGGGCGGGGGGGGGGGGTGTACTCGATAGGAGAGATGTACTCGATATCATGCATGGCCGTAATCGTATGACCATAGACCCTCGCATCCCTACAATGCCGGGACGGAGCATGTCGGGTTTTCACCGACCAGGCAGACATTGCTTCCACCAAGCGCGAAGCGCCGTGAGGTGTCCGGCGAGTCGCATGAAGGGTAAGCTGCATCCTACTACGAACCGCTTGTAAGGGGGGGGGGAAGGCGTACTCATTCGTTGCTCGCCTTAGTGATTTGACCATTGACCACGCATCCCTTTCGAGATTATTTCCAGAGGTGAAGAATTCTGGAAAAAAGACTCTCTGATGAAAATGGGCCTTACATCGCACGGGTTAAAAAAAAAAACTTCTAGAGCTGCAGTCTCGTTTTGGGGGCAAAGCACTCGAGTTTTCAAGCAGCTTGTCCCCTGAACGGAACTGCGGCCTTAAAAGGGTCAAGGGGATAATCTAAGGGGTTGATAGCTTTTAGTGTATACTGATATTTCTTGTTGCATCTGCTATCGTACTGATCACGTAACGGTGTACCTTACGGATGCGAGTCGTCGCCCCCCCCCCCCCCCCCCCCCCCCCAAATCTAAATAGACCGGTTTTCAAAAGCTTGAATTCTTCACAATCAAGAGGCCGCGAAAACCGACCGAACTCGTCTAAAGAAAGCTCTCAACGACATTTTCTTCCAAAACCCACCGCTGTGGCCGCCACACCGTGGGCAACGTTTCAACCAAAGATGCATGATGCGATGGTTTTCAACAACTGACTAAACGTATTGCCCTTTTCGACGGACAACCGTAACAAAAAAATGTTTCACACTACAAAACCAGAACACGTATAATATACCAGGTACGAATCGGTTTTTAAGGACAATTAATTATAGAGGCCATGCACGACGGATTAGACAAAGTACAATTAGTAGGCCGTTGACCGAGGCAACCGCCGCCGCCACGGCCACAAACGAACAAACGAATAAACGAACAAACGAACGAACGAACGAACGAACGCATGCACCGCCGTATACATCCATATATCCTCCTACTCGCACCATGCCCCCACACCCCTCACACCCGCCACACCTCACGCCGATAATACACCTGGCACGCACTACGTACAGTACTGCAGCTCGTATTTACGGCGGCATGGGTGCTGATCGACTGCGATAGTGCAAGTGACACATGTCCTGACGAATCCACAAGAGCTGCTGCTCGGGTTCGTTCGTTCGTACGACGTACGCACGAGCGGGGGGGGGAACACACGGGTGGAACCTCTCGACAACTGCGCCACGTCTTTCGGGGACAAAGTACTGTTCGAACACTCGGAATTAGTCGCAAGAAAAAATCGGCCGTTACGAGAGGGTCAAAGTTAGTACATCATCTGCAGACCTACAGCCAGTATATACTCGCTGATATGGTTAGGGGTCTCTTGGGAGTTAACTTTTGCTGCCTGCGGGTTATACGAGTACAGCTGTTGTCTGTGTAGTGCTGCAGTAACAATTTGGTAAAAATACGTAAAGAATCTGCAGGCCTATGTTGTTGGTGGGTATCTCGGGAGTTGGGTATGGCTTTCTGCGCGTTACGAGTTGAGTACAAGCTGTGCAGTACAGCAGCGATGCATATTTCGTATAATGTGAAGTACGGTATCACGTGTATAAATATGATGAGTGTTTTTTTTTTCCCGTAACGAACATATGTTTATTATTTTTACATTTTGTAAAGGTCAAGAAACTATTATTAATAGTAGTATTAAAAAATTGAAACAAAGAGCGGGTATTTGTATATTTCGTGGAACGAGAATATACGCAACTGATCTTGTACATTGTATCACGCGTACGCCCGATACTACATTAGAAGCAGTACCATACAGATGCATGCACACGCCTACGACAGCAATGCAGACCGCACGAGCAATCGCTGGAGAGTGTGTCCGGTCGCACGAGACCGCGACAGCACGCACAGACACCACGGAACGCAAAAAAAAAACAAAAAAACACGTGATCGGGGGACAGTCCTTCATACGTTGTCAGCAGCAAACAACAGGTGTGTGGACAGAAGAGGCATGTTTTGACCTAAACGAACAAAAAAAAAAAACACCCGCCTATCTTACAGCCGTGGCGTCGCGCCAGCACGTTACGTACGTATTCTCGGAATGAGGAGTGCAGACGTGGCGTGTTTATTTGTTTGTGCCCTGTGCTGCTAGTGTGCGAGGCACGAGCGGTCTCGAGTTGCGACACCAAGCGTTCCCATGTACCTCTACTTCGTATACGAGCATACACCAGGTGCGGAAACATCCATATTCTACCTGGGGTATGCAGGAGGCACGACGGCACGACATGACGGGGTCAGGGTGCCCAATACGAAGGGCGGTGTGCTTGCCTCCTGTCGCGTGCGGCGTTACGACCGTATCCCGACGACAGCGGCGACACGAACGACAACAACATTAGATCAACAAACATAAAATATTACCACCGTTGCCGCTCTCCAGAAGGAAAGCCGAGGGAGGCACAGCAGTATAGAACTATAGAACTACATACTTAGATCACAACCCCTGAGCGTGCTCGGTTGGTGCATCCCTGGCCTCTCAGAGCTCCCACTTCCAAACCGCCTCCTTTCATTACTTGCCGGACCTTTCCCGCAGTTCTTTGTTTTCTCGGTCATTTCTTCCTTTTTTCTTCTTTCGTTTCGTGTGCGTGCGTGTTCTCCGAGCACGGCATCGCGGGAGGACCCGGCACCGTCGCGGGTGCCAGCGGGTGCTGGCGGGTAGAGGGGGGGTTGCAAGGAGCGCGGTCGCCGCTTTCGTGCCTAGGCGTCGCGTGCGCCTCGAGACACGAGGGATGCATGAATGGGCTTTGTCTGGCTTCGATTTATGATTGCTGATAGAGTATGTACGAGATTATAAAGGTCGTTCGGGAGGGAAAGATAATATTCAAGCGGTGCTTATTTTTGCGACCACGCTGAAGGTGAAAAAGGGAGGTGTGCAGTTTGAACACCAACGTTATCGAGCTGGCGAACGACGGCCACGGTGAGCACCGGGCTTCACGCGGGGCGGGCGACGGGGCTGATTGTGGCAGAGAGTGATAAAAGCTTTACCCGGACCGAATCGGTAGCGAGGTGGTCGCGAGAGGGGCGGGCGGCGTACGAGGGTGAGAGAGAAGCTAATGTGCGATTTGTTTCTTTCCTTCTTTTCGACCGGGTGTAAGGTGTTCCAATCAGGCAGAAAAATATTACACGAGAGGGGACGGGGATTTTTTTTCCTTTCCGAGTTTTCGGTTTCATTTTCATTGTTTTTGCTGCTGTGCCGTGCTGTGCTTTGCGCTTTCTTCGTACATACAGTACAGACCTAGAGCATATCGAAAGAAGAAAATAAGTACAGACAGTAGTACCCTACCTGGGGTGTATGTACGTACGTGCGTACGTACGTACGACATCCGCGACGCGAAGCGTATACGTATGTGGCATCCAAGCTGACGTCGGAGCTGTTTTTTCCTGAAGCATGGCGGCGGGACTCTTGGCATTATCAAGTCGCCGGTTTGCAATTACGATCCTTGAAAAAACTAAACTCAATCGTGGACCTCTGTTCGGTTCGCATAATTTGGATGTACTTTTTTCCTTCCTGGGCGAGCGTAGCGGGCGGCGTAGGCCGCCCGCGGAGCGAAGCGCCTTGTATTATATTCCCAGGGTATAATATATACCTGGAACACCGGAAGCATGTACCGTCAGTCTCCTCTGCAGTTGCGCTGTTAGCCGAGGTGACCTGCTGCACGTACGTACGTAACGTAGCACCAGATACTATTTTAATACCAGGCACTAAAAAAACTGTACCTGGTACAGGGTATTTAATAGTCTACGACACTCAGAAGTGGTTGCGAGAAGTCGGTCGCGGCTGACGGTAGACCTCTCATTTTTGCGTCCCCCCGGGAGAGGGTGCCGGCGTCGTGCAAAAGATGCAAACAAGCCGTATACTACTGTAGTACCATGATACGATACTATAATACGAGCAGTATATTATTGATAGTGCCAACATGATTTGCATGATGGGACCATACCTACGTAATCCACTCAGATGAAATGACACCCGCGGGCAGGCAAACACCTCGGCAAGCAGCGGCAAAAACACATATTCATATGCAACTATCAGGTACTCGTACAAGGCACGGCATTGAGGTGGAACGTTGGCCAACAAAAAAAGGTCGGCTGCTCATAGTTGCTGTTTTTTTTCCTATACGAGTGGAAGGGTTATACGAGTATCACATACGAGTATGCCAGGGTGCATTGTACCTGGTAGGTGTTGGGGCCGTATACGACACGTCTGGTGGTAACAACACACCTCGTGGGGCAAACTTCTGTACCGAAGTTCTCCAAATCCAGGGGAGCACTCACACACACAACCAAAACGGTGGTATTGGAATTATACACCTCGACGAGATGTTTCCGTGGACGCATCGCTTGGCATTTTCGCACCTTCCTCGTTTATGTCGAGAAACTCTGCGTCTTCGAAATTCGTCCGAGGGGGGTTGTTAGTATGCATGCATGCATGTTATGACAACACCCCCCCCCCCCCTAGGAGATCGATGGTGGCCACAGACGGCCAAACAGGAAGGGGGTAAGATCAATTAGCAAAACAAAATCACGTAATATACGGAAACAACGCAATGAGCGCCAAAATGTTGGAGGTGTCTCTATTAGGAACAGGGACGGTGTTCCGTCTCGAAAGGGATGCGTGGTCAATGGCCTAATTACTAAGGCAAGCAACCAATGAATACGCCCCCCCCCTATTATATAGTATGCGCAACGGACGTAGGAACTACGGATCACTGTCGAATGTGGACAGACAGTCGACAAAAGTTATCAAACAAAGACGAGGTAGGAAATTACACAGGAGAATAGATAAACTAGAAGTAAAAGAGAAACGGCAAGACTTCCAAGAAAGAGATGGCCAAAAATGCAGAGCAATTTCCCGAGCTATTGGAAAGAACAGGTACAACAAGGAACGATATAGAGAGGGATGATGCAGGAGCTAGGATAATAGAAGGATGGGAGAATTTGGTCAAGACCACAGCAACTAAAGTAATAGGGGAAAAGTTGAGAGTATGCAACAGAGCAGTGAAACGGTGGGATGAAGAAGTGAAAGAGGCTATAACAGTAAGGAGAAAGGCACACGCAAGGTATACATCGAGTAAAACTACGACAGGATGGGAGGAATATGATATACCCTGGTACCTGGTAGCTAGAAAGAAAGTAAAAGAGATGGTAGAGAAGAAGAAGAAAGGGATATGGAAAGACGTAGTAAATAAAACGAATGAAGACATTGAGGGCGGGATGAAGCAGATGTGGGTAGGGATAAAAGGGATACTGGGCAAATAAGCAGGAGAGGCTGACACGGGAATAGCTACCTTGAGAGCCCAGAACGGTAAAATGGTTAGTAGGTCGAAGGGAAAAGGGAAGTACTAGTTGAGCATTACCGAAAGCTAGGAACACCCACAGCCAACGAAACGTTCGACGCAGAATTCGAGAAGGAAATCAACGCGTGGGCAGAGGCGAACGTAGATGCATCAGAAAGGGAAGGCAGTGGTTCGGAAGGGATACAGAGAGAGTTCACAAGGGAAGAGGTAAAAAACTGTGTAGCTAAACTTAAGAATAGAAAAACAGCAGGGGCAGACCAAATAGTGAATTGAATTTATCAAGTACGAGGGAGAAGGAATGCTTACCATGCTGGTTATGTTGTATAACTGGATATGGAAAAACGAGTACGCACCCAGGAGGTGGAGAGAAGGAGTAGTAGTAAACTTATTCAAGAAAGGAGATAAGGCTGACCCGGGGAACTATAGAGGGATAACGCTACTATGCACTGTAGGCAAAACATTTTGTCAGATTTTGAACGATAGAATGGGAACGATGATGGAGAAGGAAGACAACATAAGCGAAGGGCAAGCAGGGTTTAGGCCAAACCGTAGCTGCGTAGACCATGGGTACACTCTAGGTAAGATAATCCAAGGTAGGAAAGACGCGGGACTACCAACGTACTGTTTCTGTCTAGATGTAGAGAAGGCCTACGACACAGTATGGAGAAATGTATTGTGGAAAAAACTATGGGAAATAGGAATCAGAGGAAAGATGCGGAAAAAGATGAAAAATATGACGGAATGTGCGAGAAGTGCTGTGATGCTAGACGGGGAAATATCGAAGTATGTTGATATTTTACAAGGAGTTGCACACGGATGTACGCTGTCACCCAACCTATTCAAGATATGTATTAACGACCTGATAGTAGCAGTTGAAGCAGCAAGGCAGGGAGTCACGGTAGGGGAAGATACAGTGTCGGGATTGATGTTTGCTGATGAATTCGTGGGGATATCAGAAACACCTGAAGGATTGCAGAAACAAATAGAGAACGCGCTAGAATACACTAGGAAATGGAGGGTGACGGCGAACGTCAAGAAATGCGCAGTAGTTGTTTGTAACGAAGATAAGGTGAACCCGATAAATTTCAGTTGGAAGTGGGGAGAAGATGAATTGCCGATCGTAGACCAGTATACGTACCTTGGCGTAGATATCTCAAAAGACTGCTCTTGGGATACACATATAGCAAAAGTAATAGGAAAGGGTAAAGCACACGTAGGCAAGATGGATGCGATCCTAACAGACTCGCGCCTTGACACCAGGATTAAGAGATGTATCCTGATGAATGTGATAGTACCAAAGCTAGAATATGCAGGAGAAGTATGGGAATGGAATGCGAAACTCGTAAAACAGTTGGAACAGTACAGATGACAGCAGCTAAAAAAACCCTAAGATGCTCAAGTACCACTAGTAATACAGTATCAAGAGCAGAACTGGGAATGCACCCACTCAAGACAAACAGGGATATGAGAAAGTTGAAATGGCAATATAAAGTAAGGAACATGCCAAAAAGAGGTTGCCGGCCATAGTTGATAGAGCTATGTGGGAGAAAGTAACAAAAGGGCGAGCTGGAATAAGGTGGGATAGCGTAGTTGAGGAAGTATGGAAGGATATAGGGGGAAACCAAGAAGAGGTGATGTTCGCCGGGAAGTTTGGGGAGTACAAGGCAGAAGTAGAAGAAAGGATAGAAAGAAGGGAAAGGCTAGCGCTACGCGAAACAAGGTGGAATCGGAAAAACACCTAGAGATATACGGGAGATTGAGGGAAGGAACAGGAATGAAAACGTATCTGCACGGCTCAATGGACTTCGCGAAAACGCTGAAGCTGCGCTTTCGTGTAGGTGACCTGGACCTGCCAGAAAGAATAAAGAGGTATACCAGTAGCCGGGAGGAGGAGAAAATAGATGCACAGATGTGCTCGTGTGGCAAAGCAATAGAGTAGAACTCACATAGTAGGAGAATGTGAAATATACAAGGAGGAACGGGATGTGTTAGAAGAGGAGATGAGGGAAATAGACGAATGTGACATGGAGGAGTTTGACACACTAGATAGCAGCGAGAAAACGATCGCTATCCTAGGAAAAAGATAGCCACAGGCGGCGAAACCGGAAGGGGATAAGACTAGCTAAAAGTTTCTATGTAATATATGGAAACAACGTGATGAGCGCCCAATTGTTGGAGGTGTCTCTATTAGGAGTAGGAACAGTGCTCCGTCTCGAAAGGGATGCGTGGTCAATGGTCAAATGACTAAGGCAGGCAACAAATGAGTACCCCCCCCCCTATTATATATAGGTTGGGTTGGCGTCGGCTGGGCAACGACACTGTAAAACATGCCGCTCACTACGTGAGCTAGACAACCAGGGTACCGTTTTTCTAAAAAACAATTGGCGGTCGCCCACAGCTGGTCGTCGAGTTAGATCATTTGTGCGAGGAAAAGAACCTTTACTCCGCACAAGGGAATTGATCGTATCACGTACCTGGTAGTGTTCACGGCAAGGAAGAGGCAATTCCATAGTACTCCCATTGCTGTCTCAGGAAGTGGCTACACCGGAAATTAAATGAACTCATTGAAGCTGTCATCCACATGCAAGTCCGCCCCACAAGCGGTTCCTAGTAGGATGCATGCAGCTCACCCTTCATGCGGCTCGCCAGACACCTCACGGCGCTTCGCGCTCGGTGCAAGCAATGTCTGCCTGGGGTCGGTGAAAACCCGTCGTCATACTCCGTCCCGTCATTGTAGGGATGCGAGGGTCTATGGTCATACGACTACGACCATGCATGAGATCGAGTACATCTCTCCTATCGAGTACACCCCCCATCCCCCCCCCTCGCAGGGATTTCGAAGCTGTTTTATCCTCGACAACAGGGAGAGTGACAAAAACGCCGAGCGGCGCACGCGTCTATGGGCACACAGATCTCGACGAGAGATTCAATGGAGAAGATATTTCCCAAAAGCCCGCCGTTTTCGTTTGTGTGCACCCCACCACCCTCGTTTTGGGAAAAAAAAAAAAAAAAAAAACGGATCTGAAATTCATCCCCGGGGGGCGGGCGTGTCTTGTCTTGCCATATTGTGTTGTTGTACGAGTACGTATGTAAAAGGTGTGTAAAAGGTGTAATCACATACTCCGATCATGCTTCGGACGTGTCGTACACCTCTCTTCCTTCGCACTCGGGACACATTCCGTGCCTCACCACAACCATAGCCAGGGCCAGCAGTACCGTATATAGCCAAAACTGCTCCGTGCGGCCGATGCTGTAAATAATGTAACAAATGTGAAGAGACTAATCGTCACTTTCGTTCGACACTTCTTTCCCCCCTCATGCCCCGAATGGGGGGGGGGGAAAAAAAATGCGTCCATACGATTCGTGTACAGTAGATAGTCATGCCATTGCGCTTGCATCGTGGATATCAACGCGAATACGTTACGGGCGTGTACCCTGGGACCCTCGGGGATTACGTTTCGCGCGAGCACGTTACGTACACGTTCTACACCCTCCAGACAGCTCTGCCGCAGTATACCGTATCATACTATTACGGGGGGACCATGTTAAATAAAACCTACGGTACACACAAAAACCTATACTTTTCGCTATTTTTACTAACAATATTTGGTCCTTTTCACTGTGGAACCCCGCAATAGGGTGATAAGATAACACACCCCCTCGGACGATTTTCAGAGCTGGGTTTCTCGACAACGGAGAGGGCGTACTGAATACGACGAGCGATGCGTCTATGCAAACCTTCTCGACGAAATATTTCCAAGGCCGTAACTTTCGTTGGGTGTGGCCCCCATGTTTTGGGGGAAACCCGGTCTGAAATTCGTCCCACAGGGGATGTGTTATCTTGATTATGGAATAGCGGAAGCTCTTGGGAAATAGAAAATAATTCCGTGCAGTACATCCAATTTGGGCGGGACTTTTTTTCTTCTTTCTCAGGCAAATGCAAAGGGCTGGAAAAACACATGACATCTATCATAAAACATAAATAGTCGGCTGGATGTAGGTCGCTGGTGTTGTGTTTCCCTATAGATTCCCTGGTAATTCACAAGTAGAAAGCAAATCACAGCAACTCCAGCTTGTTTATCGTGGTGCATTCTTGTGTAGAGCGAGCAGCAGCAGCATCGTCTCACAGGCTCAAGTCTGAAGAGCAGAATCGTCTTGTTGACTGGTCCCACCTACTGAGAAACTGGCAAATTTATAGATCAAGGAAACATGCGTGTGTGCAACAAGGCCAGACGAGCGTGTCATACGTATGACATGGTATTAAATCAAACAACCACGCGATGAGGTAGGTCCCTCGTGTCCTGTCGCCCATTTCCGCATGCCTGCGCCCACTGCAAACTCCAAACGCTTGACAACACACTCAAGCGCATATTACCGTATCGACAGAACACGCGAGATGATACCACGGGGGACCACAGTAAATAGGACCTACGGTACACACAAAAACCTATATATTTACCTCTTTTTACACACAATATCTGCTCCTATTTACTATGGCCCCCCGTACTAGCACACCCCCTCGGGCGAATCTCAAAGAAAAGGTGGTTTTGTCGGAAACGTAGAGTAAACCAACACCGAGTGACGCAGCTATGTATGGAAATATTTCGACGCGATCTTTCCAGAGCCACAATTTTCGTTTAGTGTGCCCTAGGTAGTAGGCCCTTGAGGCGAGGCATGTTTTGGAAAAAAGTGGCTCTGAAAATTGTCCCAGGGAGTGTGCTATCGTATGTGCTTTACAATATGATACGTGCGTGCCCACAGCAGTGCACCATGCACCCGTACTCAGTTCCACACGTGATTGAACTCGAGCCGCCGTCATCTAAGCTAAAAGCTATTAATACCTGCATGTCCTACAGTAGTAGTACTACGGACCGGGTATATAGCGACACATGCTGGACCCAAGAGCAAAGCCATGCCTGTCTGTTCGTGAACATCATGGGCATTCAGATTGTGGCAAAATGTCGACATGTATCTTACATTTTCATATTTTCTGGTCAGACCAAGACTAGGGTTAGGGCCACGGTTAGTTGATCTTACTGGTTGTCTCCCGAGCGGCGCTAAAAAAGGTTTACGCATAGAGTCAGGCTTTAGGATCCAGACGCTGCTGCTGTGTCTCGCGTATATATGTCCAGCAGTACTGTTACGTGCGATAGTTCTGTGATCGAAGGTGTGGTGCGACAGGCGGGGGGGTAGGATACAGGGCGTTGGATGTTACCTTTTTTTTTTTTTTTCAACCATCACTTTTACTTTCCGGCCTAAATCGTAGGAGGTGTTCCCGTCAGCGATCTTCTGGACCAGCCGTGGTCACAGGTGTCGTCCCTCCCCCACCCAAACGCGTGCGTTCATTTTTGGTCGCGCATAGGGTTCAGCATTCCCAAAGCTCGTCGGTTTTCATCGAATGTAGCTAACTCGCGCCCTCGCGCTTTCCGCTAATCAGTTTTTGTGCAAGAAAAAGTCTCTTACGAGCATGCACTTGGTGAGACTCGAACCCACGAAATTGATCTTGATAGGCTCGCGGACCACCTACCAAACCAAGCCACCGGGGACCGGCTACAGCGGTATATACAAGGCGCATATATGAAGATTAAATAGAGTGACGAATGACCCCGGGTAATCTTACCGCAGAAAGTGCCGGAAAATGAAGAGCTGCCGACACATTCCGTGAAAGATGTACTCATGGCATCAATATCCTTGTGACAGCAGTAATAGTTATTTGGAGATTTGGTACGGAGATTTGGATCTGGTACGGAAATCTGGCGGGACAAGGCGGGAATATTGGGAGATACGTGTGGGAATTTGGCTTTGAGTTCTGGTTTCACTTGACCAAGGTGGTTCCCTTTTCGTGTTGGTATGGGCTCGCGCCGAGCCCCCTTCCACTTCCAAAACTACTTCGAGAACTACTTCTTCTCCTGAACGTGCACGATAATACACATGAACTAATAGGCCGATCTAGGCCGCCTGCCTTCATTCTGAGAGCCCCGTCAACTGGGCCGACAGCACCATTCATGATTTACCTATTATTCCGCAACAAGAGGCGTTGATAACATGGATGACCATTCAACGGTGCGCTGTTGCAAGCCAAGCCTGGTTTGCATTATTCACAACAGTATTATACGATTCCAGCCTCGGCCACGTGAAGCCTATGCAGTCTGAGCTATTAATAATCAGGCTGAGCTGCTCTCCAGCAGTTTAGGCTTCTCGGAAAGGGGATGCGTCCGACGTGCAGTTCAGGGATGCGTGCATACGTCACGCGCGCTGAATTACGATGATATGTATGGCACCGGGTATACCTGTACTGCTGCCGCACGCTTTTGCTCGTATCAGTAGATGCTTGATGAACACCACCGCAATTTTATCGGTTTTTAGGTCGCTAAAGCATCAACGAAACGGGCGCACACTGCTCAGTTTTGTGTGGCTGTACGAGTGCGATGTACGTACTGGTATAGAACTACATACTTAGATCACAACCCCTGAGCGTGCTCGGTTGGTGCATCCCTGGCCTCTCAGAGCTCCCACTTCCAAACCGCCTCCTTTCATTACTTGCCGAACCTTTCCAGCAGTTCTTTGTTTTCTCGGTCATTTCTTCCTTTTTTCTTCTTTCGTTTCGTGTGCGTGCGTGTTCTCCGAGCACGGCATCACGGGAGGACCCGGCACCGTCGCGGGTGCCAGCGGGTGCTGGCGGGTAGAGGGGGGGTTGCAAGGAGCGCGGTCGCCGCTTTCGTGCCTAGGCGTCGCGTGTGCCTCGAGACACGAGGGATGCATGAACGGGCTTTGTCTGGCTTCGATTTATGATTGTTGATAGAGTATGTACGAGATTATAAAGGTCGTTCGGGAGGGAAAGATAATATTCAAGCGGTGCTTATTTTTGCGACCACGCTGAAGTTGAAAAAGGGAGGTGTGCAGTTTGAACACCAACGTTATCGAGCTGGCGAACGACGGCCACGGTGAGCACCGGGCTTCACGCGGGGCGGGCGACGGGGCTGATTGTGGCAGAGAGTGATAAAAGCTTTACCCGGACCGTATCGGTAGCGAGGTGGTCGCGAGAGGGGCGGGCGGCGTACGAGGGTGAGAGAGAAGCTAATGTGCGATTTGTTTCTTTCCTTCTTTTCGACCGGGTGTAAGGTGTTCCAATCAGGCAGAAAAATATTACACGAGAGGGGACGGGGATTTTTTTTCCTTTCCGATTTTTCGGTTTCATTTTCATTGTTTTTGCTGCTACTGTGCCGTGCCGTGCTTTCGCTTTCTTCGTACATACAGTACAGACATGGAGCATATCGAAAGAAGAAAATAAGTACAGACAGTAGTACCCTACCTGGGGTGTATGTAAGTACGTACGACATCCGCGACGCGAAGCGTATACGTATGTGGCATCCAAGCTGACGTCGGAGCTGTTTTTTCCTGAAGCATGGCGGCGGGACTCTTGGCATTATCAAGTCGCCGGTTTGCAATTACGATCCTTGAAAAAACTAAACTCAATCGTGGACCTCTGTTCGGTTCGCATAATTTGATGTACTTTTTTCCTTCCTGGGCGAGCGTAGCGGGCGGCGTAGGCCGCCCGCGGAGCGAAGCGCCTTGTATACCAGAGTTACGATAACGCGCGCAAGTGTTCAGTGTCGATGACAACATCATACATGCACCCGGAAAGCAGGTAGGTGCCGACATGTGCGAACACCAATATAACTTATTATGTCTGTGCTTACTCATACATTAGTCTCCGGTATCGTCACACCGGTGATATAATACGCCTCCGCACTGCTGTACGTAGCTGCTGTGACCACGGGATCATGCACGAGTCGAACAGCGTCGCAGCGTCATCTGCTCTCTGCCTCCAGCCTGCAGGTTGTGGGTTTGATTTGAATTGCGCCGCCTTGTTTCCAACCCCTCTCTTCTCTCTTTTTTTTCTGCTTGCAATTTCAGCCTCTCTTCTCATCACCATACTCTCTGTTCATAGATGGCACTCCGCTGCAGCTGTGCGAGTCCGTTTGCTGCGTGAATATCGGCAGATCGACAAGACAGCTTGATGAGCAAAGGGCAGTGCGATACCTAGGCTCTGTGGTTGTACGGATGTTTCAAATGCCGCTTCGAGCTGTCACGGAGAGGACACGTGCAGTTCAGTTTATAGTCGTGTTTCCTTATCTGCTGAGACGTGCACGTACGCTCGTGTGTGTGTGTGTGTTCTTCACATTAAACCGTTCTTTCTACCCGTCGACATCCAGCACAACCAGTGTCCGTGCCGATTCTTCAATTCTAGAAGAGATACAAGTTCTGTGGCCACAAAGCTACGCCACAGAGATACTACGTTGCCACGAGTGCAGTGTTCACTGCAGTGGGCAATGCAAAGCCATGTCATCATACTAGATACGACAGGCACGACATACACAATCTATGAAATAGTGAAACGAAAAGAAACAATCAAAGAGAAAACAAAAACAAGGTAGACAAATCGAAAGAGAAAGAAAAAAATGAAAGCAAAATCTAGGAGAAACAATCTGTCATGCCCCCCCCCCGCAGGCGACGTGGCCAACACTTGAAAAAGAACGAGCTGGAGAAAAGAAAGAAAAATAAATAAATAAATAAGAAAAAACACCACTGCTTGTAAACAGAGTAAGACAAAGAACCAAGGAAAAAAGTAACAAGGAAAAATAACGAAAGGAAAAATAACAAAGGGGAAATAACAGGCAGACCAAAGCCCAAAGCACCTTCCAGGTGGCGGCAGCAGCTTGTGGTACGAGTAGTATAGCCAGGTTCCCCCTGCTAATCCGCCTGGTACCTTGCTACCCAGACTGCCGTCTCCGCCCTGCGTTCGTCAACTATGACCAGCCCCTTGGCGTCAGACAATACGAAACGAGCAGAGCAGGTTCGTCTCGTACAGATCGCTGAACCCGATGGATGGCTATGAAAAAACATATTTATTTTCGCATGGAAGTCACCTTAACGCTGTCGGTAGCCTTCTCCCTTGGTGCATCTGGGAGTCGTAGGCCTGAGCTTGAAAGCGAACGCGCCAAGCAAGCGCGAGGGTGGACAGCAGTGGGAGGCAGCAGCGGTAGTGGATTATTGTATATAATATAAAGAACAAAAGATACCCGGCGGTACAAAATATGTCATTTTATTATATTTCGTACTGCTTACAAAAACCAAATCAAAATTTGAACACGGATACCTGTAAACTCGGCGTCGATCGCAATGAAGTGCGATGCTCGGATGGCCTCGCATATGACCTCGAACTTATCCTCGAAGTTTCCTCTCGTGATGTTCATGATGAGCACTCGAGGAATCGGGGCTCTACTGGACGTGTAGAGGTCAACGGGGGGCAAGCAATGTATGAGAGTGCGTAGCGCGGCGGGGGGGGGCTGGGCGTGCAGAAACAACGATTTCATCGTCCCTACATAAAAACGCTTCTGAGATTTGTTGAACTCCGTGCGGTGCTTTTTCGCAAGAAATTCAACTCACAGAGCACGTACAGAGTAGTACGTAGAGCAGCCACCAGTGCGGCAGTGCACTAGTACCTCGTAAAATAGCGTAACACGAGGCGCACCTTGGTGGCAAGCATAGAAAGGAGTCGGGGGTCGGTGGTGATTATTACCCTGTCGAAAAGCTAAAGTAAGTTTCAAGCAATAGATAAATTCGCTGCGGTACCTTCTCCAAGTACCAGGTACCTTGCTACCTGGTACCTGCTACAGCTACCCTGCTACGTGCTGCTTCTGCTGCTGGTTTAGAACCCAATCCGGAGCATCTGAGACATCTGTACCATCTACCAGTACCGATACCGCACGCGGGCGCGATAACGTGATAACGGGAACAACATACTGTGTAGACGAACTGGTGAAGTGGAGGTGGGGATAAAAAAGGACCGTCGCCCGCACTGCGCGGGTGTATCCCCAACTGCACAACGTTTCGTGACAGTCCTCCGCTGCGGGGGTCGGAGGCATCCTCGCAGTCCCAGCAGGCTCCCCCCCTTCCCACTGACAGCATGGTCGTCAACTCGGACGAGATGCGCGTACTTCTGCAACACAGAAAGTGAGTATTGGGAGCGAGAGTTGGAGCTACTAATACGACGTACTGATGTTTGTGTGCTGGTGTTGATGCTTCAGCTTTCGTTCGTTGCTGCGGTGCGGCTGCTTCTGTCTTCTGCTGCTTGCTGTTTCTGCCGCTGTTGCTGCCGCTGCTGCTGCTGCTGCCGCTGCTGCTGTTGCTGCCTGTGCTGGCTGCCTCTGTTTTATGTTGCTGCTGGTTGTGTTGTTGTCGTCGTCGTTGTTGTGGTTGTCGTTGTTCCTGCTGCTGCTCCTGATTTATGTTGCTGCTGCCGTCGCTGCAGCTACTTGTACTATTAATACTACTGACTGCTATTTACTGCTGTGTTGACTGCTGCTACTCGTATTAATACAAATGCCGATCGGTTGAACTCACAGCTGACGTGCTCTTTTAGTTTCTTACCAAGGTACAAAATACTCGTATACTCGTATTACGGGAGACCATAGTTACCTACCCTGGTATGGTATACATGAAAACCTACCGGTATATATTTGACCATTTTTACTATTAATAACAATATTTGGTCCTATTAACTATGGTCCCCCGTAATAGTACACCCATGTCCCTGGTACCTGTGTCACTTAGTCACTTACCTGGTGTATGAACTCGTGCTGCTGCTGTTGTTTATATACCTGGTAAGTCTTATTTCAAAATTGAAATTACACTTTGGTAACGCACACCAGCAGGACAGGTACAGCAGTGTACCTCTGGTACAAATGATCAAATAATAAGCGAGTTGCGGGTTGCCTTTTTTCTCGTCTCCCGATAGGATAGGGTGTTCCTGCCGGGTGGTATCACGAGTCTTACATACACACAGCAGTATTCAGTCAAGAACATTTGGTGTGTTGCGTTGTTGCAGACCACGCAGTACGTCGCTCTGCAGTAAGATCGCCCGGTTGCCATGTCCAAGACCAGACCTCTGAGGACAAGCTACTGATGCATACTCATCAGTCAATTGTCATACGGGGTACGATGTGTTTTTGCGCAACACTCGTTTCCCTCGTTCTCCAGTTTCAGAACACAGAGCTGCGGCGTCAAATCAAACTCCAGACCTTCCTCATTGCGCACCGGTGATGACTGTCATACGTATATACAAGGCGCTTCGCTCCGCGGGCGGCCTACGCCGCCCGCTGCGCTCGCTCAGGAAGGAAAAAGTACATCAAATTATGCGAAGCGAACAGAGGCCCACGATTGAGTTTAGTGTTTTCAAGGATCGTAATTGCAAACCGGCGACTTGATAATGCCAAGAGTCCCGCCGCCATGCTTCAGGAAAAAACAGCTCCGACGTCAGCTTGGATGCCACATATACGCTACGCGTCGCGGATGTCGTACGTACTTACATACACCCCAGGTAGGGTACTACTGTCTGTACTTATTTTCTTCTTTCGATATGGTCTATGTCTGTGCTGTATGTACGAAGAAAGCGCAAAGCACAGCACGGCACAGTACCAGCAAAAACAATGAAAATGAAACCGAAAACTCGGAAAGGAAAAAAAATCCCCGTCCCCTCTCGTGTAATATTTTTCTGTCTGATTGGAACACCTTACACCCGGTCGGAAAGAAGGAAAGAAAAAATCGCACAGAAGAGCTTCTCTCTCAGCCTTGTACGCCGCCCGCCCCTCTCGCGACCACCTCGCTACCGATTCGGTCCGGGTAAAGCTTTTATACAATCAGCCCCGTCGCCCGCCCCGCGTGAAGCCCGGTGCTCACCGTGGCCGTCGTTCGCCAGCTCGATAACGTTGGTGTTCGAACTGCACACCTCCCTCTTTCAACTTCAGCGTGGTCGCAAAAATAAGCACCGCTTGAACATTATCTTTCCCTCCCGAACGACCTTTATAATCTCGTACATACTCTATCAACAATCATAAATCGAAGCCAGACAAAGCCCGTTCATGCATCCCTCGTGTCTCGAGGCACACGCGACGCCTAGGCACGAAAGCGGCGACCGCGCTCCTTGCAACCCCCCCTCTACCCGCCAGCACCCGCTGGCACCCGCGACGGTGCCGGGTCCTCCCGCGATGCCGTGCTCGGAGTACACGCACGCACACGAAACGAAAGACGAAAAAGGAAGAAATGACCGAGAAAACAAAGAACTGCTGGAAAGGTCCGGCAGGTAATGAAAGGAGGCGGTTTGGAAGTGGGAGCTCTGAGAGGCCAGGGATGCACCAACCGAGCACGCTCAGGGGTTGTGATCTAAGTATGTAGTTCTATAATATGTACGAGTATCCGTGCGAGTATGTGAGTCGTTCCGCGCGTCTTGGGTGCATTGTCTACTACTGCTGTAAGACTCCGTTGCAACTTGGAGCAGAAGTATTCCAGTAGACTACATGAATGTCTTGCGGCATGTTCCGTCGGTACTATTTGGGGTTTCCTCGCATATCGCATCGCACACATCCCGAATGAAGAACTGCAAGAAGATCCTCTAGCTGTGCTACACTTTCATGCCTGTATCAGTATACCTGGTATCGTGGTTGAAGTATCCCCCGTCCGGCCTTGAAAAATAGTCGTACGGAGCTATTATGTACACGAGCATAAGTTTTGGGTTCATAGCTAATCCCTGCCCCTGACGGTACGCCGCAGCAAGCACAAGCAATCAAATACGTGTTGTTAAGGCCACGCTGGCACCCAAGCGTCTCCTGGTCCCCGGGTTTCCGGTCACTCTAATCTCTAGGTGTTTTATGGGAACTTGAAAAAACATGGCTATTGTAACACGCTCAGTGTTGTAAATCGCGTTTTGCGATCACGATTGAATCGCGATATCTGGTTATCGTGATCGCAAAAAATTGACCCGCGATCTCGATTGTTCAACAGAGCCTCCGATACGTCTCCACAGGACAGACATCCCGCAAGCCTGCTGGTTGTTAGGTGACTATCTCGGTTCCTGCATGCACCACGCCACGCCATCGTGTGTGTCTTTGTCTGTGTGCCTTTGCGCGCGAATTGATTGTGTCTGGTGGTTGTGTTGTTGTGGCGAATGAAACGGTGGTCGTGGTCGTGGTCGTAGGTGGTGAAATAATGTCGAGTACAGAGTTACGAATACAACAATCAACTCAAGGGGCCGACATCGCTTATGCTTCATGGACTCATGGATGCCCATTTACCAGTATATAGATACAACACGAGCCTGGTTGTGGGATCGTGGCTGGACATGGATCTCAGACACCCCTGCTCATCATCGGTCTCGTTGCTTCGGTGTAATGCATTCCTTTGCGTTCACCCGTGTTCAGCCAATACGTTTAACGCAAGCAATGGCTACTAGTTCAAACTTGCACTGCCCCGCTGCGCCGGGTGCTGAGCAAGTCCTTGGCTACTGCTTTATATAAGTTGGGTTCCTCTTGAAATGCACCACGTTGTGCCCGAATATCACGATTGATACACGATATGCGACATTACTTTTCATCGACGATGAATTCGCGATCAAACAACAACAAAAAGGCGATTCTCACCTTTCTTGGCGCGGTTCCAACACTGAACACGCTGCGTTTAGAACTTCGGCTGGTTCGTGCTTACCGGAAATCGACCGTGACCTGGAAGAGGTTCATCCCAGCAGCTTGTGTTTCTCTCGAGATTGATCTCCCGCAGCTTCTCAACGCAGGCCTACGCCTCGACTTAGAGATGCTGCAGTTGTCGAAGTTGGTCGACTTTGGGGTAGGCAAAAAAAAGACAAAAAATGACCCCCATCTGGGCGTTTGCACTTCACTGGCGGAAAGCTACAGCTCCTCGCAGGAAACTGCAGCCCGCGAAATTGAGAGATGCTCCTGAAGGGGTGTGTGAGTGCGTCGGGTGCGCCAGACGGCAGTCGTAGGCAGCCAGAAACGACTCACGAGTTGCTTTTGTGTTCTCAACGTTGCGAGCGAGTACTCGTGGCACGAAAAGCTCGCACAAACGCGCAAATGTTTCATTTCAGGCGAGAGAGCATAGCACAATGGGTACATCACCGATGAAGAAATGACTTTCACTAAAAGATTGATGTTCTCCAGGCGGATGGTAGATCTCTTCAGTAGTCGTCGTCGAAGATGCTGCGGGGGGCAAAACTACGTTACCATGATGGGTATTACGGGGGGCCATAATAAATAGGACCTATGGTACTCATAAAAACCCATGTATTGACCTAATTTTGCTAACAATAATTGGTCCTATTTACTATGGCCCCCCGCGATAGTATGTTGTTGGGCCCGAAGAAGGGCGCAGAAGCTCAGGATTCTTGTATAGTTGCATCAAAAAGTTGTACATGTACGAAATACGGGTTTTGGTTGCAAATCCCTTACTCCAATTCCTAGTCGTATATATTTATATATGTTGCCGAAACGCCTACGCGCGGGTACTTGACGACGCATTCCTGAGGGTGCTTCGTAGCGTCCCCTTGAAAGTAGATACTCCTGTGGGGGAAAAATCCTAAAAAAAAAGCTCGACCAACGACTGCTTGCTGTTTCGTCCTCCTTTCGATGGTGACGGCACATGTGAAGGGAGCTGGACGAAAGCCTCGCCCAGATGGAGGCGCAGATTTTCCACGACGAAGAATCGTACATAAGGGAAACCCCCTGCGGGAACGTCATCCGGGGGTTCGAGTCCTTCCACGACAGGTGCTCTGCTCTTTTGCGTACCCATGAGATGGGGGCGTGTGGAATACTCGAAGGTGGTTCATACCAGGTCACTGTTAATACCAATGGCATGGAGCGGTAGAGTGACGAGGGTTGCCTTTTCCGGTGTTCAGTACCAGTATACGAGTACCAGTATATGAATACCACCAGTATACTGGTGCACACGTATTGCCTAACACTTGGCGCTTGCGTTAGATGTGTCGTTAATTTTTTTCGTAGGCGTTTCCCGCGGCCTATGATGTCCAGTTTATACTTGGGCATGGCGGGAAACCCTCCAGCTGTGGTTTTTTCGGGTACAAGCAGGAGTCTCGACTGCGTTGTCACATGTAGTGGGCGAACTCTGATTTTCCCTGGTGGTGATAACTACTGATTCTTGTACTGCTTGGTATATACCTATAGTGCAACGAAATCTCCCGTGTATGGGACGCCTCTTCCTCTAGAAAGTGCGTTTTTCTGTTTTTGCTCGCCGTTGCCCTACTAACTGCTGCTACTGCTGCTGCTGCTGCTGCTGATGCTGCTGCTGCTGCTGTATACCTGGTACCTGGTACCTGGCATCTGGCATCTGGTGCGTTTTACTCTGGGTTCCTATGCCGCTGTGCAGCAAGCTGAACGTGGAGCAGCCGAAAAAGCCCCGCATGGAGGTCATCGAGGAGAGGATTTTCAGCAAGTCCTCCTTTCTTTTCTGGCAGAGATCACGCGAACGGTGCGTGTTGGCGCGTCACTTACACATATGGTAACTGGTACCTGGTACCAAGAAAGACCTCTTCAAGGAAAAAAATCTTCCATCGCCAAGAAAGAAATTGACCAAACGCGTTTTTTTAGTGTGTAGTATACAAGGTATATAAATAGTACCGTACCAGATATGCCGCAGCCCTTTTGTGCGGGTCTAGCTCGTCGTCTTATGCTAAACAGTATCAGGTACTATACTGCTTTGTGCCGGGTACCAGAATATTGCTCATTAATCTGGCCGGGGGGTGATGTCGTCGTGGGAATTGCTAGCCCGCTTGCCGAGTCCAGGCGCTCGGTGATATATCGCAGGTGTATGAATGGTATATCAAACTCCGAACGGAATATTGTTTTTCGTACAGAGGCGATAAGACGGGTTCGGCCACGGCTATTAATGTTGATTGATACCCGTGTATAGTGTGTATTGCAATGTCACCGCTGCCTATCGCGGTCTCGCTTTTTTGGTTTTTTCTCGCTATCAAAAAGGCGTTTGTGCTTCTTGGGTGCTACAACTTGTTCATAAACGAATGCCCACCTTGGTATATACGTATCACAGCAGTGTGCCGCTCCCTCTCGTAGATGCCCCTTTTGCTGCTGGTGGTGGTGTTGCTGTTGTCGCTGCTGCTACTGCTGCTGCTGCTGAATTGCGGTGCAATTTTCTCCTACAGCAAACAACGTGCCACTGCCTGAGAAAAATGTCTTCACCGTGTTCGTTGTCACCTTGTCCCAAAGCAGTCCTTGCGCGTATCATACGGTAGGTGTCGTGACTTATATAACGTTTTCGACTGACGGCTGTAACCTTACGCTTACCGTTTGGCGTTTTTTGTTGTTTTGTCGTCAGAGCCGCCAAGGACGACGCTAAGAAGCGCGAACAGCAGCAGGCTATGATCGCAAATCGAGGGATCTACCCGAGTACCGCAGCGGCCAACGGCACCGCTGAGGGGGTCGGACACACCCAGCCCTTGGGCTACGGGACTTACGGTGGGCAAACGGAACACCCCCTCGTATCAGATCGTTTGTTTTTGGCGTACACTGGGAAAGGCGAACATGGCGCGAACCCCAACGCGGGCGGCGAGTGATTGGGGGGGCGAGGGGGGGGGGGGGGGGGGGGGCGTCCTCATTTGTTGCGTGCCTTAGTCCTTTGACCAGCGACCACGCCTCCCTTTTGAGACTGAGCACCGGTCCTACTCCAAATAGAGACACCTCCAACATATGGGCGCTCGTTACGGTCGGGAAGCTGATCCCCTTCCTGTTTCGCCGCCTGTGGCCACCATCTGTCTCCTAGGGTAGCGATCGTTTTCTCGCTGCTATCTAGTGTACCAAACTCCTCCATGTCACGTTCGTCTTTTTATCTCATCTTCTACGGGGGGGCGGGGGTGTGCTCGATGTCATCCATGGCCGTAGTCGTGTGACCATAAATCCTCGCACCCCTACAATGCCGGGACGGAGCACGCCGGTTATTCGCGTTTTCACCGGGCAGGCAGACATTGCGGACGATTAGGGGGGAGGGGGCGCGTATAGCCACGTACTTCGTACACCCCAAACGGGGGCAAAACATGTTTCTTCTTATATTTCTCCCCTCACTGTGATCCGCGCTTGTCGAAGCTACGGCGGTAGTACGAGCGCTCTCACGGACTGTTCAAGCGATGGTCTCGATCTCCTTACGGGGTTCGTCGTGTCCTCGCGATGCTTTTAAGTCGTGCTGGTGTTTTAGGTCGTCTCGCAATCGTCCGACTCGCGGGGTATGGGATGTTTTCGTGGTCGCTGGAGGCAGTGATAGTGGTGCCTCGCCGACGGCAACGTGCACGCACTAACTCGATTGTCCGATTGCCCGATTTCCCGATGCTCTCTCGAAATGTGTTCCCCGTGCGTGCGTCGCGGTCGCCCTTGCTCGGAAGGTTCGCCACTGCACATGCATGCGGCTGCAGCGGTACCGGCGCCAAACCACCACACCAGCAGCAGTAGCAGCCATAAATCCCACCATAAAAAGCGGCATCCAGACGGACACAGCCATAGCCATAAAAAGAAGGTGCGAACGAAGACGTGTTCGTGATTGGATCTACAAGGGGGGAATAACTGTAGGAGATACCGCCCCGCCGCACGGAAGAACAAGCCGACCTGTGGCCGTTAGTTGGTCGGTTGGTCGGTCGGTCGGTCGGTCTGTTGGTTGGTCAGTTGGTTGATTGGGTGGATGGTTGGCTGGTTGGTTGCATGATTGGCTGGCGGGATGGTCTGTAGGTGTGGTTAGCCTGTTGGTTGATTTGTTGGTTGGATGAATGGATGGTGAGTTGGTCGGTTGTTTTGTTGGTCGATTGGTTGTTTGGTTCATTGGTTGTGTAGTAGCCTCATAGGACCCCACGCAGCACCTCCTGGAGTCTTACAAAAAAATTAAAAAAAAAACCGGCGTGATTGTTCAAGCGCTCGTTTTGTCGGGTTCGCTGTTGAAGTTGAAGCGCGTCTAGCTCGAGCGTCGACGTCATTTTGTGGCGGCCCTGACGGTAGCGTGTTGTGTTGCGTGGGCGTAAGAGCGCGCGGCAGAATGGCAAGTACCTACCCTGCGGAAAGAGGCAAACGGTGTTGATAAGATACTGCTGCTGCTGCTGCCCTATGTGACCGTCTGTGCCCTTGGTCAAGCACTCCGTTTCCACTGAAGGTCTCGCGCGTATCTCTCGTATTTATTCTACGTACACCATCAACATTGAATACCTGGTACTGCACCTACTGTAGTATTGTTTTATGCTGGCAAGTGCCTTTCTGGAAGATCTCTGCCTGATTCAGGGCGTCGCTGAATCCCATATCCCCGCTGCTTTCCGCCGCCTGGAGGGCTGATTACGACTTGGGCCAATCTTCAACGAAATGGTTGAAGTTTAAAGTTTTTAACCCAAACCCTGACTCCGGCCGCGTGGGAAATTTCTCGGATATTAATTATATCAAATGAAGAGCTCGTGTGAACTATCAATAATTATGTCGAACCCCGACCGCCTGGGAAATTTCTTGGAAAATAACGATGTACTGAGGAGCTCGTGTAAGCTATCAACCATTTTGTCGAACCCCGACCGCCTGGGAAAATTCTCAGAATGTTCTACTAGGATTTCATGAGAAGATCCTGTGCCCTATTAAACTTTTTTATCGGAGCTGGGCTAAATCATAAGCACTCGTACGCCTTGCCTTGCTGCCGCCCACTGTCGGCGTTTCGCCTGCCCCCTCGGCCATCCCCACCGTGACATGTGCGCAACAGAAGAAAAAGCGGAGCTCGGCCCCGTCGAACCTCAACTCCGGTTACGGCGGAGGGGGGTCCCAGGGCGGAGAAGGGAACGGGGCTGGGTCGTCCGGGACGTCAATGCCCACCAACGGCTTCGACGGCATCTAGATCCCAACTCATATGTGGTGCTCCCTACAGTAGTAGTAATGTTGGGTTTACATTTCTGTGACGGTCCTTGGTGCCAGGGTCAGCCTTTCTCTCTGTCTCCAAAAAAGGAGGGAAGGGTTCTTCGAATCTTGCGCGGTGCGGCGCGGCGCAGCGCGGCTCGGTTCGGTTCGGTGTTTTCGGTTGTCAGTTTGACTGTTTTTGCGATAAGAGTGGTCCCCGTATTTAGTTGTGTGTTCACGCCGTGCTGCTGTTGCTGCTGCTGCTGTTGCTACTGCTGCTGTTGCTGCTGCTGCTGCTGCTGTTGCTGCTGCTGCTGCTGTCGCTGCTGCTACTGCTGTTAACGTGCACGTACCGTATGTGCGGTGATTGGTTCGTGGACGGAGGGACGGAGGCGGGGGCGTGCTGTAGATTTGGGGTTAGGCCGCGCCGCCTCGAGGGGGGGGGGAGAGAGAGAGGAGACAACCCCCTGGTAGGGTGGGCCCCTGGTGTTTTTGCAGGTTCGGTAATGCCGGCGGGAAGGAGGCGGTGGGATAGAATGGGGAGCGTTTCGGGGGACACTTTTTGGACGTAAAAAAGAAGAAAAGCGGCGGGTGGGACGGAAGGTCGACGACATATATGCGTGTAATAGAATCAGCTTGTAATAGTAATTCAAGTATGTATGTACATCCGGCGCGCGTGCGGTAAGCGAGATGAAGTATCTGCGCTCTTGGGCCTCGCCTCCTCAAGTTGTGGTCTGGTTTGGTAATTTTCGTTTTTTTGGCTCGAGAGTCGCACTTAGTTAATATTTACCGGTATGATATTGCATCGACATTTACTACCGCTGATGTCTGAAGGCTATGCCATGCGCGGCAAAGATAGCGTCGCATGGACGCTAGCAGGTGTTACGCTTCGATTCAGGAGCCCAACGTTGTGGGTGCGAAATGAAATACGCCCGGTTCAACGTGTGACACACACGAGCACCCTCGACATTCCGCGGCCGATGAAACGGCAGGCCATGACCTTCGAATATCGCGCAACTCGCCGGCACCTAATAAAGCCGAAACGAGCGTCGGGCGTCCCCGGCGCACCATCCATTTTTGTCGCGTTCAAACGATTTGAGCTCGGTTGTTTGGATCAATGCCACGGTTGGGGTGGTGTTATATACTGGTAGGGGTTTTGCCTTGTAGGATTGGTGCCATATAGGGGTTTTGCCTTGTAGGATTGGTGCCATATTGGGATGGTGCCATATAGGTGCCATATAGGGGTGGTGCCTTATAAGGGTGGTGCCTTATTGGGGTGGTGCCTTATTTGGGTGGTGCCTTATTTGGGTGGTGCCTTATTTTCCGAGCTCCTCGCGTCAGAGGAGCTCAGTATCCCACCCGAAACCGTGACTACGAAGGAGTTTGTATTCGCAACCCAAACATGGTCCAATTCTTAGAACAAATATACTACAGCAGTGTAGTGAAAGTATCGCACTAACCGGCATACTGGTAGTCACTCACTTGAGAAGACTAACAGGTCATGAAACGTTTTGACCATCCGAAAAAGTGCGACCCCTAATAGCGCGTGAGATGAAAGGGAGAGCCTTTGTCGCTTTGAAAAGTTCAGGTGGTTGAGAGCTCGTTTTTTGTTTCGTAGCTGTGAGTGTTCAGGTGGTTTGAGGAAAGCTCTCGTGGTTTGTTGTCGCTTTTGAGGTCTAGATGATTTGGCCTCTGCGCCCATGTCCATGCGCTTTCCCCAGACATCCCTAACGCATGCGCATACACTAGTATGTCTTCGCCTTGGCATCCCCCGCACCCCGACGCAAACATCTATACACCAGGTGGTCCACAGGTGGCCTTCGACTTGGTTCGCGCATCACTCCTTGACCCAAGCGGAGTAAATCGTAAATCATGAATAACGTGCCTAACACTCGGTGTTGTGACCTTGAAAGAAGCGCATATAAACTCATCCACCCCCATGAGAGGAGCCTGATTCGCACAGAAAGGCAAGCCCATGGCTCGTACACACACACCTCCGGTAGAACGTTCGGCGCGGCTGAGCCTCTGGGCTGCCCTCGCTCTCCCCGGCACGCCAGTGGCAGCACATCATACAAAGTACCAGTTATTACGGGGGACCATACATAGTGATAGGACCAAATATTGTTAGTAAAAATAGGTAAACATACAGTTTTTGTGTCTATACCGTAGGTCGTATTTACTATAGTCCCCCCGTAATAGTAGGCTATAGTCGCTCGATCGAGAGCCACTTTCCACCTCTGAAACAATTGCCGGGCGGGGGGGGGGGAATGGGAATACCCTTGTTTCCACAGCCTGTTCATATTCCGGCTGAGGGGTTGAAAAAACTCCCACGACCGGCGCTGGCAAGTTTAAAACTAAAGACTTGCGGAAAAAAGTAAAAGGTGCAGACCCAACCTACGGTACGTCATATCATACACAGACGAACGAGGAGAAGAGCGCACCTACAACTACTGGCGGTAGTAGTGAATGATTTAAATGTCATTCTACGTAGCCTGCATGGGGGAGAACGCGATTACAAGCGTGCAATGGGTGCCGAGCCCAGATCTTGAACACGCTTGCTAGGCGACCCACTATCCACTATCCCGCCCAGTGCTCCCCTGGGGCGGGGGGGAGAGGGTACTCATTATCATGCATGGCCGTAGTCGTATGACCATAGGGGGGGGGGGGCGCACTCATTTGTCCCTTACCTTAGTATTTTGACAGTTGACTACGCATCCCTTTCGAGACGGAGCACCGTTCCTGCAGCTAATAGGGACACCTCCAACGTTCGGGCGCTCATTACGTTGTTTCCATTTATTACACAGATTGTTTTGGCTAATTAATCTTATCCCCTTCCAGGGGGGGGGGGGGGGGGAGGCTCCACGCCCAAACGCATGATACAGCAAGAAACAGTTTAGTAGCAAAATATGCCCACAAATAATACTACAGTAAGCACTGCTGTAGTATTTCCTCTAGAGAACGCCAGTCAAAGGTTGGCAGCTCTCTCGTGGAGGCGTGTCTTTTCCACGATATAGAAACACGCGGTCGCTTGACTTGCTTGGTGGTTGGTCATTGCAGCCCCCCCCCCCCTCCCCCCCCCTATTGTATAGGTTGGGTTGGTGTCGGTTGGCAACGACGCTGTAAAACATGCCGCTCACTACGTGAGCTAGACAACCAGGGTACCTTTTTATTTTCTGGCGGTCGCCCACAGTTGGTTGTCGATTTAGATGGTTTCTGCGAGGTAAAACACCTTTACCCCGCAAAAGGGAATTGATCGTATCACGTAGCGTTCAAGGTAAGGCACCCAAGAGGCAGTTACATAGTACTCCCATTGCTGTCTCTAGAAGTGGCCATACCGGAAATTAAATTAAATCCTTGAAGCTGTCATCCATATGCAAGTCCGCCTTACAAGCGGTTCTTAGTAGGATGCATCTCACCCTCCATGCGACCGCCGGACACCTCACGGCGCTTCGCGCTTGGTGCGAGCAATATCGGCCTTGTCGGTGAAAAACCGACATGCTCCGGCATTGTAGGGATGCGAGGGTCTATGGTCATACGACTACGGCCATGCATGACATGAGGACTCCTCCCTCCCCCTCTCGTATAGTGAAGGCTCGATCCGTTACCCGAAACTCGTTCACGTTCATGTTAATATCGCTCACAAAGTTGTAACAGGTACTATTGTAGGAGGGCCTTTGTGTGGATATGTGCTGCAATATACTGTGAAATAGGCCTTCGAGGAGGAAAACGCCGAGGCGGAGAAAACAGGACGTAAGACATAATGCTCCACATTATTTTGTGAGGAAGAAAAGAGGCGTGAAAACCGTTCACAAACAACATAAAATGCGAGAAAGGTGCCCAACGAACCCTAATCGACGAAGTGGGACTCAAAAGAGAGCCGCGCGCGTCATTCCGTCACCGTATTGGTGGGGGAAGGGGAGGGTGGGAGGGGGGGGGGGGTACTCACGAGTATGCATGGTCGTAGTCGTATGACCATAGACCCTCGCATCCCTACAATGCCGGGATGGAGCTCGTCGTGTTTTCAACGACCAGGCAGACATTGCTTGCACCAAGCGTGAAGCGCCGTGGGTGTTAGCTTTGATGCCTTTCGTGATTTCGGTTCCGGAAGGAAGCGCTCCTGTCACGTCCAGGCCGCACCGCACCAATCCCATCGTGGCCAAGGAAGTGGAGGCCACCTTGGGCCAGTATCTAGCGGTAGGTCTGACCCAGCACTCGACCTCTCCGTGCTCGAGCCCGCTGGTGGTCATCCCGAAGAAGTCTGGAGGAAGTCGGCCCTCTCCTGGAGACGCCTCGAGGAAGCATCTACATCTTGTTTTTCACTGATCGTTTCGGACGCCGAGCCGACATGTACGCCGCCACAGCAGCTGAGTTCACCGCTGAGGGCACGGCTAACATTCTCAACAACCGGTATATTCCTCTCTGGGGGTGCCCGCGCAGCATCCTCTCGGACAACGGCCGTGTTGGGCGAGTCGCATGAAGGGTGAGCTGCATCCTGCTAAGAACCGTTTTTTAAGGCGGATGTTCTGCATATGGATGACAGCGTCAATGAATTGATTTATTTTTCTGCTGTGGCCACTTCCAGAGACAGCGATGGGTTTACTATGCAACCGCCTCACGCGTGGGGTGCCTAACCATATACAACACTTTGTGATACGAGCATTCTCCTTGTGCGGGGTTAAGGTTCTTCCCGCACAAAAATGATCTAACTCGACCGCCAACCGTGATAACCGCGAAAAAAAAGGTACATTGGTCGTCTTGCTCACGCTGCAGGGAGTGTTCATGTTCTATTCAATGCCGATGTGTCGACGGAGATTTTAGTGCTTGACGCTTGAGGTAGTGGTGGAAGCCACCACTAGAACCGATATAGCCATAAATATATATTTATATATATATACCGAGTGCACGGTGGTGGGAGGCGATGGTAGTGTGGCGCGTGTGAAGAACTCACGGGATCATAAATCAACGTTGGAGACGGGCGTATCCGCGCGGGGCTGGTCGGGTCGATCAGCCACGCTTGGTTCAAGCGAAGGTCGCTACCGTCGTGCACGAAGGGGGGGTTACGGGAGAGGGTAGCCGTAGAGGTAGCCTTTGAGCTAGGAGAGCGCTGCTGTCGTCGGTAGTGGTGCGGTGTGCATCTTCCGCCTTTGGCGGCAAACTAGCGGGGTTTCCGAAAGCTATGGGGGGTGGGGTGAGCGGGGGGGGTGAGCGGGTGTGCCCCGTGAGATTAGACTCGCCAGCGGTTGGTTGTGAAAGGAGGCCCCTCGGAACACATACTTGTGAGGTTGGTTGAGCAGAAGAGCTAAATAGCGAAAGGGGCAAGAGGTACGCTGCCCGCGAGTCCAACCCGTGTGTGTGTTGTACGCTCAGCGAAGGAATAGGGGTGGGGGTCATCATCGGGCTCGGCGACGAATTCTGGGAAAATAGAATCAGCGGAACTGGTGGACGCTGTGCAGGAGGGATATAACTCGGAGCTGAACTTGCGCCGATTAGACTCAGACGCAAATGAGCCCTGTTCCGGTATCTAGGTGGGTGGGAGCGCTTCATGGTCGCGACGGTGGCGATGGCAGAAGAGGCCAGGCACAGGGCTTGAGATTGGCGCAAGTGAACTGACGATACCCTGTCTTGTAGGTCTTGACTCTGGCAGCAGCAACAGCAGCAGCAGCATCGTCGCATCGGTGGACGGGCGGCGGCACGCGGGACGGGGGCTAAAATTTTGCGGGGGGGGGGCAGTCACAGGTGCCCGGTAGCAAAGACTATAGTCGGCGGCAGTCCAGGGCGTTCCAGTAGTAAAAAAGGCAGAGCTGTAGCAGGGCCGACAAGAAATCGATCGCGACGAAGATTGGCGACCCCGTCATAACTCGAGACGCCAGAAAATACCGGTGGTGATGGTACGATTGGTGGCACGGCAGCTGAACCGGGAGATCTGCCGCTGTGGGCGTGCTCCTCTCCGGAGCCAGGTTGATGGGTCGGCGGTGAAGGGAGTCCTGGAAGGAAGTTAGAGCGAGGGAAGGTTGTGAACGTTATTGCAGGGCCAGATCGGATGTGGTTTTCTACACCATCCGAGGTAGAGGAAACCGAGGGCAGACAGACGCCGTCTTCTTCGGTGAAGTATGAACGGACGAATAGTTATACTGACGGAGCTGGCGGAAGGGGGAGAGGGGGGGGGGCGAGGAGGAAAAGGGCGAGCCCACCTAAGCCAATGTCTGCGGTGTCGGAGGCTCGCAGGAAGCAGGACAGGAGCTATAGACATATGTTGGTGGGGCTACTGGAAATGCAGTGTCTTATATACATAAGATGTACCTCCGCCATGGCCGCCTCACAGCGTCGACAACGAACCGACCGCATCATATCGCGCGCGAAGCAAGGCCCTCGAGAAGGCGCGCAATGCCGGAGAATCAAACAAATCGACCTATACTAAAACGGCGTCTCTTACTCACGAGGAGGGGGATGTAGTTCGCCAGAACAACGGGCGGCTGCCCAAGAGGGTGGTTTTCGCGACGGAGGCCGGTGGAGAGTTTCCGGTACCAGCCAGGCAGATCAGAGTTTGACTGGCGCCAGTGCCAAGTGGACGAGCTTCAAGTGCCTCCTGCCACTCGAGCCACCGAAGAGTTTCCGGGCCTGGGCAGGTCAGAGTTTAACTGGCACCAGTGCCAAGTGGACGGTCTCCAAGTGCCTCCAGCCACTCGAGGCACCGATGAGTCCACAGGAAACTTTCCGCCATCGGTATTTGGAGTCAAGGTTGTCCTACTAGCGGTAAAAAGCACGTTTGCGAGGGTGGAGGCGGGGCGGGAGCAGTGGTACAGGCAGGTTCTACTGTAAATTAAGCTGAAACGTTCATAAGCGCATGGTATAAGGAAGAGGCGGAGCAAGAAGGCGCGCCATACGAAAATAAGCCGAGAGAAAGTCAGCTTTGACTCAGATTGATATAGAAAAAATGAACGAAGGAGATGCTAGTAGACCGTGCGGCAAGGTTATGGGTTTAATTGTCCGTGGCTTTTGTGTACTATCCCTTTGCGTAGCCCTTGACTCTCATCTTTACCCGACTTTCGTCCTAACGTAGATCCGTGCTTTCAAAGCACACACCCCTCCCCCAACCCCATTGCGCCGATAGAGTCAGCATTCGCTTTCATCGCTTGCCGACGCACGCCAATTACGAGTGCTCAGCAATAACGCCATGCGATTGATTTCCGCCGCGTGGTATCATGCGTAAAAACCAGGTACTTATTAAAAGTAGTGCCCAGTGGTGCCCGCACGTGAAAATATGTTCAACACGCCGGAATTCGTCCCTAGGAAGTCTACGAATGACTACGTACGAGTTAGGACTACCATGTGAAGCGCGAAGTGTTTGTTACCTGGTACCAGGTACCTGGTATGTATTTACAGTAGTTTAAGGAATTTCTACGAGCGAGCACACAGATGTACCGCTTGAAGGGCGAACTAAGCACCACAATAATTGCAGCAGCAGTACCGTTCAGAAGGGAACCAATAGTATCTCTTGCCGATAGGTTTTGCCAAGGGAGGGAGGCGTAAAGGCAGGAGCCTTCAAGTAGGGGAAAAGCGAGACATTTACTGGTTTTGGTTCAGAGTTCAGAGTGATTGAAAATGGACTACTACTCCGGTACTATAAAGAATATATTCGATTCAAGTTGGAACTGGAACGTATCTGTACGACATACTGGCGAAATAAATAATTATATGAGTAGTACCGGAGGAAGGGTTCGACGACGGCGTCTTCTTGAGCCACCGGAGCGACTTCGCCACGTAACGGAGAGACGTGGCCTGGAGAAAACCAACGGAGATTTTGTTTGATTCCGGCTACTTTCACGGGTTCATTTGCTTCACTTTGAAGCCAAAAGACAGCGGACAGCTAGAGCTGGAAGGTTCCAGTTCAGTGCACTACAGACAGCATGGCCGCGCCGTGGCGTGTTTGCGTGTGTGTATAGCTGCACTTTTGTTGGGCAAACCCGGCGATAGAAACGGCCCCGAATCGTATCGTGACGCCTTCCCTAAACCGAAGGTGGTGTGCCGAATACCGAAGGTAACTCGAGCATATATATGCTACGTAGCCGTACTTCTTTTTTTGTTTTCCCTCTGGTAATGTGTCGTGCATATTCCATTCCGATTAAAGTCGAATATATTCTATTACCACGGCAGTAGTAGTCTCTCCCACCACTCTGAACCAATAGAGATATCCTAATTTTCCTCCTCGAAGGCCCCTACGTACACCTCTTTCCCTTGGCAAACCCTCGTTCACCCTGCTCTTCGCCAAACTTCCATCCCCACGTCATTGGCAGCAGTGCTTCGGTTTCTTTCCTCCTTCTCCTGGCGGCCCGGTGGTCTCTCAGTGCCAGTTTTGTACCGGTGGACTCGGCGTGAGATCGCGACCTGGGTGGTCGCATTATACCCTAAAACATGGAAAGTAAAAGACACAATTGAAGGTTTCAGGTTTCGGAATGAAAGCGTGCTCATGAAATAAAAAAATTGTTCCCGTTGGACAGTCTTCAACATTTGATTCCCATTAATACACTTATATATGTGGTGACGTCGTTGTTATATCTTTCGTTTGATTTTATGTCAAAATATAGCTTTCCAACGCCGGACGCTGCCGAGAGCCACCCGAACTCCCGCCACGACTCCCCCACACGTCGCCCCTTCCTCGCGACAGCTGCCCCCGCGACTCCCAGCGAGAAAGACGAAGCGCTGCCACCAAGCTCGGCGAGCAGGAAGCGTCGAAAGGTTCCCCGCCGGAGGTGGCAAATCGTTTCGAGTCAGCGGTCGAGCGGTCGATTGTGGGATCCAGGACCATGTGCTCGAATCCTCCTTTTTGACCTTTTGGATGTATGATTATTTTATTTTATTTTTGGATGGGTGGGTAAGTGGGCGGGTGGGTGGGTCGGTGGGTTGTTGGGTGGGTGGGTGGCCGTGTTACCTCCCCTTCTTTTTTCCTTTCGCTTCTTTTTTGGGGTAGTCGGGGGGGGGGGTTGGGTGGGTGGGTTGGGTGGGTGGGTGGGTGGGTGGGTGGGTTGGTAGGTGGGTGGGCGGGTGGGTCCTTGGGTTGGTGGGTGGGTAGGTTGTTGGGTGGGCGGGTGACCGTGCTGTGCAACACCATTCGTCTATGTTGACAACGAACGAGGTCGTACTCTGCTGGTGTTGCAGCGTACCTGTGGTAATCCATTATGTTTCGTAGTGCTGGTGGTGTAATACCGCACGTACCGGGTATGCCAATATCGTCATATTCTAAGCCAGAGCACTATTACGGGGGACCATATTAAATAGGACCTACGGTACACACAAAAACCTCTATATTTTCCTGTTTTTACTAACAATATGTGGTCCTATTTACTATGGTCCCTCGTAATACTGCTGTTACAAATATTGGTCAGTGGTAGTAGTAGTAGTAGTAGTAGTAGAAGTAGTACTGTAGTAGTATATAGTAGTAGTAGTAGTAGTAGTAGTAGTAGTAGTAGTAGTAGTAGCAGTAGTAGTAGTAGTAGTAGTAGTAGTAGTAGTATTAGTAGTAGTGTGCAGTTCCTGCCAGCCACACACAGCCACACCAGATCATCGGCTCTCTTTCTCTGTCCTGTGCAGAATGCTCATATGTGGTATGCTCGCTTGATTCAGTCTTCTTGAGACTCGTCGTGCCCTCATCATTGCGTTTCTCTCCTGCATGCGTCCACGCCCCCCTCCCCCTCCCCGGGTTGGATTCGATTGGCAACTGCACTGTCTGGAAAACATGCCGCTCAGTACTTGAGCTTGCCAACCAGGGTATCGTGTTTTATTTTGGGGGGGGAGTTGGCGGTCGGTCACCACTGGCCGTCGAGTTAGATGGTTTCTGCGCGGTGGAGAACCTATACTCCGCACAAGGGGGTTGATCGTATCACGTAGTGTTTATGGCAAGGCACTCAAGAGGCAGTAACATAGTACTCCCATTGCTGTCTCTGGAAGTGGCCACAACGGAAATTGTAGCAATTTATTGAAGCTGTCATCTACATGCAAGTCCGCCTCGCAAGCGGTTGTTAGTAGGATGCAGCTCACCCTTTATGCGACTCGCCAGACACCTCACGGCGCTTCGCGCTTGGTGCACGCAATATCGATGGAAACCCGACGATCTCCGTTTCGTCATTGTAGGGATGCGAGGGTCTACGGTCATACGACTACGGCCATGCATGATATCAAGTACACCCAACCCCCGCCCCCCCGACCCCTACGACACGTGAGTGAGAACTTACGAATGATGGGCTCTTTCGCACAGGTACGAAATATATCACGCGCCCTCCGAAACAGGAATTACTGAATGATAGATGGAGTGGGTGGCTCAATCGCTCCCCATCATACACCAGGTATCATACATATACATATTTCCACAACCTCCTGATTTCAGATTTATTTCCTTATTGTTCAGTCTTCTTTCTGCGTGTGCTTGCAGTCTCCTTTTGTGTGTATGGTGTGGGTGTTGTAACAAAAGAAGGTGTTACTCCGCGTGCCCGTACTTATAGGACGTCAGATCAGCCACAGGTAACCAACACAGGGCATGATACTCGTATGTTTATTTTTTTGATGATCTGTGTACATAATATATATCACAAACTTTGTGATGATGTTGATACCAATGTATTATTTTTTTTCGTTTCGATTTCGATGTTGATGGTATTAGTGCTGGCGGTGGTGGTGGTTGTACCTGTGTCGGTTTGTCGGTTTCCTTGTCTGCAAGCGCTTGGAGTGACTGTGGAAAACATTACCAGGTATGTATTTAGTTATACGATCACTTTTCGGATATTTTTCCCACCATCATTCTGGACAAGCCGTGGCGACAGTGGTCTTCACTTCTCCCTCCCCCCGTTGCATGTTCCCCCCCCCCCGGTGCTTGCCTTTGTTTTATTTTTATCCCGCAGAGGTTCGGCATTCCCACTGCTCGTCGATTTCCAACGATTTTTGGGCTAAATCACAAGCTCTCGCGCTTTCCGTGATGAGGAAAAAAGGCACATACATATACAACATTTTATGTACATATGTTTTGGGGAAACCCGCCGGTAGTCGATTTCCGCGGCCCTCATGCACTCACCCGTACGTATACCTGTTAACTATTAACTACCAGGTCGTTACGTCCTTGCCACCGCGGGGCGGCCGGTTGACACGGTATGCGGCCTTCATCGTAGATGTATCGCATTTGCTCGCACGTGTGTAAACAACACAACACAGCCTTTCTATATATCAGCTGATGTCAGGCATATATTTCTGGCTGCGTACTCTCTCGTGCGAAACTTACTTTCTCTGGTACGACTCCTTACTCTCCTCTAGTTTCCATTCGATATATTAACGAGTACTACGTGGTGGTGGTGAGTATTATAATACGGGGAGTAGGTTTCGCAATCTGGGAGGTAGGATCTTTAGGGGCGTTTTTGACTTGAAAATCGCGTAGCGCGGTCTGCACTTACTTCGGAATCGTCGTCCGCAATAGAGATATTTCATGGTTCGATACAAACGCGGCGCAGCCGCGTTTATGGCCAGTTTTGCCCCGTTTTGGCTGCGTTTTGGGGTCAGGGTTAGGGTTAGGGTTAGGGTTAAAGTCAGGGGTCGGGTTGCGTCTTCGCCCGTTCCTTGATCCCAACAGGAACCAAAATACCTGAACACAGCCTACCAACCTAAATATCCTATCTCACAGATTGTTATGCGACCTCAGTACGGGGGACCATAGAAAATACGTAGGACCTACGGTATAGAGACAAAAACCTATACGTTTACGTATATTTTTACCAACAATATTTGGCCTATTTACAACCAGCAGTATGGTCTACCGCAATACCTCGTAATGTGTATACTTATCGCCCCAAGGCGCTCTCCCGGGCGGCCCACAGCAGACAGCCCTCCACACCCGACTACTACTATTATTGTACCGCACACCCTACGCATTACTACATACAGACTACAGCATTATTCTTATTAGTACTAGATTCTACTACATTGCAGCAACACTGTTACACCACATTCAGTTTAATGTACACATATATATAACAACAACGAGTACTGTACGTAACTGAAACAAGTACCGGTATTGATAGTAGAACAATACAGTACGTATAGACCCGCCATAATAATAATAATAGGCCCGCCAATAAGAAAGTGCCCAATAAGAACGTAATGCTCACTTTTGGAGAACGCTCGTCAGAAAATTGGGTTCAGAAAGACGTCTCACTCGGTGGTTCTCGGTGGTTCTTGACATCTTCCGTGTTAAAGTTTTCTTCTCGTTTATGATATTCACTTTTCACTTTTCCATGCATCTTCCTCGCCCCCTCCCGTCGCGGGTAACACGGCGATGGTTTTCGTTGGCGATTTGTTCCTGCCCCTTAAGGCTGGGTCTTCCTTTCATTTTTTTTACGCGCCTCGCCGGCTTCGTTGCCTTGCCGTTCAGAGATGTAGGAGTGGGTTTTGAGGAGCCGCACATCTTCGACTCATTCATGCTCTAGTTCGTGGAACCGGGATTTATGCTGGCCTCGAGCTGAGCTTGGTCATCCTGGCTGGGCTGCTGAGCTTGGTCATCCGAGGCGTACCATAGGTTTCTATGATTTTCCCATAGTTCTGCATATTATACGGCTCATCAGAGTGGGCTAGTGTTATGATACTGCGTTGTACGAGATTGCAAACCCGGCAATTACCCGTGGGTTCAGGCACTGGGATCGTATTTGTAGTACTTGGAAGGCGTATCTTAAACCCTACAGAACCGCAGTCCCGTTTTGGGGACAAGTTACTTGAAGTTTGACTGGTTTGTCCCCAAACCGGGACTGCGGTTCTAAAAGGGTTAAATGGAAAACCACAAAGAGGCACGAGCTTGGTCTCAGTCTCCGTCGTGCATGAAACGAATAAAGCTGCTCGTCTTCTATCTCTGAGCAAACAACAAACGCGAGTACCAACGAGTACTGACTTAATAAGCAGACCTGTCAAGTGTGCCGTATGTTCTGACCTTAACTATACGCTGCTCCAATAAATCCTACCAGGTACCAGGTATGTAGTAATAATAGTCTATGTTCATTGAATCAAAAGGTTGTTTGAAGATGGCGCCCCACTAAGAATCTCTCAGGCTTGCCCACAGATCATTACGGGGGACCGTAGTAAATACCTGGTACCTAGTAAATAGGACCAAATATTTTTTTATAGGACCAAATATTGTTATTACGGGGGACCATAGTTAATAGGACCTATGGTGTACATAAAAACCTATATATTTAACCTTTTTTACTAACAATATTTGGTCCTATTAACTATGGTCCCCCGTAATAGTAACAATATCGAAGTGTATACCAGGTAGGTTTTTTGGTGTCGGTCGTACTGGTATTTAATATGCCCCCCCGCAATAGTTAGGTGTTTCATGTTGGCGGGTTCATACCGTACTACGATCGGTACGTTTGCCCTCTGTTGTTGTTGTTGTTGTTGTTGTTGTTGTTGTTGTTGTTGTTGTTGTTGTTGTTGTTGTTGTTGTTGTTGTTGTTGCTGTTGTTGCTGTTGTTGTTGATGTTGTTGGTGATGGTGGTGGTGTGCGGCAGCATGTTTTTTTTCGCACCAACACGGAGGAGCCCTCTGAGAAAAAGAGCTGCACACTGTTGCTGTGTGCTTCATTCGGGGCCACATTCTCTTTGCCTTCCGCAGCCAGCCTCTTGGACGGGTATGTATGTGTGTGCGTGTGCCTGGCAGCTCTACGCTCGCTCAGTCCATTTGTCACTGCTGTATACGTGAAGCTCTACGGACTATGATACTCGTACGCTCGCACGAAGATATTACCACCGGTGATCTTTATTATTATTACGGTTGATCCTGGTTGATGATCATGTGCTTGATCTCCTGCTGCTGCTGCTGCTGCTGCTGTATACTGCTGGGCGTACGTATCTAATTACGGTGGTGGCAAAGAATCCCACTCAGGACACAGATAGATACGATCAGCAGCAGTAAAAGTACGGTAGATGACATGCTGCGACGTCGGCCTGTGTTGTACAATCAAAGTTGGTAACAAATTTTGAGTAGAGTACCACGACGACAGCAGTGATACGAGTATTCAAGTGTTCAAAGTCTATACTGCTGTACTGCTGCTCCTGCGCGAGCTGTTCAGAGTATCTCTGTGGTTACTTGCGAGCCACCCTACAGCAGTACGACCTCAAGACATACATACCAGGAGTATTTTTTTGTTTCTGTTTTTCAGCTTTTTGTTTTAAAATTTCGAACAAACGTACAAAAACACAGAAAACGGATACCTTTTGTACTCTGTACTTGGTAGTACGTTGAAAAAAGATACTGGTATTATTAACACCAGGTCTTTTGAAAATTTGAAAGTTTGGATATTTTTGAAAATTCTCTCCGCATTTGGGAGTTCGGGGTTGGATTAGTTGCGTTATTTAGAAAGCTGGTGCCCCGGGGTTCTGCATATCGGCGGCATCACGGCATCACGCTGATCCCAGTTTCCTGTGGTTACTCCTCTTGCTTGGTGTCAAGAAGCCTCCCCTCTTGCGCCTCCGCCGCGAGGGTCTTCCACTCCCACCAAGGTGTGTGTGCGTGCGTTGGCCCGCGGGATCGGGGCAAGGTGTGCCTACCATCCGGCCGACAACTTGTGCTCGTCTTCAAATGTTTGAGCCTGATTGTGACAGCGGACCGTCCTGTGAAAGTTCAAGCCCGGAAATAATAAGCGGAAAAACGCATTGCGCCTCCAAGCCCCAAGACAAAAAGTACGTATGTAGAGAGAGCCTGTCGTTCGAGCGCTTCCCCCTCGGTCCCTCCGAGTGTTCAATGGCCCTGCAAGAGCACCATGCGATTATTGCCATTTTCGACTTTCTCGCCGTGCTGCGCGAAGCTTGACTGGTGATCGCTCTGCCTCCTCTATGTGTACATACATGAGAGTGGCACAAAAAATCGCCGGGAAAAAACAAAATCAAGCGTATCTCTTTTTTTTACTGGTACACAGACAATTTTCGCATATTATGATATCCATCCGACATCCGACTGGCGAGCCCTTGACAACCAACAACCATCCGCCCCTCCCTCTTGTCGTGTGTACCCCGTTCGCTGCGATGCATCCTCTAAAAGGTGCCAGACCTCCCGCGAAGTATGCGTCACAGAAGTCTCCTGTTGATGTCGCGAGGCAGGCGCTGTCGCGAGGAGGGTTCTTCTTCCTCCACGGGCGCCCCGTCGCCCCCCACGGTTGGCATGTCCTCAGGCAGCAGCACTGCCAGCAACGGCAGCAAGCACCATCGCCTTCACAAGTTGCGGGGCTTGGGGGGCTGTGCGGGGACTTGGTAAGTGGACTCAGGGTTCAGCGCTCACTCATTCCCTGACGTCTCCTGTTTTGCGCTGCAAGTGCTGCTGCTGTTGCTGATCTGCTGCTGCAGCTGCTGCTGCTGCTGCTGCTGCTGCTGTGCGTCAAACTTCCAGCACGGCAAGCGAGCGCGGGCGGTGGTTCTTCGCCGCCTGTCGCTACGAGTATAAATAGCAGGTACAGCAGTACGTAAAGGCTGGACCTTCTCGCCCATGATAGAGCAGCATACAAATATACCGTGTTTTACATACAACATACAACCCGTAGCTGTCATTAATAGTCTACGTACGGCAGCAGCAGCAGCAACAGCAGCAGCAGTAGCATTGGCGCTGTTTTCTACAGCAGCAGTACTGAATACTCTCTGCTGTGTACCAACACTAATTGCTTGTTGTTTTGGTGTTTTTTCCACCCGCCCGAAAAATGTCAACCCGAACAATATGGAACATAACAGACCCAACAATGGTGTGTACCCGTGGCCCGTGGCACAGGAGTATCGTAGATCATGGATCCAAATTGCACTTGCCATCAAACCAGGCTGCTGCACGCTCGTGAAGGAGCGTATGGTTTGCTATCGCATGGCATGGCATAATATGTGGTGTGTGACGTGTCGTGGTGGTTAACTCTATAGTATTTGCAGAGTGGATCTATACCGGTATGTGCGATCGTCTGGTCTCTTAACCGTTGAGTCTTTAGGCCGTTTCCGGCCTCGATGTCTGCGTCGAATGGCAGGGAGGTAGGTAGGTACGTACACGTTAAAATTTGTGCCGCGATGCTGCTGACAATCTCGTCGCACCATCGAAGGCGTTCCTACTGCTGTACTGGGTCGCGTAATGTTAACAGCAGTGGCGGCGGCAGCCGCATGCTCGTATCTACCATACCAGGTACCTGGTATAAAATATCCACAGCAGTCCCCGGTTGCTTGGTAGATGGCCCGCGTGCCTATCAAGATCAATTTCGTGGGTTCAAGTCTCACCGAGTGCATGCTCGTAGGGACTTTTTCTTGCATAAAGAAATTGATTAGCGGCAAGCGCGAGAGCGTGAGTTTAGCTACATTCGATGAAAATCGACGAGCAGTGGGAATGCTGAACCCTATACGCGGCAAAAAATAAAGGCACGTACCGGGGGGGAGAAGGGACGGACGACACCTGTGACCACAGCTTGTCCAGAAGATCGCCGAGGGTAAAACCTCCTACCAGGTACGAGATAGGCTGGAAAGTAAAAGTGAGTACCAGGTACCTGGTATTTGGTATTAACATGATACTTTTTTTTCTTTTTTTTTTTAGTCCATCACTTTTACTTTCCAGCCTACCTCTGTAACTCGTATCAATAAGAGGTTTTACCCTCAGCGATCTTCTGGACAAGCCGTGGTCACATGTGTCGTATCTTCTCCCCCCCGGTACGTGCCTTTTTTTTATCGCGCATAGGGTTCAGCATTCCCACTGCTCGTCGGTTTTCATCGAATGTAGCTAACTCACGCTCTCGCGCTTTCCGCTAATCAATTTCTTTATGTAAGAAAAAGTCCCTACGAGCCGTGCACTCGGTGAGACTTGAACCCACGAAATTGATCTTGATAGGCACGCGGACCACCTACCAAGCCACCGGGGACGCCGGCATACTACCTGGTATTATTTAATAGCAGGCATCACATATACCTGGCACGAGGTACAGTAGTGGGTACCCCCGTAATTCGGTAGTCATCGATAGGACAATTTTTTTGAGAAAAGGCAGGCCGAATCCACTTGTCCCGGTTTTTGATTCCAATGATGTAGTGCCCAATCGATTTCTCCCTCTCTTAAGGCCGGTTCCGGCCTTCGATTAGGACTGCAGTCTCGTTTTGGGGGCAATTGGGGACAAAATACTTGGAATTTGAGTGGTTTGTCTCCCAAAACGGGACTGGAGTTCTAAAGGGGTTTATGTGGGGATGAGGCGAAAGTAGCAATAGGGTTGCACTGCCTTTGGTCCCATGCCTTCCTTATTGCGGGGTAGCCACTTACATCATACCTGCTACATGCATGACTGGTGATATGTGTATAGTATGAATTGTATTGGCTATGGCCCTATACATGGTGTATTGCTGTCTGGATATACAGGGATCTTTACGGTTATCCGTCCGTGCACCGTGGTTTGTTCAAATCGAAAATCCCTCGGTGCGGTTTGCAGGTATTGTAAATCCTACGGTGCGGTTCGGTTTTGAGATATATCCTACGGTGCGGTTCGGTGCGGTTTTCAAAAATCGGAAATCCCACGGTGCGCTTCGGTGCTTTTTTCAGATATTGTGAATCCTACGTTGCGGTTCGGTTTTGTGATGAATCCTACGGTGCGGTTCGGTGCGGTTTTCAAAAATCGGAAATCCTACGGTGCGGTTCGGTGCGGTTTCAGAAAATAGGAAATCTTACGGTGTGGTTCGGTTTAGTGGTGTATCATACGGTCCGGTTCGGTTCGGTTCCCCGTTGAATCGGTTTTTCTACTGTGCGGTTCCAATCCCCGTAGGGAAAACCGTACAACACACGCTTTTCTCTACGGTGCGCCGTATATATAAACCGTACTAAACCGCGGTTTCGTACGGTTCTCAGGCTTTTATCGGGGCACTGTAACGAAACCGCTGTTTCTCTACGGTGCACCGTATGAACGAGCCGTACAAAACCGCGGTTCCGTACGGTTTCTGACGCTTTTTCTCGGGGCTCTACGTAGCGCAAGCGAGCGCTGCTGCACAAACAAGCTCTGTTGCAAGCAAGCGCTGCCGCAAGCAAACGCTGCTGCCAGCAAGTACTGCTGCAAGCAAGAGACCCACCCCAAGCAAGCGCTGCTGCAAGCGCTGTTGCAGGCGCTGCTACTGCTTGCGGCTGTTGCTGCTGCTTCTGCAAGCGCGCGCACCCTTGCCGCCACGCTCCTGTGATCTTCGCCGCTCAGATCTGTTCTCGGGCAGAGGACAACGAAGAAGAAGCAGGGCCAATATTCTCGTTGTGGCGGCGTTGCTTGCGCAGCGAGTGTCGAGGAGCGCAAGTTAGATCGCACGTCTGCCTGTTTGGTGCTGGCTGCTGCTTACTGCTTCTGCAGCTAGCTGCTGCTGCTGCTGCTGCTGCTGCTGCTGCCGTGCTGCAGGTGGGTACTGCTGCTTGTACTGCTGCTTGCACGCCTTCTGTTCTGCTCGTTGGATGCTGCAAAAGTGCTGCCGCTGCTGCAAGTGTGTATTTTTCAAACATAAGAATCAAATGTTGAGCAATTTTTCGTCTCTGATTATGCGCATGACGGAAGGCTTTCGATTTTGACTATCTTTCCGACGGAAATCCTTGATACACGAAAATATAAAAATATTATGCGCAGGCACTCTAATGTTTCTGATATTTGTTTTCAGTTTTTACAGATATCCTATTTTTTTCTGGTATTTTCATATTTCCTATTTTCCGGCAGGTGTACTTCCGGAGACTCGAGTACCAGGTACTGGTATATAATATATCAGAAATATCTAAATATAAACAATTAACTTATTTTGGTTTTTCAACCACAAAACTATTCATAATATGAAATACCATGATCAACCAAGCCAGCGGGATCACTTTTGACACGAAACCGTGCCGAAACCGTCATGAGCCGTGCGAAACCGTGACCCTGTTGCACCGTTCCGCGACCGATGGAACGGCGTTTTTTTTACGGTTTCAAGTTAACCGCACCATAAAAAAACCGATCTAACGGTTTTTGGCACCGCCTCTTGACGCACACCGTGCGGTTCGGTTTTGTGATATTTCCTACGGTGCGGTTCGGTGCGGTTTTCAAAAATCAGAAATCCTACGGTGCGGTTCGGTGCGGTTTTCAGATATTGTGAATCCTACGTTGCGGTTTTGCGATATAAAACCTATGGTGCGGTTCGGTGCGGGGTTTTCCTATTTCGTAAAACCTACGGTGCGGTGCGGTGCGGTTTTCAGGAGGCAAAAATCATACGGTGCGGTGCGGTGCGGTTAACCGCACCGAACCGCAACCGCACCGAACCGCATCGAACCGATCGGAAAAACCGCACCGTCAAGAACCCTGGATATTTTGCCGTGTAAACATGAACTACGAAACGATGAGCACTACGCACGGGTAAACTTGCAGCAGTCTCTAAATTCTAAACTTTTCGTAAGGGGCCGTAATTATTACCTGGTATTATTTTTATGCTTGCCCTCTGCTGTCTGACAGTACTGGTACGATGTACCGTAGATGCCGTAATTGACGATCATTTTTTTTATCGTACGCGTATGATACGTGATTGAATAGATGTGAATCGTAATTGATAATAAATTTCGTGAAAACGTTGCCTTGGGTGCGTTTTTTTTTGTGAAAAATCGAATAACGCACGCCGGATCAACGAACACCCGTGGGCAACCAACGAGGCGAGCGACAGCCCGCGTCCTCCTCGGGGCGCCGTGGGCAGCGGCAGATTATTTCTGGCGGCACAGGCCAAGAGGCTATCGCTCTTGGGGTGTCTTGGGCGGCTGGCGCAGGCCCAAACCCCAAAGCCCCACGCGGGCAGCAGCGACGGGGATTCAGCGATCAAACTTCTGAGCGAAGTCGTGACCTGGACGGTGCTCGTCGTGTGGTTTGGGAGGCAAAGAGGGATGAAAGCTGGGTTTTGCAACGGCCTTATAATGTTTTTTGGGGCGACGCGGGTAGTCTACTCTGTGCTAGAGGCCGTCGGGCATCCCACTGCGGCTGCTCTGGTAGCCATGCCTCTCGGGAATATGGATCTCGCCTTTACCAGTAGTGGACGACACGGCTCAAGTTTGTGTGCATGTTCTTCACATTCAACCTTTTTTTCTACCCGTCGACATCCAAACACCACACCACACCACACCACAACCTGGCTATACTACGCGTACCACAAACTGCTGCCGCTACCTGGAGGGTGCCTTGGGCTTTGGTCTGCCTGGTATGTTTCCTTGTCATTTTTCCCTTGGTTCTTTGTCTTTGGGCCCATCTCAACGAGAACTTTTTTTTTACGATACTCTGCCGGATTTTTTTTTGTGTTATTCGATTTGCATTTGATTGGTCGAAAAGTGAATCACCCATCAGGCATTTTGATGTTTGATTCGAATTAAAACGAAAAAAACGAATTCGACACGACGTGTTTTGGGACATCTTTTGCTCTTCGTCTTATTCAAATCGGGAGTTTGTCCACCTCGACGTGGCATGTTCCTGAAACCGGAGCAAGCCACGCAACCTTGAGCCGTGTCGTCGACTGCTTCACAGGTGAGATCCACCATTCCCGAGGGACAGGTCACGACTTCGCTCAGAAAATCGATCGCTGTATCCCCGTCGCTGCTGCCTGCGTGGGGCTTCGGGGCTGCGCCAGCCACCCAAGACATCCCAAGAGCGATAGCCTCTTCGGCGGTGCCGGCAGAAACAATCGGCCGCTGCCCGCGGTGCCCCGGGGAAGACGCGGGCCGTCTCTCGCCTCGTTGGTTGCCCTCTGGTGTTCGTTGACCCTTGTGCATTATTCGATCTAAAAAATGTACCAGGTATACGCTTATTCCTCGATATATAGGACTCAAAGGCGTATTTTTCACGAAATTCTATTCGAATCAAATCATTTGTTTCCCCTATTCTATTATCATGAAAAAGGTTCGTTAAGATGGGCCCTTACTCTGTTTACAAGTAGTGTTGTTTTTGTTATTTTTTCTTTTTTCCCACCTCGTTTTTTTTCAAGTGTCTGCCACCTCGCCTGCGGGGGGAGTCACTACAGCAATTTGTTTCTTCTATTTTTTCTTTTCTTTTTGCTTTCTTTTTCTTGTTTTTCTCTTCTGATTTGTCTTCTTTGTTTTTGTTTTCTCCTTGATTGTTTCCTTTTGTTTCTCTATTTCATAGAATGTGTATGTCGTGCCTGTCGTATATATTAATATTAATAGTATGATGATATGGCATTTCATTGCCCACTGCTGTGCTTACTGCACACGTGGCAACGTAGTATCTCTGTGGCGTAGCTTTGTGACCAGAGAACTTGTATCTCCTTCTAGGATTGAAGAATCGGCACGGGTAGAAAGAACGGTTTAAAAAGAACACTCACAGAGCAGAGATAACTCGTATGAATACGAGCTCTCTCGTATGAATACGAGCTCTGTGACCACAAAACTACGACACAGAGATACTTCTGTACACTGCTGTTGCACAATAGGCGGAGTAGACAATGCAATGTCGTAATGCCGTGTCATCGTAATGGATACGACAGGCAAATCATACGCATTCTATGAAGGAGGGGAAAATCGAAATAAACTAAGAAAAACGAGCCGGAAAAAAACTAAAAATGTCTATTGCTAGCCCCCCCCAGAAGGAGATGTGGCAGACAATACGAAAAACAAAAACAAGCAAATTAGGCAACACCGCATATTAACAGAGTAAGTGGCTTGCTTCGGTTTCATGGAACATGCCTCGTTGAGTTGGACAAACTCCCCAAATTGAATAACACGAGAAGCAAAAGAAGCCACAAAAGTCTTCTTGTGGAATTTCCGTGTTGTACAAGTTCACCGGTTCGGACATGTAAATACCTTCTATTTATTACCTGCTTGGTGTTTCATCGTTAAATACGGGCCCTAAGAAGATAGGTGCATACGAAAAGTACCTGCTATGGCCCAGCAGAATGGTATGGTACGTATGACCGTCGCCTGTACTATTAAATTACGGGGGGGTAAACAGGACCAAATATTGTTAGTAAACATAAGTCAATATTTAGGTTTTTGGCTGTACCGTAGGTCCTGTTTACTATGGTCCCCCGTATTAGATGCTGTAGACGTATCATATGATACGTCTCGTTTTACGTTACGGACAGCGGGCAGCAGAAGCAGCAGCACAGCAGAGGCAGCAGCAGCAACAGCAGCCAAGGCAGGCACGACCTACGTAAAATTTCCAAGTTCGGCGCGAATATGGTCCCTGGCATACCTGGTACCAGGTATACTATTTATAACCGATCAACGGATTTTCGGCTCGTCTGACGTCTGACCACTCGTTCCTCGTGCCGAAAGGGACAAACTACGTATCGCCGGCGGATCTTGCGCGGCATCGCGATAGGAGTAGGTTTGGCAGACTGGGAGAAGGGATCTTTAGGGATGTTTACTTGAAAAATGTGTAGCGTGGTCTGCAATTCGGAATCGTCGTCCGCATCTGAGAAATTTCCTGGTTCGATTCAAACTTGGCGTAGCCGCGTTTATGGCGAGTTTTGGCCCGTTTTGGCTGCGGTTTGGGGTCAGGGTTAGGGTTAGGGTTAGGGTTAGAGTCTGGGGTTGGGTTGGGTCTTCGTCCGTACCTTGATCCCAACAGGAACCAGAACATCCGAACAGCCTACCAACCTAAAGATCCCTTCTCCCAGATTGTTAAAGGTCCTCCGCGATAGATAGATAGACAGATAGGAATACAGATAGGGCAATCCGAGGGCACTATTATTTTACCTTGGGCGCTGCAGCATGCATGGAATATAGCATCATTAGCCACACAATCTTGTGCTGCTGTACCGTCGTTCCTGGTGCACACTGGTGTACAAGATGTATCGGGTACGTGCCAGGTACGTGATCCAAAAGTGCGCTTTTTTTACCAACACTTTTTTTTCGGCGGGAGCGCGTCCGCTCATTCCTCTGGTGACGTACACGAAATTGCTGTAAACTTTACGCATTGGCCTTGAAGAAAATGGTTAATATGGCGATGACGTACAAACATTGTAAAATATGGAAAATGGCACGTGTGAAGCACGTGTCTAGCCCGACGCTCACGAAGAGCCAACATACTATCACTCTGTCCATAAATATAAGCAATGTTGTTTCAACAGTTAGTGCAAAACCGGTGCTTATATAATGGGGCAGGGTGGTACAGGAGAGCGGAAGCAACCGCCGACGTACCGACGTGGGACGTGGTACGACCAAAACCATATTTGTTGTTTTTTTATAAATAGGAACACCTTTCAGCCATGTGCCCGTTGAATACACAGACAACATACAACGTTAATAATAGCAGTATTGGTATTGGGGGCGTATATAACAGCAGACCCCCCCCCCCCCCCCCCCCAGCGGCTCTTGTCAAACCTGTACCTCTCTGCAACAATGCTTCAAAACTCCTAAAAGCAGCTTGGGCAGCACTTGCCCGATCCAGGCCATATTTTACCGATTTCGCCGCAACACAAACTTGAGTCCCCCACACCCCCACACCCCTACCCCACCTCCTAAGTTGCTCAATAAAATAGAGAACCCACGTCTGTGCTATTCATCGCCACCTACTGCTGTATGTACCCGTATGCGTGACGGGAAGAAATCATTATCAACTTCTTGCTGCTGGACGTGTAATCGGCTGACGTGTACCTGGTACCCTTGATGTACCTGGTATAAGTACGTACCCATATACTAGACAACTACGTGATGCACAGTACTTAGAGTATACAGCAGGCAATTATAGGTTGAGTTTGTCGTGATAGGTTGAGGTTGTCGGGCCGGCTACTATTAATACTGTATTGTAGTGGTACGGGGTACTATTAATATTTAGGTATGTAGGTATGCATGCATGTGTATGATGCCGGTACCTGGTGCATACAATATTACAGACAGCGGCAGTCCATGCATGGTATTGGGTACTTGATGCTTTACAGCATGCCGGGGAGAAGGGGCGACGCCAGTCGACCACGGCTTGTCCAGGGGGGCCGCTTCGGGGGAAAACGTCCAGCGATTTGACCCTGGAAAGTAAAAGTGATGGGTGTCCAAAATAAAAGTAAGTGCGGAGCAACTGGCGTGGAGCTCGGAACCCCGCCCCAGTGGCCACAGAGCCAGCCTCCCCCTTCCGTCCCTCTTCCGCGCTGTGTGAGCTGCTGTGCTTGCTGTGTTTGGAGCTCTTTGGCGACGTATCTACCAGCCTATACCCCCCTGCTCGGAACTCGGCTCCGTGCTGTGCGCATGTAAAGGCGGCGCCAAAAAGCTAGGATACCCATACGTGGAATGGTAAAATCCATAGCAGCGTCATAAATCGAGAAGCGGGCGCAAGTGAATGGTGACGATGTGACCGTAGGAAACAAGCGGAGGAGGTGCACTTTTTCTTTTTTTTTGGGGGCTGATTCGTGGTACGCCCAAGAAAAATGGCGCTGCTGTGTAGTGCATACCATGTACGTATTAGTATGTTCTAGCGGGTCGCCCCGCCGGTGGTCTAGTACGGGGGACCATAGTAAATAGGACCAAATATTGTTGTCAAAAATAGGAAAATATATAGGTTTTTGTGTGCACCGTAAGTCCTATTTACTATGGCCCCCGTCATTGTGGTGAACCTCGAATACTGCTGTTGATAGCGTTGATACCGCGGATTCATTCGATTTTCCGTAGTCGTGTGGAGTTTTTGGTTGTCGGAAGACTCAATCTGCCAAGGGCGCCTACTTTACTAGCGTGGGTAAGCACATTCATACTCGAGTCGATGAGGGGAGAAAGTGATGAACCCGTCTCGCGATAAAAATGCGAGGCACGCGTCGTAGTGGGGGGTGGCGGGGGAGGGAGGGGGGGGGGGCGATATGTGACCCCCGATCTGAGATATGACTAGGGAGGGAGCAGGACAAAGAAGGGCAAAGGTAATATTGATACGTACCAGGTACCAGGTATATGGGATGGGAAAAAAGAAAAAGAGACGTAACAGATCCGGAGGACTTGGGGGTGAGGCGGGAACTCCTTGCAGACCCGTCTAGCAGGTATCCGCTGCATACCTCCTAAAAGGCTATGGGCTGAAGGTTGGTGTGCAAACGTCATGACGCCACCTGTGCGGAGACAATTGCAAGAGCGAGGGGGCGAGGGGGGGGGTGTACTCGTGTCACGCTTGGCCGTAGGAGGGGAGGGGGGTAAAAGCGGAAACCAACCCTCCCTATTGCAGGGGCGTCATGGCATACATAGCGGGACGCAGCACACACCACGTATGTTATACGAACACGGGTTGCGCTCTCTCCCTCTTTCTCTCCCCCCCCTCTCTCTCTCTGTCTCTCTCTCTCGTCGGGAGCCTTGTGCCTTCTCCTCGTGGAGCGACGCTACTGTTATATCGCCAGATTAATTTGCCATGCTCGGAGGGGGTAAAGTCTCCACGATAGCCTGTTGTAGGTGATGATGTTGATGTTGTTGTGGATGATGTTGATTATGTCGTTGTTGATGTTGTTGTTTGTTGTTTGTGTTGTTTATTGTTAATAAGAACATTTTCATTACGTGGTACTCTCGTGTAAACAACAAGAAGAACTGCTCGACGTGGCGAGGTGACGAAAGAGAGATGTGGATTGTGCGCGAAGCATTCCTGTTGATGTTACTGCTGTGGTACTATTGATAGTAGAGTGAACTACTCGTTCGGTGTGACTGCCACGGGCTCCGCTCTTTTGGCTTCTTCGATCTCCTCTTCGATTTCGGCTCCGCTAGATGCTGCTGTGACTGCTGCTGCTGTATACTCGTAAAGTGTTTGTAATACCTGCCGGCACGTGTAGCAGCGTGGCAGTGGAACATCCAGTCTTTGCGACCGACGGCAACACATGAAATGACTGGGGAGCCATAGTAAACAGGACCCAATGTTGTCATCTAAAAAAAGGGAAATGTACCAGGCGTGTTTGTGTGCTTGCCGTGGGTCCTATTTACTATTGTCCCCCGTAATACTCGTATATGTTAGGTAGCGACTTCTATGCACGCTACAGGTTTTTGTAGTAGTATTTTCCCAGTAGAAATAGAGAAACGGCATAGGTTCCCGTCTGATATTCCATGTTTACGTACGTGCTGCTGTGGCTATGGATTGTTAATATAGTTGTTAATATAGTTGTACACCTCTCTGTCCCATTATATAAGAAACTGTTTTACTCGGATAAGCCCAACGGTCCTTACATTTCGAACCGAGTGGTACCTAGTACAGCATACTCGTAGTGGTATAGAGGTGGGAAGGTCACTCGTGAATCCACGAATAAACATGGCAAGAGGTGGGAAGGTCACTCGTGAGTCCACGAATAAACATGGCAAAAGTTGGTCGTGCATGATGAACGTGTCTCGATTTTTTTGTGGCGAGACAACACGACGTGCGAGTATTAACTCCTACTCGTACGCATACGAATGAATTCATTTCATAGCGCGGGGAGGCCCAGAGGATTGCAACCCAGTTTGTGTTTGAGTGTCTCGGTGTGCGCGCCGTCGCGGTGGCCGTTTCGCTTGCTTGCTTGCTTGCTTGCTTGCTTGCTTGCTTGCTTGCTTGCTTGCTTGCTTGCTTGCTTGCTTGCTTGCTTGCTTGCTTGCTTGCTTGCTTGCTTGCTTGCTTGCTTGCTTGCTTGCTTGCTTGCTTGCTTGCTTGCTTGCTTGCTTGCTTGCTTGCTTGCTTGCTTGCTTGCTTGCTTGCTTGCTTGCTTGCTTGCTTGCTTGCTTGCTTGCTTGCTTGCTTGCTTGCTTGCTTGCTTGCTTGCTTGCTTGCTTGCTTGCTTGCTTGCTTGCTTGCTTGCTTGCTTGCTTGCTTGCTTGCTTGCTTGCTTGCTTGCTTGCTTGCTTGCTTGCTTGCTTGCTTGCTTGCTTGCTTGCTTGCTTGCTTGCTTGCTTGCTTGCTTGCTTGCTTGCTTGCTTGCTTGCTTGCTTGCTTGCTTGCTTGCTTGCTTGCTTGCTTGCTTGCTTGCTTGCTTGCTTGCTTGCTTGCTTGCTTGCTTGCTTGCTTGCTTGCTTGCTTGCTTGCTTGCTTGCTTGCTTGCTTGCTTGCTTGCTTGCTTGCTTGCTTGCTTGCTTGCTTGCTTGCTTGCTTGCTTGCTTGCTTGCTTGCTTGCTTGCTTGCTTGCTTGCTTGCTTGCTTGCTTGCTTGCTTGCTTGCTTGCTTGCTTGCTTGCTTGCTTGCTTGCTTGCTTGCTTGCTTGCTTGCTTGCTTGCTTGCTTGCTTGCTTGCTTGCTTGCTTGCTTGCTTGCTTGCTTGCTTGCTTGCTTGCTTGCTTGCTTGCTTGCTTGCTTGCTTGCTTGCTTGCTTGCTTGCTTGCTTGCTTGCTTGCTTGCTTGCTTGCTTGCTTGCTTGCTTGCTTGCTTGCTTGCTTGCTTGCTTGCTTGCTTGCTTGCTTGCTTGCTTGCTTGCTTGCTTGCTTGCTTGCTTGCTTGCTTGCTTGCTTGCTTGCTTGCTTGCTTGCTTGCTTGCTTGCTTGCTTGCTTGCTTGCTTGCTTGCTTGCTTGCTTGCTTGCTTGCTTGCTTGCTTGCTTGCTTGCTTGCTTGCTTGCTTGCTTGCTTGCTTGCTTGCTTGCTTGCTTGCTTGCTTGCTTGCTTGCTTGCTTGCTTGCTTGCTTGCTTGCTTGCTTGCTTGCTTGCTTGCTTGCTTGCTTGCTTGCTTGCTTGCTTGCTTGCTTGCTTGCTTGCTTGCTTGCTTGCTTGCTTGCTTGCTTGCTTGCTTGCTTGCTTGCTTGCTTGCTTGCTTGCTTGCTTGCTTGCTTGCTTGCTTGCTTGCTTGCTTGCTTGCTTGCTTGCTTGCTTGCTTGCTTGCTTGCTTGCTTGCTTGCTTGCTTGCTTGCTTGCTTGCTTGCTTGCTTGCTTGCTTGCTTGCTTGCTTGCTTGCTTGCTTGCTTGCTTGCTTGCTTGCTTGCTTGCTTGCTTGCTTGCTTGCTTGCTTGCTTGCTTGCTTGCTTGCTTGCTTGCTTGCTTGCTTGCTTGCTTGCTTGCTTGCTTGCTTGCTTGCTTGCTTGCTTGCTTGCTTGCTTGCTTGCTTGCTTGCTTGCTTGCTTGCTTGCTTGCTTGCTTGCTTGCTTGCTTGCTTGCTTGCTTGCTTGCTTGCTTGCTTGCTTGCTTGCTTGCTTGCTTGCTTGCTTGCTTGCTTGCTTGCTTGCTTGCTTGCTTGCTTGCTTGCTTGCTTGCTTGCTTGCTTGCTTGCTTGCTTGCTTGCTTGCTTGCTTGCTTGCTTGCTTGCTTGCTTGCTTGCTTGCTTGCTTGCTTGCTTGCTTGCTTGCTTGCTTGCTTGCTTGCTTGCTTGCTTGCTTGCTTGCTTGCTTGCTTGCTTGCTTGCTTGCTTGCTTGCTTGCTTGCTTGCTTGCTTGCTTGCTTGCTTGCTTGCTTGCTTGCTTGCTTGCTTGCTTGCTTGCTTGCTTGCTTGCTTGCTTGCTTGCTTGCTTGCTTGCTTGCTTGCTTGCTTGCTTGCTTGCTTGCTTGCTTGCTTGCTTGCTTGCTTGCTTGCTTGCTTGCTTGCTTGCTTGCTTGCTTGCTTGCTTGCTTGCTTGCTTGCTTGCTTGCTTGCTTGCTTGCTTGCTTGCTTGCTTGCTTGCTTGCTTGCTTGCTTGCTTGCTTGCTTGCTTGCTTGCTTGCTTGCTTGCTTGCTTGCTTGCTTGCTTGCTTGCTTGCTTGCTTGCTTGCTTGCTTGCTTGCTTGCTTGCTTGCTTGCTTGCTTGCTTGCTTGCTTGCTTGCTTGCTTGCTTGCTTGCTTGCTTGCTTGCTTGCTTGCTTGCTTGCTTGCTTGCTTGCTTGCTTGCTTGCTTGCTTGCTTGCTTGCTTGCTTGCTTGCTTGCTTGCTTGCTTGCTTGCTTGCTTGCTTGCTTGCTTGCTTGCTTGCTTGCTTGCTTGCTTGCTTGCTTGCTTGCTTGCTTGCTTGCTTGCTTGCTTGCTTGCTTGCTTGCTTGCTTGCTTGCTTGCTTGCTTGCTTGCTTGCTTGCTTGCTTGCTTGCTTGCTTGCTTGCTTGCTTGCTTGCTTGCTTGCTTGCTTGCTTGCTTGCTTGCTTGCTTGCTTGCTTGCTTGCTTGCTTGCTTGCTTGCTTGCTTGCTTGCTTGCTTGCTTGCTTGCTTGCTTGCTTGCTTGCTTGCTTGCTTGCTTGCTTGCTTGCTTGCTTGCTTGCTTGCTTGCTTGCTTGCTTGCTTGCTTGCTTGCTTGCTTGCTTGCTTGCTTGCTTGCTTGCTTGCTTGCTTGCTTGCTTGCTTGCTTGCTTGCTTGCTTGCTTGCTTGCTTGCTTGCTTGCTTGCTTGCTTGCTTGCTTGCTTGCTTGCTTGCTTGCTTGCTTGCTTGCTTGCTTGCTTGCTTGCTTGCTTGCTTGCTTGCTTGCTTGCTTGCTTGCTTGCTTGCTTGCTTGCTTGCTTGCTTGCTTGCTTGCTTGCTTGCTTGCTTGCTTGCTTGCTTGCTTGCTTGCTTGCTTGCTTGCTTGCTTGCTTGCTTGCTTGCTTGCTTGCTTGCTTGCTTGCTTGCTTGCTTGCTTGCTTGCTTGCTTGCTTGCTTGCTTGCTTGCTTGCTTGCTTGCTTGCTTGCTTGCTTGCTTGCTTGCTTGCTTGCTTGCTTGCTTGCTTGCTTGCTTGCTTGCTTGCTTGCTTGCTTGCTTGCTTGCTTGCTTGCTTGCTTGCTTGCTTGCTTGCTTGCTTGCTTGCTTGCTTGCTTGCTTGCTTGCTTGCTTGCTTGCTTGCTTGCTTGCTTGCTTGCTTGCTTGCTTGCTTGCTTGCTTGCTTGCTTGCTTGCTTGCTTGCTTGCTTGCTTGCTTGCTTGCTTGCTTGCTTGCTTGCTTGCTTGCTTGCTTGCTTGCTTGCTTGCTTGCTTGCTTGCTTGCTTGCTTGCTTGCTTGCTTGCTTGCTTGCTTGCTTGCTTGCTTGCTTGCTTGCTTGCTTGCTTGCTTGCTTGCTTGCTTGCTTGCTTGCTTGCTTGCTTGCTTGCTTGCTTGCTTGCTTGCTTGCTTGCTTGCTTGCTTGCTTGCTTGCTTGCTTGCTTGCTTGCTTGCTTGCTTGCTTGCTTGCTTGCTTGCTTGCTTGCTTGCTTGCTTGCTTGCTTGCTTGCTTGCTTGCTTGCTTGCTTGCTTGCTTGCTTGCTTGCTTGCTTGCTTGCTTGCTTGCTTGCTTGCTTGCTTGCTTGCTTGCTTGCTTGCTTGCTTGCTTGCTTGCTTGCTTGCTTGCTTGCTTGCTTGCTTGCTTGCTTGCTTGCTTGCTTGCTTGCTTGCTTGCTTGCTTGCTTGCTTGCTTGCTTGCTTGCTTGCTTGCTTGCTTGCTTGCTTGCTTGCTTGCTTGCTTGCTTGCTTGCTTGCTTGCTTGCTTGCTTGCTTGCTTGCTTGCTTGCTTGCTTGCTTGCTTGCTTGCTTGCTTGCTTGCTTGCTTGCTTGCTTGCTTGCTTGCTTGCTTGCTTGCTTGCTTGCTTGCTTGCTTGCTTGCTTGCTTGCTTGCTTGCTTGCTTGCTTGCTTGCTTGCTTGCTTGCTTGCTTGCTTGCTTGCTTGCTTGCTTGCTTGCTTGCTTGCTTGCTTGCTTGCTTGCTTGCTTGCTTGCTTGCTTGCTTGCTTGCTTGCTTGCTTGCTTGCTTGCTTGCTTGCTTGCTTGCTTGCTTGCTTGCTTGCTTGCTTGCTTGCTTGCTTGCTTGCTTGCTTGCTTGCTTGCTTGCTTGCTTGCTTGCTTGCTTGCTTGCTTGCTTGCTTGCTTGCTTGCTTGCTTGCTTGCTTGCTTGCTTGCTTGCTTGCTTGCTTGCTTGCTTGCTTGCTTGCTTGCTTGCTTGCTTGCTTGCTTGCTTGCTTGCTTGCTTGCTTGCTTGCTTGCTTGCTTGCTTGCTTGCTTGCTTGCTTGCTTGCTTGCTTGCTTGCTTGCTTGCTTGCTTGCTTGCTTGCTTGCTTGCTTGCTTGCTTGCTTGCTTGCTTGCTTGCTTGCTTGCTTGCTTGCTTGCTTGCTTGCTTGCTTGCTTGCTTGCTTGCTTGCTTGCTTGCTTGCTTGCTTGCTTGCTTGCTTGCTTGCTTGCTTGCTTGCTTGCTTGCTTGCTTGCTTGCTTGCTTGCTTGCTTGCTTGCTTGCTTGCTTGCTTGCTTGCTTGCTTGCTTGCTTGCTTGCTTGCTTGCTTGCTTGCTTGCTTGCTTGCTTGCTTGCTTGCTTGCTTGCTTGCTTGCTTGCTTGCTTGCTTGCTTGCTTGCTTGCTTGCTTGCTTGCTTGCTTGCTTGCTTGCTTGCTTGCTTGCTTGCTTGCTTGCTTGCTTGCTTGCTTGCTTGCTTGCTTGCTTGCTTGCTTGCTTGCTTGCTTGCTTGCTTGCTTGCTTGCTTGCTTGCTTGCTTGCTTGCTTGCTTGCTTGCTTGCTTGCTTGCTTGCTTGCTTGCTTGCTTGCTTGCTTGCTTGCTTGCTTGCTTGCTTGCTTGCTTGCTTGCTTGCTTGCTTGCTTGCTTGCTTGCTTGCTTGCTTGCTTGCTTGCTTGCTTGCTTGCTTGCTTGCTTGCTTGCTTGCTTGCTTGCTTGCTTGCTTGCTTGCTTGCTTGCTTGCTTGCTTGCTTGCTTGCTTGCTTGCTTGCTTGCTTGCTTGCTTGCTTGCTTGCTTGCTTGCTTGCTTGCTTGCTTGCTTGCTTGCTTGCTTGCTTGCTTGCTTGCTTGCTTGCTTGCTTGCTTGCTTGCTTGCTTGCTTGCTTGCTTGCTTGCTTGCTTGCTTGCTTGCTTGCTTGCTTGCTTGCTTGCTTGCTTGCTTGCTTGCTTGCTTGCTTGCTTGCTTGCTTGCTTGCTTGCTTGCTTGCTTGCTTGCTTGCTTGCTTGCTTGCTTGCTTGCTTGCTTGCTTGCTTGCTTGCTTGCTTGCTTGCTTGCTTGCTTGCTTGCTTGCTTGCTTGCTTGCTTGCTTGCTTGCTTGCTTGCTTGCTTGCTTGCTTGCTTGCTTGCTTGCTTGCTTGCTTGCTTGCTTGCTTGCTTGCTTGCTTGCTTGCTTGCTTGCTTGCTTGCTTGCTTGCTTGCTTGCTTGCTTGCTTGCTTGCTTGCTTGCTTGCTTGCTTGCTTGCTTGCTTGCTTGCTTGCTTGCTTGCTTGCTTGCTTGCTTGCTTGCTTGCTTGCTTGCTTGCTTGCTTGCTTGCTTGCTTGCTTGCTTGCTTGCTTGCTTGCTTGCTTGCTTGCTTGCTTGCTTGCTTGCTTGCTTGCTTGCTTGCTTGCTTGCTTGCTTGCTTGCTTGCTTGCTTGCTTGCTTGCTTGCTTGCTTGCTTGCTTGCTTGCTTGCTTGCTTGCTTGCTTGCTTGCTTGCTTGCTTGCTTGCTTGCTTGCTTGCTTGCTTGCTTGCTTGCTTGCTTGCTTGCTTGCTTGCTTGCTTGCTTGCTTGCTTGCTTGCTTGCTTGCTTGCTTGCTTGCTTGCTTGCTTGCTTGCTTGCTTGCTTGCTTGCTTGCTTGCTTGCTTGCTTGCTTGCTTGCTTGCTTGCTTGCTTGCTTGCTTGCTTGCTTGCTTGCTTGCTTGCTTGCTTGCTTGCTTGCTTGCTTGCTTGCTTGCTTGCTTGCTTGCTTGCTTGCTTGCTTGCTTGCTTGCTTGCTTGCTTGCTTGCTTGCTTGCTTGCTTGCTTGCTTGCTTGCTTGCTTGCTTGCTTGCTTGCTTGCTTGCTTGCTTGCTTGCTTGCTTGCTTGCTTGCTTGCTTGCTTGCTTGCTTGCTTGCTTGCTTGCTTGCTTGCTTGCTTGCTTGCTTGACCAGACCCCACGATGCACCCAAACACCGCCGTGTATCATGTATCGCTTGCGCATTATATTTAATGTTGGCGTTCTATTAATAGTTAACAGCAGTGCGTTTCCCCGTGAGTGCGTACGACGCCGGACGGAAATATAAGGATATTTTCCGCATTAATATCAACATAAAAAAATCCTTACATTTACGCCCAGACGGGGTGATGCAGTGGGTGAGTACACCCCTTGTCGACGGAGCCAACGTTGGGTATGATTGGGTACACGAACGGGTGTACGCACGCGTGCCCCAGGTTGACAAGCTGCAGCCGGCAGGCCTGTAGACTGTCGTATAGGGCTGTAGAGCTTTAGAGCTGTTGAGGGGGGTTCAGAAGTACGTTCAGCCTGTGAGCTGTGAGAGGGCTTATACATACATTATACTCATCAATGGAGTGTCCGTGAGACGTTCACATGTTGAGCCGATCAAGCAAGCGCTTTATTTTTTACTCCCTATATAGCCTTATTTTTCCCATGAATACGTTGATTAACACGAACACAGCCCTCAAGATTTTTGAAGGGCACGACGTTACAGCTGTTACAACAGTAGGGCACCCTGTTGTACATTGTTATCGTACCTGGTACGAAATAGCCCCAACGGTTGGAGTAGACATTATACTCATCAATGGAGTGTCCGTGAGACGTTCACATGTTGAGCCGGTCAAGCAAGCGCTTTATTTTTTACTCCCTATATAGCCTTATTTTTTCCATGAATACGTTGATTAACACGAACACAGCCCTCAAGATTTTTGAAGGGCACGACATTTCAGCTCTTACAACAGTAGGGCACCCTGTTGTACATTGTTATCGTACCTGGTACGAAATAGCCCCAACGGTTGGAGTAGATAGCATTACGAGCACGAAGTACCGCGAGGAGGTCGAAGCTGGTGTGACGGCCTACTAATACTGCTGATATTACGGGGGACCATAGTTAATAGGACCTATGGTTGTACACAAAAACCTATATATTCACCTATTTTTACTCACAATATTTGGTCTATTTAATATGGTCCCCCGTAATAGTGCTGCCGTGCGCCGTTTGAGAGCTACAGCAGTAGTCGTGGTCTCATTGTAAGGCGACTTGCAGCAGTAGTAGCAAGCGGCTTGGAGCTGCCGTGTAGCCGTACTTGCCTGGTGACTGAATAGCACCTCTATACTCGAAGTATATATAAGGCGGCTTACAGGGACCGTACAGTACCTACATAAGGCGACTCGCCCTCCCTATATGCCTGGTAGGTAGCATGCAGCCCTGTGGCGGACGTAAGACCTTATCGAGACCCAACTTTCAGGTTTGGACGGTAGGAGTTGGAGTGCAGCCAGTTATACCATCCTGTACGAGTTCCGCGTGGAGGTTGAAGCTGTGTGACGGCCTATTACTACTGCTGCTGCTGTGCGTTGCTTTAGAGCAAATGCATTGTGGTACCTCGGAGTATTCCTGCAGTTAGCCCGTAACTGCTGTCCTCGTCAGCTAGATCGAAACGTCAACGCCCCGAGTTCAGAAAGGTATCTCCACTCCGTTGCTCGCAAAATATCTTGCCACAGCACAACGATGTGCTTGGCACAAAAGGCTTTATCGTTTGAATAACGTATCGGGTAACTACGGCGGTAGGTACCGTACCGTAGTGCAGTGCGGTGCAGTTCAGCAGTACCGGCGTTTTTTTCCCGGGGCATTTTCCTTGCGACAAAGGCTGCTAAACGACTCACTTGGTCTACTTGGTATACACGCATGCGCTGCAGCACTACGTTCCAGGTACTCTTTTTTAATCCTGCTGGTACTGCTATGGAATCCACCCGTTGCAACGTTGCAGCAGGCGTGTGCGCCGAGAGAACGGATTCTTCCCGTCTCGCCGTTTTGACTGCATACGTGGTTCCTGAAAGTAACATCTCGAACAGGTACTCGATTCCCACGTGATGATCCACAGCAGCAGTATTAAATACTAGATATTCCGTGATCTGTTTGATCGATAGCTCATGCTGCCGGGTGGGAACAGTATAATCTGAAAGATCTAACGCGTAATTCCTGAGGTGGATCTGTGCTGTACAGGTCCTGCACACCATTTCATAACAGTGGGTTACGATCTACCTGATCTATTGATGTGTGGATGATCTATCTGTAGATGATCTGCCCGATGCGTGCTAATAAGTACCTGGTAACATCGTCTCCTCGCATGCGTCTCCAATGTCGGTGTACTGCGCTGCTGTACGTATCTGTTCGTAATAGGTGCAAACCGCAGGTGCTCGCAACGGACACTATGGGGCCGAGCCCGAGCGTTTCGGCGATCGCCTCGGAAATGTTGGAGAGAGGCTGGGTAACGCGGGAAGAGCACACGCAGCTCCTCTTGGGGGATAGGTAAGATAGAAATGGGGGTGTGCCTGCCTGCACGCCTGCCTGCCTGCCTACTCGTTGGTGTTTTGCTTGCCCTCGGGCGTTCATCGGGCCATCGGGCGTTTTTTTTTTCGCGCAGCTGCAGTAGTATTAATAGTATTAATAGTAGTAGTAGTAGTAGTAGTAGTAGTAGTAGTAGTAGTAGTAGTAGTAGTAGTAGTAGTAGTAGTAGTAGTAGTAGTAGTAGTGTGGGGATCACGATATCACAGCATAAACGGTTCGTACTCCCACGTGTATACGGCAGCGGTACGTACTCACATGTACCTCTCAGGGCGTCGTGCGACACTTTTTGGATGACTTGTTGTGAATTTGTGTAGCACGCTGCAGGTTTTGTTTTCGGCGCAAGGGCAGCAATTTAGCAGAGCACTCTAGGGGGTGGGGGGGACGTTTTCCGCCCGGTGGCTCACCGCGACAGCCCCAGCCCGCGCGTCATCTCCGTCGCCAAACGTGCCCGCCCGTTTTTCTCGAGACGCTGCCGTTGCTTGGTCGGGTGCGCGGGAAACGTGAAGCATTTGGCGGCTACATACGTACGTAGGGACGTTTTGGTGCCGGCTTCTATTGCCGTGCTGCGAAGCGCTGGCCCTTTTTTTTTTTCACGACAGGCGAGCGATGCAGTTTATTAAGTGTTTCTGTGCACGGTCATGGCACTGCTGTGAACTCAGCTGCCGTTGAGTTGCGTTCGCATGCCACTATTAATTCCTGCTGCTTCGTTTCATGCATTTTTTTTTTTTTTTTTGGTTCGTGCCTGTTGTTGTTGTTGTTGTCGTCGTTGTTGTCGTTGTTGTTATTGTTGTTGTTGTTGTGCCTTTTCCCCATATTTCCTCGACTGCTCAACGAACGAACACCGGCTGGCCTCTCTCGGTTGGCCCCCCGCAGGTTGTATTGTCTCCACGAGGTGGTGCAGCATCAAGAGCGACAGCGAAGGGAGGGGCTCGTCCGCAAACTCTCGAAGTGCTCGGGGCTGGGCTTCGGTCAGTGCGTGCGCTCGCGAAGCAAAGCGAGAAAGGTGGGTTCTGTTGGCGCCAAGCGGGGAACACGTGCTCGTACGTCTCTCAAATTCCGCCGCACACACAGACGAAGGCAAGGCTCTCCCTCTGTGGCATACAAGCATGCATTCAAGTACCCGTCCTGCACTAACAAAAGTAGATGCTGGCCCAGGCTTTTGGACGTAGATTTCTGATTTGATTTTGAGAAAGGGTGTGCTGCTCAGTAATTTTAGTGTGACCGCTCCCGAGTTTCTTGTTTCGTCGGCAATATGTCGGGCTGAGTTTTCTTGCGCGGCTCTTTCTTGTTTATGATGGGCATGCCTTATCGGAGGCTGTTGGTAGCAGCGTCGGCAGTGTACGGCATGAACGGGTGAGAAAGGGTAACTTCGATGGCAGATCAGTCAAGCCGCCCGTGGTCACCGGTCCAAGTCACCGTACGGCCACTGCTGGACAATCAGACCGTCGCTCTCATCATGGGCACGCTGAAAGAACGACCCCCACCACCACCCTTGGTTTAAGCAATGCCTCCCTGGTTGACGAAAACACGACGTGCTCCGTCCCGACATTGTAGGGATGCGAGGGTATATGGCCACACGCCTACCACGGCCATGCATGACAACGAGTGCCCCCCGCCACCCTCTTCCCCCCCGCCTCCCACCTTGCGCAATGTGCCTCCATGGGATTTTGGTTCATCGGACCACGCATACATTTTATTTTCCAAATCCAGTTTCGGGGTGATATTTTTACAAAAAAAAAGATGCTCCTCACACCGATCCGCGGGATTCTGGGGGCGCTTGGGCTATCATGCAGACCGCTGCTGTCTATCGCCTGCACGCGCCTCGACACGTCGTGAACAAGCAATCGCCCGACCCAGCGCTTCCAAAGCACCCCCCCCCCGCCTCAAAAGCGGTTCTTAGTAGGATGCAGCTCACCCTTCATGCGACTCGCCAGACACCTCACGGCGCTTCGCGCTTGGTGCAAGCAATGTCCGCCTGGTCGGTGAAAACCCGACATGCTCCGTCCCGGCATTGTAGGGATGCGAGGGTCTATGGTCATACGACTACGGCCATGCATGAGATCGAGTACATCTCTCCTATCGAGTACACCCCCCCCCCCCCCCCCGCCTATGGTGATACGACTACGGCCATGGATGGCATGAGTACCCCCGCCGCCCAACGCCCCCCCCCCGCCCGTCTTACCTTGCCCTTCCTCGGTGCCGCGCATCCAACCGCGCCTCCAACCGCGCCTGCCCGCATCGCTTTTCCATGAGAATTGTTCATCAGAGTGCTTGCGCATACGCTAGTATTAAAAATTCGTTTTTTAGGTGGGATTTTTAAAGTAAGAGCTGTTCACACACACACACAAGCGCACACAAACCCCACTTCTTGTTTTTCGTGATTTTTTTTTTCGTGACGTGTTTTTCTTTTTGTTCTCATCCCATCGCCTCAATCACGTTTCTCAAGTGCCACAAGTCGGTCGCGGCGGCCTCGAACCCCCCGATGAAGGCCAAGGCGTCGGCGGAGAAGAAAAAACCGGAGCTGCCCGCGGACCCCTGTCGAGATCCCATCACCCTCGATGACCTCGGCTCGTGGACGTGGGATTTTCGAGCGTGCGAGGCCGCCACCCCGCCCGTATCGTGCGGGGGAACGATGCCCTCGAAGTCCAAGCGAAGCGGGGATGCCTGCCGTGGTAGAGGACGCCGCGGTAACAGTGTTGGAGGAGGCGGCGGCGGCGGGGGAGGGGGGGGGGGGAAAGGGAGGTAGCGGCAGCGGGAGCGGCGGCGGCGGTGGTGGCGGCGGCGGGGGCGGCGGGGGCGGGGGTGGCAGTGGCGGTAGCACCAGTGCGGTGGTGACGTACAACGTGGAATCGCTCGTGTTGTACCTGCTCGAGTCGGGAGACTTTCAGGTGCGCTTTTTGTACTGTAGATACGAACGCTACTTCACGTTGTGTCTATGATCCGTGCCTTGCTTGTTGTGAGTGTGGTGGGAACGAAAAGAGGCGTGAGTGATCAGAGGCGGTTTGAAGATAGCGCGTTCTTGGGGGCGCTTTAGCGATAGCGGCCGGGGCGGCGCCTTTGTCTTAGCCTTGGCTTTCTCCTTGTTTGAACCCTCCACCCTTACACCATCAAGTCCCGTACGCCATCGAGCTCTGTACACAACCAAAAGCCTGTACACTGTCAAAGGCCGGGGCCTGAAGTGCACATCGACTACATAAATTTGAGCAGACTCCATATGCCGACACCCCCCCCCCCCCCCCCCTGCTTTGATCGTATGACGTAGTGTGTACGTGGTGAGGCACCCACGAGGCAGGTACATAGTAAACCCATTGCTGTCTCTGGAACTGGCCACACCAGAAATTAAATCAATTCGTTCGTGCTGTCATCCATGTGCAGTAAAACCTGAATCTAAAGCGGTTCTTCGTAGGATGTAGCTAACCCTCCATGCGACTCGCCGGACACCTCACGGTGCTTCGTGGTCGGTGAAAACCCGACGTGCCCCGTCCCGGCATTGTAGGGATGCGAGGGTCTGTGGTCATACGACTACGGCCATGCATGATAATGAGTACACCCCCCCCCCCCCCCCTTTTTTCCTGCTGCTGTCGACGCTTTGGTGGAAGAGGCGCGTTGAATGGTGTTTTTTATGTATAGACCCCGTGTGTGAGCCGATGTTTTCCTATCTCGAACGGTCGATGGAGCGTTTTCTGGTGGACTAAGTGTTGGGTTTGCCCCTTTGCTCCGCGCGGCTCCAAAGCGCCGATACAACCCCCACACGTATCAATCGACGCCGCCATCCATATGCCAAGAAAGTACGCCTCGAACTCGGTCCTTAAGGCTGCAGTTCGCCCTCCATGGGACTCGCTGAACACCTCACGGTTCGCTTCGCGCTTGGTGCAACCAAGGCCCGCCTGGTCGGTGAAAACCCGACGTGCTCCGTCACGGCATTGTAGAGGGCGCGAGGGCCTATAGCGATACGACTTGGTCCATGCAGGACATGGGTACACCCCCCACAGGTATCGCTTCACCCTCACAATATCACCAAAAACCCGCTTGGTGTCTTGCAGGAACCCACGACTCGGCGACCGTTTTCTCTCGTTCAGCTGGCGGATTTAGATGCCCTGGCCGCCAAGGCTGGAGCTAAGGTCAAGGGTTCACTGGTCACGTCGTATCACGAGGGGCAATCCAAGTACCGCGAGCGTCGAGAAAGGAGGTGTGTCTTATTTTTCGTGCGGCAGTAGCTTGGTGCAGTGGACGCAAGGGTCTCTCCCCGTTTTCTGTGTGTCTGTTTTGTCTGTCTGTCTGTCTGTCTGTCGGTTTGTCTGTCTGTCTGTCTGTCTGTCGGTTTGTCTGTCTGTCTGTCATTGTCTCTGCGCCTAGCTCCCGGAAAAAAACATGAAATTTTGGCTCTGGATGGGCGCGATCGGGTGTTTTTTAGTAGGGTACCGCTTGCCATGCTCCCCACCACGCTTGCTGTGTGCGTCCCTCGCGTGTGACCGCGTCCGAATATGTGCTACAACGGGGGACCATAGTAAACAGGACAGAATATTGTTACCAAAAAAAGGTAAATATATACCTGGTAGGTTTTTGCATGTACCGTAGGTCCTATTTACTATGGTTCCCCGTATTCAGAGGGTGTGCTAGCCCGGCAACTATTACGGGGGACCATAGTTTATAGGACCTATGGTACACATACAAACCTTTATATTAATAGTTAACAATTTTTACTAACTATTTTTGATCCTATTAACTATGGTCCCCCGTAATAATGTATTTACAGTAAACGCAAGACAATAGAGCCTCTCGGGGCGGACTCCCCCGCTGATTACATTGACAACTCCGGGAGGGTGCTGCGAACACCGAGCGAAGCATCAATAGATGGAATTTTTGCTCGAAGCTTACCTCGACGAGATGTTCCCACGCCAAGCTTCCCTTGTGTGTACCACTCTGTCCGCGAATACAGGCAACATTTTAGCATTATTATTCAATGCAGCTGTTCCTCATGAATCGGGACAGAGTGGTTACGCCCTAGGTTTTTGGAGAAGGACGTCTCGAAAAATTCCGTTCTATGGTACGTACCGTAGAAGGTACGTAGGTGTGTCCTTCTTTTACGTGTTGTACGGGTAGTAGAAGCCACGTACGCGTATGCCTTTCAGCGTGGCGATGTGCGTGCGTGCGTGCGTGTGGTTGTATGTCCGCTTGGACCCCCCGTGGCTCCGCCCGTCCTGTCGCCCCACTGGCGCGCATTGGTACCCGCTATTAGGAAAAACACTTTTCCCCGGTTTATTAGGGACCGTTTTGGGGTGGCGTTGTACAGCAGCAGGGGCCCGTCCCCCCATAAGGCGGTGGTGTGCCAGGGCAAACATTACCGCCTTTTTGAGGGAAGCCGCCTTTTTCCTACAAGAGGCTCTTATGAGTGCAATTCCCCAGCCGCGCCAGACCGGCTTATATCGGCTTTTACCGTCGTCCCCAGCCCGGCTTCATGGGGGGGGGGGGGGGCTACTGTATTATGCATGCAAAGGGTCCTTTTGTATCGTACGGGACAGAGTGGTGCGGTTTAAGCCTCGTGTGCTTCGACCGTCCCCACGCCAGCTGCTTGCTAGACTCTTGTGATCACTTCCGGAACGGCGGCGGCGGCGATGGGCATGCCAATGTCATAGGGCCGCCACTCGTGGTAGTAAAGAGGCCGTGCCGCGCCGAGTGCCAACCGCGGTCTTGGTGGGTTAGCGTGACCATGGAGCGAGGGGCGATGTACCGTGTTTTTGGTTAGCGTTTGTTACATGTACTTCGAGTTATACTGTAGAAAAAATGTTGCTTGCTTTCCCGCACGCATCGGGCTGTCGATCGACCGGTTTTTCTTCTCCTTCTCATCCTTCTTGTTTTTTTTTGTGCTGTTTTATGAAAAAAACGCCAATCATAAGCCGTCGACGTAAAATAAAGTCCGCCTTTGAAAACCCGGGGGGGGTGGATTTTTGTCCGGGTCGCACGCATTGTTTCATGTTTTTCTCGCTCACTCACACCACCCGACCGACCGACAAATCCGTGTCTGCCTGCCTGCTTGCCTGCTTGCCTGCTTGCCTGCTTGCCTGCTTGCCTGCTTGCCTGCTTGCCTGCTTGCCTGCTTGCCTGCTTGCCTTTTGCCGGCGACAGGGAGATGCTGGTAGGAGCGGACCGTTGCCTGGGCGACATTGTCTCGGAGATGCTGTCGACTATCGAGGACAGCGACGAACCCTACGAGGAGGCCCACATTTACCTCGTGACCTTGTTTCCGCAGTTCGCCCACATCTTCAGCGAGATGAAGCAGGTCAGACATTAATAGTTGGTACCGGCGCTGTCGTTGCTGGGTGGTGGTGGTGGTGGTGGCGGTGGCGGAGGGTTTGGTATTTGAGCTGCTACGGCAACCTATTATCTAGGGATCCGCTTTTTTTTCGCTGGCTCAATTCAGCCCATTCAGGACTTTCCGTAAAACTGTGCGTCGTCCAAGCAACGAAAACCGCCCATTTTTTTGTATAGACATTTTTTTTTTTTGCTTTTTTTTGTGTGCCTTCCTTCGGCGCACACAGCAGTTGACGAGAGTTTCACAAACATCCACATCCCGGACAGAGCAGACCATCGATAGATCATTCCCACAGCTCATGATCTAGATCCTTGGAGGCAGACAGATCATCTTCTCCCGACCTTGCATGATTCAGCGCGTGTTGTCGCCGGTTGGGATCCGTGTAGTCCGCATAAAACTATCGCATGCTTTCTGGGCTGAATCTGTACTGCACAGATCATGCGCAACCTCTCACAGCGGTAGGCGAGGAAATAGATGATGTAAATGATCTGTAGATGAGATAGATCATGTTCTGTGCGAGGTTGTGCGAATGTGTGATGCCTAATCTTGGCTGAGTTCGGCTTCCAATCACAGCAAAAGCGAGGGCGCGTGTGGGGTCGGCGCGTCCTGCGTGACGATTTTTTTTGTTTTTCATGGGAATGCTCTATACCCTGTGTGAGTAGGCTGCGTACGTACGTTGGAGGCGGAGGAACGACGAGTTGTGCATAGCAGTGGGTCGGTCACCTTTCCCCGTGTGTTGTCTCTCGAGACTTGTAAGCACCGGCATGAAAAACGACGGGATGCCATGTATCGGCTATATCATGTCTGAATGGCTTCTTCGGAGAAGTCGCCACGCCTTGAGACATTTGATCCGTACTCTCACTCCTCCACAGCCATCGCAGCTTGCGCAAATCACGGCGTTCAAGACGAGAACGTACCGTTGAATAACCGTTTCTACATACTGTTAATAGGGTGAGATTTTAGCTGGGTTTTTTTTTTAACGTAGTCGGTAACTGTTATATGGTCGGTCTCTGCTCTTCATAATGGGCTACAGCGGTGCGCACACGCTGCTGGTACCTCGTTTTCCACGGAGACGCCTTCCGCGGCGATGCTTTGTGTTTCTCTCTATTTGATCTATCTCTCCGCGGCAGGCGTGGGTTTTACTGCTGTAGGCTTAGAACCAGCAAACCCCTTTGGGCGGCGGCAGCGAGAGATAACCGCAACGAGGCATGCTGCGATGTCAACTAAGCTATGCTGTTCACCCACTCCCCGACCGACCCCCAATCGTCCGAAACTGTCTCGATCCGTCCCGGACCGGACCGGACCGGACCGGCCCACCTGTGCCTTTGTGTGTGACCCTGCCTGGATCGGCCCGCTTGCGGATGTGTGTGTGTGTGTGCCCGCTGCTCCTTCGTTCCAGGTGGACGAAGAATTCGCGAGGCAGTGCTTGGAGCAGCAAACGGCGCACCTGCGAGGCCCGCCCAACCGCCCAACCGCCGGGTCGCTCACCTGCGAGCAGGAAGGGCTGCTGCGTGCGGCGCTGGAGTTCCTCGCCGAGCAAGCGCGCGGGGCGGGGGGCGGGGGGGGGTCTTCTTCGGACGGCGGTGGGCGCCAGGTGGTGGAGCGCTCCTCCGACCGCAGCCGGGCGGGGGGTGGCGATGGGGTTTCAAGGGGGCAAGAGGCGGCGGGGGCAGAGGGGGGCGCGAGCGGCGACAACGCTGGTAGCAGCGAGAGCGGCGCTTGATCGGCTGCCGAGAGGCTTGGGGCATCGCATGCGCTCGCGCGCACCAAAAGATGTGGCATGGAGTGTGAGGCTCGGGGCGACAAGGAGGGGTAGGAACTCATCGATGTGCGGGTGTTGATGAGCGTTTTTTCCTAGATTTTTTTTTTGGAGGCGTTTTGGCCGGCTAGCTGAGGGTGGGGTTTACCCTCATCTTTCTCAGCTCGCGTTTTTTTTTTTCGAGGGGAGGGGGAGGGTTCAGTTTTTTTTCGGTTGCTCTTCCGGCACCCATGATGCTCGCCCGCTGTTATTTACTCTTTTGCTGATCTTTGCTGGGAATAAGCGGTCCGCAACCTGCTGTTGTGGGCGATGCGCCGTCAGGGTTTCTCTCCTACCCTGCGTGTGGCCTGGTTGATGATTCGGTGCCAGGCACTTCATTTACTTTTGTGTTGTGTTTCTGTGGGTTTTTTTCGTCGTGCCGACGCCTTGTTGCCGCGCCGCTGCTGTCACCGTCTGGGCTTTTGCTGACTGATTGCCGGCAGTTGTCCCACCTCATCTCCGCTGGGCGTGTGCTCTGTTCTGTGTATGATTTTCGTTTTGATTGGTGGTTTTGTGGCCGCTGCTGCTGCTGCTGCTGCTGTGTACCGGTGTATGGGCGGGACACCAAGCAGCATGCACCCAGCGTCGCGATGCTGTTGACAACCCGGTCGAGAGCGAGTATATACGCTTACACTGCTGCCGCGGGCCCTGTTGATTCGTATATCGGATACGGAGCAAACCGTTATGATCCCCGTGGTTTTTCCCACTTGTTATTGCGTGGGAGGTCCACAGGCAGTGGTAGGCATGTGCGACTCTCCTGGGTGTTTTGTCGTTTATTTTATCAGGTGCATGGGTCGGTTTAAGAATCGCAATCTTGGGGTTTCAAAGGGGGAACGGAGGTGTGTGTGTGTGGGGGGGGGGGGGTACGTTGCACGGTACGACTGATCGTCGATGTGCGCGCTGTTTTATCGTGCTGTTGAGATTTGATGTATGAAAGCTTGTGCGGAAGCGGAGGGGGAAAACGAACGGCACCGGCGCTAGTCGGCCGGAGGTTGCCGATGGTCTCACGCAAGGGAGTTTTTTGTCTCGCCGGAAGGAGGGTGACGAGATGCAAGTAGAGTGTACGGGTATGGTGTAAAGCACGATACCCGTTAGTAGGTGGCACAGCAGTTGCATACCGCTATTCATGGATTGAGCTACGATCGGTATGATTTGCCGGAAATTAAATGGTGCTCTTTGATGACAGCATTTTTTTTTTCTTGCGGAACAGCCCAGCCACTGAGAGAGAGAGAGGAGGAAGATTTAGTTAGCTCCCCGGTCGAGGGTGTGGGAACCGCCAGAAAGAAAAGTGAATGTCGAGCAGGGAGGTAACATGTGCGGGTAGAGCCGCTGCAGCCGCAGTGTGACGCCATGAACAGTAGTAGCCACGTGTGTACTCTGTGCCTTGGGTGTCGGTGGTCACGAACGTAAATATGGAGGGTAGGTAGGTGGTACGTATGTAAGTCTTCACCCTACGGGGCGCATGAACGGCGTCAGTCGACAAAGAGGGGGGAGTGGGGTGGAGGGGAGGGGAGGGGAGGGGAGGGGAGGGGAGGGGAGGGGAGGGAGGGGAGGGGAGGGGAGGGGAGGGGGGGGAGGCTGCGAGTAATGCAACAGTGTTCGTGCTCTGGCCAATGTTTACTTTGGATTTAGTGGCAGTGTTGGTTTGTCTCCTCGGGTCTGTTGTCGTGTCGATTGGGTTTTGCCGAATACTGGTAGCAGTCTAGACTATGCGAGAAGAAACGTTTTTGGAGATGAATGTGGGCTTGGCCTTTGGCCTGCCCTGTGGCTTGCTTGTTTTTCTGGGCCGTTTTTTTACCCCCTGCAGCTACATATGATACGTACAGTAGTATTAATAGCAAGCTGGTGTGTAAGAAGGCCCTGACTGAGCTGTCGGCAGATCTTTATCCCGCCTGGTGACGGCGTGGTGTGCGTTCTGCGCACGCGGGGCGATCGACCGCGATCGGAAGGGAAATAGCTTGTCCAGTGTTTCGCTTCTTCCTCTCCTTAACTTTTGGTGGCAGTGACTTTTATTTATAATATCGACACATGAATGCATCGACGTTTTTTTTTATTTCATAACATCATCGTGTGTGTGCGGTGGGTTGGCTGATTGGTTGCAGTACCGCAGGGATGGTGTATGGTGTATTGTATGGCGATTGTCTCGCGCATAATATGCAACGACGAGAGTCGTCACCTTTAGATGCGTGTGGATCGGTTCCTTGTCTGTGCCCATCGCGGCGTGCGTGTAGAGCTCGTACAAAAGCTACCGGCTCGTCTGCGTGTGCGTCGCACGTCTTGCGTGCCTCGTCACCGCAACAACGTTAGGCTTGGAGCTGTATGTACCGGCGCTACTATCGTCGCACGGCCTAGGTGGATTGTGGTTTTCATTGTTTGCATTGTTGGGAGTCGTGTAGGTGAGAGGTTGGGCGTGGGGGGGGTGGGGGGTGGCGAGTTTTTTTTTCCGTTGGGGTATAAAAGAAAGATGAGAGCGAGTATGTTTGGCGTGCAGGTAAGTGTCAAGTAAACTCCGCCCCCGTCTCCTTGCCGAGGTCTTCACGCCTTTGCCCAGTATTTCTAGAGCATGCCAAGACTCGCTTTATCTACGTGACATACGTGCCAGGTTCCTGGTATATTTCTGTGTCCTTGTGCTTGATGTTGTCGCCGTTGTTGGGGCTTCTTGGACTGCCTCTCTCCCGACCACATCGATCGCCATTATTACTGTGCGGACAGCTCAATCGAGAGGAAGCAGCGCTGACGGCAATCGATTCGAGTCTCGAGGTGTGTCTTGTGGGAACAGCGTGATCATTGAGGTGTGCGTCCTTTCACCCCCATGAAAGTGAGTGGTGTTTACGCTACATTCTTGGTACACATCTATGGACTGGATGATACCCCAAGGAATACACGAGAAGGAAAAAAAAAACGCCCCCCCTTTTTCTTTTTTTTTTTGAGTCCCAGACAGGACGGGCGGGGGGGGTATACTAAAATCAAGTAAAACAAAACTGAAATGGAACACAAATATGTAAAATTCAACTTCTGAAACAAAATCCCAACCCGCTTCGTACGTACATACCAGGTAAAGAGATTGTTTTCAAGTCCGACCTGCATGGTGGCGATAGGCGAGAGAGAGTCTGTGTGGCTCCGTGGTCTCTTTTTTTCGCGTGTGCCCCTGGTTACGCGGATTTTTTTTCCATGAGTTTTAATCATGGGCGAAGCACAGAGCTTCTCGCCCGAGTGTCCACAGGCGCTGTGTGTGGTACTGCTGGGACAGATCGTACGTGGGGAAAACGGGTGCAGCCCCCCTGTATACGATCCGGTAGCAGCAGTCATTCATGTGGTATGAACATGGAAGCCATGTGTTTACTGATTACATGTGTGGCATCCGGTATACAGCGGCAGTAACTGTCTGTAGTAGTATTAATAGTATGCTGTGGTACTATTAATATATACCACCCACTAATCACCGGGGTGACGGTGTACACTCCGGGTGATGAAACCCCACTATATTTGATATAAACAGCTGACAGGGACGAGTGCGTGTTCTCAGAGAAAAATATTTCATAGTATTAATAGTGTTACACACCCCTTTTACTGCTGTGGTAGCTTTTCCTTCGGGACCTTGTGTTGTTGCCCTTTCCGGCGTCTTGCGTTAAAAAAAAAAACGTGCTCTTAGGAAACCGTACGGGGCCGAGCCCAGGCACCGACTATATTACCGGTATGCTGACGTGTGAACCATTTAAGTATTTATTTAATGGATGTGTTTCATCGAAGACTGCCCCCCTCCCCTCAAATTTCACCGCATATTTTTATGTGTTTTCGTATGTACACGATTTATTTGATGATTATTTCCAGAAACTCCGCTGCTTGCTGCTGCTTTTTTGCTATCAATAATAATAGCTTTGTCTTAGCGTGACATTACAGCTTAGTAGTGGTTCGTTAATCGCGACATCATTAGCAGGGTACGTACACGATGAATCAAGTAACCAAGAAACCTTTCAACCATATACCTGGTACCTGGTACCTGGTATTTATTTTGTGTTAATGACGCTCTATCTACGTTGTTGTGCTTTCTTCGAATCGGTCTGCAATGTATCAGAGAGCACCGGGGCTCTTGATGCATGCACGCGGGGATGGCATGACGGCGTGCACGACACATACATAATGGGAATGGGCTATTGATTCATAGCAGACGGAACGGACAGACCAATCACGAAGATATCGCTGCAGGCTACGGGGAGGGGAGTCTGCCGGGCGCTCGGGAGGGGGGGGCGGGTGGACTCGACATCATCATGCATGGCGGGTGGGGGGGGGGGGCGCTTGTGCAATAAGATACACAACATGATATCTCCCTCTGCACACCCTGACTGCATGCAGCGAGCATTATATGTATGGTACACTACTATTAATACTAATTAATAATGTAATTGATTTTGCTGCTGTGGTCAGCGCTGGTTCTTCTCTGGTTTGTTCTTTAACTTGCATTCTACGAAATAATGTATCACGCGCGACCGAACAAAAAAGGATCGCGCGCAACTTGTTGCACGGACGAGAGAGTACCACCAGCTGCCTCTCGCCGCACCTGGTAATACATTCTATATGCCGAACAAATTTATCGAAAGGTTTTTATTTTTGGTGAAGAAAAGTGATCAATCTGGACTGAAATAATAGTAAAAAGATCGTCGGACCCGTACTCAAAAGTATAAATATCAATTTGTTTACGAGGTTTTCTTCTTTCGGGAAAGTTATGAGTGATCCATGTTGAAGATCATGCTGCACATTGTCAGATGGCAAGAGGAATAATAATCAGTACCGGATGGTCATTACTTTTTGTTCCGTCCGGAGTGCACAATAACTGCTGTGTGGTACCAGGTATACAGCATGAACTTGAAATGGAAAAAAGATTAAAGTATACGTAAGTATACCAGGTAACATATTCTACTCTATGACCACAGGAAGGTGAAAGCACTGCTACTGCTGCAGCAGTAAGTACGCATTTAATAGTTGTACCAGGTAATAGTTTTTTTTTTTCGAGTTTTGAAATATTTTTTAGTCTAAAACTCATTTTTATGGGCACCCAAAGTTTGATACCTGGTATACGAATGTCGGTTGTTCCTCGACCAGCTCTGATACAGGCAAGCTGAAATGAGCAACTGATGAGTACCTATAGACGCGCAGTCTATCTACCATGAGATACGAACCGATACATGCTTGCAGTACTGCTGTTCTGTTGTGAGACCGAGTTTAGAATATCAAAGACATCCGAATACATGCACATACCATGTGTACTCGTACGAGTACAAGTTTTATTTTTTCAACAAAAACATCATTTTTTTTTTAAGATCTCGGATCCCTTAATTTTTCTTGGATCCCGCAAGGATCCCGCGATATAAAACGGTCAAACGACAGGTATCCCAAATTTTATGACGCCCAGTAGACCGTCGCTGACACGTAACAGTACGCAATCATCAACATATCTATCAACTCTACCAGGGTATGAAGCAACGGGTTCAAACCCGGGGATGCACATACCGCTCTGAGACACGCGCACAAGCTTTTTACCCGTGCGCACAGACGGGAGAGAGAGAGAGAGGGAGAGAGAGAGAGAGAGCATCGCCGCTCATCAGTGTGACATCAACTTGCGGTCGCCTGAACCTCCTCTCAGCTCTCAGCCGTCACAACACGACGAGAAAAACGCTACACACTCCAGTGCGAAGTCGGTTTGGAAGCTCGCAAACAGTTCCTTGTCTATATCCGGACGGGCTGGCCTATCTTCTGCGTGAGTGTATGTATACACCCCATCTCCGACCCGATTAAACTGGGGTTGCTGTGTGCGTGTGTGCGCTTGGTTGGGTGGGGGAGGCGATCGAAACTCTTGTGCGCGCAAGAGCTTCGATCTGACGTCCTCCGGGGCATGTCGACTCAAAATGCACGAGCGATTGAATCCCTGCTGGGCTCCGAGCTGGGACAAGAACCCACGACTAGCGAGCAGCAGCAGCAGCAGCAGCAGCAGCTGCTCGTTGACGATGCTACGATTCAAGTTGCTCCAGAGATGAATGCCGGTGCCAGTCTTCTTCAAGCCTACGGCGGCGTGGGAGACCCACTACGACGGGAGGATGGAAGCCACGACGAAACCGGCCTGATGAACACCCGAGTTGGTGGCCAGGTGACCGAGCGGCGGCCGTGGTCGAGGAGCGAGGACGAGGCAATTGCGCGCATGGTGTGTGGTGGTTTTGTGCTTTTACCTGTGATAAGTACCTTGAACGAATCTTGTCATGTACTTCGTACGATGACTAATAATACGTACCAGGTACCAGGTACGATGACTATTGATTTTGACATTTTGATACCAGCACCAAGAAGATCAGATTTACTGCTGTAGGATACGCAGAGCATAAAAGCAAAGTGTTGGCTGACTGTTATCAAGCAGACCGAGTCTGGCGCATGACGCTACGTAACACGGTGCTATTAGAGGTGACCCACCGTCAAGCTCGAGAGCACAGACACAAAATCGTGGCGGCGTAGTGGTTGCTGCTTGTAGGCCTGCTCACAAGAAGAGGTTCACGTGCCTCGCGCCTGTGTTGCTGCTGCGTTCGACGTATCATCTACCCACCACGCGTCGTTTTCGTATGAGACGTACTGGTACTGGATGATACTCGTACATACAGCAGTACGAGTATGATACCAATTTTCAGTCCCGAACCCGCCGCATCGTCGCATTGGAAATCGGGAAATATTTAGGTTGGTGAACGTGGTACCGACCAGTGGAATGTGGTCGCCGGGAACCTGTGTGCCGAGATCCCTGGCGCGCTTCGCACCGCGAAGGACTGCGGAACTCGGTGAGACCCCTGTCGTTCTGTCCTCGGTCGTCGATCACTTCCCCCTTGGGCACAAAGATTCAGTAAGGTGGCAATGTACGTGGAAGACAAAGCTCTCTAACCAAGGTCTAACGGCAGTTGCTCTGGAGTACCAGGTACACAGCAGTATTATTAATAATAGTAAGTGCTACTGTACGTACGTACCTGGTACGAGTACTTTTTAGAGTTCAACTCCTGTTGTCTTTTGGTTCCGAATCCCGAAATCCCCGCGTGTTTAAAGTTTTCATGATATTTTTTGGGTGTTTTTCGAACGTCTGTACTGTTCGCGACGATACCCCATCACCAGGTAGTACGTGTTATCGGCGTTTGTCCGAAGGTTCGCACCAGTTATACGTATACCTTGGTAAGGTGTAACGAAAGAGAGCTGCTTCTACAATATGACCCTATATGTAAAATATCCAACAGCTGATACTCGTACTCATGATAACTCTATATCATGATCTATGATCGTACCTGTACTCATAGTACCTGGTACAGGTACGTGCGGAGAGTAAGATATCTTCCTTTTCTTTTTATATCATCACTTTTACTTTCTGGCTTGAAGTCGTAGGAGGTTTTACCCTCAGCGATCTTTTGGACAAGCCGTGGTCACAGCTGTCGTCCCTTCTCCCTCCCGGTACGTGCCTTCACTTATATAGCGCACGGGGTCCATCCATCATTCACACTTACTTCCCGTCGATTTTCATCGAACGTTGCTGACTCATGCTCTCGCGCATTCCCCTATGATACGAGTCATTTCTTATTCTAGAAAAATGTACTCGTTGAGTCGGACCCACGAAATTGATCTTAGTGGGCTCGCGGACAACCTACCAAGCCCCCGGGGACGCCGGCAGAGAAGTGAAAGCGCTGGTGATTGAAGCGTTGGCAAACGTACCCCGCGTACATCCGGTATACCCTCAAATTTCACTAGTTGACGTTCATTTGACGTTTGTGTCTGTCGTTGATACTGGCGTGCGTGCGAGCGAGCCCTGTTTTTTTTGTGCCGAACAAAGCTGGTGGGATATTCCTACGATATGTACAACAGCTTACGGCGCCGCTATGTACGACGGGTTTACACCAAAAACGGTACTTGCTGCTGTAGATACCAGTATGTTGTTTTTTACTTGAGGTTTTATCCGTTTGTCCTCACCACCACTGGCAGCGGCGGTCCGGTGCGTTCGATAGGCAGTCCCCAGCCCGTACCCGTCGGTGTTGACCCGTACCTGATACATGGGCGGGCAACGATTGCAACGTTTGCCTGTCGGATGTTTTTTCGAGGTCTGAGTTCAAGGCGATGTTGCCGCCGACGAATCACATAATACCATACAGACTCGGCGCACGAAAGGTGTTTACTGGTACGATGCATGATTGCGGAGTCTACTATTACGGGGGGCCATAGTTAGTAGGACCAAATATTGTTAGTAAAAATGTTTAAATATATATGTAGGTTTTTATATATACCATAGGTCCTATTAACTATGGTCCCCCGTGATATTAATATTACGGGGGACCATAGTAAATAGGGCCTACGGTACACACAAAAACCTACTTCGAAGTATATATTTACTTATTTTACCAACAATATTCGGTCCTCTATTTACTACGTATGTTATGTATGTTCCCCCGTAAATAGTACAGTACTGTACTATTAATAGTGCTGTGCGTTTGTATGAATAAAACGTCAAGACCGATAGTTCTCGCGAAGAATGCAAAGCCAATCGATACGCGAGTGAGTGCGCACACGTTTGTCGTGTCCCCCCCCCTCAAGCCTTACGGGTGGTCTCTTATGCTGAGAAGCGGTACGTACTCGAACGGCAGAATACGTGGACGTGTGTGCAGTGCTCTTCGGTCATTGGTGCGATCGTCTATTAAGATACCTCATACAGCTGCGCAGCAGTCCAATACCACTCGGTTCCGAAATATATCGGCCGTTTCGGATGGAAATTAATACACAAAAGGGCTCAATATGTGTAATGATAATAAGCGTATCTTCGCTGATTGCAGCATTACGAATCGTATCATAGCGGTAGAAGCGAAGTATGCACACCTACTGTGGAATATATCATGATCTAGATTATCTACAGTAGTTGCACTTGCTGTTGTGAGAGGTTGCGCAGGGTCTGCATAGTACAGACCCAACCGAGGAAACAAGGAGCTAGGTCATGCAGACTTCTCGGCTCCCACCCGGCAGCGTGACATATATCCTGCAGATCCGGAACCTATTGTACTGTATGCGCCCTGAAATATCTACATTATTAGGTGGAAAACGATGATCTGTCCGAGGTCTGGAAATGTACCCGTTTTGCCTCCCTGCAGCCACGCGAGCTCGCCGCGGCTCGGCAGCAAGGGCCGGGATACGGTGGCTATAGACCATGCACTAAGAACTGCACCAGAGATCGAAGTCGAGAGATAGCCGCGACTGCTCTTGGGGCCGCGTTGCGACACCTACTGTCTATCTCAACAACTCAGCGTCTCTGCAGAGAGAGAGGTCGACTGTTGTTGCATCATAATAATATTTTCGGAGGCCGTACCGTATCCCGCCCTCACTGACAACGCCTCCCACCCACGCAGAACCCCTGCGATCAATCCCTTAATCTCACATTTCCAAAAAGTATTTGCTGCTGCTGTGTTTGTGGTATGCGTACGTCCGGCATAATTTACGACCGCTCTCTTCTAATCTCTTTGTCAACCTCGACGCGCGCTCTTTTACCTGAAATTTGTTGATTTCCAAGTTGGTTCCATCACCTTGATCCTTCGCTCAGGGAAGAGCCGTGGACCGAGAAAGAAGATCAGATTCTGCACGAAGCGCAGCTCCGCTTGGGGGGAGATCGATGGGCCGATATCGCCAAGCTCCTCACCGGACGTACCGAAAACTGCGTCAAGAGCCACTGGCACGCCACTTTTCAGAAGAAGAAGAAGAGCGTCCCGCAGGACACCATGAACGACGGTCTGGACGCCGGAATGGGCGATATTGATGATGACGGCGACGGCGAAACCGGCGGCGGGTCGGCTACACCGCGCCCCGGGGGTGGCAATGACGGCGAGGCAGACTACGACAGCTTTGCGCTCGACGTCGTTCCGGGTGGAGGAGGAGGAGGAGGGGTCTGCTCTCCGGCTGGTCGGGTCGGAGGGCCCGAGTCGCCCTTGCCGCCCGGGGCTCAAAAGATGCGGGGAGTGGCGGGGTCCTCCGCTGCACACGTGGGGCCGTGCGCTCCTGCTGCGCCGGCAGTAGAGGCGGGGGCTTCTCCGGCCGTCGTGCCCCTGTCGTCGTTTCCGCTAGGCGCGTCGTCGGCATCGTCTGTGGAAGGATTGGGCCGATGGCAGGTTCGTGTCAGACTTAGTGAAACGGTGGGATCAGACTTAGTGTTTCGGTGGAGGTTTAAGTGCATCGATTTTGTATGATTAGTGTCTTCTTCCGATGAACGTCGTTTGAGGGGGTCGTGACGCCTTTGGGGTGTCTCATGGTTTCACGGCGGGTACGGTTTTTCCTTTTGGTTTGGTCTGTTTTGCGCAATGTGTTCGTAAAAACCCGAATGGCTTTCCTTTTTTCAAGCCTTTCGGCATTGGTAGGTGTTGATAGTGCCTCCCACAAGGCCCAGCGGTCAGAACGACTGCTTGTTTTAGGTTATATCTATTCACGGGTTTTTTCCCCTGCTCCCGGCGTTCCCCAGCTGTCAGATGAGCAGCCCTTGATGGGTCAGTCCGTGATCGGGTCTCTTACGAGGAAAGAGACCGCCACGCTACAGACCGCGTACGAGGAGCTAAACAAGAAGCTCGAGGGCAACAGCAGAGTCGGTGGCAGCGCACGAAGTATAGGTATTGTCGGTGGGACTGAGGCCGCTGATGGGAGCGTGGGCGTCGGCGCAGAAGCAGCAGCGGCAGCACTCGCTCCACCCATGGGCGTGGCAGAAACGCAGGCCCCCTTCCAGGGTAAAGGCCAGACGCCTTTCGAACGACCATCTAACGTCCATGCAACCAGCGAACCCCCTCCGCCACTACCGGCACCAGCGTCCTCTGTGGGGTCGCAAGGTGGCTGCGATAGCGTCACCGGGAAACGACCCCGTCCTAGACTTTTTGTAAATACGAACGTTGACCCCGGAATGTACATCGGTCACGATCCGCACGGTTCGGAGGGTGCGACTGCCGCTTCATCCGCTATCGCCGCCGCCCGCTCTGCAGCTCGAGCCGCATCGCGTGTGTCTCACGTGTCCTCTGTGCCCTACGGATGTCCACCGCCGGGGATGGGCTCGTCGGCTGCGGCAGCGGCATCCGCGGCGGCCGAGGCGGCCGCGAGGTACGCCGGCGGAATGGGAAACGTCGTGAACCAACCCATGGCACAGATGCATCACCACCGACCCCATCACCCCCACCACCACTTCCACCAACACCATCAGCAGCAGCAACAGCAGCAGCAACAGCAGCATCAACACATGGGAGGCGTAGCGCGGAGGGGGGGGGGGGAGGGGGGGAGGGGGGGGGGCTGGCGGCGGCGACTACCCGATCGCGATTCCGGGGACGTCGGTGCGCAGATACATGCACGTGCAGCTCCTTCTAGCTCTGATGAGCGCGCCGGGCCTGAAGGTGGTGGCGCCAGCGAAAGTTTCGTGGGACCGCCTCGGCTACTACCCCGTGGACGCGGTCTTCGGCCCGCCCGGGCCGGGCCCTCTCCCGACCAGCCCACCCAGGTTGACGCCGACCGTGCTGCCGCCCTTGCCTGTCACGTCGCCGACCCTCCTCGCCGACCCCGATTCGCCCGCGGCACCGAAGCGCGCGCGCTCTGTGAGGGGAACCGACGGCGGAAGCGTGCACGACGCCATGGGCATCGTCGGAGGAGGAGGAGGAGGAGGAGGAGGAGGAGGAGGAGGAGGAGGAGCTGGAGCAGGAGGAGGAGCAGGAGCAGGAGTAGTAACGAACACGGGAGCGATGGCGATGCCTCCACCGCAGCACAGCCCGAGAACGTCGGCCATGCTGTGCGGGCTTCCCGTCGGTGCGGAGAATGCCATGATGATGATGGGCGAACCGGGGGACCTTCAAGCGTCCCCCACCTCGTTGATTGGGATGGGCGGCATGGGCCCAATGTCCCCTTACCAGTTCCCGCTAACGAGCGGAGGGGGGGGGTTGGGCGGCATCTTGAGCGGCGGCCGCGGCAGCGACGGCAGCAGCGATGGTGGTGGCAGCGCGAGCGGGGGCGACCCTAGCCAGCACTTCGACTTCGCCGCGGCGATGGGCGGCATGGTGCCCAACTACAACTTCAATGACTTCGCATCGATTTACTCTCCTAACCCCGTCAGCCCAACGTTCGGCTCGAGCAGGCTGTCTCCGCTAGCGGGGGTGTTGTCACCGCAATCGCTCTCCCCGCGGGCTAGCTGGGCTACTGGGTTTCAGGATTTCTCAAGCTAGCTTTTTGGTTTGCGAATGGTCAAGGCTGCAAAAAAGCCCAAAATCCCAGCAGCGAGTCTTCGGGGTGGCGTTGTTGATTGTTGAGAGACGTCATATTGTGGTCGTACGAGTGCGCATTGGAGATGCCTCGTTTTTTTCAAGTGGTTTTACGATGCGAGCATAGGTATGTTCGGTCTAGACGTTTTGAGGTAGAGATCTGACCGGACTACCTTTGTTTGTATATATTTACGAGTAGCGGAGATTTCTACGCGAGATTGGCGGAAACATCGAGCTTTGGTGTTCTTGCATTCCAGAAGACCAGATCCAACCGTACCATACGAGCGAAGCCCGAAATCCGTAGGCAGCGGGTGAGGACGGGGGTCAGGGTGTTTGGATGGGTAGCGAAGGCAAGGAAACGTTACTGGCCCTCGCCATGGTGATGAAATGTTATACGAAACGCACTACTGTTGAATAGTTTACGCTGTATTGTTTCATTGTTACGGTTGTACGTAAAGTTGAGGAACTGACACGGTGCACGAATAAAATACTAGTTTGGCGGGGTCGGTAACCTTGCCACGCCGAAGATTTGTCCCATTCCATTAAACGGGCGTGCGAAAGGTCAATTAGAAATCATGGCTACGCGTGATGGGGGGGGGAGGGGGGGCTGTCAAATGTCCTTCCATATGTGGGGGGCATTTGTTGCTTCGCTGATGTAGAAAAACAAAATGTATGAGTCAATGACCAAACACAACAAATTGCCACTTTGCAAGTGTCCGCCGCGGACGGCACCCTGGCTGCGTATGTATGCGAGAAAAAGGAAGAGCAACCTTTGCAGCACATGCCGTCGTTGGGTTTGCAACGCACGCCGTGGTTTGGTTCATTTCTTCGCTGACTAAGACTTGGCCCTGAGGATCGGCATATTGCTGGGTTGGTAATGTTAAAAACCTGCTCCCAGCACCTACGAGTGATCACATTGATGTACTCACGAGTATTTAACGCAGCGTTCGCTAACGCTGTTATTACGTAATGTGTAATTAACGACGCGTGGCGCTACCTAGCCGGGAAACGACGACCATTATAGGACTTGCCGTAAAGAAAAACACTGTTGAAAAGTAATTCACACGGTAGATGAATACCGTGCACTGGTGTGAGATCCATTGAACAATGAAGCTGTGACGCCCTTAGAATCAAGCGGTTTGCGTCGGACTTCAGTGTTACAGGCGGCAGGGTACATTGTGAGGGTATTAGCTACGCTATCGGGGCAAACGGCCATTACAATCTACCCAATTACCCGACCGGAAACCCTTCCCCCCTCTGAAAGGCGAGATCTTTGGGACTGAAACATTAGACTGTTAATTTTAGCGTAATGTGTAACACTTGGTATGGATAATGGCTATCTGGATAAACAGTTGTCCAATTCCCCAGCCCGAGGTGAAACTTACTTACTTATCACATCAGGTACCGGCATAGGATAACTACGAAGGCCACAAAACGATGTTAGAATAGTATTTCCGGGCCCAGAGCATGCGTTTGGTTGAGACTCAACTAAACAGCAAGGGTCTCGATTATCCCCTTCAAGTTTCAAATTTCGGTTGGGGTCGGTGATGGAGTTTTCCACTCTAATGTGTACTCGAAGGACTTTCTTTTCGTGTCCATCAAGTCTAGTATGTAAACTCGACTCGAACTCACCATTAACGCTCGACCGAACACACTTTTAACTCTGGAGGGTGACCACGAATCGTAGTGATACGAGAACGTGTTCGAAACTTGAATATCCGAAGGAACAAAAATAAACAGCCCTGAAATTTGGTCGCCCAAATTGCTGAGCGAGTTCTCAAGTCGTCAAGAGGAGTCCAGTGCGTCTCCACTGCAAGACTAGGGCGCCATCGGATTGCTACTGCTTGGAGTTGTGTCACCGAATAGAAGACCAGCGGTTATCTTGCGAGCCGTGGCCTCCATCGAAGGCATAAAAGTACACCCCACGCCGTTTATTTGATAATAAAAGTGTGGCAATCGGACGGACAAGCCAGGAAATATCAGTCAGAAATATGTGGCG